>CM059427.1:185395074-186595074 GCA_030390025.1 Squalus acanthias | reverse complement strand
CCCAATTTGAGAAAAGTTAACGTCAACTTAGTACCGCTCTGTGTTGGGCTAGTCCTAAAATGTTCTGGTGAAGACATTCAGGGATTGAAATCCAGCCCCATCCAAAGTGTTCACTTCTGACGAGATAAATGGAACTGCTCAAAAGTTATAACCGCAACCTGTGTATTCAAGGACAAGTTGTTTACCAAAATAGTGCACGTTTTGGCTGCCACTCCGGACCCAAACCATCACTCCTATTTCCTTTTTTCTCCTTTTCTTATTAACCCTCATAGGCCCCTCTCTACTGTTGTCACGCCTCCTTTCATTACTCCCCTCTCGGGCACTCTGCCCCGAAAATCTGTACCCTAAGCCTTTAGCACTCCTCGACCTTCCGACTCTCCTGCCACCATCCCAGATTTGACTCCCTCTTAGATAAGCCTACAGCTCCCCTCTGTGCCTCTTTTTCCATCCTCCAAAGGGCCCATCGAGGCACTCGTCATGGCCTCCTTCTGAGCAGCAAACCCAAATGCCCCATCCTACTCTCTCACTGACCTTTTTGACCAGCTCGCCCACTAGGGGCTAATCCTTCCTACCTCCTTTCCGCCCCATTCACTCCCAGCACTAACCCTGCGGACTCTGCCAGTGGATCAGCTATCACCGCCCCTCTCTGCATCTCCCTCTAGAATTCTGTTCACTTGTGAACAAGGCCCTTGTCATCCATGAGCTTATTATGGCTGATTGCATCGACATCATGGCCTTGACAGAAACTTGGCTGACAGGTGATGGTATCTTCCCTCTTACTGAAACCTCCCCACCTTGCTATACCTTCCACCACTTGCCCCGCCCGAACCACCGCGGTGCTGGTGTGGCCCTAATATCAAATCACACCTTGGTCTGTCTCCCTACTCCTCTGGCACCTTTTCCTTCTTTGAGCATTTCACCTTGTCCCACCCTTCTTGCCTCTCATTTAAATCCTTGTTCGCTACCGCCTACCCAAGTACCATGCCAAGTTTCTGACCAATATATCTTCACTGATTTCTTCATTCAGCATCTGCACCAAGCGACTTCTCATCCTCAATGATTTCAACCTCCATCTCAACTCACCATGCCCTCTCTCCTCTGAGTTCACTGTCCTCCTATTCTCCCTTAATCTCTCCTTCCATATAAACTCCCCTACCCATATTAACGGCCACCCCCTTCACCTTGCCATCTCATGTGGTCTCTCTATTCCCTTGTGTCAATCACAGATAAGGCCATCTCTGACCACTTCCTTGTATCCATCTCCACTCACATCCCCCTTCCCCGTCCCAATCCCACTTCCTTCTGTGTCCGACCCTGGAAAAACTCTTCCCAAGTCATTTACAATGGCATTTTCAAATTCCCAACAGTCTAGCTTTTATCCTTCATTCACCATGACATTTCTGCATAATCACACCCTCACCTCCACTTTTGACGCCCTTGTCCCCATTAATCCATTACGCTCTCTCACTCTGGTCATTCCCCCTAGTACGGCCCTCATTTCCATTCCCTTAAGTCCAATGGACGCAGACTTGAACATTTATGGTGGACAACTGGTTTAGCCATTCATGGCCAGATGTGGCTGGACCACATAAAGCACGATCAGGTCCACTGCCAAAACTGCTCACTATTCCAGGATCATCACAGAATACAAAGATAACCCCTGGCTTCTCTTCTCCACGACAAACCATCTTCTTAAACCCCTCTCCCCTGCCCCCTCCACCCTCACCTCCAACAAAAAGTGCGATGAGCTCATGGAATTCTTTGTCAATAAAATTGTGACCATACATTCAGCTGCCTCTGCTGCTTACCAAGCCCTGGGGTTTTATCGGCTTTCAGTCCCATTAATTTCTCCAGCACTATTTTTTTACTAATACTAATTTCCTTTAATTCCTCCTTCTCACTAGACCCTTGGTTCCCTAGCATTTCTGGGAAGTTATTTGTGTCCTCTTCTGTGAAGACAGAACCAAAGTATTTGTTTAATTTCTCTGCCAGCACAGCAGAGTAACTGATATTAAAGTGTAGGACAACCATGTTGGTGCTACAATGGCAGATGTTCTTCTATCTAGTGTCTTATAGACACAGTTGTTGGTCGAATATTGTGGCATATGGCTGTGATACCTTATATATCCAAGATGATACACACATTGTTATTCCATGAGGAGTACCCACCCAAGACATTAACCTGTCTTTGACCTCTAAATTCCAACTGACTTAATGACTTGCTGTGTATCAGGTGTCTGCCACTGGTGGATCAGTGTCACCTTCTATGCTGCAAAAGTGTAAGCCCGGAAATTATATTTGTGCTATATTGGTGTTCAAATACTTTTCTTGTTCGTATGACACTCCTCTGCTAATGGCCCAAAAATTAGACCTAATACGCGAGAGTACGCACTGTGTACTCTCGCGTTTTAGGTCTCCAATTGCTGGTTTCCTGCATGCACTGCGCATGCGCGGGAAACCAGGCACTTAGTGAATTCAAAAGGGGCGGTTCCTAAGTGAACCGCGTGCGCGCTACAGGCTGCCGCACGCAGTGCACTTAGTTATTTTTGCAGCTATGAACGCGCAGGTAAGCATGGAAGATTTTACACAAAGAAAGGAGGCGTAAGACCCTCTTTTAACAAGGTAAATACAGTAGTTAATTAAGTAATATTTTAAATTTTTTTCAACAGGTTTATCTTTTTTAGAAACTTTAAAGAAAGGTAAGTTTATTTTTATAACTTTTAAAAAGATTTTAAATTTTTTCTAAAATTTAATTTTTTGTTTAAAGTGGTTAATTTATTTAACTACTTATTTTATTAATGTGATGGCTTTTTTTTAAATTGAGGTTTAGCTGTTCTTTTGGGGGTGTGTAGGATTCATAGCTTTGACAGCCCTTGCTGTTAAAACTATGAATGAAAGATGGTGTGCTGCCATTGGCTCTAACTGAAACACGTGATCCCAGAGCTCGCACGAACTAATTGCGTCTCTGGGTCACGCAAGCACTGCACAGCTGCATGTGGGACTGGCCTTGAAACTAAAGTTCGTGTGGGCCCGGAGGAAAAAGGTAGGCGCGGAGTGAGATATCGCGGGGAAGCCTTATCCCCGCGTGAACCCTCACTGTTTAATTTCTGGGCCATTGGGTCAGAGGCAGTAATCCATTCAAAATAAACAGGTTAATGCCTCTGTTAAAATATAAGTCAAAGGAATATCATCTGAACCTATTGAGTATTCACACCCTAATATTACAAGCACTACTTGCTAGGTTACATTTATTAGAGAGTATCTGATGCAAAATGTAATTATTGCTGTTAGAGGAATAGTGACAAAGAGCATTATGACATAAAAAGTCCATTTGACTCTTCAGTATGGCCCAGTTTTAAACATTATGGGATCAATATTTACCAATTTACAAACATCAAGCATGTGTCAGTGCTATTGCCTCCATTATTGGACATGGGTTCCAAGGGAAAAAAGGATAACTTCATTTGCATGGGAAGTTGGGGGGTGGGGGGAGGTGCAGAGCAAGATCATTTTTCCCCATCTCCCTTCTATCCTATTTTAATTCTATTGCATGTATAACCGCACTTCCGTTACCACATCCCCTTACGTGACAGGTGCTAATAACATTATCGTTGCTATAACATTGATAGAGTTCCTTAGCACTATTGTGGGCAAACATCGTAGAACTGATCACATCCCTTTCAATCATGGACAAGCCATATGAATCATCTGACTGGAACTTATCTGTCACCCTACTTAGGCTTACACCTCTGTAAATTGCCTCATGAATTTTCCACCATCGGGGCCAACACAGCAGGGTGTCTCCCACTGCTCGGGATTGGGTCAGGCTTCCTACATTTCCTCGAGGGTTCCCTATCTGATAAATACTTTGAATGGTCACTTGGTTCTGCTTGTAAGAACCACACCCTTGGCCCGGTGGGGCGATCTTTGCATCTAATGCACACCCTCCTGGACCTCATAAGTGGTAACCAATACTGTATCCGAACACACAGTCTTGCAATCACCCCTGATGTACTGGACGGTAATGTTTTGAGTGGTGCCTTGGGGTGGTGTCTCTGGGGCAACCGCAATCGAACTATTATAGGGAAAATAGTTAGTGGTGGTCCAGTATGCCGAATAGGCTGATGTGGAATCTTCGAGATAGAGCAGAATCCCGATCATTGGCCAGAATAATTCCTTCATTTTATTTATCTTCTTGCCTGTGGGGATAAGGGACAAAAACGGAATGTGACTCCCGGCCTTGCACCCTATATACACCCATTAGTTCAGGCTCTCAATACTGATGTATTTTTAAAAACAAAGCAAAACGGGGCTTCCAACTTTTATTTTTCCTGCATTGGACAATTTTCTCACTCCTGCCACTGACAATGCTTCAAGGGGGTCTTTTTATTTCTTTTACTACGCTGCCATGGGGTAGGAGGGGCCTGTTGGACTCGTCTGTGGACAGGAGGTGGTTCCGGACCTGGGGACGAGGAGGTTTCTACAGCTCCCACGTCCTGTACACCTTCATTTGAATCATACTGTACCTGTGGAGGCGTCACTTCAGGCAAGGGCACCTCATTGGGTGGGGTTCCCTGTTGGGCATCCCCTCTGCATCATCCCATTGGAGAGGATAAATCCAGCTCACCATGCTCATAATCGTGGCTTGTTGTCTTCTTGACCTGCTAGTGGGCTGAAAAAGCTTCATCTGGTTAATATGAAACCATTTAATTTTCTTCGGTAACTGAACAGCATACACCAATGGGACTAGCTTTATCAACAATGCTATACGGCCCTTTGTACAGGGGTTCAAAGACACCCACCCTCACATAGTTTCATACCATTACCTGGCTCCCTACTTTCCCATTCCTGGGGTTTACTCGGAGCCAAGTATAGTCAGTTGTGTTGGTGAGCCTTCCCAATGTTGTGGGTGGCCCTCAAGTTCAGTTCTTTCAAAGTTCCCCACAGGTCGCTCAGGAATGTTTCCCGAGTCACCTCCTTAATTTGTTTATCAGTCAGAGTGGGGACCAACAGGTGGGTGGGGGTTCACATGGGTCTCCCCATTACCAATTCATGTGGGGAGTGACCCATTTCTTTGGATTCTTTACTGTGTATTCCCATAAGGATTAGGGGAAGTATCTCATCCCACTTAGTGTGCTGTTCATTTAATTACTTTCGCAGGGCCAACTTCAACGTACGGTTCATTCTTTCCACAATTCCCGATGACTGCGGGTTGTGGGTCACGAGCCATTTCCCTTCAATTCCTAGCAATTTCAGAGTGGCTTGCATTACCTGACCTGTGAAATGACTCCCTGGTCCGACTCTACCATGCGAGGAAGTCCCCATCTGGAGAATACCTCTCTAACTAGGGTCTTGGCCATCCATGAGGCTGTGGCCGATGTGCACGGGAAGGCTTCTACCCACCTGGTAATCTTGCACCATCAACACTCATCTGGCCCTCTGCTTAAAAGAAAAACAGACAATCCATTGTGGCTTTTCTGCCAGTCTAATGGGTTAATTCATCAATTCCTGATTCCCTTCTGTCACTGTGGGGAAATATCCACTCAAGTTAAAAACCTTTAATTTAATAATGTCCAATATCTTAAAATGTAATTCAGCAATGAAAAGTTGTTGTGTGGTGAATTTTTAAAAAGCAGCTGTCAGCGGAAAGGGTTAACTCCTTTGCAGGTTTTTAAGAAGGCGGAGCAAATTGTCAGACGCACGCAATTGCGTCACTTCACGTAAATTTAAAAAAACTTTCCCGATCGAAAAAGACAGTTGGGTTTTCACAATTTAACAGGTTAGTTCACTTTTTTTTCAGAAGAAGACAAACTAAACATCATCAGTCAATGTCAGCTTGTGTCACAAGCTTCTTGCAGCTTTCAAGTAAATTTAAAAACTCGTCAATAAAAACACTGTTACTTTTGCAAAATCTTTGTGCCTTTAAAACTTGCAAAGATTCTGATCAATTCAATTCAGCAGGTAAAAACTTCAAACATTATAAACATTCTGTGAAACAACTCCACGCACAACGATAGCATTTCCTTTTTTTTTCCTGGTCACACATACTTGAAATTGGTCAGAAATTTTAAAAAAAATGCCAATTGTTGATGTGATTGCCTCATGTCCGGAACTAGAGGCTTTCACACAATTTACACCAACCAGAATTTCACCGTGGCTACAATAAAAGCCTGGTTTAAACAGGTTAATTAACCTCAATAACTCCAATTTAATTCAAACTAAGATCTTAAACTAACCAGTTCCACTTGAAAAAGAGGGAGGAGCTTCCCTCAGCTTGTAGCTTCGAAACATTCATACAAGTTGTTTTTTCAGACATCACTACACTGAAATTAGCCTAGGGCCAGAATCCTACCTTTCCTCCTGTCTTTATTTCACCATAGGCTATTTGTCAAAAACTTAGAAAGTGGGTGTCTTGGACTTGCAGTAATCAAATTAAGAAGACATTGCATTGTAAATGTTCAAATTAATTTGAAAATAAAATCAAACAATAGCAATTTTATTATCCAATTAAAACAAGTACTTTCAAAAAATCCAGATTCATTTTCGACAAGAAACGATCAGTAACCATGGCAACCGTAACTTCAAGGCTGAAGCTTATCTTTTATAAAACAAACTGCCTGTGATTTACAGTTTGTTGTAGAAGCCGTCCCAGTTAAAATATATCCACAGCAGTGTCTGTAACTTAAAAATGCAAATCACAAAGTTTCTCCCACTTCTAGGTGAACAATTTTAACTTGAAATGAACATATTAAACACATTCATACTTTCTTAAAACTTCTAACAATCAAGACATGACTAAAAAGGGTTAAACGGCTTTTAGCTCCATGCACAGCGAAGTGGGTGGAGCTAAAACAAACACAACAGACACTTTGGGTTGGATTTTGTCAGCCATGAGGAGGCGGGTATGGAGGCGGGACTGCCGGTAAAGTTGCAGAATTTGGGGGCGGGTGGCAAACCCGCATCCAACCCGCCTCCATGTCCTCTTGCCAGGAGGCGGGAAGCCGTCCTGCCCCGGGTCCCGTCTCCTCGAGGCGGGAAAGAGATTAAATCCTATTAACTGTTTGTTAACAGGTAGTTAACAGGCAGAAAATAGGATTATCCCCATTTTTAGTTCCGAAGTGCAGGCTTCCCGACCTGGGAGAACCCCACCAGGGTGCAGGAGATGAGAAGGAGGTCAGAGGAAAATCCCGCTGGTTGGCCAGAAGCTGATGGAGGCGGGATTGAAAGCCGACAAGCAGCAGTCCCGCCTCCAAAAGCTTCTCATTCAGAAAATCCAGCCTTTTCTTTCAAAGACAGACTTTCAGACAAAAGGAATACTGTAACTTCTTAAAATTCATAGTCAGGAAAACTTCAACTCTTTAATATACACCTTCACACAAACTGAAATTCCAGCATCCTTTAAGGTTCCTTTCACTCAGTAAATCTTGTGTTTTATTTGTCTCAGCACAGAAGCGGATAGCTTCTGTGTCGGTAAAACTTTAAGTTTCTCTTTTTTTCCTTTTTTTTATAAAGTCGTCATATCAGCAGCTTTTCCTGGCTCACCAAATCCTTGTTTTTTTCCTTTCTTTGCTGAGTTTTCAGATTGGTTAGCCTGCAACTTAGATCTTTTTCCATTTTTATCTCCCACTCTCTCTCCTGCTCTTTATGCTTCACCTCCAGTTTCTTAATCCACTTATTACATTCAGTGTGATCCCCACAAGCACTCCGTTCCTCTAGAGCCTGTTTCTGGGTGACCCTAAATGCAACCTTCAGGTCCTCATTGATCTTTACTGCCTGCTTTGCCCGATGTCTCTGTTTGGATAATTCTTTTGACAAGGCATCGCACTGATTCTGATTATTTATACACTGGCTCTCGAAGTATTGTTCTTTATTCCAACTTTTCCTCGAGCATTTTCCTACCTTCCATTTCTTCCTCTGTTTCTTTCCTTAACTTGATCTTTACCCTTTCATCAGATTTAACTGGCCTCTGATGAGCCAGTAACCAAATGGATTTCCTTAACCTTTGCTGACACATGGACCTTTGTGTCCACTGTTCAGCCTCCAATACTGGATCATAACCATCTATAATGACCCGGATCCACCTCTCTCGAAGAGGAAACTTCCCTGCCACATACTTAGTGACTAACTCATCCATTGTCTTTGCCATTGTCTGCTCTGAACGGGTCCCTGTCCGGGCGCCAAAATCTGTAAGATGTGCGGAAATCGCCCCTCGTCCCTTCAAACAGTTTCCAAAGTTCAGACCCGTCGAACAGACAACACATAAACCAATGAATCTGTGAAAACCTCTTTTACTTAAAAATCAGCAAGAGATTACAAGTAAGCATCTGATGTGGTGTATAATAATTCCCAATTATACCTCAGCATACACAGAGCTACCCCTTTAATTAAGCTCAAACAAAGCACCACATATGTACTAACACCAGTGACTGGTCAATCCGGCAGTGACTAGACGTATGATTTCTGGCAACTGACCAGCTCGCCCGGCTGCAGCCCCGAGTGTCTTGAAACAGCATCTTTTATACCCCAAAACTTGGCAACCCCCCCCCCCCCTCACCCCCGCACTGCGTATGTGTCCCTAACTATACGGCATCAGTTGTTTTTACGTTACTCTTATCAATAGTCTGTTAAGCATCCGTGGGCTTCAAGACTAGTTACATTCCATAGTCTGAAGATGTTTCTGTTTTTGCACTGATTCCTCAGCTCAATCATCTGTTCCCACAGAACTTTAAAAGTCTGTTTTCCATATCTGTTGTAAGAGAATTGGCAGCTTTCACAGCTTACAACCGTAGCATCTCAGCAACCAGTCTCTTGGCCTCGCGAAGCATGATGGTACATAAAATGAGGTCAACTTTTCAAGTTACAGCAAAATTTACAGCAAACAGTGTGTTCTACAATGATTCAGGTTATGCCATTTGATTTTTCTGAAAAGAACTTGTAGCATTGCCAAATATATACATATGATGCATAACAGAGTATGCATGAACTGAATGGCCTGTTTGTGTGCTGTATATTCTATGTAATTCTATGTAAAAAGTTGATTTTTAATTTCGAGTGTTTAATCGGGGTGTCCTGAAAAATGGCAGCATAAGATATAACTCACACTGGTAAACAAGGATAACAGCAGTAGGTGCATCATTGAGTGAATTAATTGAATGCTGGTGGCTATTAAGGGATGAATTTACCCACATTGACCCAGTCAGAGATGGAAATGCTCAAGCTTAAGTGATGCATTGCATCGTTGAATTATCATTGTTGGTTATTAGACTTGAGATATTAATTGAGTGGGCAACAAAATTACATGTAACGTCCAATTTATTTTCATAATGTAGCTGCTTTTTTATACATAGCATCAGCAGAAGCTGTGAAAGGATTGTTGAAACAATATTAAGAGAACCATTTCTATTGCAAGTTATCATTCAAAAGTTATGTTCATGTTTGAACAGTGTGATGCAATGATTGTGTTAAATCAGAGCAGATACATAGGAAGAAAGCTGCATATGTGTTCTCAGGTGAAAATATCAATTCCCAAAAATGTTATATTCCACATATCGAACTCCAAGCTCTTCCTCTCTGTCCTGTCCAGATTATTTATATTTTGCTTGTGCTATTTGTGCATAGATGACAGATGAATCATCTTCCTTTGAAGGAGCCAGGTTCTGCAAGAGAGAAATTAAGCATTTATAATAATGTGATCTATTATTGCATCTCTTTACCTCAGATAACAACCTTACAAATTTGTTAGATATTAATATTGTAGGTTGTGTGATTTCACCAATAGCAATTGATATACTTACAGTTTCTGAAGATTGCTTATTGCACTGTGTACCATGTCTGGTCCCTGTGATAATTGCAAACATCACAATTAAAAAATAACATTGAGGAACTGGACTGACAAAAAACTGACAATTGGCATATAAGTGTCCGCAATTTACTGCATTTCACTGGTACAGCCAATGGATCAGCAAGACATTGATTGACCGTGAACCCAGTTGGCCTCTGTATGATTCAGATCCACTCTAAGCATTTACACAGTGAGCCATTGGGATGGTCCTAAATGAACTAAGCTACTTCCATGAGTGTTGGGCGATTGCATGACCCACTGCTAGCTCATTCAGGTGCTGTTGGAAGTGGGAGCTCTTCGGATGAAACCACAGGAAAGTGAGGCTGAAGGAAGTGGAACTGCTCCTTCAGTCTTAATTCCATTGAAGCATGGGGACAACATAAAAGGAATGGAGGACCCGTGTCACAGATCACCACCCCTTTTCCTAGCATTAAGACCCATAAGGAACATAAGAACATAAGAAATAGGAGCAGGAGTAGGCCAATCGGCCCCTCGAGCCTGCTCCGCCATTCAATAAGATCATGGCTGATCTGATCCTAACCGCCAATCTACTATCTATCACAGAACCATCTCCTGCATCTAACAGAATTGCACACACGAAATAGGAGCAGAATCAGGCTACACAGTCCCTGGGCCCGCTCCACTACCCACAGGGCCATGACCGATCCGAACCTAGACTCATGTCCAAATTCCTGCCCGCTCCCCGTAACCCTTAATGCCCTTTACTTCTAGGAAACTGTCTATTTCTGTTTTAAATTTAATTAATGTTGTAGCTTCTACAGCTTTTTGTGGCAGCATATTCCATGGACCTACCACCCTCTGAGTGAAGTAGTTCCTCCTCATCTCAGTTTTGAAAGAGCAGCCCCTTATTCTAAGACTATGTCCCCTAGTTCTCGTCTCACCCGTCATCGGGAACATCCTCCCCGCATCCACCCGATCCAACCCCTTCACAATCTTATATGTTTCAATAAGATCGCCTCTCATTCTTCTGAACTCCAATGAGTAGAGTCCCAATCTACCCAACCTCTCCTCATATGACCACCCCCTCATCCCCGGGATTAACCGAGTGAACCTTTTTTGCACTGCCTCGAGAGCAAGGATGTCTTTCCTTAAGTAAGGACACCAAAACTGTATGCAGTATTCCAGGTGCGGTCTCACCAATACCTTGTACAACTGAAGCAATACCTCCCTATTTTTATATTCTATCCCCCTAGCAATGAAAGCCAACATTCCATTTGCCTTCTTAATCACTTGCTGCACCTGCATACTAACCTTTTGAGTTTCGTGCACCAGGACCCCCAGATCCCTTTGCACTTCAGTACTCTCCAGTTTCTTGCCATTAAGATAATAAATTGCTCTAGGATTTTTCCTGCCAAAGTGCATCACCTCACACTTTCCAGTGTTGTATTCCATCTGCCAAATCTCTGCCCACTTACTTAGCCTGTCTATGTCCCCTTGCAGGTTTTTTATGTCCTCCTCACTCACTACTTTCCCTCCCATCTTTGTATCATCTGCAAATTTTGATATGTTACACTTGGTCCCTTCCTCCAAATCGTTAATATAGATTGTGAAGAGTTGGGGACCCAGCACTGACCCCTGTGGAACACCACTAGTTACTGATTGCCAGTCTGAGAATGAACCATTTATCCCAACTCTTTGCTTTCTGTTAGATAGCCAATCCTCTATCCATGCCAGAATATTACCCCCAATCCCGTGATTTTTTACCTTAAGCAATAATCTTTTGTGTGGCACCTTGTCAAATGCCTTTTGGAAGTCTAAATACACTACGTCCACTGGTTCCCCTTTATCCACTCTATATGTTACTTCCTCAAAGAACTCCAGCAAATTTGTCAAACATGACTTCCCCTTCATAAAACCATGCTGACTTTGTCCTATTAAATTATGATTATCCAAATGTCCTGTTACTGTTTCCTTAATAATGGACTCCAAAATTTTACCTACCACAGATTTTAGGCTAACCGGTCTATAGTTACCAGCCTTCTGTCTACTGCCCTTTTTAAATAAGGGTGTTACATTAGCAGTTTTCCAGTCTGCCGGGACCTTAGCGGAATCCAGGGAGTTTTGAAAAATTATTACCAATGCATCTACAATCCCTACCGCCACTTCCTTCAAGACTCTAGGATGTAAGCCATCAGGTCCAGGTGATTTATCCGCCTTGAGTCCCATTATTTTACCGAGTACCACTTCCTTCGTGATTTTGATCGTGTTTAGCTCCTCTCCCCCTATAGCCCCCTGTTTGTCCAGTGTTGGGATATTCTTAGTGTCCTCTACTGTAAAGACTGATACAAAATATTCATTCAGTGTTTTTGCCATCTCCATATTTCCCACCATTAATTTCCCGGTCTCATCCTCTAAGGGACCAACATTTACTTTAGCCACCCTTTTTCTTTTTATATAACTATAAAAACTCTTACTATCTGTTTTTATATTTTTTGCTAATTTACTTTCATAATCTATCTTCCCTTTCTTAATCAATCTTTTTGTTATTTTTTGCTGCCTTTTAAAGTTTTCCCAATCCTCTGTCCTCCCACTAGATTTCGCTACCTTATATGCCCTTGTTTTTAGTCGAATACTATCCTTAATTTCTTTACTTAGCCACGGATGACTGTCCTTTCTTTTACACCCTTTTCTTTTCAGTGGAATATATTTTTTTTGGAAGTTGTAAAATAACTCCTTGAATGTACACCACTGATCATGCTACCTATGTCTATGACCCTCTCTGTTGTCATTTTTATTTTTTGCTCTCTTGAAACCTCCCCCCCACTAATTAGTTTAAAGCCCTCTCCACAGCCCTAGTTATTCGATTCGCCAGGACACTAGTCCCAGCACTGGCCAAGTGAAGTCCGTCCCAACGGAACAGCTCTCTCCTGCCCCAGTACTGGTGCCAGTGTCCCAAGAAGCAAAACCCATTTTTCCCACACCAGTCTTTGAGCCACGCATTCAACTCCCTGATTTTATTTACCCTAGCCAAATTTGCTCGTGGCTCAGGTAGTAATCCAGAGATTATTACCCTCGAGGTTCTGCTTTTTAATTTGGCCCCTAGCTGCTCAAACTCCCTCAGCAGAACCTCTTTCCTTGTCCTATCTATGTCATTGGTACCAACATGGACCACGACAACTGGATCCTCCCCCTCCCACTCCAAGTTTCTCTCCAGCCCAGAGGAGATGTCCTTAACCCTGGCACCGGGCAGGCAACACAGCCTTCGGGACTCTCGCTCTTGGCTCTTGACCCAGGGAATAATTGTTTCCTCGCCACTGATAGGAATATCAGCTTTACTTATATCAACTTGGGAAGAATTTTCACAGTGTCTTTCACATCTTCAAGGCATCCCAAAGCAAAATAAACACTTTTATAGTTTAGTCACTGTTCTAGACATCGCACCTCCAACAATGCAACAGTCCCTCTGTGTAGATTGCAGCAAGCAAGGTGTGAACCCATGACCTTCTTTCTCAGAGGTGAGAGGGTGACCCCCTAAGTAAAGCCGGCCCTCAGAAGGCTGAATCAAGTTCTACGCCACCTGTGCAATATTTGGTGTGATATGATTCCAAAATGTCAGATGTTTTCCTCTTACTATGGTTCCATATTGCTAATAACTTCAACATTTAGTTCAAAATTAGTTACAATAATAGAGGTTGTCTATCACGTCAACTTTTTTCTAGAAAAAGTTCCAATTGGAAAGACTACACCGATTCTATTAATAAAGTATACAATATCGCCAACAGTTACCGTGCTTTATTGTCTGTGCAGGAGAATGCACTGGTCTTAAGGGCCCTTCGCCATCCTACAATATTTTATATGTTTATTCTCAGAGTCACATTTATTGCCCATCCCTAGTTGCCCTAAGAAGGCAGTGGACATTCTTCCTGAAGCAATTATATGCTTCGGGGAGCAGAAAGCGTTAACTACATAGTGTGGATTAGAGACCCATTTAAGCCACAAGGCAGATGCGTTTCCCTGAAGGACATTAGTAAACCCAATTATCATTTCCCTGGTGCTGGCCTATAAATTGTGAGATATATTTGATTCAAATTCACTGCATACCATGGTATGATTGGAACTCCTGAATTTCCGGTTTTTAGTCCAGTCCCGTAGTCACCACAATACTGTGTCTTACTGTTGAGGTACGTTAATATTTCTTATTTCTAGTTCTACAGTCTCAGAGCAGTTCCTACTATGAACAGACCTGCAGCACAATTCTTTCTCTAATTCAACATTATTGGCCATTTCACTCAGAGAGGGCACAAGATGTCTGTGTGTGGCAAATGGAAAAATGGCCCACTGGTGCCCTTCTGAGATTGGCGACGGGACACTTTGACGGGGCAGAGTATGAGGAGCTTTACCCGAGGAGTGCCTGATGCTGACATGAGGGGCCTAAATATAATGAGTTTTATTACCCAGCCCTAACATTCCTCACCTGGATTAACACAAAAATGAAAAAAAATGAAAAATGTTAGTTTTCACTACCTGGTGCTTCTTTCTGAAAAACGATAGATCCGTAATGAATATCTTCTCTTTCTGTGTCTGCAGAGAATAAGATGGAAATAAAGAGTTTGCATCTATATGTATCTATATATATATTTATATCTTTTAAAGTGTAAGTCCTGTTGTTCGGTAAACAAACACCATTCAAGGTCCCAAAAGCAGGAAATGAGATAACAACCAGTTAATCTCTTGTGGTGCTGTTGGTTGAGAGAAGAATCTTTGTCAGCACAACTTCCTGCTCTCCTTCAAATGATATGATGGTATCTTTAACATTCACCGAAACAGTTCTCAACTGATAAAACAACACTTTCAAAAGTGCAGTCTTCCCACTGAAGTGTCAGTCTAGAGTACATGCTCAAAGTCTGTAATGGGGCTTGAACCCATAAATTTCTGTCTCCGAAGTGACAGTGCTGCCAAGTTGACTCATAAGTTGGAGAATAAGCATCTGTTGCTGCAGATTTACTAAACAATGTAAATTAAAAACATAGCTCGCTAATCATTATATTTTTTCCAACATTACTCTTTATTCTCTTTACTCCCACTTCTCCTGACTCTCACTAGGTTCTGGTTCCAGTCCTCCAGTAAATAACTCAAATATTGATTCTTCATCTGTGAGTCTGGATATGAAGTGTTGGGAAGCAATATGATCATCTGGAGTCTCAAAGCCAAATGTGATCCTGACAACTGCACTTGTTGCTAACTGTTTACTTTATTTTAGTGATTCATATTATTTCTAAACAGCCATTCTATTTGCAAACTTGTGTTCTACACAATGACTAAAATGACTGAATAAATAGGCAGCTGTATTGTGCTTGAAGCCTTTTATAGAGGACCAGAAACACAAAGATCTATTTTACTAAGGGTTGTTAAAATATCTCAGAATTTATCATTGCCTCTCTGAAGAGCTTCCGAGCCAAAGTTTTAAACTAGAACCAATGTTTTAACTCAATGAAATCTGACAGTTTCTATGTTAACAATACTTCCACTGATAGAGCCACATAATATGATTCATCTACTTACTGTCTTCTTTTGCCTTTCTACTGACAGTTGCATATTCAGCAAATCTACTTGTCTCAGGCACCGGTGTCTCGTTATCTCCTGGGAAAAAATATTTTTCTGATTAACGCATTAGCATGGTCTGATTTTCAAAAAGCTGTATCAGGCATTTATACAAAAACTGCTCCATTGCTAATGAGATATATTCGAATGATCAGGAAAGTGGGATCAGTCCTTCAGAGGAAACATTAATGTCTAAAAAAGATATTCATGAAGTTCTGAATCTTTGGCACTAGTTGTCTCAAGTGGTTTTAGAAACACTAGAGTATTTGTGACGTGTGTTGGAGGAATCTAATGGTTGTAGGGTGATATCTGAGGAAATGTGTGAGCTCTCTTTTAGAGGGAAAGTGTTAAGGACTCAAAATGAAACAATTAATCCCACTGTGAATTGGGACACACAGCAAACTATAACACACTAGGGCCAGAAATTCGGGTCTCCACGGGTGAGTACGCGCTGTGTACTCACTCGTAGACCAAATGAAAGTGCCGGTTTCGCGCATGTACTGCGCATGCGCTGGAAACCGGAACTTCCGTTCCCTTGAAAGAAGGGGTTCGGAGGTCAAACGCGTGCGCCGGAGAGGCAGCGCGCATGCATCGAACTTCCGGTTTTTTTTTCAGGTTTCTGTGTGAGGGTAAGTCCCCAGCAGCTGCGCGGGGAAAAAGCAGGCACAAGGCCTGCTTTTAACAAGGTAAGTGGTGAATTAAGTAAAATTAAAACATTTTTTCCACAGGTTTATTATTTTTAAATACTTTAAAGAAAGGTAAGTTTATTTTTAGCCCCGTTAAAAACTGTAATTAATTTTTTCAAAAATTTAAATTATTGTTTAAAATAGTTATTTTGTGTAATTTATAGTTATTTTAAAAATGTGATTTAAAAAAAAAAATGTATTTGAAGTATTAGTGAGGTTTTGGGGCCGATCTCTATTCATAGATTTGACAGGTCTTCCTGTCAAATCTATGAATGGAGATTCCCTGATCTGATTGGCTCTCCATGGCCCACGTGATCCCTGGGGATGCTTCGAACTAACTGCGCCCCTGGGATACGCAAGCACTGCGCGCCGGCAGCTGGAGGAGGCCCAGGATCGGAATTCCACGCGGGCCCAGAGCACAACGGCAGGCGTGCTAGGTAAGTGCAGGTCGGGGGCTTGCACCCGCGGGAAGCCTCCGACCCGAATTTCTGGCCCGATAAGTGAGATTTAAAGGAGCACAGACTATTGTTGTGTGGTGTCTTTTATTAATGTTAATTGTTTGAAAGTCTCCAAATGACGATTGGACTGTGTTAAAATTGGTTAAATTGGCTCCTGGTTAAGTAATGATTTTTAAATTCTCATCCTTGTTTTCAAATCCCTCCATGGCCTTGCTGCTCCCTTTCTCTGTAATCTCCTCCAGCCCTACAACCCTCTGAGATATCTGCGCTCCTCCAATGCTGGACTCTTGAAAAAGCAGAGCATTTTTTAAACAGTGAGGGATTCGGAAATGTTAGTGGTCAGAGGGACCTGGCGTCCTTGTTTACGAATCACTGAAAGTTAACATGCGGATACAGCAAACAATTAGGAAAGCAAATGGTATATTGGCCTTTGTTACAAGAGGATTTGGGTATAAGAGTAAAGACATCTTATTGCAATTATATAGGGCCCTGATGAGATCACACCTGGAGTATTGTGTACAGTTTTGGTCTCCTTACCTAAAGAAGGATCTAATTGCCATAGAGGGAGTGCAACAAAGGTTCACCAGACTGGTTCCTGGGATGGGGGGATTGTCCTATGAGGACAGATTGAGGAGACTAGGCCTGTATTCTCCAGAGTTTAGAAGAATGAGGAGTGATCTCATTGAAACATACAAAATTCTTACAGGGCTTGACAGGGTAGATGTTTCCCCTGGCTGGGGAGTCTAGAACCAGGGGTCACAGTCTCAAAATAAGGGGTAGTCCATTCAGGACTGAGATGAGGAGAAATTTCTTCACTCAGAGGGTGGTGAATCTTTGGAATTCTCTACCCCAGAGGGCTGTAGATGCTCAGTCGTTGAGTATATTCAAGACAGAGATCGCTAGATTTTTGGATATTATGGAATCAAGGGATATGGGGATAGTGCAGGAAAGTGGAGATGAGGTAGAAGATCAGCCATGATCTTATTGAATGGCAGAGCAGGTTCGAGGGGCCGAATGGCCGACTCCTGCTCCTATTTCTAAAGTTCTTATGCTCTTATGTCCCCGATTTTAATTGCTCCACCATTGGCAGCCTTGCCTTCAGCTGCGAACGCCCTAAGCTCTGGAATTCCCTCCCTAAACCTCTATGCCTCTCTACCTCTTGTTCCTCCTTCAAGACGCTCCTTAAAGCCTAATCTTTGACCAAGCTTTTGACCATCTGCCCTATATCTCCTCATGTTGTTCAGTGTCAAATTTTGTTTGATGACACTCTTGTGAAGTGCCTTGGGATGTTTTACTACGTTAAACGCGCTATATAAATACAAGTTGTTGTTGTAAAATGCCATGCATATAGAATCGTAAAATCATAGAATGGTTACAGCACGGAAGAAGGCCATTCGGCCCATCGAGCCCATGCCGGCTCTCTGCAAGAGCACTTCAGCCAATCCCACTCCCCCGCCCTTTGCCCGTAACCCTGCAAATTTATATGAAGTATGACAAATAGTTGAAATTACATCAAGACGTAGAAGGTTCCAGATTAATTCCCAGTCTTGAGTTCCAAATACTTTCAATGAATGAGCTTCAACAGGTTTTTGGATGGGTAACTGCGACCAGTCTCACCATCAGTAATCTTACTCCTGGGTGTTGTTTAGGAAGAGCTGATAATTGTGACTTTGAGTAGTCTATGTCCCACGGTATCCGAGGATCTAAGCTTAATAAGAAGAGTCTGCAATGATGACATATTATTAAAAATGGGAAGTGCTTATGAAGGATAAGAATATGCACTTGCATTCTAAAGGATATTTGGATGTGACAGAATAAAAACACAACATTTCTGTGTTTGAGTGTCTTTTAAGTGTAACTGAAAATTACAAAGGGGATTCATAATAACCATGAACAAATGGAGCAGAGCACTTGTAAAACTCCTACTATGTTATTAGTGTTTAAATATTACCTTGGATTTGCTGCATTTCATTAGCATTTGAATAAAGCGGAGATGCATCTTCTATATTTTCTCCTGGTTGCAGAGGTTTCTGTCTTTGATTTCCCAAACCTGTTCATACAGAGGTCACCGATTAAAATGCATTCAGCTTTCCTTATAAATTTCAGGCATTCTAATAAACAAGCTCAGTAATAAAATGGACCATTCGCACAGATATCTTTTTTAAGTATGAAACACATTGTGACAAGATATCATTGATATCTCTGTTAACCCTAGATATAGACTTGGTGATACATTGCAGGCCAACTTATTCACTTGATGCTGCCTGACCTGCTGAGTATTTCCAGCATTTTCTGTTTTTATTCACTTGTTGTTGAAGGTTGTGGGTTCAAGCCCCACTCCAGGGGCTGGATTTTGCCAGCCCTGGGGAGGCGGGTTTGGAGACGGGACTGCCGGGAAAATGGCAGAATCTTGGGCCGGGTGCCCAACCCATACCCAACCCGCCTCCATGCCATCTTGCCAGGAGGTGGGAAGCCGTCCCGCGCCGGGTCCTGTCTCCTTGGAGGCGGGAAGGGATTACAGCCACTTAACTGCCTGTTAACAGGTAGTAAACAGGCAGATAAGAGGATTATTCCCATTTTGCCCACACAAGTGCGGGCTACCCAAAGGCTCCGAAACCCGCCAGGTTCACCGAGGCGAGTAGTGGGTCTGCGGGGGTCGGGGGGGTCCAAAAGTGCGCTGTGAAGGTAAGTGATGGGTGCAAGTTTGGAGAGGTGAGTATGTGAGGTAAGCGGAAAGTGTTAGAAAGAGTGTACTTACCTTTGTTTCTTCCTGCGGGCTTCAGACGGTGGGTATGCGGAGAGTCTCGCACCTCCGTGGTAGAGATGACAGATGGCCGTTGCATTCTCCAGTGCAACAACCATCTAATTTCTGCAAAAGAAAGAGGTTTGATGAGGTCTTGAATTCAAGAACTCATCAAACTACAGAGAATGTCAGTGTTTGACAGCTTCACAGAGCTGTCAAACGATGACAATTCATCTGTCAAAAATTTTTGACGTTCTCTGTAACCGACTTTCCCTTAATTGGCCTGCTAAGCCCGCTGGGCAGGTTTAACAAGGTCAATCAAGGGAAATTACCGTGGGTTGGCCAGAAGTTGATGGAGGCGGGACTGAACCCCGACAAGTGGGAGTCCCGCCTCCAAAAGCTCCCCATTGGCAAAATCCAGCCCTCGGACATGAGCGCATAATCTAGGCTGATACCTCAGTGCTGCATTGTCAGAGGTGAATAGGATATTAAATTCAGACTCTGTCTGTCCATTCAGTTGGGTGTCAAAGATCAAAGCATGCACAGAGTTCTTCCAGTGTCCTGGCCAAAATTTCTCCATCAACCAACAGCACCAAGAAACAGACTAGGTGATCATTCATCTCATTTACTGTTGCAGGATCTTCATTAGATCAATTTGATTGCTATGTTTGCCTCGATAACAACAGTAACTACACTTCATATGTAATTGATTGGCCGAGAATTGCTATAGGACATCTTGAGGACCAGAAGCTTGGACTAATAATCCAGAGAACGTGAGTTGAAATCCCACCATGGCAGTTTGAGAATTTGAATTCAGTTTAAAAAATAAATCTGGAAATAAAGAGCTGGTATCAGTGAGAGTGACCATGAAGCTATTGGATTGTTGCAAAAACCCAACTTATTCACTAATGTCCTTCAGGGAGGGAAACATGCCACCCTTACCCAGTCTGGCCTATGTAATTCCAGTCCCCCACAAACTTGGTTGACTCTTAACTGCCCTCTGAGGTGGCCTAGCATGCCACCCATTTGTATTGTGGGCATCTAGGGATAGACAGTAAATGCCAGCAACCCCCACATCCTGAGAATTATTATTTTTAAGATGATGCTATAGAAATGGAGGCTCTCTCTTTCCTTTACTTCACATGTGATAAGATGTCTTATTTTCTTTCCCCAATTATAGGAGTACAGTTCCATGGGCAGTAACAGACTGTTGCTACCTCTGTGGGAATGGACGATGTGCAGAGTTGGATCACTCTTCTGTGGACATCAGCACAGCTGAGACTAATTGTGTCCTCATCAAATATCATCATACACGCACATCCACCAATCAGAGGCACTTCTCTTCCCGAGGAGGGCAGGAGACGAGGGAAACCACTCTGGTGATATACCCCCAGCTTGACATTGCAGAAAACTTTGTTACAAAGACAACTGTCAATAGTAGAGTAAAAACTGTTCCAGACTAAAAAGCTTTTATAAGCATCAGCCTCGATATTTTTTTTTCTCCCTTTCCCAAAAGTACTTCTTGTTGCTTCTATGGATGAAATCAGCCCTTCAATACTTAACATAAGAACATAGGAACTGCTAGTCGAAAAAAGAGCAAGGTCCATTTAGATCAACTTCTACCATCCTGGTATTCATATTCGCAATAATGGAGTTGTTGACTAATCATAGGAGTCAATCTCTATCAATTAGTCTACAACAGACCCAGGCATGAGGCGAGGAAAACCCCAGTGGTGGAGAGCTTTGGGAGCCACAGGTCCAAGATCACCTGTTCCTCCCAAGCACGTTACGCTTACCATATGTTATGTGTCAAATTACTCTTCTACTATTTCCCAAAATGTTATTTTCTGAAAGGAATCTATCTAATTTGCATCTGAATGAATCAACACGATCTGTTTTCACTGTTTCTCTAGGGTGCCTGTTACCTAAGCAACCAGCCTTCCTCTATGAACCTAGAGAGTCAAGATTCTCAGGAGGCATCACAGTTGAGACCAATCCTGTTTTCAACAAATGTGCCCATCCACACATTTGGTGAAAAACTCTAGGATAAATCAACATTATTCAACTCAGCGTGTTACATTTCACAGGTAAAATTCCTTACAGTCAGAAAATGAATGGAGCTATATAGATTATAATATATTGGCTTATCCCTGTGCCCTTCAAATATTTTCATTGCCAGATATAACCAAAATAAGTGCAAAATGTCTGATATATGAAGATCATTCGCCCATTAAACCCATTCCTCCTGTAGACCATGTATCGATGATTGTTTTGTGAAATCCACCCAACTTACTAAATGTCCCAAATTATGTTTCCCCTTGTTTAAAAGATAACTGAGAAAATATCCAGAACACCCATCTAACCTTGTAACCTATACTGTGCCCAGTCTGGCAAAGACTCAGTTTTAAAATTATCATCCTTGTTTTCAAATCCCTCCATGGCCTCGCCCCTCCCTACCTCTGTAAACTCTTCCAGCCCTACAACGCTCCGAGATCTCTGCGTTCCTCCAATTCCGGCCTCTTGCACATCCCCGATTTTCATCGCTCCACCATTGGTGGCCGTGCCTTCAGCTGGCTAGACTGTAAGCACTGGAATTCCCTCCCCAAATCTCTCCGCCTCGCTACCTCTTTCTCCTTTAAGACGCCCTTTAAAACAGATCTCTTGGACCAAGCTTTTGGTCACCAGTCCTAATATCTCCTTAGGTGGCTCAGAGTCAAATTTTATTTTAGAATGCTTCTGTGATGTGCCTTGGGAGGTTTTAATACCTTAAAGGCGCTATATTAATGCACGTTGTTGTTCTTATTATTCATCTGTGACCAGTTGCATAACCCAGTATCGAACTCCCATCATTCTAGCAGTTCAGGACCTAATGCCTTCCTGGAATATTTGACACATAAAAACACAAACACATCTGATTATCCAATCCTAGTGGATTACATTGTTTAATTTTAAACAAGGATATAATTGTCATTCTTAATTTTTGGAATCATGTGCCACATTCACATTTGTTTGCATGTATGAAACCTGAAATTGGTTTTAGCAATCTACATATCTTACCTGCAACCTTGCACTTTCTCAGACACAGCACCACTGCCAGGATAATGAAGAGGAGAAGAGCCAGACTCCCGAAAATAACGACAATGATATGTTTAAAAGTGTAACCACCTGTCAGAAGAATAAGCATATATTTCACATTTAGTTTATAGATTAACTTCTTAAAAAAAATTAAGCTCCCCTAATGGCCCAGTAGATAACCCTACTGTCTGATTTACCATTAAGCCGTACAGACCAGAAGGCCCTCGGTTTAATTCCTGATCCAAGTTCACTGACCTCACTCAGGAACATTGGAGTGCTACAACTGTCCTCAGTGCCTTCAGTTAGGGACAGGAAAAAAATCACACTGGGTTCTAGTTCCTGGTTCCAATCCGGTGATTCCTTCTGGAGAGGAGATGTGTGCAGATGACTGGTAAGTAAAGGATCCGATTCAGCTGTGATGCTTCCCGCTGTACAATAGGCGAATGATCCTCATTGTCTAGGCTTGTACTTGAATAATGGCTACTTGAATGAGAACTGCACTCAACGGGGTAGATCTTGATTGAGCAAGAATTAATCCATGACAGTGCTTCTCGGGAATGGCACCACAATGCATATTACAGCAGCAAGACACGACCATGGAATGAGTTTGTGTCCATGATGTGTCACAAATCAAATATACGATCTCAGTCCAGGTTTCAGAAGGAGGTAGGAAATGTGTGGATGGGCATTCCCCAGGGAGGGTGAAAAGATACAGCGGCAACAACTCACCTCATGCACCTCCCTGTGGCAGGTTGGAGGGTACCTTTGGTAAAGTCCTGGAAATAGGCTGTCTGTCCACACTGTCTCCGGTAGGACATGGTGTAAAAGATGGGATAACAAAAGAAAAATGTTCCCTTTTGAAGTATTTGGATTAATCTCTCTATCCACTGTCACCTCCATGGAACAACCTATCTCAACATTGACAGATTACTTCTGTCATCTCAACCTCACCTGCCATCTATTCCAGCAGCATCAGTGCCCTTGAAAAAAATCTCACCTTGGTCCTCAGAATCCCACCACGATCAGCCCCAACACCAACATCACCAGACACACCAGCAGCACCAACATCCACACCAACCTTCTCCGCAATCAACTGATGCTGCACTGGACACGGAGAATCATCACCCATGCACATTGATGCCCGGGACACCAGCAATGGCCATGCCATGTCCAGATATGCTTCACTTAACACTGAACACTCTGACTGCCACATGATGCACCAGGTTGGCACCACCACACACCAGCACCATAAAGCATCCCTACAATGTCCAAACCATTCCTTTCACACTCATCACCATAGGGGCAGTGGTGGGGCAGGGGGAAGTTATGTCTCACCATTCACTGGAACTCACTAAGACACTTTCAAAGGTGCACACAAATCTGTGCAAGAAGACAAAGTGGTGACAATAAGGATTTCAATGCTTGACAACACAATAACAGAAAGTTTACACGAACATTGGCTAAAACACACAAGTGCCTACCCTTGTGTGTTGTTAGTTGGTATGATTGCATTAGGGTGAGGGTGAGTGCGAGGGGTGGCTAGTGAGATTGGGAAGTGATAATGTAGATACAGAGGGATGGGTGGAGATGAAAGGTAAGTTGGTGTGAGTAAGGATGTGTAGGAGTAGGGTAGGGAAGGCAGGGTGATGGGGATGTGATGAGAGGCACAGCAGGATGAGGTTGAGTGTGGCTTTGCAGTAAGGTTCCGTGATCTACTGAGATCATTGAAAGGTTTGCGCCACTGCAGTCTGGTTCTCCTGACAACATCCCTGCTTGTGTCCTCCTGTGCAATGTGCAACCAGGCTGTCTTGGTATACTGGGGAGGACTCTTCCACCCATGGGAAGTGATGCGGAGATGCCGGTGTTGGACTGGGCTGGACAAAAATGAGAAGTCGCACAACACCAGGTTATAGTCCAACAGATTTATTTAAAATTACAAGCTTTCGGAGCTGTTGCCCCTTCGTCAGGTAGAGTTACATGGGAAGGGAAGAGAACCTCCCTGCATGCTGTGTCTCCCTGCATAAGCATATGGAGGGAGTCATGGGAAAGCCTGGGTGCAGCTGTGCACCTTTGTGCAGTGTTTGCAGCACCTCAATGCTGTAGAACACTGACAGCAGAATTGTCAAAATCATTTTGGACATGGCCCCTTTAAGGAAATCAGCTGATGATGCATCATCAAATGGCATCATCAGACCTGCTTCCTATTAATTGGCCGGGAACATCGCAGGGCGGGCTTAAGAAGCCCAATCAACGTAAAATCTAGTTGGAGGCCGGGATCGAGACAGATGCGAGGTCCCCACACGCCGCAGACCCACCGAGGTTGGAACAATCCAGCCCTGAGTGTCAGAGTCCTGTGCACTCAGATTCCCCAGTCTATTGCTGGGAGCAATTCAGAGGCAAATTTACTCCAAAACAAGAAACCTGGAGCTGTAGCCTCCAGAGCAATAAAGTTAACATTGTAAGAGTAAATAGCAAGCAAGTTATTTCTGCTCCCTTCCCAATCCGATTTCGCATGGATTTGGGGCAATATGTCAGCGAGACGGCCAATCATTCCCCGACCAATCATTCCCCGACCAATCATTCCCCGACCAATCATTCCCCGGCCAATCATTCCCCGACCAATCATTCCCCGGCCAATCATTCCAAGGCCAATCATTCCCCAGCCAATCATTCCCCGACCAATCATTCCCCGGCCAATCATTCCCCGACCAATCATTCCCCGGCCAATCATTCCAAGGCCAATCATTCCAAGGCCAATCATTCCCCGACCAATCATTCCCCGGCCAATCATTCCAAGGCCAATCATTCCCCGGCCAATCATTTAAAGGCCAATCATTCCCCGGCCAATCATTTAAAGGCCAATCATTCCAAGGCCAATCATTCCCTGGCCAATCATTCCCCGGCCAATCATTCCCGGCCAATCATTGCAAGGCCAATCATTCCCCGGCCAATCATTCCCGGCCAATCATTCCAAGGCCAATCATTCCCGGCGAATCATTCCAAGGCCAATCATTCCCGGCCAATCATTCCCGGCCAATCATTGCAAGGCCAATCATTCCCCGGCCAATCATTCCCGGCCAATCATTGCAAGGCCAATCATTCCCGGCCAATCATTCCAAGGCCAATCATTCCCGGCCAATCATTCCAAGGCCAATCATTCCCTGGCCAATCATTCCAAGGCCAATCATTCCCGGCCAATCATTCCAAGGCCAATCATTCCCTGGCCAATCATTCCAAGGCCAATCATTCCCGGCGAATCATTCCAAGGCCAATCATTCCAAGGCCAATCATTCCCGGCCAATCATTCCTGGCCAATCATTCCAAGGCCAATCATTCCCGGCCAATCATTCCCGGCCAATCATTCCAAGGCCAATCATTCCTGGCCAATCATTCCAAGGCCAATCATTCCCGGCGAATCATTCCAAGGCCAATCATTCCAAGGCCAATCATTCCCGGCCAATCATTCCAAGGCCAATCATTCCCGGCGAATCATTCCCGGCCAATCATTCCAAGGCCAATCATTCCCGGCCAATCATTCCTGGCCAATCATTCCAAGGCCAATCATTCCCGGCCAATCATTCCTGGCCAATCATTCCAAGGCCAATCATTCCCGGCCAATCATTCCTGGCCAATCATTCCAAGGCCAATCATTCCTGGCCAATCATTCCAAGGCCAATCATTCCCTGGCCAATCATTCCAAGGCCAATCATTCCTGGCCAATCATTCCCCGGCCAATTACCGCCACTTCCAGGATTTTGATCCAGAAGTGACATTGGTCAAGTGTGGTTCATATCCAAATGAGTAGCAGGGACAGAGTGACATAATGTGTCACAATTTCCATCATTACCCACCATAGCAACACTGGATGCCCTGGCCAAAGTGGCCATTAATAGGTCCAGGCAGCGGGCGGTCGAGGGGGTCGTCCGGGCCGATTGCCTGCCTCTCTTCCGCGGCCAGGTGGCCCTGGAGATGGAGCACGCAGTGTCCGCAAGCTCGTGGCCTTCCGGGACAGGTGGGCGTCGCGGGGACTGGAGTGCATCATCTCGCGGGCCGACAAAATTTTAATTTGATTCTCTTAATTTGAAGGTCCTTTAAGTCAATGGTTGACAAAAGATGTCAACCTGCAGTAAATTTTAATTTGATTTCGACGGCCCTTTAACTTAATAGGTTTGATGAAAAGAGGAGCAACACTGGATGCAAGGAAAACCATTCTGTTACTGGCATCTAGTCTTATTACAGTGGGCAGGAGGGGATTTAACATTTAAAAGACTCCTTACAGGAGTGTAATGGACCCCAAAGATATATTAAAATAAAAATCCCACTTTAGCTCCTCTCTATTGCTTTGATTGTATAGTTTGATTTTTGATGTTAAATTGTTTATATGTGAACACCTATGACTGAACTCTGAGTAATGTGGAGTGCAATAGGATCTGAAAAGTAAGAGGTTATCATAATAAAAGAGCAGTGAGTGACAAGAACTTTCTATGGAGGTTAAAAGAGCAAAACCTGAGACACTTACTGTTAACCTTCAGATAATATGGAATTAAAACGCTGGGCATGTTTTGATGAAACAAAACACATGTCCAGTTCCTTCTGCCTCTATCAGCTTTCTGAATACTCAGCCGTAACAAATCCTCTTCCTGCTTCTGGTCCTTAAAAGTTTTCTCTTCAACAGTTTTGCCATCACTACTGATCCAAACAAGTCTCATTGATTCAGTGACATCAGAGACAGAGCAGGTCAGGGTAACGGTGTCTCCCTCAGTCACTGCATCAGATGGTTCAGCTGTGACTAGGTAAAGAAGAAAATCATTTAGATTTTAAACAAGACCTGGAGTTTCCGCTCGATTGCGCTGTTTTTTTCGATGCGATTCGCTTGATATCGGCATAACTGGCGCAGAAGATCGGGAAGATTTAAGCGCAAATTACGTTCAGCGCAACTGGAGTTTCCACGATCTTTTGCGCTAGTTTAAAAAACACCACACTAGAAGCAGGCCCCGCCTACATAGCTGGCCCTGCCCACATAACTGTCCACACCCCCAGGGTGAATTAATCACCATCAGGAGTTTCCACTAATTGGGCTCTTTTGCAGACCTTCGAGGAGCCTCCAAGAAATAAGATGGAATTTTTGGGCACAAGGAAATTAATATCTACATTTTGAAACGTTTTGAATGAAATTTAATTTTAAGTTTACTAAGCAACTGACTACTTTATCCCAATCTAACTAGAAAATTGTCTTGTACATTTTTTAAAAGTCATTTTCAATCATTTAAAATTGAGTTACTCAGGTGGTAGATGGACAATGTGATTTAAAAAGTTCCTTTTTGTGATAAACCCATTTTCAGCTGTATTAATAAAACTGCACTAAGTTACCACTCTTACATATATCAAGGAACACATTTTGAAGCAAAAATTTTAAATAAAAATTGGGGGCAAAATTGGGTCGCGCCCCCTTTGGTGCGCTAACTTCGTCAGGGCGCTACTGTTAGCGTCCCGAAAAAGTTAGCACCCCCCCACGCCCGAAATTAACTGGTAGCGCCCCAAGACGGAGGTGGGGCGCGACTAGAAGCGCTCCCCCTCCCTCTTGGGGTGCTACCAGTGAATATCGCGGCGCTACATGCGGCGGTACTACAGGCCTTCCTCCCCTTATTAAAGGGGAGGGGGCTTGCTCCGTGTGACTCGGAGCCCAGCTGGGTCAGGTGCTGGCAGGCGGCCAGCAACAAAAATGGCCGCCCGGCACCTCCCCTTTAATTTGCGCTGCCCCGGCCACAGGTGGGCCCCCATGACCCTGACCCTGTCAGACATAGCATCTGGCGGTAAGTCAGGGGGTGCTACTGAAGTTCACGGCCGGGGGACGAGCGGGACGCTGCGCATGGTGTTGACGTCATCGCTGGAGGCGCAGCGCCGCGGGGCGCTAACGGCTACCGCCACCGCTAACCTCCCACTAAATTTTGCGGGAGGCGTTAGCGGCGCCACGCCTGGGCACTAGTTGCCTTGTAGAGCGCGAACGGAAGGCGCAAATCAACCGAATTTTCCCCCCGTTAAGTTTTAAAACGCTGCTCGATTGCGCTGGTTCAGGGCTGATTTCAGATTCGGCGATATGTAATATGTAAATGGGTTTGAGTGGAAACTTTTCAAAACAGGTGGAATTTTGAGTGCAACTTGCGACAGAATCGCTGATTGTGCCCAAAGCGGAAACTCTACCCGACTTTATCATTGAAAACACCTGCAGCATTCTGTCTCCTACCTTTAACTGTGATTAGTTTAATGGTCACATAATTCAATAACCCCAGAGAACAAGTGTAAACTCCTGCATCTTCAAACAGTACGGGGACAATCCTCACACTGAAGTTCTTGCCATTAAGATTTCCCACTGTGGGCACCAGTCGACTCCCAAAGTAGGTCCTGTTTACTTCGATAGGCTTAGATCTGAAAGTAGAAGCTATTTCTTTCTCTTGATTCTGAAAATGACGTGACCTCCAAGTCCAGTTAGTTTTAATGATCTCAGATTCAGCTTCACAAATCAGGGAGAGTTCACTGTGATCTGTGCCTGACCGATAAAGTGTGTAACTCTTATTGCGTAAATCTGAAATAGAGAGACAGGAAACAAGGTGTTAGATTTATATAGCTGCTGAGATACAGATGTTCTGAATTCCCACAGGGCCATTCAGCGTTCTCCTGGCATAAGCCAGCTGGGAGTGCAGCATTGGGACAGGGAAATCGGCTGGGACCCGGATACACTGGCTGCCGGCCCAGGCTGCCCATTGTTTAAACGCCGGGTTGTGCTACAAAGTCCATCTGCCCCAATCATGGCCCCCGTCAAAGTGATGTTATTTCCCCATGGACTATAGATAATCAATTTGTTAAACTGTCTCAGCAATCGATTATCAATAAATGCCTCATACCCATTGTGTTCGGCATCTTTGGTTCCCTCGGGTTGATAACAGAATCATAGAATGGTTACAGCACAGAAGGAGGCCATTCGGCCCATTGACCCATGCCGTATTTTTTTCTTTTTTTTTGCCCCCGTTGCAGCCCCAGACCCAGCCCCAGACCCAGCCCCAGCCCCAGACCCAGACCCAGCCCAGCCCCAGACCCAGACCCAGACCCAGACCCAGCCCAGCCCCAGACCCAGACCCAGCCCCAGACCCAGCCCCAGCCCCAGACCCAGACCCAGCCCAGCCCCAGACCCAGACCCAGCCCCAGCCCCAGACCCAGACCCAGCCCAGCCCCAGACCCAGACCCAGACCCAGACCCAGACCCAGACCCAGCCCCAGACCCAGCCCCAGACCCAGCCCCAGCCCCAGACCCAGCCCCAGCCCCAGCCCCAGACCCAGACCCAGCCCAGCCCCAGCCCCAGACCCAGACCCAGACCCAGCCCAGCCCCAGACCCTGCCCCAGACCCAGCCCCTGCCCCAGACCCAGGCCCCTGCCCCAGACCCAGACCCAGCCCAGCCCCAGACCCAGACCCAGCCCCAGCCCCAGACCCAGACCCAGCCCAGCCCCAGACCCAGACCCAGACCCAGACCCAGCCCCAGACCCAGACCCAGCCCAGCCCCAGACCCAGACCCAGACCCAGACCCAGACCCAGCCCCAGACCCAGACCCAGACCCAGCCCCAGCCCCAGACCCAGACCCAGTTCAAGCCCCAGACCCAGTTCAAGCCCCAGCCCCAGCCCCAGCTCAAGCCCCAGAAGGAGATAAAATAGAGACAGAGATATAGTCAATCCAGCAGGTCCATCAAAGGGTGCAACGTCAGTCTGCCTTGATACATAAAGCTGCAAGGGCAAGCTTGGGCCAGGCTCAGAAGTTTAGTACGTAGGAGGGTAGTTGGAGTTAATTTATTTAACTCAGACAGTTGACCCACTGGTGTGGGAAAGTGCAAGATGTTTGTTATCTTGTTCTTGTACACAAAGACAGTTTATACTGATTGAATTAAGTGGGCTGGATTTTCAATGACCCGTGGAGTCGGGTTTGGAGGCATGTGGGGGGTTAAAGTTGCAGATTCGGGGGTCCCGACCCCATCCCGACTCCATCCCGCCTCCACACAATTTTGACAAAATCGGTCGCGGGTTCCCGACTCTGTCCCGCCTCCAAGAGGCGGGAGAGGCCATTAAAGCCCTTAACAAGCCCTAAATTGGCTCTGTAATGCCATTTTGCAACGTTTTAGCTAGTTTAACCCTTTTCCGATGTGAAGTACGCCTGATGTGAAACACGCCAGTGAAACCTGGCGGGAGCACAACTGGATAGCTGACTATCAGCTGCAGGTCCACTATTACAACAGAGATGTGATGAAGGCAGTAGTAGTATTGTGATGAAGGTAGTAGTAGTATTAGGTCTGAAAGTCGCCTCTGATGCTGCTGCATTGAATGTCTTCAGAGACTGCCTGGGAGGACTTGGTTGCAAAAAAAATTCTTTCTCTCTCTCTCTCTCTCTCTCTCTCTGAGATGCTGCTCATTTTGCATCCAGGTTCTCTCACAGCAAATGCCAGGCAATCTCTGAGACCAGGCAGTCTCTGCAATGATGGTCCCTGCAATGATGACATCATCAGAGGCGACTTTCAGTCTGAAACCACTAATTGGTTCATGGGTTCCCACATGCTGGAACTCAATTGCCCAATTAAGTGAAAATTGCATCATTCATCCACATTAATCTGGAGTCGGGGGGGGGGGGGGGGCAACACGAAATGCAGGTAACACGACCCCAACCCGACCCCAAGACAAAATCCAGCCCAGTGTCTCTGAACATAACTTTCTCTATCTTCAGTCGCTGTGAACTAAAGCAGTTTCACAATTCATTATTGGCCTTGTCTCACCAAAGGCTTTTTATTGGACCGTTTTCAAAGAGACTAAAGAAGTACACGTGCGATAGACACAAATTATCAGTTCAGTTCACAAGGAGGTCTTATTCTTATACCCTTAGCTTATGCTGTCATATAGTCAGATATTGGGCAGTATGAGAACATCACTAAATGTAAGACACTCAGACCAGTTTTGTGAGTGAGCAGCACCACTGTACCCAAGAGAATGTCTCAGGAATGACCTGAATCTTGTAACACCTGTGTTGGGTTCATTTAATTTGTTTGTATTTCTCTGTTCCAATATAGACTGGAATGGCAGTTGCTTTTTATAGATTGAGGGATTTTATTCTTTTTGATTCATACATGTGAATCGAAATGAATCCATTGAGTTCACCTGGTTGTTTACATCAGCTCTTAATGTCACCATTTTATATTTACACCCATGTTCCAGGGCAAAAACAAGGACCACATTCTGCAGTAAAAGCCCACAGTGGTGCCTGTGCTCGCTGTACTTTGTGTGTAACCGTTTTATATCAGTAACTATTTAACACCTACTGCAAGCTAGCTCTGGACTTACTCTGATCCACATCAACATTTGTGTTTCCAGTGAGAACAATGGAGTCATTTTCCTGCACTTCCCATGTGTACAAATTCTGATTTTCTGCTCCAACGTGTCTGACTATCAGATAGACCGTGTTATTCAGATGGATCTCATCAGTGTTGTTCCTCCTGTTCTGCTGAGATGAGTCTCTTGATTTCCAGTGAAGACTGACTGTATCTGAGAGTCTAGAGACGGTACAACTGAGGGTGATGTCACTGCCCATTATAGGCCTCTGGGAATCTGTCTCAACTGTAAAAACAGATAAATGACGTGAAGTATAGCTTTCTATAAACTTTCTGAACTATTGCATTCAGAATTTTCTTTTCCTACAAACAGACACAATCAGACAAATGCTGACCAGCCGTGCTTAGTGCTGACTATGAACATTTCCCAGATAATGTCCACTTGTCCCCCTTGGCTCATTCATTATTTTGAACACCTCCATCAAATCTCCTCTTAATCTTTTCTGCTCTAAGGAGGACAACCCCGGATTCTCCAGTCTCTCCACTTAACTGAAGACCCTCATCCCTGGTACCATTTTAGTAAGTGATCACCAAAGATAGTGGGTAAGCCTGACATCGGTAGTGGGCAAAATGCTAGAGTCCATTATAAAAGATGTAATAGCACAGCACTTGGAAAACAGTGACAGGATTGGACAAAGTCAACATGTATTTACAAAAGGGAAATCATGCCTGACTAATCTACTGGAATTTTTTGAGGATGTAACTGGTAGAATAGATAAGGGAGAAACAGTGGATGTGGTGTATTTGAACTTTCAGAAGGCTTTCGATAAGGTCCCGCATAAGAGATTAGCATGCAAAGTTAAAGCACATGGGATTGGGGGTAAGGTACTGATTTGGATAGAGAACTGGTTGGCAGACAGGAAGCAATGAGTTGGAATAAACGGGTCTTTTTCCGAGTGGCAGGCAGTGACTAGTGGGGTACCACAGGGATCGGTGCTAGGACCCCAGCTATTCACAATATATATTAATGATCTAGACGAGGGAACTAGATGTAATATCTCTAATTTTGCAGAGGACGCAAAGCTGGGTGGGCGTGTGTGCTGTGAGGAGGATTCAGAGAAACTCCAGTATGATTTGGACAGGTTGGGTGATTGGGCAGATGCATGGCAGATGCAGTATAATATGGATAAATGCAAGGTTATCCACTTTGGTGGCAAAAACAGGAAGACAGTTTATTATCTGAACGACAATAGATTGGGAAAAGGGGAAGTGCAACGTGATCTGGGAGTCCTTGTGCACCAGTCGCTGAAGGTAAGCCTGCAGGTGCAGCGGGCGGTTAAGAAGGCAAATGGTATGTTGGCCTTCATAGCGAGAGGATTCGAGTACAGGAGCAAGGATGTCTTGCTGCAGTTGTACAAGGCCTTGGTGAGACCACACCTTGAGTATTGTGTACAGTTTTGGTCGCCTTATCTGAGGAAGGATGTTCTTGCCATGGAGGGAGTGCAGCGAAGATTTACCAGACTGAAACCTGGGATGGCAGGAATGACGTATGAAGAGAGATTGGGTCTATTAGGCTTATATTCGCTAGAGTTTCGAAGAATGAGAGGGGATCTCATTGAAACTTATAAAATTCTAACAGAACTAGACAGACTAGATGCAGGAAGGATGTTCCCGATGGCGGGGGAGTCCAGAACCAGAGGTCACAGTCTAAGGATAAGGGGTAAGCCATTTAGGACTGAGATGAGGAGGAATTTCTTCACCCAGAGAGTGGTGAACCTGTGGAATTCTCTACCACAGAAGGCAGTTGAGGCCAATTCATTAAATATATTCAAGAAGGAGATAGATATATTTCTTAAGGCTAAAGGGATCAAGGGATATGGGGAGAAAGCAGGGACAGGGTACTGAATTTGGATGATCAGCCATGATCTCATTAAATGGCGGAGCAGGCTCGAGGGGCCGAATGACCTACTACTGCTCCTATCTTCTATGCTTCTATGCTTCTGGTACCATTCTAGTAAGTGATCACCAAAGACATTGGGTCAGCTCCCACATGTATATTCACGACACTGAGCTCTACCACTGCACCACCTCTCTCGACCCTTCAATTGCCTCTGTGCTGTCAGATTGCTTGTCTAACATCTAGTCTTCAATGAGCCGTAATTTTCCAGTTAAATATTTGGAACGCCAAAGGCATCGTATCAACCCTCACCACGAACTTCATACCAGTGCCACCAGCTCCATCCCTCTCCCTGGCTATTGTCTGGGGATGGACCAGACTCTTTGGCACTGTGTTAAGTTTCTGACCTCACATCCTCTACATCACAAAGATCACCTACTTCCACCTCCATAACATCACCCACCCTATTCCCCTGCCTCACCCCATCTGCTGCTTAACCTCTCATCCACACATTTGACACCTCCAAACGCGACTACTCCCCTGGCTGGCCTTCTATCCTCTATCACTCAGCTCATCCAAAAATCATCTGCCCATATTCTATCGTGCACCAATCCCTCTCATCCATCACTCCTGTCCTTGTCGACCTACATTGGCTCCTGGTCCCCCAATACATCCAATATAAAATTCTCATCTTCCTGTTTAAATCCTCATGGCCACCCCGCTCCCTATTTCTGCAACCTCCTCCAGCCCTAAAGCCACTAAAGAACTCTCTGTTCCTCTGAATCTGGCCTCTTGTGCTAATGTGAACAATCAAAATTACTAGCCCTGAGTGCATCCACTAGTTCTAATGCACAGAGAATTTTTACCTAAATGGCTGTTTTTAATGAGAGATTCATTCTGGGCTGGATAATAGAACTGGAGGATCATGACATGATCCCAACATTCTGTTAGGAATATTTGTGGAATTACTCACAAAAAATCATATGATTGAATCCTTTCCATTTGTTGTGCTACTTACCTTTGAGCCCAAATATTTCATACTGTTTCAGGATTTTCTTACTGGGCTGCGTCTGACTCCAGGTGAACAATCCCGCAAGTTCAAAGGTGGGGTTTCTGATTCTCAGATTAAGGGTCCCCCAGTCCTCACGTATCCTCTGAGAAATGCCTGGTATATTATTGTACTCCTCGCTCCATTGCACGGTCCACCGCTGATCTTCTCTGTGAAAAGTTCCCAATTGCTTTGTAGTTTGTTGCCCTGAGTGTGGTCTCCATTCCCAGACAATGGAGCCATTTCCAGGATTGTCTGGGCCTTTCAATTCAAAGTTCCCTTCCTGATGGAAAAAATAGATATAATTCTGGCTTCCTGCAAGAAAGGAGAACCAGCATTTTAAAATCAGAGAGCAACTTCTCAATCCGATCTGTGTAAAAAGAAAGAAAAACTTGCATTTCTATCGCACCTTTCAGGACCTCGGGACGTCCCAAAGTGCTTTACAGCCAATGAAAGTACTTTTGAGGTGTGGTCACTGTTGTAATGTAGGAACCATGGCAGCGACAGCGACAGCAAGCTCCCACAAACAGCAATGTGATAATGACCAGATAATCTGTTTTAGTGAAGTTGATTGAGGGATGAATATTGGCCAGGACATCGGGGATAACTTCGAAATAGTGCCATGGGATATTTTACTTCCACCTGAGACTGCAGACACAACCTCGTTTTAACATCTCATCCAAAAGACAGCAGATCCAACCATGCAGCACTCCCTCAGTACTGCACTGGAGTGTCAGTCTAGATTTTTGCACTCAAGTCTCTGCAGTGGGACTTGAACCCACAACCTTCTGACTCAGAGACAAGATTGCTACCAACTCTGTGACGGCTGACACTGTAATACTGTAGAGAATTCATTTTTGTTAACCAAAGGTATTAAGGGATATGGGGCAAAGGCGAATATATGGAATTAGGTCACAGATCAGCCATAATCTCATTGAATGGTGGAACAGGCTCAAGGGGCTAAATGGCCTACTCCTGTTCCTATGTTCCTAGGTAAATTATTAGTTATGATTCATTTCCAAAGTGACACAGCACATACACTCCCCAGTAAGAAGCTGCATAGAACAAAGAGCGAAAGTCAATTTCCTATAGATACACTTACTATAATGGATTGTGGTTTCTCAGACATTGTCTCAGCCCCCAAAGATTTAACAAATAATACTTACATTTATATAGCACTTTTAATGAAAGGAAAGTTCCAAGGCACTTGACAAAGAGTGAAAAAATACATAAAGCGAAAAACAACAACTTGAATTGATATAGCGTCTTTAGAATCATGGAATAGTACAACAACTACAACAACTTGTATTTATATAGCGCCTTTAATGTAGTAAAACATCCCAAGGCGCTTCACTGGATTATTAAAGACAAAAAAAATAATTTGACACCAAGCCACATAAGGATAAATTAGGGCAGGTGCCCAAAAGCTTGGTAAAGGTGTAGGTGTTAAGGGGCGTCTTAAAGGAGGAAAGAGAGGTAGCGAGGCGGAGAGGTTTAGGCAGGAAATTCCAGAGCTCAGGGCCTAGGCAACAGAAGGCACGGCCTCCAAAGGTTGAACGAGTATAATCAGGGATGCTCAAGAGGGCAGAATTAGATGAGCGCAGATATCTCGAGGGGTTGTGGGGCTGAAGGAGATTACAGAGATAGGAAGGAGCGAGGCCATGGAGGGTTTCTCAGGCCTCGGGGAACCCGCCAGCTAAAGGAAGGAGAGGACTGCTAGATCCAGGAGGTAAGTGCCTTTATACTTACTTGCTGGATCCAGCGTTGCTGCCTGACCCACACCCGCGATCGGAGACCCCCCACGAGGCCTCCGATCCCCCCCTTGAGGCCTCCGAGCTCCCCACGAGCTCTGAGGCCTCTGATCACTCCCACAAGGCCTCAAAACCACACGAGGCCGCTGACTCCCGCCTTCAGCCCAGATGCTCCTCCAGCCCTGATCCTCTCCTCCCCCCGTTGCTCTGGCCCCCATGCTTCCCTTCCCCCTGATCGTCCAGCCCAGATGCTTCCATTCCCTCCCCCCACCCCCATCGATCCTCCGGCCCCGAAGCTTTCCTCGCCGCCAAACCTCCTCTGTCTCCCCACCATCCGCCAGCCCCAACCCAATCCCTCCCTCACTCATCTCTGCGGCCTAGTGCCACAGGCCTACCCGCCCGCAGCTAGCCAGCCTCTCTATCTGGCTGGCTATGGGTGGGAAATAGACCTATGAAATGCTAATCAGGTACTGCCGTTAAATTCGCCAGGGCCTGCAGGAAACCCACTGTCCCGGGTTTCCCGACCGCTTCCTAGCAATGCCCCCACCACTCCCAACCAGCCTCCCAATTAAAATTCCGGCCTTAGTGTGGGAATTCCAGAGCTTAGGGCTTAGGCAGCTGAAGGCACGATCGCCAATTGTGGACCGATGAAAATCAGGTTTGCCAACATTGTAGGAGAGCAGAGATCTCGGACGGCTTCAACATACCTTGATATGAAAATTAGGAGATCAGACTCAATATTTTTTTTAAATGGGTATGGAGAATGTTTTTAAAGCAGTGCGGAGAAATGAAGAGGAGGAGAGATTCCGTGGTATTTCCAGACTGTGGCTGAAGGCTGAAGATCACAGGTCATCATGGCGGTCGTGGGAAATGGTCGAGAGGGAGAGCTGGGTGTCCTCAACATACATATGGATGTTGATCCTGTGCATGATGTCACCGAGGAGCAACATGGAGATTTGGAAGAGGAGAGAAAAATATATTTGGACACAACCAGCTGCCTTTTTCAACCTCATCTATTCTTTGCTTTTCCACAGGTATTTCGTCTGTTTGTGTAACCAGGGCAGAGAAAAGCTCCAGAAATTTAGATGGACTTTCTTGCCCTCCATATGGTGGGGAGCACATTCTGGATCATTTCATGGCATCACCCTGTGACCAAATATCCCCAACACTCCAGGGTGATGCTGGACCACTGCAAACTCTCCTCCTCCACCACATACCACCTCTTCAGACCTCCCTTCCCACAGCCTCAATTGTGATCTTTGATGCAAGAGTTCATGGACATTTTTTGTCCAAAATCAAGGTAGTCTCTGCCTCCTCTGCTCCCTCCTCTCCCCCATCTTACAAACTGCTTAGTGACCCAAGGAGTAGATGAGGAGGTCATTTGCTGATCTCCCAAGGGTTGCTAAAGTAAGCGAGCTCACACTTTGCCTCCTTTTACAATCTTACCTTCCAATGCAGGCTATCAGCACTTCACTGCAAGCTTGATGGAGCATCAAGGTGGAAAATGCACAGCGCTCTGGGAACTGTTCATCCACTTTCCAAAAGCACAGAAACATTGTGAAATCTAGCACACTGCTAACACACGATATCTACACACTTCGAGTTTATAGACTCACATAAGGTGGATGGTAGACTTGGCTCTAGAGTGGCATTGTCTCTGCTTTTCCCAATTCCAGCATATGTCTCTTCTGTATCAGTTTACAGAAGGCTGCACATGTGAACAGATTTGTACCTGAGTGGCCCTCCCAACCTGTGCTCACAGACTCTGAGAGCAAATTCAGAAATTCTGCACTACCAGTGTAATTATTATTGACAGCAAAATGGGGAAGAAGCTGTTTCGATTTCATATCAACTCCAAAGTTAATCTCCATGAATCACCTTGAAGATTTTTCCCCTTCCCATGTTGTGCCTGTGGAGTTCCCAAATGAGCTAATTTACATATATTATAATGAGGGCCAGTGGCTCTGCAGCCTTGAGTTCCCTGCTTTTGCACACACAATGCACTAGCCCTCAGTTGGAATGAATTTTTGTTTATTTAAGTTTGATTTAAGTTCGACAGTACCTCCCAAAGCCGCGAACTCTACCGCCTAGAAGGACAAGGGCAGCAGGCACCTGGGAACACCATCCCCTGCAAGTTCCCCTCCAAGTCACACACCATCGTGACTTGGAAATATATCGCCGTTCCTTTATCGTCGCTGGGTAAAATCCTGGAATTCCCTACCTAACAGCACTGTGGGAGAACCTTCACCGCATAGACTGCAGCGGTTCAAGTAGGCGGCTCACCACCACCTTTTTTAAAATTTGTTTTGATGGAATCTGGGCGTCGCTGGTAAGGCCAACATTTATTGCCCATCCCTAGTTGCCCTTGAGAAGGTGGTGGTGAGCCACCTTCTTGAACCACTGCAGTCCGTGTGGTGAAGGTACTCCCACAGTGCCGTTAGGTAGGGAGTTTCAGGATTTTGACCCAGCGACGATGAAGGATCGGCGATATACTTCTAAGTCAGGATGGTGTGTGACTTGGAGGGGAACTTGGAGGTGGTGGTGTTCCCATGCACCTATGCCATTATCCTTCTAGGTGGAAGAGGTTGCGGGTTTGGGAGGTGCTGCTGAAGAAGCCTTGGCGAGTTGCTGCAGTGCATCTTGTAGATGGTATACACTGCAGTCATGGTACGCTGGTGGTGGAGGGAGTGAATGTTTAAGATGGTGGATGGGGTGCCAATCAAGCCGGCTGCTTTGTCCTGGATGGTGTCGAGCTTCTTGAGTGTTGTTAGTGCTGCACTCATCCAGGCAAGTGGAGAGTATTCCATCACACTCCTTACTTGTGCCTTGTAGATGGTGGAAGTGCTTTGTGGAGTCAGGAGCTGAGACACTCACCGCAGAATAGCTAGCCTCTGACCTGCCCTTGTTGCCACAGTATTTATATGGCTGGTCCAGTTAAGTTTCTGGTTAAAGGTGACCCCCAGGATGTTGATAGTGGCGGATTCGGCGATGGTAATGCCATTGAATGTCAAGGGGAGGTGGTTAGACTCTCACATGTTGGAGATAGTCATTGCCTGGCACTTCTGTGGCGCGAATGTTACCTGTCACTTATCAGCCCAAGCCTGAACATTGTCCAGCTCTTGTTGCATGCGGGCATGGACTGCTTCATTATCTGTGGAGTTGTGAATGGCGCTGAACACTGTGCAGTCATCAGTGAACATCCCCATTTCTGACCTTATGTTGGAGGGAAGGTCATTTGTGAAGCAGCTGAAGATGGTTGGGCCTAGGACACTGCCCTGAGGAACTCCTGCAGCAATGTCCTGGGGCTGTGATGATTGACCTTCAACCACCACAACCATCTTCCTTTGTGCTAGGTATGACCCCAGTCAGTGGAGCGTTTTCCCCTGATTCCCATTGACTTCAGTTTTACTAGGGCTCCCTGATGCCAGACTCGGTCAAATGCTGCCTTGATGTCAAGTGCAGTCACTCTCACCTCACCTCTGGAATTCAGCTCCTTTGTCCATGTTTGGACCAAGGCTGTAATGAGGTTGGGAGCTCAGTGGTCCTGGTGGAACCCAAACTGGGCATCAGTGAGCAGGTTATTGGTGAGTAAGTGCCGCTTGATAGCACTGTTGATGACACCTTCCATCACTTTGCTGATGATTGAGAGTTAACTGATGGGGCGGTAATTAGCCGGGTTGGATTTGTCCTGCTTTTTGTGGACTAGATATACCTGGGCAGTTTTCCACATTGTCAGATAGATGCCAGTGTTGTAGCTGTACTGGAACAGCTTGGCTAGAGGCACGGCTAGTTCTGGAGCACAAGTCTTCAGCACGATAGCTGCGATGTTGTCGGGGCCCAGAGTCTTTGCTGTATCCAGTGCACTCAGCCGTTTCTTGATATCACGTGGAGTGAATTGAATTGGCTGAAGACTGGCTTCTGTGATGGTGGGGACCTCGGGAGTAGACCGAGATGGATCATCCACTTGGCACTTCTGGCTGAAGTTGGTTGCAAACGCTTCAGCCTTGTCTTTTGCACTCACGTGCTGGGCTCCACCATCATTGAGGATGCGGATATTCCTGGAGCCTCCTCCTCCCGTTAGTTGTTTAATAGTCCACCACCATTCACGACTGGATGTGGCAGGACTGCAGAGCTTTGATCTGATCCGTTGATCGTGGGATCGCTTAGCCCTGTCTATAGCATGCTGCTTCCGCTGTTTAGCATGCATGTAGTCCTGTGTTGCAGCTTCCCTAGGTTGGCACCTCATTTTTAGGTATGCCTGGTGCTGCTCCTGGCATGCTCTTCTACACTCCTTGTTGAACCAGGGTTAAGAACCTAAGAAATAGGAGCAGGAGTAGGCCATTCGGCCCTTCGAGCCTGCTCCGCCATTCAATGAGATCATGGCTGATTTTCTGCCTCAACTCCATTCACTGGCCCTATCGCCATATCCCTTGATGTCCTTACTAGTCAGAAATCTATCGACTTCTGTTTTGAATATACCTAATGACTGAGCCTCCACAGCTCTCTGGGGTAGAGAATTCCAAAGATTCACCAACCTCTGTGTGAATAAATTTCTTCTCATCTCAGTCCTGAATGGTCTACCCTTTATCTTGAGGCTGTGGCCCCTGGTTCTAGACTCCCCAGCATCCATCCTATCAAGCCCTGTAATAATTTTCTATGCTTCAATGAGATCCCCTCTCATTCTTCTGAATTCAAGAGAATACAGGCCTAGTTTACTCAATCTCTTCTCATATGACAGTCCCGCCATCCCAGGAATCAATCTCGTGAACCTTCGTTGCACTCCCTCTATGGCAAGTATATCCTTCCTTAGGTAAGGAAACCAAAATTGTACACAGTACTCCAGGTGTGGTCTCACCTGTAAGGTTTCCAAAATTTACAGATCCCCAAAACCTAAGGAAAAAGGACTTTGGAACTACCTCAGAGTGATAAAATTGCATTTGGGCCTAACCTAAGGAATTTAAGACCAAAAACCAAGTTTTGGCATTTTAAAACCATGTCTGGGCCTGTAAAGGGACAAGGAGGTGGGCTCGACCTCTGTAAAAGCAGTTTTGGCTATTGCAGTTAATTACACTGTCTGGGGAACCGGGATGACCCCACTCAAGCCCCAGCAGACATTAACATTTTGACAATAGACCCTGGGAGAAGACAGTCCCACCCAAAACAACAGGCCCCATCAAACCGATTACAGGGCCCATCAGAAAACATGCATAACAAAACCCACTCAGGACCATTCTATAGTAAGACCGAGTCCAGCCTAGAAACCCAAAACACGAAATCGATCACCAGTGATCAACCAAGGAGATCAACAGGATGCAAAGCATCCCAAAAGCCATTTGACACTTACAGAGCAGTTACTGGTGACAGGCGTGCCAAAATCAGACAATGAACTGAGCAGATTTGGCGGGTAGATAAGGCCATGTTCAATGGGTGAGATTGAAGGCCTGTTAAAAAACCAGTTAACGCGCTAGTAAGTCATTATCGATTAACGAGCCCGCCAAAACCAGACAATGAACTGAGTAGATTTGGCGGGTAGATAAGGCCACTTCAATTCCGTATAATTGAAGGCCCGTTAAGCAGTTCAGTGGTCAGCAGAAGAAGAAGAAACAAGGAAGAAGACAAGCTGAGCTGGAAGCGAGTCGGCATCGCTCACCACTCAGACACACCTGAGTCCAGCTCGTGAAGATACCACCTCGACGGACCTCCAACAACGGTCCCAACACAGCCACCCGGAGCAACAAGCAACACCAAGTCACCGACGGCTCCACGAGGTTGACCGACACACCAGACAAGGCCTAAAACCATCGCGGAAACCAAAGGCCTCAAGAAACCAACAACCGCATATTACCCCCAACTGACCGGGTAATAGCAGGCCACCACGACCAACAAAGACCAACTCAAGGGAAGAAAAACCTGAAGAACCGCAAAGTTTCCACTCTACAATCTACTCCTGACTTACCCCTGGGTAAGATTTCCCCAAAGACTCTAAGCCCTATTGCTAAACCAAAGAAATTGGGTACTCACCAGATAAATCCAAAACGACATCCTACCGCATCAGCGGACTCGCGAAGACTGACCAGATACGCAGGTGAAGTCCTCTACCGCATACGGGGTACGGCAGACACTAACCGCCATAATCAGCGAACCCCAAAACCGCGATTTAGCCCAACTGTCAAAGCATTGGTGAGCATTATCCCTGGTCCTTCAAAACCTAACTTAGCTAGTAAAGTGGGGTTGGGAGGGGTGAAGTATTGTTCTACTGTCATTTCCCTCGCTTGTACCGAAGTGTTCCCCACCTTTAGAGTGTTAAGAGTGTTGTTATTTGTGTTTTACCCTTTGAATAAAGATTGAAGTTCTTTCATCAAACTCAGTTGTCTGCTGCACCTTTTGTCACAACCCCCAAATAAGTCCAAGGTCGAGAACCAAGGGAATGGGAGCGATTCGAACCGCTCAGAAGTCAGAGGTGAAGCTGACACAAACCACCACCCCCTACACACCAAAGCCCTATTTAATTGGAGTAAGACTTTTTTACTCCTGTACTCAAATCCTCTTGTAATGAAGGCCAGCATACCATTAACCTTCCTAATGGCTTGCTGCACCTGCACATTCACTTTCAGTGACTCGTGTACAAGGACACCCAGGACCCTTTGAGCATCTGCATTCCCCAAACTTTCACCATTTAGGAAATACTCTGCCTTTCTGTTTTTTCAACCAAAGTGGTTAACTTCACATTTATCCACATTATATTCCATCTGCCATGTTCTCGCCCACTCACTGAGCCTGTCGAGATCCCCTTGAAGCCTCTTCACATCTTCTTCACAACTGACACTGCCACCTAGCTTTGTATCATCAGCAAATTTGGAAATGTTACATTTAGTTCCCTCATCCAAATCATTGATATAGATTGTGAATAGCTGGGGCCCAAGCACCGATCCTTGCGGTACCCCACTAGTCACAGCCTGCCATCCTGAAAAAGACCCGTTTATCCCTACTCTTTGTTTTCTGTCTGTTAACCAATTCTCAATCCATGCTAGTATATTACCCCCAATTCCATGTGCCCTAATTTTGTTCACCAACCTCTTGTGTGGGACCTTATTGAAGGCCTTCTGAAAATCCAGATACACCACATCTACCGGTCCCCTTTGTCTACTCCACTAGTTACATCCTCAAAGAACTCCAATAGGTTTATCAAACAGGATTTCTCTTTCATAAATCCATGTTGACTCTGCCCAATCTCACTATTAGTTTCTAAGTGCCCAGGTATTGCATCCTTTATAATAGATTCCAGAATTTTCGCAACTACTGATGTGAGGCTAACAGGTTTGTAGTTCCCCGTTTTCTCTCTCCCTCCTTTCTTAAATAGCAGGGTTACATTTGCTATCCTCCAATCTGCAGGAACCGTTCCAGAATCTATAGAATTTTGGAAGATGACAACCAATGCATCCACTATTCCAATGGCCACCTCTTTCAAAACCCTAGGATGTAGGTCATCCGGTCCTTGGGATTTGTCGACTTTTATTCCCATTAATTTTGCTAGTACTGTTTTTTTACTAATAATAATTTCTTTAAGTTCCTCATTCTCGTCACACCCTTGGTTGGTCCCCTGGTTTGGTGGTAATGGTAGAGTGAGGGATATGCCGAGCCAGGAGGTTACAGATTGTGGTGGAATACAATTCTGCTGCTGCTGATGGCCCACAGCGCCTCATGGGTGCTCAGTTTAGAGCTGCTAGATCTGTTCTGAATCTATCACATTTAGCATGGTGGTAGTGCCACGCAACATGATGGAGGGTGTCCTCTCAAGGCCAATTAGGGACGAGCAATAAATGCTGGCCTTGCCAATGATGCACACATTCCATAAATGAATTTAAAAAAAGTGAAGAGGCACAGATGTTTCCAAGATCATTTGAAACAGGCAGAGAAGTAGGGCTGGATTTTGTGGGGGGTCAGCAGGCGTGATCGGTGGCGGGTCTGGTGGGAACCCACCGCCATGCGCCTTTACCAAATGTCGGGTCTGTCAGCGCTGAGTAGACCCAATACTCAGCGGCAAATGAGGCAATTAAAATCATTAGTGGCTTGTTTACCAGCTTTTTGAATTTGACCGGTCACCCACCAGTTTCCCGCTGTGCCTCGACCTCGTCCGTGAAGCTGAGGCGGGAGGTCAGTGGCCATTGAATCAGCTGATGAGTTTGACAGCTTCAAATGTCAAGTCAAAGTTCCCAGTTGATTGAGAAATGTTCCGTAAACCACTAGCTTCTCTAAACTGCATTTCCACTACAAATTCAGAAATCTGCAAGTCTTTACACAAGTCATAGAGTCATAGAGTCATCACGGCACAGAAGGAGGCCATTCGGCCCATCGAGTCTGTGCCGGCTCTCTGCAGAGCAATCAAGTCAGTCCTATTCCCCCGTTCTATCCTTGTAGCCCTACAAGTTTATTTCCCTCAAGTGCCTATCCAGTCTCCCCTTGAAAACATAGAGGGTCTCCGCTTCCACCACGTCCGTCGGCAGCGAGTGCCAGGTCCTCACCACTCGCTGCGTAAAAAAGTTTCTCCTCACATCCACCTGTATCTCTTGCCCAAAACCTTAAATCTGTGTCCCCTAGTCCTTGTACCATCAACTAGTGGGAACAGCCTTTCCCCGTCTAACCTATCCTAACCCGTCATAATTTGCACACATCTATCAAATCACCCCTCAACTTCCTTTGCTCTAATGAAAACAAATCAATCTTCTCCAACCTGTCCTTGTAGATAAGATCCCCCATCCCTGGGTCTCCATCCAGTCTGACCTCATTACCTTTCCAATCATTGACAGATCGCTTCTGTCATCTCTACTTCACCTGCCATCTAGTAGGCGCAGGCAGGTAGTGCAGGGGTCTCCTGTGGCCATCCCCCTCTCAAACAGATATACCACTTTGGATATTGTTGAGGAGGATGGCTTGTCGGGGGAAGGCAGCAGTAGCCAACTTCCTGGCACCATGGGTGGTTCTGCTGCACAGGACGGGAGGAAAAAGAGCGGGAGAGCTATAGTGATAGGGGATTCTATTGTAAGGGGAATAGATAGGCATTTCTGCGGCCGCAAACGAGACTCCAGGATGGTATGTTGCCTCCCTGGTGCAAGGGTCAAGGATGTCTCGGAGCGGCTGCAGGGCATTCTGGAGGGGGAGGGTGAACAGCCAGTTGTCGTGGTGCATATAGGTACCAATGATATAGGTAAAAAATGGGATGAGGTCCGTAAAGCTGAAAATAGGAAGTTAGGTGGTAAATTAAAAAATAGGACCTCAAAGTTAGTAATCTCAGGATTGCTACCAGTGCCACGTACTAGTCAGAGTAGAAATAGAAGGATATTTCAGATGAATACATGGCTAGAAGAATGGTGCAAGGGGGAGGGATTCAAAATCCTGGGACATTGGAAATAATTCTGGGGGAGGTGGGACCAGTACAAACTGGACGGTTTGCACCTGGGCAGGACCGTGACCGATGTCCTGGGGGGAGTGTTTGCTAATGCTGTTGGGGAGGGTTTAAACTAAAATGGCAGGGGGTTGGGAACCTGTGCAGGGAGACAGAGGAAAGGGAAGCAATGATAGAAGGAAAAGACAGGAAGGAGAAAAGCAAAAGTGGAAGTCAGAGAAATCAAGGGTGTAAATCAAACATGGCCACAGTAAACAATAATTCTAAAAGGTCTAAGAGTGTTAAAAAAACAAGACTGAAGGCTTTGGGGGAAAAATTCAGTTGGTTGTTTGGGGGAAAAATTCAGTTGGTTGTGCCTCCCGTTAGCGCCTTAAGAGGGCGCTAATGGGGCGCAAAGCAGCTAGCGCCCGGACGAAGCGATCTTTGCGCCGCTCGCGAACTTAACTAGACATTTTGCGGCGGCGCTAAACACTACCGCCATGATCTCCTGCGCCGGCAGATCGTGACGTCAGTCGAGTGTGCAACGCCCCGGTATCGCCCCGGAGCGGATATTGAGTGGCGCCCCCTGCCTTACCGCCTGACGCTAGCAACGACAGGTTGAGGGGAGCGTTCTGCAGTCATGAAGGGACTGGGGGAGCGCTATTTAAAGGTGACCGCTTCCTGCCTTTTATTGTTGGTGCCATTTTTGAACTACGCATTCTGAGAGAGAGAGAGAGAGACATCTGGAGAGATTCAACGTTGTGTGAAGGAGTTTTGGGTACTGAGCAGCACTTTGCAGGTTCATTTTGATTTGCCATTCCTTGTATCGATTTAGAAGAGACTGTTGGGGCTGCACTCTAAGCTCTTTCCCTGGTACATTTGTGTCTTAATGCGAGGAGCATTCACAATAAGGTGGATGAATTAGCTGCGCAAATAGATGTAAATGGTATGATATAATTGGGATTATGGAGACATGGCTCCAGGGTGACCAAGGCTGGGAGTTCAACATCCAGGGGTATTCAATATTCAGGAAGGACAGGCAAAAAGTAAAAGGAGGTGGGGTAGTATTTCTGGTTAAAGAGGAGATTAACATAATAGTAAGGAAGGATATTAGCTCTGATGATGTGGAATCTGTATGGGTAGAGCTGAGAAATACCAAGGGGCAGAAAACGTTAGTGGGAGTTGTATACAGACCCCCAAACAGTAATGATGAGGTTGGGGATTGCATTAAATGGAAAATTAGAGATGCGTGCAATAAGGGCACTGCAGTTATCATGGGTGACTTTAATCTACATATAGATTGGGCTAACCAAATTAGTAACAATACTGTGGAAGAGGAATTCCTTGACTGTATATGGGATGGGTTAGTGGACCAATATATCGAGGAATCAACTAGAGATCAGGCCATCTTAGACTGAGTATTATGTAATGAGAAAGGATTAATTAGCAATCTTGTTGTGCGAGGCCCCTTGGGGAGGAGCGATCATAATATGATAGTATTCTTCATTAAGATGGAGAGTGAAGTAATGGTTGACTCCGAGACTAGGGTACTGAATTTAAATAAAGGAAAATATGATGGTATGTGGCACGAGTTGGCTAGGATGTGTTGGGGAATGTTGCTTAAAGGGTCGACGGTGGATAGGCAATGGCAAACATTTAAAGATCGCATGGATGAACTACAGAATTTGTTCATCTCTGTTTGGCATAAAAATAAAACAAAAAAGGTGACTCAACCGTGGCTAACAAGGGAAATTAGGGATAGCATAAGATCCAAGGAGAGCACATATAAATTGGCCAGAAAAAGCAGCAAACCTGAGGATTGGGAGCAGTTTAGGATTCAGCAAAGGAGGACAAAGGGATTAATTAAGAGGGAGAAAATAGAGTATGAGAGTAAGCTTGCAGGGAAAATAAAAACTGACTGTAAAAGCTTCTATAGATATGTGAAGAGAAAAAGATTGGTGAAGTCAAGCGTAGGTCCCTTGCAGTTAGAATCAGGGGAATTTATAATGGGGAGCAAAGAAATGGCAGTCCAATTAAATACATACTTTGGTTCTGTCTTCACAAAGGAGGACACAAATAAACACCCAGAGATGTTGGGGAACATAGGGTCGAATGAGAGGGAGGAACTGAATGAAATCAGTATTTGTAGGGAAATGGTGTTAGGGAAATTGATGGGATTGAAGGCCGATAAATCCCCAGGGCCTGATAATCTACATCCTAGGGTACTTAAGGAAGTGGCCTGAGAAATAGTTGATACATTGCTGGTCATCTTCCAAAATTCTATAGACTCTGGAACAGTTCGCATGGATTGGAGGGTAGCTAATATAACGCCACTATTTTAAAAAGGTGGTAGAGAGAAAATGGGGAATTACAGTCTGGTAAGCCTGACATCGGTTGTGGGGAAAATGCTAGAGTCCATTATAAAAGATGTAATAGCAGAGCACTTGGAAAACAGTGACAGGATCGGACAAAGTCAACATGGATTTACGAAAGGTAAATCATGCTTGACTAATCTACTGGAATTTTTTGAGGATGTAACTGGTAGAATAGATAAGGGAGAACCAGTGGATGTGGTATAATTGGACTTTCAGAAGGCTTTCGATAAGGTCCTGCATAAGAGATTAGCGTGCAAAATTAAAGCACATGGGATTGGGGGTAAGGTACTGACTTGGATAGAAAACTGGTTGGCAGACAGGAAGCAAAGTGTTGGAATAAACGGGTCATTTTCCGAGTGGCAGGCAGTGACTCGTGGAGTACCGCAGGGATCAGTGCTAGGACCCCAGTTATTCACAATATATATTACTGATCCAGACGAGAGAACTAGATGTAATATCTCCAAGTTTGCAGATGACACAAAGCTGGGTGGGCGTGTGTGTTGTGAGGAGGATGCAGAGAAACTCCAGTATGATTTGGACAGGTTGGGTGATTGGGCAGATGCATGGCAGATGCAGTATAATGTGGATAAATGCGAGGTTATCCACTTTGGTGGCAAAAACAGGAAGGCAGATTATTATCTGAACGGCAATAGCTTGGGAAAAGGGGAAGTGCAACGAGACCTGGGTGTCCTTGTGCACCAGTCGCTGAAGGTAAGCATGCAGGTGCAGCAGGCGGTTAAGAAGGCAAATGGTATGTTGGCCTTCATAGCGAGAGGATTCGAGTACTGGAGCAAGGATGTCTTGCGGCAGTTGTACAGGGCCTTGGTGAGACCACACCTTGAGTATTGTGTGCAGTTTTGGTCGCCTTATCTGAAGAAGGATGTTCTTACAATGGAGGGAGTGCAGCGAAGATTCACCAGACTGATACCTGGGATGGCAGGAATGACGTATGAAGAGAGATTGGGTCGATTAGTTTTATATTCGCTAGAGTTCAGAAGAATGAGAGGGGATCTCATTGAAACTTATAAAATTCTAACAGGACTAGACAGACTAGATGCAGGAAGGATGTTCCCGATGGCGGGGAGTCCAGAACCAGGGGTCACAGTCTAAGGATAAGGGGTAAGCCATTTAGGACTGAGATGGGGAAGAATTTCTTCACCCAGAGAGTGGTGAACCTGTGGAATTCTCTACCACAGAAGGCAGTTGAGGCCAATTCATTAAATATATTCAAGAAGGAGTTCGATATATTTCTTAAGGCTAAGGGGATCAAGGGATATGGGGAGAAAGCAAGGACAGGGTACTGAATTTGGATGATCAGCTATGATCGCATTGAATAGCGGAGCAGGCTCAAGGGGCTGAATGGCCTACTCCTGCTCCTATCTTCTATGTTTCTATGTTTCTATTCCATCAGCATGGGTGCCCTTGAAAGTCTCTCACCTTGGTCCTTAAAATCCCACCACGATCAGCCCCAACACCTGCATCACCAGGCACACCAGCAGCACCAGGCACACCAACAGCACCAACAACTACACCATCCTTCTCCACAATCACCTGATGGTACCCAGGACGCAGGCATCAGCACTCGACTACATTGCTGCCTGGGAGTCCAGGGATGGCCTCACCATGGCCAGATTTACTTCACTGGATGCTGTACACCCTGGCTGCGACATGATGCGCCAGGATGGCACCACCCCACACAAACACCATAAAGCAACCCTACAATGCCCAAGCCATTCCTTTAACACTCATCACCATTGTGGTGGGTAACGTTATGTCTCACCGTTCACTGCAACTCACTCAGCCACTTCCAAAGGTGCACATAAATCTGTCCAAGAACAGGAAAATAAAGGTTTCAATGTTTGACACCACAGAAACTTTACATGAACATTGCATAAAACACCCAAGTGCCTACTCTTGTGTGTTGTTAGTTGGTCTGATTGCACTAGGATGAGGTTGAGTGTGAGGAGTGGCTAGTAAGATGGGGATGTGATAAGGTAGATAGAGAGGGATGGGTGCATGTGCAAGGTAAGTTGGTGTGAGTAAGGATGTGCAGGAGTAGGGTAGGGAAGGCAGAGTGATGGGGATGTGATGAAAGGCACAGCAGGATAAGGCTGAGTGTGGCTTTCTACTCACGTTTCCTGATCTAAAGAGATCATTGAAACATTTTTAGTACTGCACCCAGGTTCTCCTGACCACATCCCTGTTCATGCCCTCCTCTGCAATGTGCAACCAGACTGTGTTGACCTCCTGGGGAGGTCTCTTTCGCCCATGGGAAGGAATGAGGATCTCCCTGTGTGCTGTGACTCCCTCCATTAGCATATGGAGGGAGTCATGGGAGAGCCTGGGTGCAGCCCTGTGCCTCTGTGCAGTGCTTGTCAGTGTTTGCAGCATCTCAATGCTGTAGAATACTGACAGCACAAATTTCAAAAGAAAGTTGGCCATGGTCCCTTGAAGGAAATCGGCTGATGACCCGTCATCAAATGACGTCACCAGACCTGCTTCCTCTAATTGGCCGGGAAACTCGCTGGGCGGGCTTAATAAGCCCCATCAAGGTCAATTCATTTCAGAGGCCAGGATGGAGCCAGCATTGGGGTTGGGACCTGTCACAGACGTCGCCCTCCACGGACCCGCCGAGTGAGGAAAATCCTGCCGAAGAGTTTCTCTGAGCCTGAAGAACGGAGAGTTTCAATTACAATTTTTGCAGCTGGGAATTAGTTTTGGCTGTGATTTTCTGGGCATTCAACCTCAACATTCTGATTGATTCTGGGTCAGAAAACCAATAGAATCGGCTTCTGTACCACTTTATTGTCACAAAAAAACTTTGCCCTGTCTCAGTGAGTTTACCAAGAGCATAGTTGAGACATACAGTCCAGGAAAGTTCCAAGCTCGATCCCAGGCCGTGCTGAGTTATCTCAGGGTAGATTTTCTGAGGCTCTGCCCCACTGTAGAGCCTCACACACAGGATATAAAGGAGGGGCTACTTCTGGCAACAAGAACAATAAGTGACCAGAATTTTTCTATCGAGATTATAAATATAAAGAGCAAACCCTGAGTCACTTACCACTGGGCTCCAGATAGTACGGGACTAAAACCCGGGGCCTGTCTTGATAAAACAAAGCACATATCCAGTTCCCTCTGCCTCTGTCAGCTTTCTGAATAATCAGTCTCAATGATTTCTCTTCCCTATTCCATCCATTCAATGTTTTTTCTCCAACAGTTTTGCCATCACTATTGATCCAAACAAGTCTCATTGATTCAGTGACATCAGAGACAGAGCAGGTCAAGGTAACGGTGTCTCCCTCAGTCACGGCATCAGATGGTTCAGCTGTGACTGTGTAAACAAGAAAATCATTTAGATTTTAAACAATAACTTGATCACTGAAAACAACGGCAGCATTCTGTCTCCTACCTTTAACTGTGATTAGTTTAATGGTCACAAATTTATATGATTCCAGAGAACATGTGTAAACTCCTGCATCTTCAAACAGCACAGGGACAATCCTCACACTGAAGTTCTTGCCATTAAACTTTGCCACTGTGGGCACCAGTCGACTCCCAAAGTAGGTCCTGTCTACATTGATGAGCTGAGATATCGAAGCAGATGCTATTGCTTTCTCCTGATTTTGAAGATGACGTGACCTCCAGGTCCATGCAGCAGTGTTGAAAGAAGAAGCATAATAGCAAATCAGGTCGAGTTCATTGTGATCTGTGCCTGATCGATAAAGCGTGTAACTCTCTTGATATAAATCTGCAATAGAGAGACAGAGAACAACGTGTTAGAATTTTACAATTGCTGAGCTGCAGAGAAAAGCCAGACTAATTACTGACCACAATTATATAAAAATACTTGCATTTTGATCTTCATTACTTCATTTGATCAAGTTCCTCAGGGCAGTGCCCTAGGCCCAACCATCTTCAGCTGCTTCATCAATGACCTTCCCTCCAACATAAGGTCAGAAGTGGGATGTTCACTAATGACCGCACGGTGTTCAGTTCCATTCACAACTCCTCAGATAATGAAGCAGTCCATGCCCGCATGCAGCAAGACCTGGACAACATTCAGGCTGGGGCTGATAAGTGGCAAGTAACATTCGTCGAATCCCCCACCATCAACATCCTGGGGTCAACATTGACCAGAAATTAGACCAGCCGCATAAATACTGCGGCTACAAGAGCAGATCAGAAGTTAGGTATTCTGCGGTGAGTGACTTACTGCCTGGCTCCCCAAAGGCTTTCCACCATCGACAAGGCACAAGCCAGGAGTGTGATGGAATACTCTCCACTTGCCTGGATGAATGCAGCTCCAATAATACTCAAAGTGCGACACAATTCAGGACAAAGCAGCCCGCTTGATTGGCACCCCATCCACTACCTTAAACATTCACTCCCTCCACCACCGGCGTACCGTGGCTACAGTGTGTACCATCTACAAGATGCACTGCAGCAACTCGCCAAGGCTTGTTCGACAGCACCTCCCAAACCCAGAAGTATAAGGGCAGCAGGCACATGGGAACGCCACTACCTCCAAATTCCCCTCCAAATCACACATCATCCTGACTTGGAAATATATCACTGTTCCTTCATCATCGCTTGGTCAAAATCCTGGAACTCCCTCCCTAACAGCACCATGGGAGTACCTTCACCACAGGGACTGCAGCGGTTCAAGAAAGCGGCTCACCACCAGCTTCTCAAGGGCAATAAGGGAGGGACAATAAATGCTGGCCTTGCCAGAGACACCCACGTCCCTGGAATGAATGAAAAAAGGTTTTGTCAAAACTATGAATTTTTTCAAAATTGTACAAATTGTTTGAATTCAATTCCCAAAAGACAACAGAAATTTAGAAAAATGAAACCTTTTTGATTTTTAATATGATGAGGTTTTTGTGCCATGGATGACACCATGACATCACAGGCCCAATATTCTGAGGCTGGGCCAGCAACATGGAGTCCTGCTGGTGGCGGCTGCAGGTTGCTTAGAATTTTGCAACGGAACAAATATGGTTCCTTCAGGCAAGTTCAATCCTCATTTACATGGAATAATTATTCAAAGAAGGTCCTCTGCTGAACTGTAACGAGTTTGTGCAAAATTCTGCCTCAGAGCTCACCTCCCCCATGTAAAATGGGTACAAGTCTGCTCCATGGGCCTGGCCCACTTTAACATAATCCTTAAAGCAAGGTCGCTGTTGTTTGAGTTGGTGGCAACTTGTAGGTTTTTTCACAGTGAACATCTGTCCACATCTGCATTGACCATTCTGCACAGGCTTTATACCTGTGCATTTTCTGTACTGTTAGAAAATAGGGTATCCAAGTTATATGGGGTTATGAGAATGAAACTGTGACGCGAATAAGACTGTGTTTACATGACTGTATTAGAACTGGAGACAAAAAGTCTCATCAGAATAGTATTAGAATAACTAGATAGATGCTTAGAATCCGCTTGTGTTTTGGTTCTCTGCGGATGTTATAGCATCGACACTGTGACGGATATATATAGTGGGAGAAATTCGGTATCGCCCATTTTGGGGCGCTAATACTGGCCGGGCGCAAAGTTTAGCGCCTGGTGCTAATTATCGCCTCCGACTGCAAAATTTGCCTCTATCGCCCCGAAGGTGATTTGAGCGCTAAATCAGGCGCTACACACCTCTCTTAAGGCGCAAACGTCAGGAAGTGAGGCGCTACCTCAGAACATTACCGAAGCTCAGGCGATGCCAATTACCATGGAAGCCAGACAGACTGGTGCCATCCAGTTCTTAAAGGGGAGGGGCCATCTTGCTGGCCAGCCACACCCTGCTCATTGCAGCCTTGAATCTCGACCTGGAGAGGCCTCAAAACTGATTGTGTGGAAGCACTAAAGGATAGGCGCAGGGAAAGAGCTCGGTGCTTAGGAACCTCAAAAGTGGTGCTGAGGGCCAAACCTCATTAGGGCAGCGTTAAACCCCAAAATTTTGCCAACAAAAAATGCAGGAAGCGCCCGGCTTTAAATAGCGCACCCCCAGCCCCTTCCCGACTTGAAAACGTTCCCCATTACTTGTCGTTCCTAGCGGCAGGTGCTAAGGCAGGGGGCGCGACTCAATATCCGATCCGGGGCGCTACCGGGGCGTTGCACGCTCGACTGTCGTCACGATCTGCGGGGGCAGGAGATCGTGGCGGTAGTGTTTAACGCCACCGCAAAATGTCTGGTCAATCTTGCGAGCAGCGCAAACCTCGCCGCGCTCGGGCGCTAGTTGGTTTGCGCCCCGTTAGCGCCCTCTTAGGGCACTAACGGGAGGCGCGAATCAACCGAATTTTTCCGCAATAATCTTCTTACCAAGCTAGCTATCTGCTGTTTGTAAGTTAGAATTTTGACTTGGTTTAACAAAACTACTTTAAAATGCATAAGTTAACCAGTGTGTGAGAACAGAATAGAGGATACCTTTGGGAATTTAATGATTCATTCCATGGTACAATAGTTTGATAATGGAATGACATAGTTTTGCACAGCTAAAGTTACATGAACAGCTTGAACATAAATAACTGATAACAAGCAGCTACGAACATCTGAAGGCCAAGAATGGCATGTCTGACTCCAAACTTGGGGAGGGTTTTCCTCTGAGAGTTGAGAGAAAGAACTCGCCGTGCCATTGGTTTAGGAAGAAACCTTACAGGTCAAATAGTCCTGTCCATATTGTACATCAGGCCCACCCCTGAAAAGGGAATAATAGCAAGACCCTAAAAGTTCTTAGCACAGACGGTGGAGGGGAGAGCTATACAAGAGTGAGACTGGTCTAACACTCTTCAGGGAGCGAACTCAACCCATTCTTGGAGGTTCTAGACGAGAGAGAGGAAGGCCACAAGCCGGAGAACTGTTGGCGCACGCCAGCCGTCCGTCCGATCGGGACCGGTACTAGCTGTATCTTACGGTCGTATGTTTTTGCTGTGTTACTAGTGTGTTATATTCCATCTTAAACCCTGACAAAACACAATATTCCCGCCATATTGGTTAGCAGTCGATCCTGATTATTTGAAAGACTTGAGATAAGTTAATATTAACAAATAGGCTAATCTCAACAGCACATTCTTTCTTGCTTTCTTTCTTTCTCACTTTCTTTCTTACTTTCTTTTTCTCTATTTCTACTAAAGCCTTCAAATTTTCTCACCAAGACTATCCAACAGTCATTTTAATTGCTGTTGCAATACAACTTGGCAGTTGACAAGATTGGAACATTGGAAATCCTTTCCTTATTGTCCAGGGAGCAATCCTGATGCTTTCTCACAGAAACATGGGGGTAATTAGCCTTTGTGCGATAGTGTAAAGCAGGTGACATCGAATTGGCAACACGTTTTATATCTCACAAAGATGAATTACTATCGCACAAAATCAAAATTACCTGTCTGCATTCTCTCCCACACTAAAACCTCCTCGCCCATCCTCACTGGCACATACTAGCTCCCTGTCCCTCAACACATCGAATATAGAAACATAGAATCTAGGAGCAGGAGTAGGCCATTCGGCCCGTCGAGCCTGCTCCACCATTCAATACGATCATGGCTGATCATCCAAGTCCAGTACACTGTCCCTGCTTTAATCCCCACAGTACACATATCCCACCCTACCCCCATAACCCCACGTATTTAATTCCCCCTAACATATCCCATCCTATCCCCATAACCCCACATATTTAATCCCCCCCTAACACTAAGGGTCAATTTATCATAGCCAAATCAACCTAACCCGCACATTTTTGGACTGTGGGAGGAAACCGGAGCACCCGGAGGAAACCCACGCAGAGAATGTGCAAACTCCACACAGACAGTCACCCGAGGTCAGATTCGAACCCGGGTCCCTGGCGCTGTGAGGCACCAGTGCTAACCACTATGCCACCGAATATAAAATCCTCATTGTCATCTACAAATCACTCCACAGCCTCAACCCATTTTACCTCTGCAACCTCCTGCAGAATTACCTCCTTTTACGTTCCCTGTAGTCCTCTCGCTGACTCCTCCCTCTATTGGTGTCAAAACCTTCTGTTCCCTCAGCCCGAACCTCTGGAACTCTCTCCCTAAACCCCTCCACCTCTGGCTGTGTCTTCACACATACTGAAAACATATCTCTTTGACCAAGCTTTCAGTCTCCTCTCTTAACGTTCTCACTGATGATTGATGTCCACTTCATTCTTCCTCAGTGAAGCGTATGTTTTTCTTTCTTCAAGATGCTATGTTACTGAAAGCATTTGCTGTTTTTGTTTTATACTTCGGGTCCACTTATGAAAAAAACATGCAGCAATTCAGATTTTCTACCTTCTGATGTTAAACAGCGTCATTTACTTTGACAATTCTAGACAAGAAAAACAAATATTGGCTGTAGCCTTGTTCCTCTGCCACACTTGCCTCTCAACAGCTGGTGAAGTGGTTCCCCATTCAGTTACCTGTACAGAACCAGGCCACATTAAAACTATCCGCCCTCCCTCCACTCCCAATCTATTGATCTCAGATGTTAACAATCGCAGAGCACCATAACTGCTTGTACAATTCTTGTACTACCGATGATGTTCAACTAAAGTCAGTCAGTGTTGTACCTGAGGTGTGTGTATTGGACGAGCACTGAGTAAATATTTAGGCCTGGCCTTTAATGCTGTGCCCTTGCAGTGAGTAAAGGGAACCATATTTAGAAAAGAATTGTCTCTGTGTTTTGGTAACTGATGAGCTGTGTGAGAATGTTGCTCTCCACCTTCAACTCTTTTGCTATTTATTGTCAGATCCATCTAGACCTGGTTGTTGATATTTGCCCACTGTATTGCAATGTTATATTTACACCAATGTCTCAAAAAGAAAATAAGGTCCCAGTCTCTAGTAAAAGCATATGCTGTCTCTGTGCTCCCTGTCCTTTGTGTGTAACAGTTTTATATTAGTAACTCTTTAATATCTACTGTGAGGTAACTGCACTTACATTGGTTCATAGAAAAATCAGCTTTTCCTGTGAGAAAAATGGATCCATGTTCCTGCACTTCACACGCGTACAACTCCTTATCCTCTACTGCAACATGTTTGACTATCAGATAGACTGTGTTATTTAGTCGGATCTGATCAGTGTTGCTCCTGTTCGGCTGAGATGAGTCTCTCTGTTTCCATTGAAGACTGACTGTATCTGAGAGTTTGGAGATGGTACAGCTGAGTGTAACTTCACTGCCCAGCAAAGGCCTCTGTGGACTTGACTCAACTGTGAAAAACAAATCAATAAGATTTCGTGTAAGTAGTGGCATGTACAATCCAACGATTAGGTTCTAACTGACCGTAAGATGTGCCCATCATCAGCACTTGTACCTTGCTGCATTAAAGAGTCAGGCCAGATTACACACAAGTGCATTTTAGCAGTAGAATAACACAGTGAGCCTGAAAATTCTCGGTCCAGCTCTGCCAGCGTAAGTGAGCCAGAGTGCGGCCGATGACCTTTACCCCTGACCCTGCTGGAGTATCCGGGGTCAGGTTAAGGTTACATGGTTTGGATGACATTTGGGAAAGTCGACACCACAATGGACAGGTGATGGAAACTCACCAGAGGAGGGTGTGATGGAAATTAGCGCCCATATTATCAGACATGGAGAAGGCTCCAGTCCCACTCTGTTCTCAATGTGCCTCGCACACTTCAGTAAAACCAGTCAACACACGCACTGGGAGCCTGTGCACAAAATCCACATCAAAAGTCATTACAGCCCCAGAAGTTATTGAAATTAGTGAACTCCCAAAATGCTCCTGAGCAGGGCTCCAATCATTGAGCGTCCATCAGGAACGGCACTTCAGGAGAGGCTTCTTCTAAAAATGCCCACCCTGACTTTCAGTCCCACCTACAGCATGACAAGTAAGAATCAAATCTTCAACAGGGACTTTAATTCCAATGTCAGGCCAAAATAATGGTGCCATCCATTAGCTGCTGGCACCCAACACTCTGGTGCCCGACCCGTGTGACATTCCCCGTGTACCAGGCACTATGTACCATGAGTGCCACTAACAAATGTAAATGAGTTGACTTTCTGTTATGGTCAACACATTCTGGTGCAGTTTGCGCCAACACCTCAGGAGCAATGGTCCAGGCCCAGTACAGTCAGGGTCATATTTTGGCCACTACGACATTTCAGGATTGAATTATATTTTGTACCAAGTTCATTTGACAGTGACCTCAGCCTCATTTAGATGTTAATCACATCAACCAACCAGGAAGTACAGCTGTTTAGCAACATCCTTAGTTGGCAGAAACTAAAGATTTTGATTTATTTATACTAAAAAATTTTAATATTATTGAATTGACACAATCTATTGATTTTTCTCTGCCATGCGATTTTTCCTGAAGGCATTAACTTTTTGGCAGAGTACAAGTTCCAGGGATGCTTGACTTCCTCTGGGACCTCAACCAAGTGACACATCGAACAGGTTCACTGGATAGCAATCAGGAGCAGTGATACTGGCCAATCTTATTCCTGTCCCATCGCGCTGAGGCTTATTACTACAAGTGATCTATTGGTTTGGTAACAGAATTAGTACATCTTACAGAAAGTGAGCCAGGGTACAGACCATAATTCTTCTCAGGCAGTCCCCCGGAACCAAACATGACTTGTTTCCACGTTAAAAATGAGTTCTCAGGTAACTGATGAGTCCAATGTGGGACCTACAGTCTCTGTCACAGGTGGGGCAGACGGTGGTTGAAGGGGTGGGTGGGTGGGGTGCTTGGGTTGACGTGCGCTCCTTCTGCTGTTTGCGCTTGGCTTCCGCTTGCTCCCGGCGAAGAGACTCGAGGTATTCAGCGCCTTCCCGGATGCTTTTCTTCCACTTTGTACAGTCTTGTGCCAGGGATTCCCAGGTGTCGGTGGGGATGTTGCACTTTTTCAAGGAGGCTTTGAGGGTGTCCGTGAAGCGTTTCCTCTGCCCACCTGGGGCTCTCTTGCCGTGTCAGAGCTCCGAGTAGAGCGCTTGTTTTGGGAGTCTCGTATCGGGCATGCAGACGATGTGACCCGTCCATTGGAGCTGATCGAGCGTGGTCAAAGCTTCGATGCTGGGGATGTTCGCCTGAGCGAGAACACTGACGTTGGTGCGCCTCTCCTGCCAATGGATTTGCAGGATCTTGCGGAGGCAGCATTGGTGGTACCTCTCCAGTGCTTTGAGGTGCCTGCTTTACATGGTCCATGTCTCTGAGGCATACAGGAGGGCGGGTATTACTACTGCTCTGTAGTCCATGAGCTTGGTGCCGGGTTTGAGGTCCTGGTCTTCAAACACTCTCTTCCTCAGGCGACCGAAGGCTGCACTGGCACACTGAAGGCGGTGTTGGACTTCGTCATCGACGTCTGCCCTTGTTGACAGTAGGCTCCAGAGGTATGGAAAGTGGTCCACGTTGTCCAAGGCCTTGTCATGGATTTTGATAATCGGGGAGCAGTACTGTGTGGCGGGGGCAGGTTGGTAGAGGACCTTTGTCTGACGGATGTTTAGTGTAAGGCCCATGCTCTCGTACGCTTCGGTGAAGGTGTAAACGATGGTTTGGAGTTCGACCTCCGAGTGTGCGCAGACGCAAGCGTCGTCTGCATACTGTAATTTGACGACAGAGGAAGGGACGACCTTGATCTGGACTGGAGGCAACAGAGTTTGAACAGTTTCCTGTTTGTTCTGTAAATTAGCTCCACCCCAGTGGGGAGCTTACTGAGCGTGAGATAGAGCATTGCTGCAAGGAAGATCGAGAAGAGCGTTTGTGCAATGACACAGCCTTGCTTGACCCTGGTCCGTACATGAATTGGGTCTGTGGTGGAACCGTTGGTCAGTATCACGACTTGCATGTCGTCGTGAAGCAGGCGGAGGTTGGTGACAAACTTTTGAGGGCAAGCCGAATTTGAGGAGGACACTCCATAATCCCTCACAGTTGACAGTGTCAAAGGCCTTTGTGAGGGCAAAGAAGGCCATGTACAGCGGTTGGTGCTGTTCCCTGCATTTCTCTTGTAATTGATGCGCAGTGAAGATCATGTCCATTGTGCCCCTTAGTGGCGGAATCCGTATTGCGACTCTGGGAGGAGCTCTTCAGCCACTGGGAGAAGGCGATTGAGGAGGATTCTTGCGATGACTTTCCCTGTGGCAGACAGCAGGGAAACTCCTCTGTAATTACCGCAATCGGACTTGTCACCTTTCTTGAAGATGGTCACAATTACGGCGTCTCTGAGATCCCCTGGCATGCTCTCCTCCTTCCAGATAAGAGAAATGAGTTCATGAATTCGCGCCAGTAGTGCTTCTCCGCCATGCTTTAGCACCTCGGCAGGGATTCCATCTGCTCCTGAGGCCTTGTTGATCTTCAGTTGTTGGATGGCCTTTTCAACCTCATGCCGGGCTGGGGTTGTGCTGAGATGGTGATGGGTAGCATGCTGCGGGATGGAGTTGAGGACACTCGCATCGAAGACAGAGTCTCGGTTAAGAGATCTTCGAAGTGCTCCTTCCAGCGGGCACTGACTGCCTCCCTCTCCGTTCTTGGCCCGCAGTGGGATAGGACCTTGGGTGCTTGGGCCGTAGGCGGTCTAACTGTGCTAAAGAATCCACGCATGTCGTGGTTGTCGGCTAGCTGCTGGATCTCCTGCACTTTCTCCAGCCACCATCTGTTCTTTAGGTCGCGAGTTTTTTGTCGGACCTCGGCCTTCAGGCGTCTGTAGAGCTGCTTTCTTGCTCTCGAGTTGTGTTGCTGTTTCCAGATCAGGAATGCCTTGCGCTTGCAGTTTATTAGCTCCTGGATCATAATATCTCATGTGGTAGATTTCTCGGTTTGATATTTCTGGTGAAATTGTCGAAATGTTTTTACTCATGTTGACCATTTCAGGAGAAACAATGAGCAGAATCTTTCCCCAGGTTGTTTTAATGAGAGATGCTCTCTGCACTGGGTGATATAAATCTCACGTGATCCTGGCAATCTCTCATCTGTACAAGTAAAATTATTTTTGGAGATTCATATTAATGAACCTTTTCTAGACTTTGTTGCACTCACCTTTGATCCCAAATATTTCGTACTGTTTCAGCCTTTTATTACTTGGCTGTGTTTGAGTCAAGATGAACGATCCCGCAAGTTTAAATGTGGGTTTTCTAATTCTCAGATTAATGGAACCACCATCCTGCAATGCCTTTTTGTACAACTCCTTGTTTCCAATGTGATTGTTCCATTGTGCGTCCACCGACTCGAACTCCCTTTGTGAAAAGTAACCAGTCGCTGGATTTCTTGCCCTGAGTGTGGTTTCCATTCCCAGACAACAGGGCCATTCCCAGGATTGTCCGGTCCTTTTAATGGAATGTCATCTCCCTCATCCAAAAAATACATATGATTTGTGTTTCCTGTTAGAAAGAGGAACAATGTAAGTATTTTAATATCAAATCACAACTCCTTAATCCCATATTTGTAATTATTTATATTGGAGTTCATTTATTTATCGTCATATTTTTATAATCAACTGATCATGTTGCCTTCACTGCAGACACTATTACAGAGAAAAACAGAACAAATCCATTATACATTCAGTGTATCTATTACTAGAGTTATCAGAACATACATCATTACTACAAAAAATAACCAAAGTAAAAAGAGTGCACATGGTTAATTCCATGTTACAGAAAATAAAAGCTCCAAATCTCCTCCTGACTCCTGGTCTACAGGGGGCATTATCAGGGTGGGCAGGAGCTCAGGGAGAGAAATTGGGGCAGGATACGGTTATGTCGAGTCTCCACCCTGTTTGTCCTGTGACAGGGTTTCCCAAGGTGGGCGGAGATCAGGCGGTTCCTGCGTCCGCCCCTCCACCCACCTTGTCTGAAGAGACACGTGACAGAGATAAACCAGCACTTGGTTTTCGTGCATGTGCAGCTCATGTAGAAACCGAGAACCTGCGGGGCACTTCCGACCGTGCACGCACCACGTACGCCGTCATAGACCCCGGAAAATCCGGGTCATTATGTTGTTCCATTGCTGGAATCTGAAAAGGGAACTTACACATCCTGTTTAAAGGAGCAGGGACATGAAAATAAAGACTTTACTTGCTTTCTGAATACTAGGTGTGTGAATTCATTAAACACTATGATAAATTGAAAGAATGGCCGAAAAATTGTGGTCGGCGGTCTAGCTACGGAGTACGCCGCCGACCTATGAAAAGATAAACAAACTTACCTTGTGCGAGGCCCAGAACGGAGACTTGCTCTTCTGTGCTGCAGAGCTCTGCGCAGCGTATGACATCAGGGAGGCAGCGCGCAGCGTACAGCCTATGCGTAAGGGAAGACACGCCCACAAAACCTGCCAAAACTAAGCCACGCCCACAGAAACGTCTCGCAGTCTCTTCCATTTAAATTACATTTTAAAAACTGTTTAAAAGCTTCTAAAAACTTCTAAAACTTTTAATTAAACTGGTACTTGAACTTATTTCATATATCACAATTTATTAGTCCCGATGTTTACAACTTTCTGTTTTGATACTCAGTAAAGGTCTAACACTCCGACAAGTAACGTTGTTGAACTTCAGAAAGAGATTCCCAGCCATATATTCAATGTTAACTTTCAGGATTAAAATATATTATTCAGTCCTCATTTAGACTGGTAATAGATAAATCTATTTTTCATATTGTAGATGCATTATATCGATATAGTGTTTGTTACGTTGTTCGTTTTTGAGTTGAAAGGACAGAATTGGTCGCTTAAATCTGATAGATGTTCACTTTATTTAACTTTCTTATCAACTTCCCAAGTAATTAAAGTGAATACTTTCTATCTGCCTATCTGTCTGGCCTTCTGTGTTTCTAAAGGATATTTTTTCATGAGCAATCAATTTAATTTTCAGAATGTAACTGCATGTAGAATAGAGTATGCTAAATAATGTGTTCACATGAAACTTGCAAAAATAACTAAAGAAATCTTTAACTACTGTTCGATTGTACGATTTGGACGTGTGCCCTCCGTTTAATGATATAAAGCTAAAGTACACGAAAGATAACAGCCGCTCGCTACACATTGGGCCAGCAATTCGGCTCGCCGGCTTCCCGCAGGGTGCAAGGATCGCCGTGTCCTTACCTGCCGCGCCTGCCGTTGTGCTTCAGGCCCGCGTGGACTTCGGCTCCTGGGCCTCCTGCAGCTGCCGGCGCGCAGTGCTTGCGTATCCCAGGGGCGCAGTTAGTTCGAAGCGTCCCCTGGGATCACATGGGCCATGGAGAGCCAATCGGAGCAGGGAATCTTCATTCATAGATTTGACAGGAAGACCTGTCAAATCTATGAAGAGATCGGCCCCAAAACCTAACTAAAACTTCAAATATTTTTTTTTTTTAAATCACATTTTAAAAATAACTATAAATTACATAACTTAACTACATTAAACAAAAATTTAAATTTTTGAAAAAATTAATTACACTTTTTAACGGTGTTAAAAATAAACTTACCTTTCTTTAAAGTATGTAAAAAAGATAAATCTGTTGAAAAAATGTTTAAATTGCACTTAATTCACCACTTACCTTGTTAAAGGCAGGACTTGCGCCTCCTTTTTCCCCGCGCAGCTTCTCCGTAGTTACCCTCATGGAGAAACCTGAAAAAAAAAGAAGTTCGAGGTCTACGCGCTGCCTCTCCGGCGCACGCATTCGACCTCTGAACCCCCTTCCTTCAGGGTAACGGAAGTTCCGGTTTCCAGCGCATGCACAGTGCATGCGCGAAACCGGCACTTTCGTTGGGTCTACGGGTGAGTACCCAGCGCGTACTCACCCGTGGAGACCCGAATTTCTGGCCCATTGTTGAAACAAAACTAAAAGTTATCCTAGAAATCTTGCATTGATTTCTGCTTAAAAGTCTGAGCAAAGTCAAACATCCTGAGGGCACGCACTGCGCTGTGAGAAGTCTGTTTTGACTACAGGAAATGTTTTTATCCAGGCTATTTGAACATGGGTGCTCCCTGTGATAACTATGTTCTTTGTAACACAATGCCACAAATATTTCCTTGTGTGCTTGTGTACATCTGTTTCACTTTGTATTAAAGGTCAAGCTGGAAAAATGTTCCTCTTTTGATTGTAGTTTGCCATGTTTGCTGGTCTTGAAGATTGGGTGTCTGGACTGCACCGTCTCACACTACATATGCTTCAAATTGAAAGGCACGGCCATTTGAACCTTAATCGACCGACAAAAATAGTTTCCTCCATCAAAACACGTCCATAGAAACAGGCTCCTGCGTCCGTAAAATTTCCGGAGGTAATTGCTGGGCAATTGATGGGCAACGAGCCCAACTCTGTGCCGGCAATTGTGATTTCCAAGGCGGTGCGGATCATCCGTCACGGCGCACCTTGACAGATCGCAAGATCGGGATTCAGCACATGCGCAAGTGAAAATCCCGAACTTGGGGAATATTTCAAAGGCGGTATGACGGCGTACTCTCAGAGTATGAGGTCATACCCACCGCAGAATCCGGGCCCATATGAATGTGATTGGTGGAAATAAGGCACTTACTTTGTGTGAAAACAGACGGAAGTAGAAACACAAAGAAACTGAACATCAAACCAGCTGGCATTTTGCTGCAGAAAAATCGTAGCCTCATTTCACAGATTCCGTCTCTTTGCCTGTAAGAAATATACATGTAGATATAGATATAGATATAGCACCAGAAAACCACTAGATGTAAAACCGAGGCACATTTCCTGAATATGTTTAACACTTCAGACTGTGAAGAAATGAAATGAGGTAAAAGAGCTTTACAAATTATTTCCCCATTCTAACTTGGAACTGTGAAATGTCCAAAAATGTCTTCAGTAAAGTACTCCACCTCTTCCTGTGAGAAGTGTAATGAAAGTTACTCATCCTAATATGCAACTGAAAATAAAGTAAATAAAATGGAATAAAAAGAGAAATGTACTGACCTATTGTAGGAAGAATGGACAAAAAGTAAACTTGCAAAAGATTTCTCCACCACAATGTTCACTTACACTGATCAGAAAACTACTGAATTTTATATAACTGAGGGTATGGATTAACAGCAATTAGCATTTTCTTATTCACTGCTGCTCCATTTATTGATCATGTTTATATAATAACATGCTTGCAATGTCATTATCATCGGCAAATCCCCACCATTTACATCGACATTGACACTGACCAGAAATTCAACTGTACCAGCCATATAAATACCATGGCGACCAGAGCAGGTCAGAGGCTGGGTATTCTATGGCGAGTGTCTCATCTCCTGATTCCACAAAGCCTCTCCACCACCTACAAGGTACAAGTCAGGAATGTGATGGAATACTCTCCACTTACAAGGAAGGATGCAGCTGCAACAACACTCAAGTGGCTCAACACTATCAGGAATAAAGCTGTCCACTTGATCGGTAACCCATCCACAACTTTAAACATTCAGTCCTTCCACCACTGACACACTGTGGCTGCAGTGTGTCCTATCTACAACTCGCCAAGGCTTTTTCAGCAGCACCTCTAAAACCTGCCACCTCTGCCATCTAGAAGGACAAGGGCAGCAGGTGTATGGGAACACCATCACCTCCAAGTTCCCCTCCAAGTCACATGTCATCCTGTCTATATTCTTGAAATCTCTACCTAAGAGCATTGTAGGAGTAACTTCACCACATGGACTGCAGCGGTTCAAGAAGAAGGCCCACCACCCCCTTCTCAAGGGCAACTAGAGATGGGCAAAATGCTGGCCTTACCAGCGATGTCCATATCCTGAGAATGAATTATTAATAAAAATATTTGTTGTGCCTTTTTGAAAGACTTTTACCAGGCTGTTTTGCACCCCAGTGAAAGGATATTACAGGATACCATCTCACAAATCGATGTAAAATAATATAAACTACTGGTCAGGATTAGGGTTAAAAGAACTAGTTACCAAAAGGAAAGTATTGGTGTGTCCATCACTAACACTGAGCCAAATCAGAGTCAACTTAGTTCCATCACTCTTGAGCAACGCTACGTTTTGCATATCAGTTGTGTGATCTATTTGGTAGCCTTCCCTCAGGTTGATGCTCTCTGTATTGAACAATGAAACTCTTTGTAAATGAGATTGTATCAAATTAACAACCTGGAGTTGGAACCAGTCTATCTTGAGGCTGGGACTTATAGGCCTAGAAATTTGCCGGCGTAGCGTCCATTATTTGGGCACCAAATGGATTCCTAATCTTCCAATATGGCTGGCAGTGATGTCATAGGGTTCAGATAATTGGCTTGAAATGACCACAACCATCGTCCCCCCTCATCCCCATTGACTTCAGTTTTACTGGGGCTCCTTGGTGCCGCACTTGGTTAAATGCTGTCTTGATGTCAAGCTCAGTAAATAAATACAAGTTCTTTCTCTCTAATGTGTGTGTGTGCGTGTGTGGAACTGGGCTGGAATGAAGTTGAAGAGACATCATTCCTTGCACAAGATCTCCGTCTTTGTCGTATTCTCTCAGCAGCATTTCTTGCTCCTCTACATCCCAGGCAGAACCATAAAAAGTAAATGACTACCTCAAGGATTAGGCTTTTTCTGATAGATACAAAGGGCTGGATTTTGCGGGGGGTCAGCAGGCACGATCGGTAGCGGGTCGGGTGGGGAAGTGTTTTTTTCCCTCAGCGGGTCAGGACCCCGCTGTGAACCCCCGCCACGCGCCTTTACCAAATGTCGGGTCTGTCAGCGCTGAGCAGACGCGACACGCAGCGACGGGGGAGGCAATTAAAATCATTAGTGGCTTGTTTACAGCCACTTATCAATGGCTTTTTCCCAGCATTTTGGATTTGACAGGTTGCCCACCAGTTTCCCGCTGTGCCTCGACCTCGTCCGTGAAGCTGAGGCGGGAGGTCAGTGGCCATTGAATCAGCTGATGAGTTGACAGCTTCAAATATCAAGTCAAAGCTCCCAGCTGATTGAGAAATATTCCCTTCACCACTAGCTTCTCTAAACTGCATTTTCACTGCAGATTCAGGATGCTGCAAGTCTTTACACAAGTCTCCATCCAGCCTGACCTCATTACCACTCCCACCACTGACAGGTCACTTCTGTCATCTTTACTTCACCTGCCATCTATTCCATCAGCATGGGTGCCCTTGAAACTCTCACCTTGGTCCTCAGAATCCCACCATGATTAGACCCAACCCCAGCATCACCAGGCACACCAGCATCACCAGGCACACCAGCATCACCAGGCACACCAGCAGCATCAGGCACACCAGCAGCACCAACGACAAACCAACCTTCTCCGTGATCAACTGATGCTGCACAGGACACAGGGCATTTGCACCCAACCACATTTTGCCCAGGAGGCCAGGGATGGCCTCACCATGGCCAGATTTACTTCACTTAACGATGTACACCCTGGGTGCCACGTGATGCGCCAGGTTGGCACCACCCCACACCAACAGCATAAAGCATCCCAAACAATGCCCAAGCCATTCCTTTCACATTCATCACCATTGCGGGGGTGCCGTTATGTCTCACCATTCACTGCAACTCACTAAGCCACATCCAAATGTGCACACAAATCTGTCCAAGAACGCAAAGTATTCAAAATGAAGGTTTCAATGTTTGACACCACATTAACAGAAAATTTACATGAACATTGCATAAAACACCCAAGTAGCTACCCTTCTATGCTGTTAGTTGGTATGATTGCACTAGGATGAGGGTGAATGTAAGGGGTGGCTAGTGAGATAGGGATGTGATAATATAGATAGAGAGGGATGAGTGGCGGTCCAAGGAAATTTGGTGTGAGTAAGGATGTGCAGGAGTAGGGTAGGGAAGGCAGAGTGATGGGGAAGTGGTGAGGGGCACAGCAGGATGAGGTTCAGTGTGGCTTTGTACGAACATTTCATGATCGAATGAGATCATTGAAACATTTGCGGCACTGCACCCAGGTCCTCCTGACCGCATACCTGCTCGTGCCCTCCTCTGCAATGTGCAACCAGGCTGTGTTGATCTCCTAGGGAGGTCTCTTCCGCCCATGGGAAGGGAAGAGGACCTCCCTGTGTGCTGTGACTCCCTCCATAATCATATGGAGGGAGTCATGGGACAGCCTGGGTGCAGTCCTGCACTTGTGTGCAGTGCTTGTCAGTGTTTGCAGCACCTCAATGCTGTAGAACACTGACAGCACAAATGTCAAACTAAATTTGGGCATGGTGCCTTTAAGGAAACCGGTTGATGACACATCATCAAATGAGGTCATCAGACCCGCTTCCTTTAATTGGCCGGGAAACGCACTGGGCGGGCTTAACAAGCCCAATCAAGGCAAATTCATTTCAGAGGCTGGGATGGAGCCAGCAGCTGGGTCGGGACCCGCCACCAACGTCGCCCGTCAAGGACCCGCCGAGGTTAGTAAGATCACGGCCAAAGATAATTGTTAACTATAATCCTCAATGCCATCCCTCCTTTCTATAGAGACATTGAAGATTACATCACAGAAGAATTTGTCCCGTTGTGTCTGTGCCAGCACTTTGCTCGAACAATCCAAAAACTAACCCCACTGCCCCACTCTCTCTCAAAGCCCTAAATCTTACCCTGCCTCAAATATTCATCCAGTTTTCCCTTAAAGATGCAATTGTCTCTGCCTCAAACATACCTGCGAGTATGCTACCACTGAGCCCGGCTGACACCTTATATTGTGAAATAACAACAGAAATCGCTGGAAAAACTCAGCAGGCCAGGCAGCATCCGTGGAGAGAGAAAGAGAGTTAACGTTTCAGGTCGATGACCTTTCATCAGAACTGATGAAAGGTCATCGACCTGAAAGGTTAACTCTCTTTCTCTCTCCACGGATGCTGCCTGGCCTGCTGAGTTTTTCCAGCGTTTTCTGTTGTTATTTCGGATTTCCAGCATCCGCAGTATTTTGCTACCTTATATTGTGAGCCTTGTATCTGAAAGTTACGTGAAACTAAGCATTTTTATAATTAGCGATACAAATAAAACGTATAATACCCACTCCGAAACACAAACTAAAATTTCTCTTATGGATCTTTAAAATGTCGGACAATAATGAAATGGTCATGGGCTTGTTTAGCTGGTCCTGACTTAGGTCATGTGAGTGACCCAAAGCAGTAGATGGTTCTCTTAGTGTCACTGTTTTGGATTAACCACATTGACAGCCTTCACTGAACTGCCAAGGCCCAGATAACTGTAAATGGGCAGTAATACTTCTCTTTATAGATTTCCAAACAGAATTCTTCAAAGGTAGTAGGGGTTAAATTGAATAACCCTCGAAAGTGTGTGCAGGGATCGCGATGTGTGATTAACCCATGCTCGGTGATTGAAATGCAGGCAGGATGACAACTTTGTGCTGCCTGCGTATTACCATAATCTTTGCGTGAAGCCAGTGCTCCCGCGCTGTTCATTAGCTGCACGCAGCAGCAGGGGATCCAATTTCGTGAGAGCCTAGCACTACATAAATCTTGCCTTAAAGGGGAGGTGGATTGTGGCTCTGGAGGTGCTGACATCATTGGGAATAGTGAGCTGTGCAACAATCAACAATGGCTGACCATGGGAGAGAGCGTGTACCAAGGTTTTCGGTCGCTGCACTGGTGGTCGTGGTTGAAGAGGTGTAACAGAGGAGAGATGTCTTGTATCCTCAGGGGGGCAGGAGGTCCTCCAGGCACTTGCTCAAAAGGCAGCAGCAAGAGATAGCCATGGATGTCAATGCCAGGTGTATAGTTCCAAGAAAATGGATGCAGTGCAGGAAGAAGTTTAATGACCTCACACGAGTGTTCAAGGTCAGTGAATGCATCTTCAAATGCCATATCCTACCAACTGCACTACTAGCCTCAGCCACTGCTCAATTCACTACACCCCTAGCAATCACCTTCCTACAATCTCTATCAATCAGGACTCAACCCAAACTTTCATATGCTTCACCTCACCCTCACACACTTAGCACTTTTGCAAGCCTCAAAGCCACATCTCACAGCTCGCACACACTGGCAGCTATTGAACCCTAACAGCCACATCACCCAAACAGATTGCACCACACTCACTGACACACTTCCCTCTCTTGCAGGAGAAGGTGGTGCACAACCGGACGTAGCAGGAACTAACCGGAGGATGGAGAGGCGCACCTGCATGTTCTAACCCCTATGGAGCTACGATGCTGGCCATTATGGGAAGGGCCATTGCTGAGGCCGTGGCCACCGGTGGGGCTGAAGCCATTGAAGATGAGGGTATCCACAAACCTAATCCTCCTTCTCTCATCCCACTTCTCCCCCATCCCACAATCTCTTTTGACTGAAAAGCTGCAGATGGTGTAAGCGCGCACTTCTTACTTTCTCCTCTCCCCTCACCACAACCCTTTTTGATTTCAAATACCCAAGAACTACAACCTGCTCAGGCAGTGGAGGAAGAGCAGGAAGACCGTGAAGATGAAGACACACCATCACTCGATTTCACAGTTGCAGCTACCAGTTCACATACTGACATTGCGTGTAATTTAGATAGGAAAGAGGCGGGTTCTGCACGTGGTGAGACACCGGGCACAAGTGCGCTGCAGCCAGGGCAGGGGGAAATGATAGCGCAGGTACCAGCTTGCCAGACGGCGATGTCGTACACTTGTTCTGATGCAGAGGACTCAGCTAATGACTTTGATGGGCTAGGCTACACAAGAAGTCTGATGGGTTTACACACAGAAATGCTTGGTGCACTGGAAAGTCTGCTAGAAAGCCTACGTTCAATGTTAAGGAGCATGGACGACTCAGGCACCAACTTGGCACAGGGCTTTGCGCAGAGCTTGGAGCCCATCATTTCCAGCATGGAACGGGTGGCTACCTCCAGCAGAACACCTGTGGAACCAACCAGGATGCAGCATCTGATGGCCGATATCTCAGCTTCCATTGCAGCACAAGCAGCATCTGCCCAACGTCTGAGTGCTGCAGTGGAAGCTCAGACTGCTGTCATTGTAGTTGCAGATATCAATGTTCAAACGGACTTCCAGGGCATCACAACACTCCAGAAATTTGTTCTCCAACAGATCTGCTCCCTAAAGGCTCTCTGCGGATATGGCCTCCTGCTGAGAGCACTACTCCCCCTCCTCATCCTCCCTCTTCTAGCAGCTTGTCGTGCTCTGTGTGACCTCTGCTCGCTCTCCTAGTCATGCTCAATGCCAAGAGGAAGTCTTACTAGGTCACCCATGTCTGGAAGCTAATGGTTTGTGCACAAGCCTTTAAGTCACCAAAAAGTAATTCAGCACCAGCCAGACCACTCCATGTAGACTATTGAAACTTTTAACAATTTTGAAAAGCATCCAAACCTCTTTGATCTTGCTTTTTCTCTCTCCCTCCTTTCTTGTGGTTACGTGTGCTACCTTCCAATCCATGGGGACCATTCTAAAATCTAGGAAATTCTGGAAGATCAAAACAAATGCACCCACTATCTCTGTAGCGATGTGGAGATGCCGGCGTTGGACTGGGGTGGACAAAAATGAGAAGTCGCACAACACCAGGTTATAGTCCAACAGATTTATTTAATTTTACAAGCTTTCGGAGCTGTCGCTCCTTCCTCAGGTAAGTTAGCAGTGAGAGAATCTCCCAGAATTCACAATTTAAACACAGACAAAATCTATTCAAATATTTCCCTACATCAAAGACACACTAAGACACACTAAGAGCACAGCCAAGACAATGAGATGTGTCCCAGGGGGTCCAACGTGTCAAACCTCTGTAGCCACCTCTTTTAACACCCGAGGCTGCAGGCCGTCAGGTCCTGGGGATTTCTCGACTTTTATTCCAATTAATTTCTCCAGTACTATTTCTTTACTAATACTAACATCTTTAAGGTTCCTCATTCTCACTAGAGCCTTGGTTCCCCACTATTTCCAGAAGGTTTTTTGTGTCTTCTACCATGAAGACAAAGTATTTGTTTAATGTTTCTGCCAGTTCCTGATTCCTCATCATAATTTCTCCACTCTCTGCCTTTAAGGGACCCACCATTACTTTTGTTAAACACTTCCTTTTTACAATCTGTTTTTATGTCTCTTGCTAGTTTACTTTCATATTCTATTTTCTCTCTTTTTATCAATTTCTTGGTCATGTTTTGCTGAATTCTAAAATCCTCCCAATCCTCAGGCTTAATTCTCCTTTTGGCAACATAATGGGGCAGAAATTAGGCTCGCCACGGGTGAGTACGCACTATGTACTCACCCGTGGACGGAACGAAAGTGCCGGTTTCTTGCATGCACAGCGCATGCGTGGGAAACCGGCACTTCCGTTCCCCTGAAGGAAGGGGTTCAGAGGTCGAACGCGCACGTCGGAGGGCCAGCGCGTCCGCCTCACACTTCGGTTTTTTTTACAGGTTCCTCCGTGAGGGTAAACACGGAGAAGATACACATTGAAAAAGGAGACGCAAGGCCTTCTTTTAACAAGGTAAGTGGTGATTTTATTCAAATTTAAACATTTTTTTCACAGATTTATCTTTTTTAATTACTTTAAAGAAAGGTAAGATTAGTTTTAGCCCCGTTAAAAAGTGTAATTATTTTTTTCAAAAATTTAAATTTTTGTTTAAAATAGTTAATTTATGTTATTTATAGTTGTTTTAAAAATGTGATTTTTAAAAAAAATTTTTTTTCTAGTTTTAGGGATGTTTTGGGGCCGATCTGTATTCATAGATTTGACAGATCTTCCTGTCAAATCTATGAATGAAAGATGTTCTGCTGCCATTGGCTCTCCATGGCCCACGTGAACCCAGGGGATGCATCGCACTAACTACGCCCCTGGGATACGCAAGCACTGCGCAGTTGGGGGAGGCCCAGGAGCCGAATTCCTCGCGAGCCCAGGCGTCAACGGCAGGCGCGGTAGGTAGGTGCGCACGCGATCCTTGCACCCGCGGGAAGCAAGGGAGCCGAATTTCTGGCCCAATAAGCCTCTTCCTTTAATCTAATACTATATTTAACTTCTCTTGTTAGCCACAGTTCGACCACTTTTCCCGTAGGGTTTTTATTCCTAAAATGAATGTATACACGTTGCAAATTATTTCTTTAAATGTTTGCCATTGCTTATCTACCATCAAATCTTTTAATCTAGTTTCCCAATCTACCTCAGCCAACTCGCCCCTCATACCTATGTAGTTTGCTTTGTTCAGATTTAAGACGCTAGTTTCGGACTTAAAAGATGGCAGTCATTTAGTTGTAAGAAACCTCATTCTTAGACCTTTATGAAAAATTAGACAAAGCCAAATAAATTAGCACTTGATGCCATTGTTTAGTCTAAAGAGAAACAGGGTGCAACAGAAGAACTGATCTGAAAGAGTAAAAGATCAAAAAGGGACAAGATCTTTAAGCAATGCGTTCAGTTATTCAAACCACATTTAAATCAATCCTTTAAAAACAATGATTGCAGTAATATTGCCTACCTTGTGGGAAGAGACTAGTGAAGAAGTCCAGAGACTGAGCAGCAAAGCTCCCAGCACAGCGACACACAACACACTGAGGTTCTCAGTCGTTGCTCTGCACAAAGTAATTGACGTTGTCTCTTGTGAAACCATAGGGCAGGCGAGCTTCCTCTTCCTTTTCAGCTCAGGGTTCAGATATCATTGGTGTTGTGCGCGTTTGAACTGAAGTAGAAAATTGGCTCAAAAAAAGAAACAGAGGGTAGCTCAAAATGGGAACTATCAAGCTCAAAAACATTTCGGGATGGGTTGCAAAGGGGTCAGTCTTGGGATCTGTTATTTTAAATGTTACTGTAGGATCTCAAATGGCAGACCTCATGGTAAATAGGAGAATCTGCTGTTTTATAATGAAAGGGGTGTTATAACATGAAGTGCCAGGGTCAAATTTCTGGGGTTCCAGCTCCGCTACAGAATAAGGACAGACCGGGAATCCCTGCCGCCTCCAGCCATGAACAGTGACAACATCCCAAATCCCGGGGATGGGTTCATTAGCATGTTTCGCCTGTAAGGTTAATTCTTCAATCGCCTAACCAATCTCCTAACCAGGTCAATAATTTGGCTTCAATTCCAAGAGCTTTAAACTCAGCTAACAGTCTCTTATGTGGAACCTTACCCAATGCCTTCTGGAAGTCCATATAAACTACATCCATAGACATTGCCCTGTCTACTACTTTAGTTACATCCTGAAAAGAATCATTTAGGTTCGTTAGACATGACATAGGCTTTACAAATCCATGTTGACTCTCTCTAATCAGCTCAAATCTCTCCATGTGCTCAGTCACTCTGTCCTTAATTATAGATTCCAATAACTTCCCCATAACAGATATTAGACTGGCAGGTCTATAATTTCCTTGTTTCTCTCATCTTTCTTAAATAATGGAGTTACATTTGAAATTTTCCAATCTAAAGGGACAATTCTTGAATTGAGAGAGCTTCTGAAGATTATGACTAAAGTATCTGCAATTTCCTCACCTACTTCCTTTAAAACCCTGGGGTGGAAACCATCAGGTCCTGGGGATGTAAGAACATAAGAACATAAGAAATAGGAGCAGGAGTAGGCTTTAGTGCCATTTATTTGTTATACTACTATTTTCTTGCTTACATTATCTTTAATAAGTTTCAGTGCTTTATTAGTTTGCCTGGAATGTTAGGTATATTGGCCCAGATATTCTGATCGCAGGCCTCCCGCGGGCGGAGGGCTGCGATCTGGAAAAATCTGCGCCCTTACCTGAGGGCTCCCAGGAGGCGCACAGTTCCGATGCTGGGCCTCTCCAAACTACCAGTGCGCAGGGCCCACGTATCCCAGAGGCGCAGGTACTTCGCAGCGTCCCTGGGATCACGTGGGCTATGGGGAGCCAATCATAGAAGGGAATCTCCTTTCATACATTTGACAGGAAGACCTGTCCAATATATGAATGGAGATCACCCCCAAAACATAGTAAAACTTTAAATAAATTAAAAAAAAAATCACATTTTTAAAATGACTTCAAAGTACAATAAATTAACTATTTTAAACAAAACTTTAAATTTTTGTAAAAAATAATTAAAGTTTTTTACGGGGCTAAAAATAAATCAGTGGAAATTTTTTTTTAAAACTTTTTTTCAACTCTTATTCTGGTAAAAGCAGGCCTTACGCCTGCTTTTATCAGGCGCAAGAATTGTAAGGGTTTTCTGCGGGCGGAGGGTCTCCAAAAAGCGGAACTATCCGCCCGCAGAGGACCCTCTCCCGGGCAGCTGAAGGATCTGTCAAGAGCTTTCTTGACAGATTGGGAATGCCGGTTTCCAGTGCATGCGCAGTGCATGCCTGAAACCGGCATTTGCGATGTCCCTACGGGTGGGCACACAGCGCTTACCCACCCGTAGGGATTGGAATATCCGGCCCAATATCCTATTCCTTTACTGTGAAGACTGACACAAAGGGCTGGATTTTGTCATTGGGGGCGGGCTGGGGGGCGTGTCAAGTGTTCGTCGTGTCAGGTTTCCGACTCCGATGTGAAGTGGGAAAAAGTGCGATTTTGCCCTAATTGGGCACTTGATTTTCAGCGTGTGGAAACCCCTGACCCAATGAGTCTTTTCATGCAGAAAGTCGCCTCTGATGGCATCATCAATGCTGCTGGATTTAAGGCCTGCAAGCAGCCTTGCTTCTTTTTCAGCCTTTAAACTTTATGCCCATTGTTCTGAGCGCTTCCTTCACCAATTATGTCCACCAGTAGACCAAAGTGTGCTCCGAGATTCGATGAGGCCTCCCTCCAAGCTCTGGTGGAGGGAGCAAGAGCAAATAAGGAGGTGCTCTTCCTTCCTCAGGGAGGAAAAAGCCTCCCCAGCAGACTAAAGCTGTGTGGCTGCAAGTGGCCCAAGAGGTAAACAAAATTTCTATGTGCAACAGAACCTGGCTGCAGTGCAGAAGAGGTTTCATGACCTTCTCCGCACAGGAAAAGTGAGTATGACATTCCCATCAGCCTCAAACTTATCCCTATCGCCTCTCCTCACCAGCACTCTGCTTTGCCAACCTCTTCCTCCACATCCCACTTGACACTGACATCCCTGCACTCTTACCCATTCCCTCTCTCTCTATGATCACATTCACTTAACTATTCAACCATGCAGCCCTCACACTCCCTATAACTGTGATGCAATGACAACAACTTACAACACACAGGGAGGGCCCTTTGTCTCCTTCTAAACATCAATGCTATGGATTCTCTCCACTCACTCATTCATTCTCACTCAAACTCCACTTGTGTCCCTCATTGCAGGAAAGGAGAGCCCACAATAAGAGGGAAAGAGCAAGGACAGGAGGAGGGCCACCCTCAGTAGCCCAGCTCACCACTTTGGAGGAGGCGGCCCTAGAGATCGCCGGAGTGGAGGACGATTCGCAAGTGGGGGACGGACAGACGGGCACATCACAGCAAGCTTGTGACAGAATAGTTTAGCATCTCTCTCATTGACATTGCATGAGTGACTGATAATGATTCTGATGCTCTAACAGATTGACTTATGATCATCTGCACAATTCAATGTGCATGCAACCTTTATCTCACATCTCTAACTCTTTCCTTTACTCCCCCACAGGACCATCGAGAGCCCCCGTCCCCACTGCCCAGGAGGAACAGCCTGAGCCCCCAGACTCCTCAGAGGAAGCTGCAACCCCTGAGGGCGCACGTCAGCAGAATTCATCGCACCCAGCACCAGCGCAGGCAATCACACCTCGGTGGGACCTTCGCGAGATAGAGTAGTGTTGTCACCTGGTGTATCACAGATCACAAGTGAGCATCAACAGATGGTGGAGACAGGGACAGCAGTGGAGTGTCCTCGTTGGAGGGTGCAGGACTCTGCCAGCTCGGCTCAGCTGTATGTCAACCCTGTGCCTCCGGGTCCATCCAGAAGGAGGTGGAACTCCAGGAACAGGTGCAGGAGTCTCTGGCAGGTTTTGTCTCCAGGGTCACTGCGAGCATGGAGCAAATGGAGGAGTCCATCGCAAACATGAGCAGAGCCTTTGTGGAGGCATTGGCGCATGAACGCATCACCACAGAAAGGATGGCTACCTCCATGGAAAGGATGGCTACCTCCGTGGAAAGGATGGCTACCTCCAATGAAAGGATGGCTACCTCCGTGGAAAGGATGGCTACCGTAGAGGAGAGGATGACTACAGTAGAGGAGAGGATGTCTACGGCCATGGAGGAGCTTAGTCGCCAGGGTCTTGAAAACATATTCATTGTTCAGAATAGAATGACATCTCTTGAGGAGCGATGGTCAACTACTGAGCATACAAACCAGACCTTCATGGAAGTCCTCTGGAGTAGGACTTCCAGTGCTGAAACATGTCCTCATGGCTCCCCTGAAGTGCAGCAAGGTGCTGTCAAGCCACTTGCTAGCTCTGAAGTGGGGCTGACCCATGAGAGGGATGTTGGTGGCAGACAACAAGGAAGTGGGGGCTCCTATCCAAGTGCTCACACGACCATGCCACTACAAAGCCCTCGGTCAGAGCCCCACCAGAGTCCTCACCCAACTGAGCTCGGCGTCTCATCCCCTGCACAGCCGCAGGAGCAGCAGACTGTTGCCGAGCCCTCAGAGGGTCGCAACCCCAGAGGACGCCCGCCAAAGGCATCAAGACAGGAGCAGCAAGAAAGTGAGCAAGGGGCCTCCACATCTGCTGAAGCCACAGGGGAAGCACCACGTAGGAGCACACTTAAGAGGAAGATAAAGCACAAGTAGTCACAAGGGTAGTCACTTGGGTGTTCTGTTGTATTGATTTTTTACAAGTCATCCTTGAATTGTGATGATAAACAGATTTGATGGCAAACTGTTGAAGTTGTGGCCTGTGTCATTTCGCAAATGGGACTTCCACACTGAGGGCTTAGGGCAACTTGCAATTGTCAGTATGGTGGTCAGAGTGATAGGAATCCGCAGGTGCTTGTCCATTGTCGATGCTCTGGTAAGAAGGTGCAAGGCAAAAGTGTTTGATTGTGCAGGCTAAGCAAATCTGGCCAAGATGAGTGCGTCCCTTTCATCCCGGGCAGCTATGTGGTCGCACGCTGGCACCTTCTGGCCTGCGCAGCTTTAGTTGGGTGAGCAGCAGCTTACCGCTCCTGGTGTTGCTCCTGTTGTTGGTGGTGCTGTTGTTCAGGGTTATGCTGCTGCCGCGACTGGTCTTCGTCCGATTCTGAAGTCCAGATGGAAAGGAAATTAATGGTTCCCATGCTTCTGGTATATATCTCAGTTGAGGAAGCACTCAGTCAAGGTGGGGAGAGGAGTTTCCCAGGAGGTCACACTGGAGATGGGTGTCAGGCTCCAAACTTCCACAACAATGTGTAGCCCTGCTAAAAGTTCCCCCAGACCTGAGGCAACAAAGTTCTCCCACCTGCAAATGATCATTGGTGAAAACTCCTTTTTAATGGTGGAGCTGCAGCTGTTCGTAAGCAATCCACTTGTGAGGCCGCCAGGATTCACTGGCGTGTTCCAGAGGAGACGTGCAGGATGGGGGAAAAGTGTTAAAATCAGAAAGGCCTCTCAAAATGGGATTATAGAGGCACTTAACTGGTAGATAGTGACATTAAGAGCCTATCCCGCCTCTTGGAAGCGGGATGGAAACGGGGTCTGAAACCCCGAATGTGGGAAAATTGCTCGGAGGCGGGTTGGAGGCGGGATCAGAGCTGCCCGCCATTTTTTGCGGTTTTTACAACACACATGCCTCCAATCCCGCCTCCTCGGGCCTGGCAAAATCGAGCCCAAAGTCATTATTGAACAAGTCTGCCATTACTTAATTTAATTTGCAATATTACCAGCATCTGTTTTTAAAGGCCCACATTACACTTGACTACTCTTTTTCTTCAAATGTAATTGTAAAACTTTTTGTGTTAATCTTGATATCTCTCACAGGTTTCTTTTCGTTCCCTTTTTGCAGCTCTTACTAGTTTTCTGTTTTGCTTTGCTGTTCTTTATATCTCTCCCAGTCCCCTGGATCTACACTATTCTTTGCACTTCTCTATGCTCTTTCCTGTAGTTTGATGTTATCTCTCACCTCTTTTGTCAGCCAGGGCTGTTTTATTTGGTAAGTAATTTGGTAAGTTGTCCCTTAGGGTTATAGACTGGTCCTGCATTAAGTTCCTTTTTGAACAATTCCCACTGTTCCTCTGTAGTTTTACCCGATGACAGTTTTGACCAGATTGCTCTCGTCAGTCTCTGCCTTATCTCGTTAAAGTTAGCTTTACCAAAATCTAAAATCTTAGTAACAGTGTTACGTTTCTCCTTTTCAAACCTAACATTGAATTCAATCATATTATTATCAATGTTAGATAAATGTTCCCTTACTGTTAGATTATTCACTAAGTCTGGCTCATTACTCATTACTCAATCTAGTATGGCCTGCCTTCTTGTTGGTTCGAGAACATATTGCTCGAGAAAACTACCTTGAATGCACTCAAAAAATTCACTGCTTTTTGACTTGAGCTACCTGCTCTTCCCAGCCTGCATCAAAATTAAAGTCTCCCAGTAAAGCAACTCTGCTTTTGCAACAAGCCTCTCTAATCTCTAAATTAATACATTCTGCCACTTCATTGCTGCTATCAGGAGGCCTGTAGACAACTCAGTTTTGTCCTCTCTTGTTGCTCAATTCTAACCACAGAGTAGCCGTTGATTGCTTTCCCTTACCTCTACCATCTTTTGCTACTGTTTTAATAGTGTCTTTAATCAATAAGGCTACCCCTTCTCCTCTTCCAGTTTCCCTATCCTTTCTAAAGGTGGGAATTACACAAATAGAATTCTAAGTAATGCTTTTTAATGTAGTCAGATTTTTGTAGATGTTATTTTAAAATAGTACGTGTAAAAATGAAACAGTGGAAGCTGGTTAAAAACGGTAACTTCTGCATAGAAACAGGAAGGATCCTAAACCCTGTGAATGTTTCCTTCTGGTTATGTCAAAGTCTAGTGAGTGACTGAAGTGATACATTTTGGTAGGAAGAACGAAGAGAGGCAATATAAACTAAAGGGCACAATTCTAAAGTGGGTGCATAAACAGAGAGATCTGGGAGTGTATGTGCACAAATTGTTGAAGGTGGCAGGGCAGGTTGAGAAAGCAGTTTAAAAAGTATACGGGATCCTGGGCTTCATAAATAGAGGCATAGGGCTGGATTTTGCCAGGCCCGAGGAGGCGGGTTTGGAGGCGTGTGAGGTGTTAAATTCGCAAAAAATGGCGGGCGGCTCCGATCCCGCCTCCAGCCCGCCTCTGAGCAATTTTCCCCAAAGCGGGGTTTCAGATCCCGTTTCCATCCCACCTCCAAGAGGCGGGATAGGCCCTTAAGGCCCTTAACAACCAGTTAATTGCCTCTATAATCCCAGTTTGAGAGGCCTTTCTGAATTTAACACATTTCCCCCGTGCTGCACGTCTCATCTGGAACACGCCAGTTAATCCTGGCTGCCTCACAAGTGGATTGCTTACTAACAGCGGCAGCTCCACCATTAAAAAGGAGTTTTCACCACTGATCATTTGCAGGTGGCAGAACTTTGTTGTCTCAGGTCTGGGGGAACTTTTAGCAGGCCTACTCATTGTTGTGGAAGTTTGGAGGCTGAGAGCCATCTCCAGTGTGACCTCGTGGGAAACCCCTCTCCCCACCTTGAATGAGCGCTTCCTCAACTGAGGTACATACCAGCAGCATGGGAACCATTTATTTCCTTTCCTCCTAGACATCAGATTCTGGACGAAGACCAGCTGCGGCAGCAGCAGAACCCTGAACAACAGCAGCACCAACAGCAGCAGCAACGACAGGAGACCCAAGCTGCTGCTCACCCAGCTGAAGCTGCACAGGCCAGAAGGCGCCAGCGCATGGAAGCACGTCGTCGCAGGAGATACCCCCAAAACAGGGTCTACAGACAGAGGGTCAGCTAACTCAACATGACTGAGCAGCAGTGCCAAAGGAGGCTGAGACTTTCGCGAGAGGTAGTGGGTGACATCTACGCAATGCTGCAGCAAGACCTGGAGCCCAGAGGAGCGGGTGGACACCCCTTACCAGTGGCCGTCAAAGTCACCACCGCACTCAACTTTTTTGCTTCAGGATCATTCCAGGGATCAAGAGCAGACATCAGCGGCATCTCCCAGGTGGCCGCACACATTTGTATCACGCAGGTAACCAATGCCCTCTTTGCCATCACGCACAATTACATTAACTTCTCCAAGGATCAAGCAAGTGTAACCGCGCACGCGGTTGGATTTGCTAATCTGGCAGGCTTTCCAAGGGTGCAGGGCGTCATGGACTGCACACATGTGGCCCTTAAGGCACCCCATCACAATCCAGGTATTTTTGTCAACCGCAAGGGCTTCCACTCCCTCAACGTGCAGCTGGTGTGTGACCACCAGAAGGAAATTTTGCAATTTGCACCAAGTACCCTGGCAGTTGCCATGACTCCTTCGTCCTGCGGCAGTCTAGTGTGTCTCCGCTCTTCAGTCTGCCAGACCAACTTTTTCGGATGGCTACTTGGAGACAAGGGCTATCCCTTGAAGACGTGGCTAATGACGCCATTGAGGAGGCCATCCAACGAAGCTGAGGAGCGCTAGAACTCCAGCTACATTTCCACCAGATCCATAATCGAGCAAACCATCGGCTTGCTGAAGATGCGATTCAGATGTCTTGATAAATCAGGTGGAGCCCTACAGTACTCAGCAGCCAGGGTCTCCAGAATCGTCGTGGTCTGCTGTGCACTTCACAACATGGCACAGCATTGTAGCTTGCAGCTGCCTGAGGTACAAGTGGCTCATCGCATAGCCTCCTCAGATGAGGAGGAAGAGGAGGAGGAGGAGGAGGAGAGAAGAGCGACAACAAACAGCTTGTGGAGACGCATCAACCAGCAGCAGCAGCACGCGAGCACATTGCTGCCCGGGATGCAAGGGACGCACTCATCTTGGCCAGATTTACTTAGCCTGCACAATCAAACACTTTTGCCTCGCACCTTTTTACCAGAGCATCGACAATGGCCAAGAACATGCAGATTCCTATCACTCTGACTTCCATACCAACAATTACTAGTCGCCCTAAGCCCTCAATGTGGAAGTCCCATTTGCGAAATGACACAGCCCACAACTTCAACAGTTTGCCATCAAGTTTTTTTATCACATCAATTCAAGGATGGCTTTTCAAAAATAAACACAACATTACACCCAAGTTACTACCCTTGTGACTACTTGTGCTTTATCTTCCGCTTACGCGTACTCCTACGTGGTGCTTCCCCTGTGGCTTCAGCAGATGTGGAGGCCCCTTGCTCACTTTCTTGCTGCTCCTGTCTCGACACCTTTTGCGGCCGTCCTTTGGGGTTGCGACCCTGTGAGGGTTCGGCAAGAGTCTGCTGCTCCTGCGGCTGTGCAGTGGCTGAGATGCCGATCTCAGTTGGCTGAGGACCCTGGTGGGGCTCTGACCAAGGGCTCTGCAGTGGCATGGTCATGTGAGCGCTTGGAGAGGAGCCCCCACTTCCTTGTTCTCTGCCACCAATATCCCTCTCATGGGTCAGCCCCACTTCAGAGCTAGCAAGTGGCTTGACAGCACTTTGCTGCACTTCAGGGGGGCCATGAGGACCCGTTTCTGCACTGGAAGTCCTACTCCAGAGGACTTCCATGAAGGTCTGGTTTCTCTGCTCAATAGCTGATCATCGCTCCTCAAGAGATGTCAGTCTATTCTGAACAATGACCATGTTTTCAAGACCCTGGCAACTAAGCTCCTCCATGGCCGTAGCGATCCTCTCCTCTACCGTAGTCATCCTCTCCTCTATGGTAGCCAGCCTTACCACGGAAGTAGCCATCCTTTCCACGGAGGTTGCCATCCTTTCCATGGTGATGCGTTCATGCGCCAATGCCTCCACAAAGGCTCTGCTCATGTAAGCGATGGACTTTTCCATTCGCTCCACACTCACAGCGACCCTGGAGACTAAATCTGCCAGAGACTACTGCACCTGTTCCTGGAGTTCCAGCACCGCTCTCTTTCTGGATGGACCCGGAGGCACAGGGTCGACATGCAGTGGAGCCGAGCTGGGAGTGCCCTGCACCCTCCGACGAGGACTCTCCACTGCTGTCCCTGTCTCCACCATCTGCTGATGCTCACTTGTGAGCAGTGATATACCAGGTGACAACTCTAATCTATCTCCCGAAGGTCCCACCGAGGTGTGAGTGTCTGCGCTGGTGCTGGGTGCGCTTAATTCAGCTGACGCTGTGCCCTCAGAGGTTGCAGCTTCCTCCGAGGAGTCTGGGATCTCAGGCTGTTCCTCCTGGACAGTGGGGAGGGAGGCTGTCGATGGTCCTGTGGGGGAGTAAAGGAAAGAGTTAGACATGTGAGATAAACATTGTATGGACATTGAATTCTGCAGATGATCATAAGTCAATCTGTTAGAGCATCAGAATCAATATCAGTCACTCATGCAATGTCAATGAGAGAGATGAAAAACTATTCTGTCACAATCTTGCTCTGATGCGCCCGTCTGTCCGTCCCCCACATGCGCATCCTCCTCCACTCCCATGATCTCCAGGGCCGCCTCCTCTGCACTGGTGAGCTGGGCTACTGAGGGTGGCCCTACTCCTGTCCTCGCCCTCTCCCTCTTATTGTGGGCTCTCTTTTCCTCCAATGAGGGACACAAGTGGAGTTTGAGTGAGAATGAAGGAGTGAGTGTAGAGAATCCATAGCATTGATGCTTAGAAGGACACAAAGATGGAATGAGGTGCCAAGACCAAGGGCCCTTCTTGTGTGTTGTAAGTTGTTGTCATAGCATCACAGTGATAGGGAGTGTGAGGGCTGCATAGTCGAATAGTTAAGTGAATGTGTACATACAGAGAGAGGGAATGGGTAAGGGTGCAGGGATGTAAGGGTCAAGTGGGATGTGGAGGAGGAGGTTGTCAAAGCAGAGTGCTGGTGATGAGAGGCGATGGGGATGAGATTGAGGGTCATGTGGATGGAATACTCACTTTTCCTGTGCGGAGAAGGTCATGAAACCTCTTTCGGCACTGCAGCCAGGTTCAGCTGCACATTGAAATGACATTCACCTCCTGTGCCACTTGCAGCCACACAGCTTTGGTCTGTTGTGGAGGCTTTTTCCTCCCTGAAGAAGGAAACAGCACTTCCTTATTCGCTCTTGCTCCCTCCATGAGAGCTTGGAGGGAGTTCTCATCGAAGCGGGGTGCACACTTCCGTCTTGTGCCTGACATGGTTGTTGCACGAATCCCTCAGAAGTAAATTGCAAAAGTTGTAAGGCAGAAAAAGAACTAAGGCTGCTACAGGCCTTAAATGCAGCTGCATAGATGACGTCATCAGAGGCGAGTTTCAGGACCAAAAGACTCATTGGGCCAGGGGGTCCCACACGCTGGAAATCAAGTGCCTAATTAGGGCAAAATGGCTCCATTGTCCCGCCTCACATCGGAGGCGGGGTCCGGACCCGCCGACCACCTGACCCGACCCCAACCCGCATCCACTGACAAAATCCAGCCAATAGAGTACAAAAGCAAGGACGTTCTGATGAACCTGTGTAAAACACTGGTTCGGCCTCAACTGGAGTAATGTGTCCAATTTGGTTGTTTCCTGAGATGAGGGGGTTGACTTATGAAGAAAGGTTGAGCAGCTTGGGCCTATACTCATTGGAATTTAGAAGAATGAGAGGTGATCTTATTGAAACATATAAGATACTGAGGGGGCTCGACAAGGTAGATGCAGAGAGGATGTTTCCCCTCGTGGGGAACTCTAGAACTCGGGGGCATAGTTTCAGAATAAAGGGTCACCCTTTTAGAACTGAGATGAGGAGGAATTTCCTCTCTCAGAGGGTCGTAAATCTGTCGAATTCTCTGCCCCAGAGAGCCGTGGAGGCTGGGTCATTAAATACATTTAAGGTGGAGATAGACAGATTTTTACAAGATAAGGGAGTGAAGGGTTATGGGGAGCGGGCAGGGAAGTGGCTTTGAGTCCAAGATCAGCCATGATCTATTGAATCTTGAGGAGCCAAGTGGCCTATTCCTGCTCCTATTTCTTATGTTCTTATGTTCTTATTCTGGGCACCGCAATTTAGGAAGGATGTGAAGGCTTTAGAGAGGGTGCAGAAAAGATTTACAAGAATGGTTCCAGGGATGAGGGACTTCATTTATGTGGATAGACAGGGGAAGCTGGGGTTGTTCTCCTTAGAGCAGAGAAGGTTGAGAGGAGATTTGATAGAGGTGTTCAAAATCATGAGGGTTCTGGACAGAGTAGATAGAGAGAAACTGTTCCCATTGGTGGAATGGTGGAGAACCAGAGGACACAAATTTAAGGTGATTGGCAGAAGAACCAAAGGCGACATGAGGAAAAACTTTTTTACGCAGCGAGTGGTTAGGATCTGGAATGCACTGCCTGAAAGGATGGTGGAGGCAGACTCAATTGTGGCTTTCAAAAGGGAATTGGATAAGTACCTGAGGGAAAAACCATTCTATGATTCTATGAAGAAGACTGAGGGGGACACATGACATGATCAAAATCTTTAAAATGATGAGAGAGACTGACAATTTAGGTAGTTTAAGTTGAATTATGAATATAAAACTACAGGAGCTGGGTAAAAATATGTAACTTGAGGGCAGAGTTAAGATGAGATGAAACTTTATTTCCCTGCAGAATGCAGGCTGTGGTGGAAACTTCTGGAAAATACACACTGAAAAAGGATCATTTTTATATTTATTCTCAGGATGAGGGCAGCACTGGCACCTGAGGCGGTGATGGGCCGTCCCTCCTCCCAATGACCTCCCTCTCCCACACAGTTTGATATTTAGTCACTCATCTCCCACAGATTCTCCTCAGTCTGGAACAGACAATGGATGAGAAGTGTAGGGGGTGGTGTGGTAGGGGTCAGCCTCACCTCTGACTCAGTGAGCGGTTCGAATCGCTCCCACGTCCCAGGTTCCAGACCTTGGACTTATTTAGGGGTTGTGAATAAAGATGCAGTAGACAACAGGTTACGATGAAAGAATTTTGGTTTTTATTAAAAGAAAAGGTAACAAACTTAAAACACACTTAACACTTAAACAGGTTTGGGAACACATGGTACAGGCGAGGGAGAATGACATAATACAAAAACCCTTATCCCTCCCCAAAATCCCACTATCGAGCTAGGTTTCGGTTTCAGGAGATCAGGGATAATGCTCACCAAACAGGGGTTTTGACAGTGCGAAATTCAGCCAGGTAAGTTGATTGCGATTTTGAGGTACTCTCTTTTGTCCTTTGGTGCCTGCTGTCCCCACGTGGTACCGGTCTGTGAAATCTGCGATGGTGGTCTGGTCGTCGAGTTTTGTTGCATTGGAGGCTTGTCGGGGCGGTACCTTCTGGGGTTCGACCGTGTGCTGAGCGATGCCGACTCGCTCCCAGCCTCCAGTGACCTTGGCTAGTGGCTGTTAGTGTTGGACCGTGTGCTGAGCGATGCCGACTCGCTCCCAGCCTCCAGTGACCTTGGCTAGTGGCTGCTAGTGCTAGATCGTGTGCTGAGCGATGCCGACTCACTCCCAGTGGCCTCAGCTCCAGCCCTTGCCTGGCCTAGTCTGTCCTTGCCTCCGATCTCGCCCCAGGTCTGCCTCGTGGCCTTGCTGCTTCTCTCCTCCTCCTGCTCGTGTCATGTGGCTGGTAGTGTCTTGCTGGAACTTGCTGCAACTGGAACAGAGCTGCGAGAGACCTTCTTGGGGGATTAGGCCCTCAATTATACAGTTCAGACCCTTTGTCTTTTTCGCGCCAAAACCCCTTACTAAATCGGTTTCGTGTTGAAGTGATTTAGGTTTCAGTTGAGGCCTGTTCATTCCATTGTCTTGGTTTTGCGGGCTTGTTAAGTTTTGATGGGTTTATCTTGGTGTTAAATTGTCCTGATGACTTCCGATGTCTCCCATTTAGGCAGGGCCTTTATCTACACGCCAAATCTTGTTCCTATAGATACCTGGCTGATTGGTTTTTGATGAAGTAATGGCTGTACTAGATGTTTTATTGTTTACAGGCTTCTGGCATCCTGTTTGGGCCTGGGGATATTCAAAAGGTGTCTTGAATTCTTCGAATTATGCATGGTTTTGATGGGTCTGCGATAGGTTTTAATGAGGCCTGTGTTTTGGGTGGGGCTGCCTTCTCCCAGGGCCTATTGTCAAATGTTAAATGCTTGCTGGGGCTTGAGTGAGGTCATCCCGATTCCCAGACAATGCAATACACAAAACTGCTATTTACAGAGGTTGATCCCACGTCTTGTGCAGCCTTTTCTCCCTCACATGTCCAGACATGTCCTTTTAAAATGCCAAAGCTTGGTTTTGGTCTTAAATTCCTTATGTTAGGTCCAAATGCATTTTTATCACTCTGGGGTAGTTCCAAAGTCCTTTTTCCTTAGGTTTTGGGGATCTGCAAATTTTGGAAACCTTACAGAAGGGACTCTCTGAACTTGGATTAGGAGGCGACGACTCAGCAACCAGATCACACCTCACTTCAGTTGAGGGAATCTCTCTTGGCCTCATTTTCATTCACTGTAATACTTCTGTACATTTTGATAAACAATTTGTGACCCAGAATCTGGGGAAGTGAGTCCAGGTTTATTATGAAATCGAGGAGCAGATCAAAGGCCTGAAAGTTTCACACAGAACAATCTCAGGCTTTTGCTGAGCCGTCTTGTCATGTCCAGAACTGGAGCTGTGCTGGATTCGAAGGGGTTTATCATGTACAGAACTGGAGCTGTGCTGGATTCGAAGGGGTTTATCATGTACACAGATCCATTACCTTGGATGCATTTCCACAAATGTTTAAAAGAATGGAGTCAAACGAAAAGGGAAATGTACTCCCCCCATTATTGCAACGTGCCTAAAGAGGAATAAAAATAGAAAATGCTGGATATACTCAGCAGGACAGGCAGCATCTGTGGAGAGACACAGTTAATGTTTCAGCTCGATATCCTTTCAACTGAACTGGCAGATGTTAGAGATTTAACAATTTTTAAGCAAGTAGAGAGCCAGAGAAAAGAGAGGGAGGAAAGAACAAAGGGGAAGGTCTGTGATAGGGTGGAGGGCAGGAGAGATTCAATGACAAAAGGAAACACTTTCCCATTCCATTCCGAACCAATCTCTTCATCACAATCTATCAGTAATATCAGCAAACAATTGATTATCAGGGCTTTTAATGATTGTTAAGGATAAATTAATAAAACATTCCCAAAGCCGGAATCATTCCCACTTTAATTTGCAGATTTACTTTTCCACAACTTTTATTCATGCTGTTTCTTTTCTGTTAATCTTTGAGTCGCACTCTGCTGCAAACAATTCCCTGGGTGGGAGCATGGAGACAACCTTCTCCGGAGATTCCGCGATCTCGTTGTGTGAACAGGTGCTGGGAGGTGCAGGGGAGACGCCCATATTTACTGAGCCGAGTTTCAATCCTTCTCATTTGTAGCAGCTCAGCTCCATTCAGCTCCTCTGCAGAGAGAGTCCAGCTGAGATCACTCACTGGGGACCCACAGTCACAAATCCACGTCCCAACACTTCAAACTCCACACCGGGCTGCAGCACTGGGTCACCGTCAGTCCCTACAGTTATAAAACTGTGTCCCCAGCCTGGAGCCTCACCGGCCCCGAGTGGAGATCAGGAATTCAGCCCAACATCAGCACGATTTTCCACCCATTAGAATTTCTTATAGCGACCTGGCAAGTTAGGACTTGTAAAGTAAAGTAACAGATACTGAGACTGGGAACTATTGAAATGGACACTTCGGGATATAAACTAAACCAGCTACATAAAAAATACCACAAAATAACTCCAGAATAAAACCACAAATCTATTTCTAAAGTTTCCCAAGTTGGATCGATCTAGTTTCCAGAGACTGCAGATCTCGATGGGCACAGGCACGATGGGCTGAATGGCCTCCTTCTGTGCTGTATCAGTCATTCTATGATCTCAGATCAGTATCAGAGTTCAGGGTCTGTAATGCGACGGCTTCTTGTGAATCATCTGTTTCATTTCCTGTCACATCGTGTGGATTCCCGCTGTTCGATATCTGACAAGAGGCAAGAAATGTGCTTTAAATAAAGAGCTTATCCTTCAATAATAAACACTGGACTGGAAGTGATGGATAAAGAGGAAGTCGAATAGAGGAGTAATTTTACAGAATGGGCAACAGAACAGACCATGACCCACACATCACTGGCTCAGTGTTAATGAGATAATTTCAACAATTAAAGACTTCAGTAATTGGAAGGAACAGACCTGATTAAAATGATTAACTAAGTCCAGTTACTGATAGAAGATATTGCGGAAGATATTTCCTACAATGAATGTATGAATGTAAAATAAGGTCACACCATTGAGCTCGAAGTTCATGGCCATAGTGTGACCACATTTCGAAGAGGTTCTCCCTGTGGTTGACTGACCTCACCAGTAAAGTTACCTCCTTGAACTGACAACTCTGCTTCTGACAGAACAATGCTCTCCTACTAAAGCTACTGATTCTGTCTCTTTTATTACCTCCCTGAGCTGTGATCTGATGTAAAGTTTAACATAATCATTAATTTTCACTAAATACAGGTCGTACTGTTCAGTTTATTGTATTTTTACTGGTTGTGCTTTTTCAAACATCTGTTCAAATAATATTGGTTTCTGACGAAAATCAAGTTACTAACTTCCAATTTCCAAGAGGAATATTTGCAATAGTAAATTAAATGAAAAATTTTAAAACTAGAATATTGGGCTCCTAGTGTGAGCAATGTTCATTAATGTTCTGTTTTTATTTCATTCATTGATAATCAGGTTTGGCCCTCAGAGATTTCCCTATTCCTTCCTCGCTGGAACTCACAACCATATGCAGTGTTTTAGGCGAATAGCACAGATTCATTTAAGGGGAAGCTGGATAAGTACATGAGGGAGAAAGGAATAGAAGGATATGTCGATAGGGTGAGATGAAGTAGGGTGGGAGGAGGCTCGTGTGGAGCATAAACACCGACACCGTCCTGCTGGGCCGAATGTCTGTTTCTGTGCTGTAAATTCTATGTAATTCTCTGTAAACATCCTGAACAATACAGATTACCTCACATCCTTCATGTAAGTTCAAACTTTCCACTAGTTACCACATTTCTGTGCCTCTCACCCCAATAGTTCCCATTCTACAACGCCTCGCTTCACCCAGAAGCACACAGCCTTGAAACACTCCTTCCTCGAACATAAACACGACAGGGCTCTCCGAAACAGAAACTTGGCTGTTGAATCGACTGAGATTTGCCTTTTAGTAAATCAGGTGAACCAAACCTGCCACAGAGGAAGTGGTTTATAGAGCGACAAATTAATTTCTAGGCCCCAACACTACTGCAGCTCTCTAGCGCCACCAGGTCACAGCAACAAGAATAACAGCACACATTAAAATGATCGCCCTCATTAATTGTCACCAAATACATTAGTAATTTCCTTTTATTGTAATTTTTACTGTTTGTGCTTTAACTGTTCAAATATTGGTTTCTGACAACTTTCAAGTTACTAATTTCCAAGAGGAATATTTGTGATAATCAATGAAAAATATTAAAAGATTGGGCTCCTAGTTTGAGCATTGTCCATTCATTGATAATCAGGTATGGCCCTCCGAGATCGCCCTGATTCCTTCCTCAGAGCCTGATGGAAAGTGGGAGCAGGGAAGTTATTGCTGTTTGAATCAGGAAAAATATTCAAAGCTCTAAGATTTCAGCAAATTTGGAACAATTGCTTTCTTTAACTGATGATTCCTTTAAATTCAGTACAATGTACAATATTTAAATGAAATTTTAAAATACAGTTTGTGACCACATAATATCTGTTCAACAAACATCAGTTTTCTCAGAGCCAAGTGACAGCTCGGCACTTATTCCTGATTTACTGGAAAGCTTAAAGAAATTCTTACTCTGGTCATCCTCTTCAAGCAGCAAATTAGTCCAACAGCAACGCCCAGTTTAACCAACAAGTAGCCCAAAACTGTGATGATCCAAATCTCCGGAAGTGGTCTCACTGTGAAGGACAAAGTTGAGATTTTAGTTTCACTCTCCATCTCGTTTAATATTTAAATACTCCTGCCAGTCATTCTATAAAAGATGTGGAAAGTGACAACATTCTGCTTTAAACACTGGGAGCCAGAGAACCAAATATTTCCATCAAGACCAAGTCCACGTTGTGTTCTTTTTGTCACATTTTACATGTCTGGATTTGACTATTTTCAACAGATTCTTGTGGGTGCAATGGTTTAGAATTAAAGTGAGCAGCTCTGAGGGAATGAAAAGGGAGTGAATAAACTCAAAATTGGGTCATTCATTTTCTAAACTGGCATAAACTGGATGTGAAAGTGTTGTCCTGACCAGAGTGGCAGAATACAGATTCACACCTGAGATTCCCCAGGTGGCGATTTCCCAATCTCGGCTGTGCTGTCTGGAGAGACATTAACCATCAAGGTGTGAGACAGCCACAGATCTGCAACTGGCATTCACTTAAAAAACACCTATTTTGACAAAGTGCAATTTTGTTGAAACTATTAGGGGGAAAAATTCAGTTGGTTGCGCCTCCCATTAGCGCCTTAAGAGGACGCTAATGGGGTGCAAAGCAACTAGCGCCCGGGCGCGGTGATGTTTGCGCCGCTCGCGAAATTAACTAGACATTTTGCGGCGGCGCTAAACACTTCCGCCACGATCTCCTGCGCCGGCAGATCGTGACGTCAGTCGAGTGCGCAACGCCCCGGTAGCGCCCCGGAGCGGATATTGAGTGGCGCCCCCTGCCTTACCACCTTCCGCTAGCAACAACAGGTTGAGGGGAGCGTTTTGCAGTCAGGAAGGGACTGGGGGAGTGCTGTTTAAAGGTGACCGCTTCCTGCCTTTTATTGTTGGTGACATTTTTGAACCACGCATTCTGAGAAAGAGAGAGAGAGACTTCTGGAGAGATTCAACGCTGTGTGAAGGAGTTTTGGGTACTGAGCAGCACTTTGCAGGTTCATTTTGATTTGCCCTTCCTTGTATCGATTTAGAAGAGACTGTTGGGGCTGCACTCTGAGCTCTTTCCCTGTTACTCTCCATTGTTCTTTCCAACAGATTTGATGTACAGGTCTCTCCAGGCCGAGATTCAAGGCTGCAATGAGCAGGATGTGGATGGAAAGCAAGATCAACCCTCCCCTTTCAGAACTGGCTGGCGCCATTGTGTGTGTGTTCCATTGCTGACTGACATCACATGAGCTTCGCCAGCGCTCTGAGGTAGCGCCTCGCTCCTTGGCCTTTGCACCTTAAGACAGGTGTGAAGCGCCTGATTTAGCGCTCCAATCACCTCCAGGGGCGATAAAAGTGAAGTTTGCAGTAGGAGGCGATAATTAGTGCCAGGCGCTAATCTTTGCGCCCGGCTGATAATTGTGCCCCAAATGGGGCGATACTGAATTTCTCCCCCTTAATGTTTAACAGTGCTACCATGCATGTTTTTGAAAGTATTGTGTGCTGTTGTAATGTTTATCTATGGTACATTTAATTTAATATTTTATTTCAAATTCTTAATTAATATAATATTTTAACACTAGATGAGGCTAAATGGACAATTTCATCAGTAGACAGACTTCCAGTATAATTATGATGGACTGGGTCATCTCCCATGGCATTGATCATGGTCAAGATTATCAAACCTAATTTTAAACTATTAAACAGAACATTGAATGTGATCTACCATGCTATCCCCTAATCATTTGTCTTTAGTTTACTCTCCATATCAATGTAATTGTCTTCTCGAATATCTGGTTTGCAAGCCTCAATGTACTATTGTATTCAATTACCAATAATCCCACTGTTCAGGGAGTGAGTGGTTGAATTTTGAGGCCTCCCGGCTGGTGGAATCAGGATAATAATGTCCCGGAAAATGGCCAGGAATGGCTCAGTCCCCCTTCCCCCCATTCCTGCAGTCACTGTTGCCGCGGCAATCTTCTCCCGGGCCTAGCGCTGGCCGGGTGGAGTCAGGCGGTCGGCCCATCGATTTCTGCCCAAGGCCTGCCGGCGTGATGCTAATGAGGCCCGTCCGTCAACATGGACTGGGCCTGCCGTCAGCACCATCGGGCGGCCGTCCATCGCCCTCCCGCTCCGCCGGTCAGACACCCGATAGTTCACATCGACCCCAAGTTCCTCTGGCGGGGTTTCTAGTGTGGGAGCTAACGCAGGATCCACGCACTGTGCTGCTCGGTGTGAAACCTTGCCTTGTAATATTGCTGAGCCTATTATTAACACTCAGTGCGTGGACAGGTGCTGTTGAGCTGGTGAATTGCTGTCTGGGGCCGATCACGGATACTCTGTAGGAATTCCCACTGCTCAGTGAATCACAAGACCTGTGTGAGAATCCGGCCCAAATAACGTTGGTGATAGAGCTGCATTCACAGTGAGTTTAACGGTCTAACTGGTTTTTGCTTCCTTCAATCCTGTGAGTTTTTTAAGCTAGTATAGCTGATGCTTCTTTTTGTTTCTTTTCCCTCTGTTCTTTATTTCAGCCATGTACCACTGATGCTTTTTCCTCCTTTTAATATTTTCTGACTGATTTAAATCTCCTAACACTACACCTTCGCTTTTCATTTTCTGGCAGCACCCTCGTGGACTCAACCTTATTATTATGAGGATAAATAAAGACAAGGGATGAGAGAAGATAGTCGGTTCCTCCAGCTAATCCTTCGATGTAATCTCACAGTCTCATCATCACAGTCTCCAACTGCCTCTTATACCAGTCCAGAGATTTTCCTCCAGACCAATATTTTCTGTTCCATTCATTATCTTATAAAGCTCTTTAAGGTCCCCTTTCATTCCTCTGCTTTTAAATCTGCAGGTTCCAAGTCTGAGAAATTGAACTTGCGCCCAAAATGGGCATCAAGTTGGTGAAGTGATTGTTTTGAGCGCCGGTCTCTGCCGGCCTGGGGCCAGATGAAATTCACCATCAGCCCTCATTAGAATGAAACAGACGATACGCAGACGCCAATTGTTGTGTCCCAGTGGGGGCCTGATGAATTCCAGCCAGCTTCGATGCTGAACCAGCCCACAGGTAGGTCCTTTGGGGAGCCAAACCTGTGAGCTTGTGTGGAGGTCGAACCCAGGCCGCAGTATTATTGTGGAGCCAGGAGAAGGACTCCATCTCCGCCTGGCTCCACAGAAATGTAACTGTTAAAAGGTTTTCTGGCCATTTCTTGAGCGGCCTCCAACGGTCCTGTTAAACACCAGTGGTTCATCCACTCAAAACCTGGTACAGTGAGCTGGAGCTGGCCCAGCATAAGCTCCGCCCATCTGTACACCAATTTCAATCGGGGTCCTCCAGTTGGCATAAGGACCCAGAATTGCATGTACAAGACGCCTAAAGCCTGTTTCAGGAGGCCACCCAGAGCCTCGAGTTTCCTGCTCTTGCGCTCACAATGCACGAGCCCTCAGTTAGAATGAGAGTGATGAGGCTCCAATGTTTCCAGGATCAGCTGAGACAGGCAGAGAAGATGAGTTTCTCTGAGCCTGAAGTTTGGATTATTGTTTACTGTGGCCATGTTTGATTTACACCCTTGATTTCTCTGCCTTCCACTTTTGCTTTTCTCCTTCCTGTCTTTTGCTTCTATCCTTGTTTCCCTTTTCCTCTGTTTCCCTGCACAGGTTACCAACCCCCTGCCATTTTAGTTTAAACCCTCCCCAACAGCACTAGCAAACACTCCCCCTTGGACATCAGTTCCGGTCCTGCCCAGGTGCAAACCGTCCAGTTTGTACTGGTCCCACCTCCCCCAGAACCGGTTCCAATGTCCCAGGAATTTGAATCCCTCCCCCTTGCACCATTCTCTAGCCACGTATTTATCTGAAATATCCTTCTATTTCTACTCTGACTAGCACGTCAGAGATTACTACCTTTGAGGTCCTATTTTTTAATTTACCTCCTAACTCCCTATATTCAGCTTTTTGGACCTCATCCCGTTTTTTACCTATATCGTTGGTACCTATATGCACCACGACAACTGGCTGTTCACCCTCTCTCTCCAGAATGCCCTGCAGCCGCTCCGAGACATCCTTGACCCTTGCACCAGTGAGGCAACATACCATCCTGGAGTCTCGTTTGCGGCCGCAGAAACGCCTATCTATTCCCCTTACAATAGAATCCCCTATCATTATAGCTCTCCCGCTCTTTTTCCTCCCATCCTGTGCAGCAGAACCACCCATGGTGCCAGGAAGTTGGCTGCTGCTGCCTTCCCCCGATAAGCCATCTCCCTCAACAATATCCAAAGCGGTATATCTGTTTGAGAGGGGGATGGCCACAGGGGACCCCCTGAACTACCTGCCTGTGCCTACTACTCTTCCTGGCGGTCACCCATTCCCTTCCTGCCTGTGCAGCCTTTACCTGTGGTGTGACCAACTGATTAAACGTGCTATCCATGACGGTCCTCAGCATCGCGAATGCTCCAGTATGTATCCATTCGCAGCTCCAGCGCCACAATGCGATCTGCCAGTAGCTGCAGCTGGATACACTTCCCAGACACCTGGTCGTCAGGGACACAGGAAGTGTCCCTGATTTCCCACATAGTGCAGGAGGAGCATACCACGGGGCCGAGCTGTGCTGCCATGACTTACACTTTAATTAATTTAAATTAAATTAAATCAAATCAATGCTACTAATTACACTACAATTAAATGAGGGGCTACTTCGGGCAACAAGAACAATAAGTGATAAGAATTTTCTATCAAGTTTATAAGTATAAAGAGCAAACCCTGTGTCACTTACCACTGGGCTCCAGATAGTACGGGACTAAAACCCGGGGACTGTTTTGATGAAACAAAGCACATTTCCATTTCCCTCTGCCTCTGTCAGCTTTCGGAATAATCAGTCTCAATGATTTCTCTTCCCCATTCAATCCATTCAATGTTTTTTCTCCAACAGTTTTGCCATCAGTACTGATCCAAGCTAGTCTCATTGATCCAGTGACATCAGAGACAGAGCAGGTCAGGGTAACGGTGTCTCCCTCAGTCACTGCATCAGATGGTTCAGCTGTGACTGTGTAAACAAGAAAATCATTTAGATTTTAAACAATGACTTGATCACTGAAAATAACGACAACATTCTGTCTCCTACCTTTAACTGTGATTAGTTTAATGGTCACCCTTTTATATGATTCCAGAGAACATGTGTAAACTCCTGCATCTTCAAACAGCACAGGGACAATCCTCACACTGAAGTTCTTGCCATTAAACTTTGTCTCTGTGGGCACCAGTCGACTCCCAAAGTAGGTCCTGTTTACATTGATGAGCTGAGATTTTGAAACAGATGCTATTTCTTCCTCCTGATTTTGAAGATGACGTGACCTCCAGGTCCATGCAGCAGTGTTCAAAGGAGCATAAACATTATAGCAAATCAGGTCGAGTTCACTGTGATCTGTGCCTGATCGATAAAGTGTGTAACTCTTCTCATATGAATCTGCGATAGAGACAGAGAACAACGTGTTAGAATTTTCCAGTTGCTGAGGTCAGAGAAAAGCCAGAATAATTATTGGCCACAATTGTATAAAGCTATTTTGCATTTTGATCGTCATAACTTCATTTCATCACGTTTTTGTCAAAGTTATGAACTGTTTAAAAATTGTACAACTTGGGCGACTTGAAATCCCAAAAGACAACAGACATTTATAAAAATGAAACCTTTTTGATTTTTAGTATGATGAGATTTTTGTGCCCTGGGCAACTCCATGACATCACAGGCCCAATATTCTGAGGCTCGGCCAGCAACATGGGGCTGTTTTTTCTCACTGGGGAGCTTTTGGAGGAGGGACTCCAACTTGTCGGGTTTTAGCCCCGCCTCCATCGATTTGTGGCCAATCCATGCTATTTTCCCTTGATTGACCTTGTTAAGCCCGCCCAGCGGGCTTAGTAGGCCAATTAAGGGAAAGCTGGTTACTGGTGACGTCAGCGAGTGACGTTTCATCTGTCAAGAGCTTTTGACAGATGAAATGTCAGCGTTTGACGGCTCTGTGAAGCTGTCAAACACTGACAATCTGTCCTCTAAGTTGAGCCCTTCCACTCAGGCTCACTTGATCTCTCCTGAGCAGAAAGCAGAAGGCTGCAGCTTTTGACAGTTCAGTGGCCATTCTGCTTTCTGTGCCGGTGAGATGAGGGACTCCCGAGACCTGAAGGGATGAAGCCTGCAGGAAGAAGTAAAGGTAAGTAAAACTTATTAAAACACTTTACATTCACCTCACACATTCATCTCTCCACACTTGCACCCATCACTCACCTGCACACCAGACATCTCGACCCCTCCAACCCCCGCAGACCGACGGCCCGCCTCGCTGGCCCTGGTGTGGTTCGGAGCTGTCGGGAAGCCCACACTTCAGGGCTGAACATAGGGATGCTCAAAAAAACTGTCTGTTAACTACCTGTTAACAGGCAGTTAATTGGCACTAATCCCCTTCCCGCCTCGGGGAGGCGGCTCCCAGCGCGGGTCGGTTACCCGCCTCCTGGGAAGATGGCACGGAGGCGGGTTGGGGGCGGGATGTGTACCCGCCCCCAGATTCTGCCATTTTCCTGGCAGTCCAGCCTCCTTACCCGCCCCCATGGAGTTCCGCTGGTGGCGGCTGCAGGCTGCATAGAACTACATTTTGCACAGAGCAATTTTGCAATGGTTTAAATATGGTTTCCTTCAGGCGAGTGCAATCCTCATTTACCTGGAATCAATGTTCAAAGAAGATCCCATGCAGAATTTCAAGAATTTTGGCAAAATTCTGCCTCCAGTGCTCGCCTCCCCCATGTGAAATGGGCACACGTCTGCTCCATGGGCCTGTCTCACTTTAACATAATCCTTAAAGCAAGGACATAGAAACATAGAAAAATAGGAGCAGGAGTAGGCCATTCGGCCCTTCGAGTCTGCTCTGCCATGCAATATGATCATGGCTGATCCTCTATCTCAATACCATATTCCCGCTCTCTCCCCATACCCCTTGATGCCTTTTGTGTCTAGAAATCTAGCTATCTCCTTCTTAAATATATTCAGTGACTTGGCCTCCACAGCCTCCTGTGGTAGAGAATTCCACAGGTTCACCACCCTCTGAGTGAAGAAATTTCTCCTCATCTCAGTCCTAAATGTCCGACCTCCTATCCTGAGAGACGCGATTGTTTGAGTTGGTGGCAACTGGCAGGTTTTTTCACAGTGAACATCTGTCTCCTTCTGTATTTAACATTTTGCACAGACTTCACTCCTGCGCATTTTCTGCATATTCTTTTTTCTTTCTTCCTTTCTTTCTTTCTTTTCTTCAAATTTTCTCAGTAAGACTAACCCAGAGTTGTTTTAATTGTTGCTGCAATACAACTTGGCAGCTGAAAAAATTGGTATGTTGGGATTCCTTTCCTTATTGTCCAGGGAGCAATCCTGATGCTGTCTTACAGAAACATGGGGGTAATTTGGCTTTGTGCGATAGTGTAAAATGATCGATCGCGAATTGGCAGCACGTTTTACATCTCACACAGTTGGCGTACTGTTGCACAAAGTTGAAGGGGGTAATTTTAAACCCCCTAAAATGGGTGGGTTTGGGTCGGGTGGGATGTTAACATGTTAAAAATCACAAACCCTACCCCACCCCGCCCACTTCCGGTTTTAACGATGGTGGGACGGGGGACAGGACAACCAACCCACTCCCAGGAGGTGGGTTGGTCATTTAAATATTATAATGAGGCGGCTTGCCTCAGATTTAATCTCCATTTTAAATTGAACCCTGGCCGGCCGGGTTTCCCGGACCTCAAGAAACCCGACAGCTAAAGGGAGGCGAGGACTGCTGGATCCAGCAGGTAAGTGCCTTTCCAATTGCCTGCTGGATCCAGCTTACCTGCTCCCTGATCGGGCACACCCCCAATCCACGATCTCCCACCGACCCAACCCTCCCGATCTCACCTTCATCACCCCGGTCTTTCCAATCCATCCATCCCTTCTCTGCACTCACCCCCTGCGGCCTCCGATCTCCCCACGACCCTTCCAATCTCCCCTCCGGCCTTCGATCTCAATCCCCCCACACCCGATGGCTCCAATCTCCCCTCCACCCTAACCTCTGGAACTCCCTTCCTAAGCCCCTCCACCTCTTGCTGTGTCTTCACACACACACTGAAAACCTATCTCTTTGACCAAGCTTTCAATCACCTCCCCTAACTTTCTGACTAATGCTTGACATCCACTTCATTCTTCCTCAGTGAAGTATATTTTTTTCTTTCTTCAAGATGCTATGTTACTGCAAGCATTCGCTGTTATATTTAATACTTCGCTACCACTTACAAGCGGCAATTCAGATTTTCTACCTTTCAGTGTTGAACTGCCTCATTTACTTTGACAGTTCTAGACAAGAAAAGCAAATATTGGCTGTAGCCTTGTTCCTCTGCCCGACTTGCCTCTTGACAGCTGGTGAAGTGGTTCCCCATTCAGTTACTTGTACAGAACCAGGCCACATTAAAACCATCCGCCCTCCCTCCACTCCCAATCTATTGAACTCAGATGCTAACAATCGCAGAGCACTATAACTGCTTGTACAATTCGTGTAATACCAATGATGTTCAACCAAAGTCAGTCAGTGTTGTACCCGAGGTGTGTGTATTGGACGAGCACTGAGTAGATATTCAGGGCTGGACTTTAATGCTGTGCCCTTGCAGTGAATAAAGTGAACCATATTTAGAAAAGAATTGTCTCTGTGTTTTGGTAACTGATGAGCTGAGTGAGAATGTTACTGTCCACCTTCAACTCTTCAGCTATTTATTGTCAGATCCATCAAGACCTGGTTGTTGATATTTGCCCACTGTATTGCAATGTTATATTTACACCAAAGTTACAAAGAGAAAATAAGGTCCCAGTCTGTAGTAAAAGCATATGCTGTCTCTGTGCTCCCTGTACTTTGTGTTTAACAGTGTTATTTCAGTAACTATTTAATATCTACTTTAAGGTAGTTCTGGCCTTACCCTGATCCACATCAATAGTTTTGATGCTATTTTAACAACAGAGTCTTTTTTCTACACTTCACACAAATGCAAATTCTTATCTTCTACTCCAAAGTTCCACTCTCAGCTTTTCCCCTCTTCCTCCCCCAAAGCCCCACTCCCAGCCTCTGTCATTTCCCTCTGCCCACCATCTCTCCTCTACATTGCCATCATTTCCATCCTTCCCTCTCCGTTCATGGCCATTGATTCCCTGCCCTTCCCTTTTCCCTCAGTCCTGCTCCCAGCTGAATGTTTATTTGAAGCCTAGAGTATGCAGCAGCTGGAATCACTTCAAATAGCAGCAGAACTCGGTTAGAAGTGGCATTGAGGGGCGAGAGGCCAGTTTTTTGTTCAATGCTGATATGTGCACCAGGCCCCCACATGCTGACTGTAAGCATGAAGTGCTGATGGTTGACATGTATGACTCCACTTTATATGTAACAGTTTTATATTAGTAACTCTTTAATATCTACTGTGAGGTAACTGCACTTACCCTGGGCCACAGAAAAATCTGCTTTTCCTGTGAGAATAATGGATCCATCTTCCTGCACTTCACACGCGTACAACTCCTTATCCTCTACTGCAACATGTTTGACTATCAGATAGACTGTGTTATTTAGTCGGATCTGATCAGTGTTCCTCCTGTTCTGCTGAGATGAGTCTCTCTGTTTCCATTGAAGACTGACTGTATCTGAGAGTTTGGAGATGGTACAGCTGAGTGTAACGTCACTGCCCACCACAGCACTCTGTGGACTTGACTCAACTGTGAAAAACAGATCAATAAGATTTAGTGTAAGTAATGACATGTACAATCCAACGATTAGGTTCTAACTGACCGTAGGATGTGCCCATCATCAGCACTTGTACCTTGCTGCATTAAAGAGTCAGGCCAGATTACACACAAGTGCATTTTATCAGTAGAATAACACAGTGAGGCTGAAAATTCTCAGTCCAGCTCTGCCAGCGTGAAGTGAGCCAGAGTGCGGCCGATGACCTTTACCCCTGACCCTGCTGGAGTATCCGGGGTCAGGTTAAGGTTACATGGTTTGGATGACATTTGTGGAAGTCGACACCACAATGGACAGGTGATGGAATCTCACCAGAGGAGGGTGTGATGGAAATGTAGCGCCCATATTATCAGACATGGAGAAGGCTCCAGTCCCACTCTGTTCTCAATGTGCCTCGCACACTTCAGTAAGACCACCCAACACACGCACTGGGAGCCTGTGCACAAAATCCACATCAACAGTCATTACGTTATTTAAATTAGTGGGCTCCCAAAATGCTCCTGAGCAGAGCTCCAATCATTGAGCGTCCATGAGGAATGGCACTTCAGGAGAGGCTTGTTCTAAAAATGCCCACCCTGACTTTCAGTCCCACCTACAACATGACAAGTAAGAATCAAATCTTCAACAAGGACTTTAATTCCAATGTCAGGCCAAAACAATGGTGGCATCCATTAGCTGCTGGCGCCCAACACTCTGATGCCCAACCCATGTGACATTCCCCGTGTACCACGCACTATGTACCATGAGTGCCACTAACAAATGTAAATGAGTTGACTTTCTATTATGGTCAACGCATTCTGGTGCAGTTTGGGCCAACACCTCAGGAGCAATGGTCCAGGCCTAGTACATACTTTGACCAATATGACATTTCAGGATTGGATTATATTTTGTACCAACTTCCTTTGACAGTGACCTTAGCCTCATTTAGATGTTAATCACATCAACCAAACAGAAAGTGCAGCTGATTCGCAACATCCTTAGTTGGCAGAAACTAAAAATTTTGATTCATGGCCGGAATTGTAATTTGGAGCCAGATAGGGAGTGGCGGGGCCGAATTTAGTGGCAGGGCCTGATTTACATTTTGAATCTCTGTTTCCCACCTGCAGCAGCCAGCCAGCCTGTGGCACCAGGCCGCAGAAAGGAGGGAGGGTGGGACTGGTGGGGTTGTCGAAGGCTGGAGGGGGGAATCGGAGATCTAGAAAGGTTGTTCGGAAGGCTGGAGGAGGGCGCTCGCAAGACCAGATGGGGGAGGGCGGAAGTCCGGAAGGGGTACGGAGATTGAAGGGGGGGTCAAAGGCCAGAGGGGTGAGGTTGGAATGCCGGAGGGGGGATCTGAGTCTGGACGGGGCTCGGAAGGCCAGCGGGCAGATCGGGAGGCAGGAGAGGAGATCAGTGTTCAGAGGTCTTGTGGGGGGGGGGTGTCGACAGCATCAGGAGGAGGTTGGGGGGAGATCGGAAGGGTCGGGGGGAGGGGTGTCCGATCGTGGGCAGGGTGGCGAAGCAGAAGCCCTGGATCCAGCAGTCCTCGTCACCCTTTAGCTGGCGGAATCTCCGAGCCCACAATTAAATTTAAAATGGTGGATCACTATGAGGCACCCAAGCTCATTATAATATTTAAAGTGCCAACCCACCTCCTGCGAGCAGGTTGGCTGCCCCCCTCAACCTCCCCCCCCCCGGTCCCGTTAAAACTGGAAGTGGGCGGGTTGGACCGGAGTTGGGGCCGGGATTCAGATTTTTAACTCTGTAACCTCCAACCCGACCCCAAGTCACCCGTTATTTGGCGTTAAAATCCCTCCAATGTATCTCTTTATCTCTGCTATGTTTCTCCCTGTTTTTGTGAAGCTGTTAACTCCTTGTCATAGTACGAGTTCCAGGGAAACTTGACATCCTCTGGGACCTAAACCAAGTGACACATCTAACAGGTTCACTGGACAGCAATCAGGAGCAGTGATTCTGGCCAATCTTATTCCTGTCCCATCTTATTCCTGTCCCATCGCGCTGAGGCCTATTACTACAGGGATCTATTGGTTTGGTAACAGAATTCAGTACATCTGACAGAGAGTGTGCCACTGTACAGACCATAATACTCTCTGTGGGGTAGATTCATCGGTTTGATATTTCTGGTGAAATTGTCGAAATGTTTTTACTCATGTTGACCATTTCAGGAGAAACAATGAACAAAATCTTTCCCCTGGTTGTTTTAATGAGAGGTGCTCTCTGCACTGGGTGATATAAATCTCATGTGATCCTGGCAATCTCTCATCATTACACATGAAATTATTCACTGAGAATCATTTTATTGAACCTTTTCTAGACTTTGTTCCACTCACCTTTGATCCCAAATATTTCGTACTGTTTCAGGATTTTATTACTCGGCTGTGTTTGAGTCAAGATGAACGATCCCGCAAGTTTAAATGTGGGTTTTCTAATTCTCAGATTAATGGTACCAGGATTCCGTTCTACCTTCTGGTATAAGTCACTGTTTCTGTAGTGATTGCTCCATTGTGCGAACCACCAGCCCGAACTCCCTTTGTGAAAAGTAACCAGCCGCTGGATTTCTTGCCCTGAGTGTGGTTTCCATTCCCAGACAACAGGGCCATTCCCAGGATTGTCCGGTCCTTTTAATGGAATGTCATCTCCCTCACCCAAAAAATAAATATGATTTGGGTTTCCTGTTAGAAAGAGGAACAATGTAAGTATTTAAATATTTAAATCGCAACTCCTTAATCCCATGTTTGTAATGATTAATATTGGACTTCATTTATTTACAGTCATATTTTTTATATACAGCGGATTCAGCAATGACACATACACACCCCGGTGAAGAGCTGACTGTCTGGAATAATCTGGCCTAATCCACTGATACTTTAGGACATTAGAGGGTGAATTTCTGCCACTGCACTCTGACCTCGTGGGCCTGCAGTGTCCAATTTCACAATCCGTATTTCCAGCATTTACTGGGAGTGTGGAAGGGGAATCGTTACTCCCATATTGTTAAGAAATCTGAATTACCATCACAATAATCAGTATTCTCCTAAAACTGAATACAGTACTGGTGCAGTCATAAAACTTCAGGCTCATAAATCAGGTCAGCGATCTCTACAAGTGATCTCCCCTCCTCTTGTGCAATGCCCAGTACGTTGTTGGTTCTCCTGGACCACCAGTGACCAGGCTACCCACAGGAGCACCGATAACAAAGGGAGGCAGGATTTTCCACTTGGCCATTATCTGTCTGTAGGTCAGTGTGAAAGACTCCCTGCCCGCCTGTCTTCCCAAACCATGAACCCCGGGGAATTTCCTGAGATCAGCATCATTTCCATAATTACTGTGGGCTCCCAGCAGGACTCGTGCTTTGATCTGAGGAACCCACCTGGGAGAGGGAGGGAGGTGGTTGCTGTGGGTCTCGAGGTCGTGCAGCAGCAGATCAGGGCTGGTTACCCACGAGGCAGCTGAAGAGGAGGGGCAACTATGGATCAATGACAAATCTGCCTGGTGATTGATCGCCTCATGATCAATTGCTTTACTTCAGAATGATATTTGAAATTGAAATCCCCTCCCACAAGCCAACGCAACGCTAGATGCTGGGAACATGCTGCTGTCCCTTGTGTTCCAGCGTTGTTATGGCAGTAATGACAGTGAATGTAACATCTGATAACACTTGGCCTCTCCACACAATTTGAATAAATCTCTCCACATTTGGGTCCATATATTCAGTGAAGTGACAACAATCTGCAGGGAGCAGCCCGCCCGATCCCCATCCCCACTTTCTGCCCCTGCCGACCACAATCTATCCAAAATTGGGCAAGAAGGGAGAGTGAAATCCTCTCCCACTGCAATCCCAAGAAGCTGGCAAAGCTCCTTCATTGAGGAGTTCAGTCCAGAGAAGGTTACAATGAAGCAATAATACATGAGGAGAAAGCACTGTATCATGTCACCTTCACTGCAGGCACTGTTACAGGGGAAAACATAACACTTCCAGTAGATATTCTGTGTATCTATTACCAGAGCTTTCTGAACATAGATAAGTACATGAGGGAGATGTTCCTGTGCTGTAAAATACTTTGTAATTCTATGTAACATACAAAATTACTACAAAAAATAAAAAGGGAGGACATGGCTAATTTCAGAAGATAAAACCTCCAAATTTCCTTGCGACTCCTGGTCTACAGGGGACATTATCAGGGTGGACAGGAGCTAGCGGGAGAGAGATTGGTGCAGGATACGGTTATGTCGGGTCGCCTCCCTGTGACGGGGTTTCACGAGGTGGGCGGAGATCAGGCGGTTCCTGTGTCCACTCCACGCTTGTCTGAAACGTGACAGAGATAAACCAGCCCTTGAAGATAAAGCTGACTTGCAGCCTCTTTCCACCAGGTGCTTTGCCTTATCTGTGAAAGGTGACAACTGTGGCTGTGAAGGTGACATTTAACATTAATGCATTTGGATACTTCCAGGTGGCCTCTGGTGACAGAGGTCATATCATTCAGTCAATAGTTCATCGCTATATTTCCTCTTTCGAATCATCATATGCCTTCATTTCAAGGGTAAAATAAACTGATAAAACCTCATTTTAACCATTATTTTATTTACATTGTCATAAGGGAAGTGATCTAAAGCAGTAAATCCCATGTGTCTGTAAGTCTTGATTAAATACCAGCTCACATCACAATTACCAAAACCACAATGGCTCTGTGCACACTGTATTCACAGTGATGTTTAAACACCTTTCGACACTAAACCAAGATGTGACCCGAAGTGAGGATCAGCAACAAACCTTCAAACCTTTTCAAATGATGTTTTACCCAACTGTAACTTTTATATGTTGCACAGCCTCGAACACAAAAAATGATTCTCAATAATTCCGAATTTTATTAGCATTGATTAACATTTTAATATTGTTATTAATTTTGAAACCATTCTGTACCACATTCAATCTGTTAGGCAGTTGAAATCTGAAATATCGTGGAATACAGAGAGTGCTCCACAGAGTGAGTGTGACACTTTGAAATGTGACATCGAGCTGTGTGATGGACGTTTGTTACATGCAATAGTCGATGGATAGACAGATGGAGAGATTTTTTTTTAAATTTAGATCTGGGCATCGCTGGCAAGGCCTGCATTTATTGCCCATCCCTAATTGCCCTTGAGAAGGTGGTGGCGAGCCGCCTTCTTGAACCGCTGCAGTCCGTGTGGTGAAGGTACTCTCACAGTGCTATTAAGGAGGGAGTTCCAGGATTTTGACCCAGCGACGATGAAGGATCGACGATATACTTCTAAGTCAGGATGGTGTGTGACTTGGAGTGGAACTTGGAGGTGGTGGTGTTCCCATGCGCCTGCTACCCTTGTTCTTCTAGGTGGAAGAGGTTGCGGGTTTGGGAGGTGCTGCCGAAGAAGCCTTGGCGAGTTGCTGCAGTGCATCTTGTAGATGGTACACACTGCAGCTGCGGTACGCTGGTGGTGGAGGGAGTGAATGTTTAAGTTGGTGGATAGGGTGCCAATCAAGCGGGCTGCTGTGTCCTGGATGGTGTCGAGCTTCTTGAGTATTGTTGGAGCTGCATTCATCCAGGCAAGTGGAGAGTATTCCATCACACTCCTTACTTGTGCCTTGTAGATGTTGGAAAGGCTTTGGGGAGTCAGGAGGTGAGACACTCGCCGTAGAATACCTAACCTCTGACCTGCTCTTGTTGCCACAGTATTTATGTGGCTGGTCCAGTTAAGTTTCTGGTGAATGGTGACCCCCAGGATGTTGATAGTGGGGGATTCGGTGATGGTAATGCCATTGAATGTCATGGGGAGGTGGTTAGAGTCTCGCTTGTTGGAGATAGTCATTGCCTGGCACATCTGTGGCGCGAATGTTACCTGCCACTTATCAGCCCAAGCCTGAACGTCGTCCAGGTCTTGTTGCATGCGGGCATGGACTGCTTCATTATCTGAGGAGTTGTGAATGGCGCTGAACACTGTGCAGTCATCAGCGAACATCCCCATTTCTAACCTTATGTTGGAGGGAAGGTCATTGATGAAGCAGCTGAAGATGGTTGGACCTAGGACACTGCCCTGAGGAACTCCTGCAGCGATGTCCTGGGGCTGTGATGATTGACCTTCAACCACCACAACCATCTTCCTTTGTGTTAGGTATGACTCCCACCAGTGCAGCATTTTCCCCCTGATTCCTATTGACTTCAGTTTTACTAAGGCTCCTTGATGCCAGACTCGGTCAAATGCTGCCATGATGTCAAGGGCAGTCACTCTCACCTCACCTCTGGAATTCAGCTCCTTTGTCCATGTTTGGACCAAGGCTGTAATGAGGTTGGGAGCCGAGTGGTCTTGGCGGAACCCAAACTGGGCATCAGTGAGCAGGTTATTGGTGAGTAAGTGCCGCTTGATAGCACATTCGATGACACCGTCCATCACTTTGCTGATGATTGACAGTAGACTGATGGGACGGTAATTGGCCGGGTTGGATTCGTCCTGCTTTTTGTGGACAGGATATACCTGGGCAGTTTTCTACATTGGCGGATAGATGCCAGTGTTGTAGCTGTACTGGAATAGCTTGGCTAGAGGCGCGGCTAGTTCTGGAGCAGAAGTCTTCAGCACGATAGCCGGGATGTTGTCGGGGCCCATAGCCTTTGCTGTATCCAGTGCGCTCAGCCATTTCTTGATATCACATGAAGTGAATCGAATTGGCTGAAGACTGGCTTCTGTGATGGTGGTGACCTCGGGAGTAGGCTGATATGGATCATCTACTCGGCTCTTATTGCTTAATAGATAGATCAGGAAAAGGAGTTGAAGAGCAACGAGAAATATGATAACATTTTTCATTTTATTAAGTTGATCCATTGTTGAATCTGAAAAGTGAACTTACACATCCTGTTTAAAGGAGCAGGGACATGAAAATAAAGACCTTACTTGCTTGAATTCATTAAACACTATGATGAAGTAAAACAATATGACTGTGATCGGTGGAAATAAGGCACTTACTTTGTGTGAAAACAGACGGAAGTAGAAACACAATGAAACTGAACATCAAACCAGCTGGCATTTTGCTGCAGAAAAATCGTAGCCTCATTTCACAGATTCCGTCTCTTTGCCTGTAAGAAATATACATGTAGATATAGATATATATATAGCACCAGAAAACCACCAGAGGCACATTTCCTGAATACGTTTAACACTTCAAACTGTGAACAGAAAGAAATGAGGTAAAAGAGCTTTCCAAATTATTTCCCCATTCTAACTTGGAACTGTAAAATGTACAATAAACTTCTTCAGTAAATTTCTTCATAAACTTCTTCTCCACCTCTTCCAGTGAGAAGTGTAATAAAAGTTACTCATCCTAATAAACGATGGACCATGCAAAATCCACCTCTTAACCACCAGCCACATAGACTTTCCAACTGAAAATAAAGTCATTGAAATAGAAATGAAAAGTGAGATGTAATTACCTATTATGGGAAGAATGGACAAAAAGTACACTTGCAAAAGAATTCTCCACTAAAATTTTCACTTACACATAATTAATTAAAACTGATCAGAAAATTTATGAATTTTATATAAATGACAATATGAATTAACAACAATTAACCTTTTCTTGTTCACTGCTGCTCCATTTTTTTTTATTTGTTCATGGGATGTGGGCATCACTGGCAAGGCCAGCATTTATTGCAAATCCCTAATTGCCCTTGAGAAGGTGGTGGTGAGCCGCCTTCTTGAACCGCTGCAGTCCGTGTGGTGAAGGTACTCCCACAGTGCTGTTAGGGAGGGAGTTCCAGGATTTTGACGCAGTGACGATGAAGGAACGGCGATATACTTTTAAGTCAGGATTGTGTGTGACTTGGAGGTAAACTTGGAGGTGGTGGTCTTCCCATGCACCTGCTGCCCTTGCCCTTCTAGGTGGTAGAATTTGCAGGTTTGGGAGGTACTGCCGAAGAAGCCTTGGCGAGTTGCTGCAGCGCATTTTGTATATGGTACACACTGCAGCCAAGGTACGCTGGTGGTGGAGGGAGGGAATGTTTAAGGTGGTGGATGGGGTGCCAATCAAGCCGGCTGCTTTGTCTTGGATGGTGTCGAGCTTCTTGTGTGTTGTTGGAGCTGCACTCTTCCAGACAAGTGGAGAGTATTCCATCACACTCCTGACTTGTGCCTTGTAGATGGTGGAAAGGCTTTTGGGAGGCAGTAGGTGAGGCACTTGCCACAGAATACCCAGCCTCTGACCTGTTCTTGTTGCCACGGTATTTATGTGGCTGGTCCTTTTAAGTTTCTGGTGAATGGTGACCCCCCCAGGATGTTGATGGTGGGGGATTTGGTGATGGTAATACCGTTGAATGTCAAGGGGAGGTGGTTAGACTCTTGCTTGTTGGAGATAGTCATTGCCTGTCACTTGTGTGGCGTGAATGTTACCTGCCACTTATCAGCCCAAGCCTGAATGTCATCCAGGTCTTGTTGCATGCGGGCATGGATGGCTTCATTATCTGAGGAGTTACGAATGGCACTGAACACTGTGCAGTCATAATCAAACATCCCCATTTCTGACCTTATGTTGGCGGGAAGGTCATTGATGAAGCAGCTGAAGATGGTTGGGTCTAGGACACTGCCCTGAGGAACTCCTGCGGCGATGTCCTGGCACTATGATGATTGACCTTCAACCACCACAACCATCTTCCTTTGTGCTAGGTATGACTCCAGCCAGTGGAGAGTTTTCCCTTCGATTCCCATTGACTCCAGTTTTACTGGGGCTCCTTGATGCCACACTCGGTCAAATGCTGCCTTGATGTCAAGGGCAGTCACTCTCATCTCACCTCTGGAATTCAGCTCCTTTGTCCATGTATGGACCGAGGCTGAAATGAGGTCTAGAGTCAAGTGGTTTTGTTGGAAGCCAAACTGTGCATCAGTGAGCAGGTTATTGGTGAGTAAGTGTCGCTTGATAGCACTGTCGACCACACCTTCCATCACTTTACTGGTGATTGAGAGTAGACTGATGGGGCGGTAAATGGCCAGAAAGGATTTGTCCTGCTTTTTGTGGACTCAGGCATGTTAGTGGAGCAGTGCAGAGGGAAGAGCAGCGGCGGTGCGGACCTAGGTGGAGTGGCGGCAGCAGAGTACAAAAGGGAGCCCGAGGAGCAGGTAGGTCCACCAATCTCAGAGCGGGAGACAGAAGTAAAAAGTAATCGAAGTGTGACGTCACCAGAAAGCAGGTAAGTGATTGGTTGGTGAGTATTTCTCTCTTTCTCCTTTTTTCTATACTTAAATTCTGCGGTTTATAGTTTCTAGAGTCTCTGTGGTGTAGGGGGGACTGCTGTTAAACAAGGGCCCTTGAGTATATCATTTAATTGAAGTGAAATTGGTGGGATTCATTTAATTTAATTTTAATTAATTAATTTAAGGATAAGTCATGGCAGGAGAGCTCCGCCCCGTGATATGCTCCTCCTGCTATATGTGGGAAATCAGAGACGCTTCCTGTGTCCCTAATGACCATGTGTGTGGTAAGTGTATGCAGCTGCAGCTACTGATGGACCGCACTGCAGCGCTGGAGCTGTGGATGGATGCATACTGGAGCATTCACGATGCTGAGAACGTCGTGGATAACACGTTTAGCGAGTTAGTCACACCGCAGGTAAAGGGTGTACAGGCAGGAAGTGAATGGGTGACCACCAGGCAGAGTAAGAGGTGCAGGCAGGTAGTGCAGGGGTCCCCTGTGGCCATCCCCCTCTCAAACAGATATACCACTTTGGATGTTGTTGGGGGGATGACTTATCAGGGGAAGGCAGCAGCAGCAAACTTCCTGGCACCATGGGTGGCTCTGCTGCACAGGCTGGGAGGAAAAAGTGTGGAAGAGCTATAGTGATAGGGGATTCAATTGTAAGGGGAATAGATAGGCGTTTCTGCGGCCGCAAACAAGACTCCAGGATGGTGTGTTGCCTCCCTGGTGCAAGGGTCAAGGACGTCTCGGAGCAGCTACAGAACATTTTGGAGGGGGAGGGCGAACAGCCAGTTGTCATGGTGCACATAGGCAACAACGATATAGGTAAAAAATGGGATGAGGTCCTAAAAGCAGAATATAGGGAGTTAGGATATAAATTAAAAAATGGGACCTCAAAGGTAGTAATCTCAGGATTGCTACCAGTGCCATGTGCTAGTCAGAGTAGAAATAGGAGGATATTTCAAATGAATACGTGGCTAGAGGAATGGTGCAAGTGGGAGGGATTCAAATTCCTTGGACATTGGAACCGGTTCTGGGGGAGGTGGGACCAGTACAAACGGGACGGACTGCACCTGGGCAGGGCCGGGACCGATGTCCTAGGGGGAGTGTTTGCTAGTGCTGTTGGGGAGGGTTTAAACTAAAGTGGCAGGGGGTTGGGAACCTGAGCAGGGAGACAGAGGAAAGGGAAACAAGGATAAAAGCAAAAGACAGGAAGGAGAAAAACAAAAGTAGAAGGCAAAGAACTCAACGGTTTAATTCAAACATGGTCACAGTAAATAATAATTCATATAGGTCTGAGAGCGTTAAAAAAACAAGCCTGAAGGCTTTGTGTCTTAATGCAAGGAGCATTCGGAACAAGGTGGATGAATTAGCCGCGCAAATAGAGGTAAATGAATACGATTTGATTGGGATTACAGAAACATGGCTCCAGGGTGGCCAAGGCTGGGAACTCAACATCCAGGGTTATTCAATATGTAGGAAAGACAGGCAAAAAAGAAAGGGAGGTGGGGTAGCATTGCTGGTTAAAGAGGGGATTAACACAATTGAAAGGAAGGATATTAGCTCTGATGATGCGGAATCTGTATAGGTAGAACTGAGAAATAACAAGGGGCAGAAAACGTTAGTGGGAGTGGTATATAGACCTCCAAACAGTAATACGGAGGTTGGGGACGGCATTAAAGGGAAATTAGAGAAGCATGCAGTAAGGGCACAGCAGTCATCATGAGTGACTTTAATTTACATATAGATTGGGCTAACCAAATTCGTAAAAATACTGTGGAGGAGGAATTCCTAGCATGTTTACGGGATGGGTTTCTGGAACAATATGTCGAGGAACCAACCAGAGGTGCCGTCTCCTGCTCTCGCCCTGAACTAGAACATTTCATTCACTATGCTTCCAATTTCCACCCTTCCCTCACCTTCACATGGTCCATCTCCGACTCTTCTCTTCCCTTCCTCGACTTCTCCATCTCCATCTCTGGGGATAGGTTATTGACTAACATTCACTACAAGCCCACCGACTCCCACAGCTACCTGGACTACACTTCCTCCCACCCCGCCTCCTGTAAGGACTCTATTCCATTCTCCCAGTTTCTCCGTCTCCGCCGCATCTGCTCTGATGATGCCACCTTCCATACCAGTGCTTCCGACATGTCTTCCTTTTTCCTCAACCGAGGATTCCCCTCTACCGTGGTCGACACGGCCCTCGACCGTGTCCGTTCTATCTCCCGCACATCTGCCCTCACCCCTGCCCCTCCCTCCCGGAACCACGATAGGGTTCCCCTTGTCCTCACCTTTCACCCCACCAGCCTCCACATTCAACGGATCATCCTCCGCCATTTCCGCCACCTCCAGCGTGATCCCACCACCAAACACATCTTCCCCTCACCTCCCCTTTCAGCATTCCGCAGGGACCGCTCCCTCCGCGACACCCTAGTCCACTCCTCTACCACCCCCAGCACCCCTTCCCCTTCGCCCGGCACCTTCCCGTGCACGCGCAGGAGATGCAACACATGCCCTTATACCTCCCCTCTTCCCACTGTCCAGGGCCCCAAACACCCCTTCCAGGTGAAACAGCGATTTACTTGTACTTCCTGCAATTTAGTATACTGTATTCGCTGCTCACGATGTGGACTCCTCTACATTGGGGAGACCAAACGCAGATTGGGTGACCGCTTTGCGGAACACCTCCGTTCAGTCCGTAAGGGGGACCCCGAGCTCCCGGTGGCCTGTCACTTTAATTCACCGCTTCACTCCCACTCTGACCTCACCGTCCTCGGCCTAATACACTGTTCCACGGAAGCTCAGCGTAAGCTCGAGGAACAGCACCTCATCTTTCGTTTAGGCACGCTACAGCCCTCTGGACTCAATATCGAGTTCAACAATTTTAGATCATAACCTCAGCTCCAATCACATTTATATTTTATTTTATCTACCCTTTTATTTGTCCCCCCCACCTTTTTTTTCCTCCTAGAAGCTGGCAGCTGTCCTTCATTCTGCCAGTAGATTTCACACTTCATTCAGCCTTAATCTGTCACATTAACACCACCTCTAGCCTTGCATATCTCTTAATGTCTCTTAATGTCTCTTCATCTCCTCCTTTGTTCCTTTATCCCCTCCCCCTTTTCCCAGCTTTACCCTGGCCTTAAATCTATTTGATTTCCAGCTCTTCCCAGTTCTGATGAAAGGTCATCGACCTGAAACGTCAACTCTCTTTCTCTCTCCACGGATGCTGCCTGGCCTGCTGAGTTTTTCCAGCGTTTTCTGTTGTTATTTCAGAGATCAGGCCATCTTAGACTGGGTATTATGTAACGAGAAAGGATTAATTAGCAATCATATTGTACGAGGCCCCTTGGGTCAGAGTGATCATAATATGATAGCATTCTTCATTAGGATGGAAAGTGAAGTAGTTGAATCAGAGACTAGGGTCCTGAATTTAAATAAAGGAAACTACGATGGTATGAGGCGCAAATTGGATAGGATTGATTGGGGAATGTCACTCAAAGGGTTGACGGTGGATAGGCAATGGCAAATATTCAAAGACTGCATGGATGAACTACAGAATTTGTTCATCCCAGTGTGGCATAAGAATAAAACAAAAAGGGTGACTCAACCGTAGCTAACAAGGGAAATTAGGGATAGCATAAGATCCAATGAGAGGGCATATAAATTGGCCAGAAAAAGCGGTAACCCTGAGGATTGGGAGCAGTGTAGGATTCAACAAAGGAGGACAAAGGGATTAATTAAGAAGGGGAAAATAGAATATGAAAGTAAGCTTGCTGGGAACATAAAAACTGACTGTAAGAGCTTTTCTAGATATGTGAAGAGAAAAAGATTAGTGAAATCAAGTGTAGGTCCCTTGCAGTCAGAAGCGGGGGAAGTTATAATGGGGAACAAAGAAATGGCAGACCAATTAAATGCATATTTTGGTTCTGTCTTCACAAAGGAGGACACAAATAACCTCCCAGAGATGTTGGAGAACATACAGTCTGATGAAAGGGAGGAACTGAAAGAAATCAGTATTTGCAGGGAAATGGTGTTAAGGAAATTGACGGGATTGAAGGCCGATAATACCCAGGGCCTGATAATCTGCATCCTAGGGTACTTAAGGAAGTGGCCCTAGAAATAGTAGATGCATTGCTGATCATCTTCCAACATTCAATGGAATCTGGAACTGTACCCATGGATTGGAGGGTAGCTAATATTACCCCACTATTCAAAAAGGGTGGTAGAGAGAAAGCGGGGAATTATAGACCGCTAAGCCTGACATCGGTACTGGGGAAAATGCTAGAGTCCATTATAAAGCATGTAATAGCTGAGCACTTGAAAAACAGTGACAGGATCGGACAAAGTCAACATGGATTTACAAAAGGTAAATCGTGCTTGACTAATCTACTGGAATTTTTTGAGGATGTAACTGGGAAAATAGATAAGGGAGAACCAGTAGATGTGGTGTATTTGGACTTTCAAAAGGCTTTCGATAAGGTCCAGCATAAGATATTAACGTGTAAAGTTAAGGCACATGGGATTGGGGGCAAGGTATTGACTTGGATAGAGAACTGGTTGGCGGACAGAAAGCAGAGAGTAGGAATTAATGGGTCTTTTTCCGAGTGGCAAGCAGTGACTAGTGGGGTACCGCAGGGATCGGTCCTTGGAACCCAGCTATTCACAATATACATTAATGATCTAGATAAGGGAACTAAATGTAATATCTCCAAGTTTGCAGATGACACAAAGCTGGGTGGGAGTGTGTGCTGCGAGGAGGATACCGAAAAACTCCAGGATGATTTGGACAGGTTGAGTGAGTGGGCAGAAGCGTGGCAGATGCAATATAACGTGGATAAATGTGAGGTTATCTACTTTGGTATCAAAAACAGAAAGGCAGAATTATCTGAATGGCAATAGATTGGGAGAAGGGGAAGTGCAACGTGACCTGGGTGTCCTTGTGCACCAGTCGCTGAAGATAAGCATGCAGGTGCAGCAGGCGGTGAAGAAGACAAATGGTATGTTGGCCTTCATAGCGAAAGGGTTTGAGTATAGGAACAGGGATGTCCTGCTGCAGTTGTACAGGGCTTTGATGAGACCACACCTTGAGTACTGTGTGCAGTTTTGGTAGCCTTATCTGAGGAAAGATGTTCTTGCCATGGAAGGATTTCAGCGAAGATTCACAAGGCTGATACCTGGGATGGCAGGAATGACATATGAGGAGAGATTGGGTCGATTGGGCTTATACTCGCTGGAGTATAGAAGAATGAGAGGGGATCTCATCGAAACATATAAAATTCTGACAGGTCTGGACAAACTAGATGCAGGAAGAATGTTCCCAATGATCGGAGAGTCCAGAACCAGGGGTCATAATCTAAGGATAAGGGGTAAGCCATTTAGGACAGAAATGAGGAAGAATGTCTTCACCCAGAGAGTGGTGAACCTGTGGAATTCTCTACCACAGAAGGTAGTTGAGGCCAAGTCATTAAATATATTCAAGAATGAGTTAGATATATTTCTTAAAGCTAAAGGTATCAAGGGATATGGGGAGAAGGCAGGTACAGGGTACTGAGTTTGAATGATCAGCCATGATCTCATCGAATGGCGGAGCAGGCTCGAGGGGCCGAATGGCCTACTCCTGCTCCTATCTTCTATGTTTCAATGTTTCCAGGGAGTCGCCATTGAACAGAAACTCAACTGTAACAGCCATATAAATGCCGTGGCTACTACCACAGGTCTGATGCTGGGTTTGCTGTATCAAGTGACTCCCCCAAACCTGTCCACCACCTAAAAGGACATGTCTGGAATGTGATGGAATACTCTCCACTTACAAGAAGCTCGACACTATCCAGGACAAAGCGGTCTGCTTGATTGGCAACATATCCACTACCATAAACATTCCCGCCTTCCAACACTTGCGCACCTTGGCTGCAGTGTGTACTATCTACAGGACGCACTGCACAACTCGTCAGGCATTTTCGGCAGCACCTCCAAAACCTGCGATCTCCACCACCAAGGACAAGGGCAGAAGGTGCATGGGAACACCATCACCTCCAAGTTCCCCTCCAAGTCACATGCCATCCTAACTGGACATATATTGCCGTTCCTTCATTGTTGCTGGGTCAAAGTCCTGGAACTCCCGACCTAAAGGAATTGTGGGAGTACCTTCACACATGGACTGCAGCGGTTCAAGAAGAAGGCCCACCCACACCTTCTCAAGGGCAACTGGTGATGGGCAAAAAATGCCAGCTTTACCAGCAATGCCAATATCTCAAGAATAATTATTAAAAGAAATCTTTGCTGTGCATTTAAAAAAAAAACCTTTACAAGGCTTTTTAGCCCCCCAGTGAAAGGATATTACAGGGCACCACCTTCACAAGGGCATTTAGGGATGGGCAATAAATGCTGGCCTTGCCAGCGATGCCCACATCCCATGAATGAATACATTTTTAAAAAACAACCTGATGTAAAATAGTATAAACTACAGATTAGGATTAGGGTTAAAAGAAATAGTTACCAAAGGAAAGGTGTGTTCATCACTAACACTGAGCCAAATCAGAGTCAACTCAGTTCGATCACACCTGTGCACCAATATATTTTTCTTGTCAGTTGTGCAAGCTATTTGGTAATTTCCCTCAGGTTGGTGCACTCTGCATTAAGCAATTAAATTCTTTGTCTTGAGATTGCACATGATTGAAATCAGCAGCCTGGAGTTGGAAGCAGCCTATCTGGGTCTGGGACCTTTATTCCGAAAAAATCCCAGCATGCAGCCCCTGTTTTAAGTGCACAAAATGGCGTCCTAACCTACCAAAATGGTGGGCAGCAATGTCCTGAGGCTGGAATGATTGGCCTCCAATGACCACAAACATTTTCCTTTGTCCCAGGTTTGACTCCAAACACTGGAGAGTATTCCCCCTGTTCCCCATTGTCTTCAGTTTTACTGGGGCTCCTTGGTGCCACACATGGTTAAATGCTGCCTCGATGTCAAGTGCAGTATATAAATAAAAGTTATTTCTCTCTAATGCGTGTCTGCACACAAATACACGTGTGTTTGTGTGTGTGTGTATGTGTGTGTTTGTGGAAATGGGTTGGAATGAAGTTGGAGGAACACCATTCCTTCCACAAGATCACTGTCTTTGTGTTTATTCTCTCAGCTGTAATTCTTGTTCCTCTACATCTCAGGCAGAATTGTAACAAGTAAATGATTACTTCCAAGATTAGGCTCTTTTGGATGGATACAAAGATAATTGCTCACTGTAATCTTCAATGCCATCCTTCCCTTCTCTGGAGACATTCAAGATTACATCACAGAAGAATTTGTCCCGTTGTGTCTGCCAGCACTTTCTGAGGACAATTCAAAAACTAATCCCACTGCCAGGGGGAGGCAATTAAAATCATTAGTGGCTTGTTTACAGCCACTTGACAAAGCTTTTTTCCCAGCTTTTTGAATTGGACAAGTTGCCCACCGGTTTCTGGCTGTGGCTAGACCTCGTCTGTGAAGCTGAGGCGGGAGGTCACTTGCAATGTTTCAGCTGATTATTTGACAGCTTCAAATGTCAAATCAAATCTCCCAGCTGATTGAGAAATGTTCCCTTAGCCACTAGCTTCTCTAAAGTGCATTTCCACTACAGATTCAGAATGCTGCAAGTCTTTACACAAGTCTCCATCCAGTCTGACCTCATTACCTCTCTCACCATTGACAGATCGCTTCTGTCATCTCTACTTCACCTGCCATCTATTCCATCAGCATGGGTGCCCTTCAAACTCTCAGCTTGGTCCTCAGAATCCCAACATGATCAGCCCCAACACCAGCATCACCAGACACACCAGCAGCACCAGGCACACCAGTAGCACCAACAACAACACCAACATTCTCTGCAATCAACTGATGCTGTACAGGACACAGGGCATTAGCACCCAACCACATTGCTGCCCAGGAGGCCAGGGATGGCCACACCATGGCCAGATTTACTTGACTTGATGACGTGGAAGGATGTGAAGGGTGCAGAGGAGATTTACCAGAATGGTTCCGGGGATGGGGGATCGTAGATACAAGGACAGGTTGGAGAAGCTGGATTTGTTTTCATTAGAGCAAAGGAGGTTGAGGGGTGATTTGATAGAGGTGTACAAGATTATAATGGGTTTGGATAGGCTAGACGGGGAAAGACTGTTCCCACTAGTTAATGGTACAAGCACTAGGGGACACAGATTTAAGGTTTTGGGCAAGAGATACAGGGGGGACGTGAGAAAAACTTTTTGGTGCAGCAAGTGGTGAGGACCTGGAACTCGCTGCTGACGGAAGTGCTGGAAGCGGAGACACTCAATGTTTTCAAGGGGAGACTGGATAGGCACTTGAGGAAAATAAATTTGCTGGGCTACGGGGATAGAGTGGGGGAATTGGACTGACTGGATTGCTCTACAGAGAGCCAGCACGGACTCGATGGGCTGAATGGCCTCCTTCTGTGCCGTTATGACTCTATGACTATGTACACCCTGGGTGCCACATGATGTGCCAGGTTGGCACCACCCCACACCAACAGCATAAAGCATCCCTAACAATGCCCAAGCCATTCCTTTCACACTCATCACCATTGCGGGGGGTGCCGTTATGTCTCACCATTCACGGCAACTCACTAAACCACATCCAAAGGTGCACATAAATCTGTCAAAGAATTGAAAATAAAGGTTTCAATGTATGACACCACATTAACAGAATATTTACATGAATATTGCATAAAACACACAAGTTGCTACCCTTCTGTGTTGTTAGTTGGTCTGACTGCACTGGGATGAGGGTGAGTGTGAGGGTGACTAGTGAGATGGGGATGTGATAATATAGATAGAGAGGGATGACTGGCAGTCCAAGGTAAGTTAGTGTGTGTAAGGATGTGGAGGAGTAGGATAGGGAAAGCAGAGTGATTCGGCTGTGATGAGGGGCACAGCAGGATGAGGTTGAGTGTGGCTTTGTACTAACGTTTTGTGATCTACTGAGATCATTGAAACATTTGCAGCACTGCACTGCACCCAGGTCCTCCTGACCACATCCCTGCTTGTGCCCTCCTCTGCAATGTTCAACCAGGCTTTGTTGAACTCCTAGGGAGGTCTCTTCCGCCCATGGGAAGGGAAGAGGACCTCCCTGTGTGCAGTGACACCCTCCATAAGCATATGGAGGGAGTCATGGGACAGCCTGGGTGCAGTCCTGCACCTCTGTGCAGTGCTTGTCAGTGTTTGCAGCACCTCAATACTGTAGAACACTGACAGCACAAACATCAAACTAAATTTGGGCATGGTCCCTTTAAGGAAACCGAATGATGACGCATCATCCAATGAGGTTTCAGACCCACTTCCTCTAATTGGCCGGGAAACGCGCTGGGCGGGCTTAACAAGCCCAATCAAGGTAAATTCATTTCAGAGGCTGGGATGGAGCCAGCAGCCGGGTCGGGACCCGCCACCGACGTCGCCCGCCACGGACCCGCCGAGGTTAGTAAAATCACGGCCAAAGATAATTGCTAACTATAATCCTCAATGCCATCCCTCCTTTCTATAGAGACATTGAAGATTACGTCACAGAAGAATTTGTCCCGTTGTGTCTGTGCCAGCACTTTGCTAGAACAATCCAAAAACTAACCCCACTGCCCCACTCTCTCTCAAAGCCCTGAATCTTACCCTGCCTCAAATATTCATCCAGTTTTCCCTTAAAGCTCCAATTGTCTCTGCCTCAAACATACCTGCGAGTGTGCTACCACTGAGCCCCGGCTGACACCTTATATTGTGAGCCTTGTGTCTGAAAGTTACGTGAAACTAATCATTTTTATAATTAGCGTTACAAATAAAACGTATAATACCCACTCCGAAACACAAGCTAATTTTTTCTCTTATGGATCTTTAAAATGTCGGACAATAATGAAAGGGTCATGGGCTTGTTTAACTGGTCCTGACTTAGGTCATGTGACAGACCCAAAGCAGTAGATGGTTCTCTTAGTGTCACTGTTTTGGATTAAACACATTGACATCTTTCAATGAACTACCAAGGCCCAGATAACTGTAAATGGGCAGTAATCCTTCGCTTTATAACCAATGTTGATAAGGACTTCCAGGGCATTACAGCATTCCAGAAATTTGTTCTCCAACAGATCTGCTGCCTAAAGGCTCTCTGTGGATATGGCCTCCTGGTGGGAGCACTTCTCCCCCTCCTCCTACTCCCTCTTCTAGCAGCTTGTCATGCATGGTGTGACCTCTGCTCACTCTTCTCGTCATGCTCAATGCCAAGAGGAAGTCCTACTATGTCACCCATGTCTGGAAGCAACTGGTTTATGCACAAGCCTTTAAGTCACCAAAAAGTAATTCAGCACCAGCCAGAACACTCCATGTGGACTATTGAAACTTTTAACAAGTTTGAAAAGCATCCAAATCTCTTTGACCTTGCTTTTTCTCTCTCACTCCTTTCTTGGGGTTACGTGTGCTACCTTCCAATCCGTTGGGACCATTCTAAAATCTAGGAAATTCTGGAAGATCAAAACCAAATGCACCCACTATCTCTGTGGCCACCTCTTTTAACAACCTAGGCTGTAGACCGTCAGGTCCAGGGGATTTCTTGGCTTTTAGTCTCATTAATTTCTCCAGTACTATTTCTTTACTAATACTAACTTCTTTAAGGTTCCTCATTCTCACTAGACCCTTGGTTCCCCACTATTTCCAAAAGGTTTTTTGTGTCTTCTACCATGAAAACAAAGGGCTGGATTTTGATAAAGGCACGGGTTGGTGTCGTGTCATCCACTTTTCGTGTTATCCACCCGATTGCAATTGGATGTGGGAGATTGATGCAATTTTCACCTAATTGGGCAATTGAGTTCCAGCATGTGGGAACCCATGAACCAATTAGTGTTTTCAGTCTGAAAGTCGCCTCTGATGATGTCATCATTGCTGCTGCATTGAAGGTCTTCAGAGACTGCCTGGCCTTTGCTGTGAGAGGACCTGGATGCAAAATGAGCAGCAGCAGCCCTAAGTCTGCTCCCAGATATTTTTACATCACCACTCCCAGATATGTCTCCTCCACATAGCTACCCATATATACATCCATCCACATATCTATCAGCCAGCCAGCCAGCCAGCCTCAACTATCCATATCCAAATATGCTCCCTACAGGTATCACAATCGTGGTTCAGAACAGGCGCGCTTCATGTAGAACAAGGGTTAAAATCACAAAGGCCTTTCAAAATGGCATTACAGAGCCAATTTAGTGCTTGTTAAGGGCCTTAACAGCCTATCCCGCCTCTTAAAGGTGGGACGGAGTCGGGACCAGCAGACACGATTTAATGAAAATTGCGTGGAGGCGGGATGGAGGCGGACTTGTGCCCACCCGCCAGTTTTCGCAATTTTAACCCCCTACATGCCTCCAAACCCGCCTCCACGGGTCAATGAAAATCCAGCCCAAAGTATTTGTTTAATGTTTCTGCCAGTTCCTGATTCCCCATTATAATTTCTCCCCTATCTGCCTATAAGAGACTCACCTTGACTTTTGATAATCGCTTCCTTTTTACATAGCTATAGAAGCTTCTACAATCTGTTTTTATGTCTCTTGCTAGTTTACTCTCATATTCTATTTTCTCTCTTTTTATTAATGTCTTGGTCATGCTTTGCTGAATTCTAAAATCCTCCCAATCCTCAGGCTTACTTCTCCTTTTGGCAACATTATAAGCCTCTTCCTTTAATCTAATACTATCTTTAACTTCTCTTGTTAGTCACGGTTGGACCACTTTTCCCGTAGGGTTTTAATTCCTAAAATGAATGTATACGCTTTCCAAATTATTTCTTTAAATGTTTGCCATTGCTTATCAAATCTACCATCAAATCTTTTAATCTAGTTTCCCAATCTACCTCAGCCAACTCGCCCCTCATACCTATGTAGTTTGCTTTGTTCAGATTTAAGACCCTAGTTTCGGACTTAAAAGATGGCAGCCATTTATTTGTATGAAACCTCATTCTTCAAACTTTATGAAAAATGAGACAAAGCCAAATAAATAAGCACTTGATGCCCTTGTTTAGTCTAAAGCGGAACAGGGTGCAACAGAAGAACTGATTTGAAAGAGTAAAAGATCAAAAAGGGACAAGATCTTTGAGCAATGCGTTCAGTTATTCAAACCACATTTAAATCAATCCTTTAAAAAGAATGTTTGCAGTAAGATTGCCTACCTTGTGGGAAGAGACTAGTGAAGAAGTCCAGAGACTGAGCAGCAAAGCTCCCAGCACAGCGACACACAACACACTGAGGTTCTCAGTCGTTGCTCTGCACAAAGTAATTGACGTTGTCTCTTGTGAAACCACAGGGCAGGCGAGCTTCCTCTTCCATTTCAGCTCAGGGTTCAGACATAATTGGTGTTGTGCGCGTTTGAGCTGAGATCGAAAATTGGATCAAAAAAGGAAACAGAGGGTAGCTCAATATCAAGCTCAAAAACATTTCGGGATGGGTCGCAAAGGGGTCAGTCTTGCGATCTGTTATTTTAAATGTTACTGGAGGATCTCAAATGGCAGAACTCATGGTAAATAGGAGAATCTGCTGTTTTTTAATGAAAGGAGTGTTACACCATGAAGTGCCGGGGTTGAAATTCTGGGGTTCCAGCTCCGCTACAGAATAAGGACAGACCGCGACTCCCTGCCACCTCCAGCCATGAACCGTGACAACATCCCAAATCCCGGGGATGGGTTCATTAGCATGTTTGGCCGATTGCATCACACTTGTAAGGTTAATTCGTGATGTCCTCCCGTCCACTCCAGCAGGGAGGATTGGGAGACGACGGCTCCAGATAACAGAAGATGATAGAGGGCAAATCAATAACAATATAACCAGATTCAGAAGGACTTAAACCTTTAGGCACAACTTTATATGAACTGAGTAGAACCCTCTCTGCACTACTCTGTACAGCTTTGGACAATTACAGGAAGAATATTATTACCTTCGGAAGATTACAGAGATGATCAAGAAAGATGATTCTGGAGATCAGGAGTGTCATTTATCAGGAAAGGTTAAGGGAGTCACACCTGGAGGTTGTCGGCCAGAAATTTCCAAGATGCTAACGAGAGCAGACACAATTGATCCATACAAGTTGCTCCGTATGATGAGGGGTGCACATACCAGGTGGCACAAATTACATTTTGAATAGGAAGGGAGGGCGGGGAGAATGCTTTCACTGTAAGGATATTAGTCCTGGAATTAAATACCAGGGAAGACCAGATACATTTCTAGAGAGAGGAGGGATTGAGAAAGTTAAACAAAGGGGAAGAAGGACCAACAGGCAGTGGAATGGGTCTGAGGGAATCCTGAGCCCAGCTCTCACCTTCATGGTAACCAGGCTGCGGTCCAGAATGGCTGGTGTGGGACAGGGACAGAAAATACTAGTTTAACCTAATTCCCTGCACATATCTCTTATTGTCAGTCTTTAGAATTGTTGTTCCTATTGTTATTTAATGTTAAAATGAAAAGAAAATGAAAAGTTCAAAATTCGTCTCATCTACATAAAATATTTCCTTTTATTTGGATTAATTTAGAAGAAATTACCAAATAGTTCCCAGGAATTTCGGGGTGCGGTGTGGGTGTGGGGGAGGGGGAGGTCAGTCACTTCATGACGACGGGATCACAAGTTGGGGAATTGGGGAAAATAAATCATGTTTAAAAAAATCTACTTTCTCGTGCATCTTCCATTGTACGTCAATCCTGATGTAACAGAATGCACCAAGACTTTCGCAATCTTTGAAAATAACTAATGTGGTCTTCTATTTATGGAAATGCTGAGTTCTCAACCACATATCTACTGGCTTTTCTCTGAAATCTGGACAGATCACTTCCTCTATGAAGCAAACACTTTTTTACACAAAGGGTAGAGGAAATATGGAACACACTCTCCCAAACTCTGTGGATGCGAGGTCAATTGAAATTTTCCCAAGACTGAGGATGGAAGATCTTTGTTGGGTAAGGGTATCAAGGGATATGGAGCAAAGGTGGGGAAATGGAGTTGATATACAGATCAGTTATGATCTAATTCAATGGCGGCAGAACAGGCTCGAGGGGCTGAATGACCTACCCCTGTTCCTATGTTCCCAACGTGATTTAGTGACTATTCATTTGGGTATTCTGAATTACAGTATAATTAAAACTTACCAAATAAAACTCTGATATCTGGGCTACAATATTTCACGTAAGGACTGTTAAGTGACAGCCTGGGCTCAGTGGTAGCACTCTCACCTCTGAGTTGGATGGTCGTAGGCTCAAGACTCCCTCCAATACTTGAGCACATCATCTAAGCTGATACCTCAGTACACTACTGTGAAGGGATAATTACAAGTCCTAGCCCTTTCGGACTACCCCAGATCAGGCGTATTCCCCAGACGTTTACCTTCAGCTAAAGTTAGCGGTAGCCGGATCCCATAAGACGCTTAATTGGGTCTAAAGGTCAGACTACCTCTCCCTAAAGGAAAGAAACAGTCTAAAGATGTTACCGTCCTCCAGATAGTACTTTTAATAAGTTTAACTAGACTGTAACCTTCCGGACATTATAAGGGTCCGGAATATCCCCCAGAATTCTGCAACTCCTTTAAATGTACAGAAATTGAGTTCGCAAGATGATACAGAAATGCTCTTTGAAATTATTCTAAAAATATATAGATTTATTACAGAACCGACATTCAGATAACATTTATTATGGCAATCGCAACTTTAATCGTTCAAAATACAAATAGCTTACATTATCTTATTCTCAGAGATCCTTATTCTCAAATCTTAACTTTGTTACATTTCCACACTTCTACTTATTTCTTAATCCAGAATATCCACCAAAATCAAATAAGAGTACCTTGATCCCCGAGACTCAAAATTGTAAACTTACAGAGAATGTCTGTTAAGTTGAGAGACGCTTGCCTTCCCAGCGACTTCTGCTTTTCGTTTGAAAAGATCTATGTTTTATACTCTTTTTTGGGTGGTTTATCCTTTGAAGTTTTCCTATTTGTGTAAGCTAATTGTATCAATTCATTCTTTGCTGACTTTGTTCTATTCTTTATTGATATCTCTGTTGAATGCTTTTAGACTTGTGTCCTGTTTAGGTGTTTCCAAAACCATCATAAACACAATGACAGCAATGGTTTCTGTTTGATGCAATTCTTATCGAAGTCTTTCTATTGAATTTCTAATACTACTTTAACTGTTTTTTTCAGACGTTGTGACTCCGTGATATTCCAAGTTCAATATAAGAACAATGTGATTGCTTGGTGTATCCATTGAAGTAATATTTTCAAAGTCGTCTTGTTTGTGTACTTTTTACAACTTGTAAATTAAAACCACTTCTCTAGTATCTTCATGCATTTCTAATTTACTTCAATTGGTTTTTATCAGACCTTGGGACTCCATCTTTCAAGCTTAACATTAAAACTATTTGTTCAGCAAGCATCTCTTTTACTTGTTGTCATCTCTTCAAAGCCTTCTGTAGGTATCATATTTACAATATGTAAATTGAAAACACTTCTCTCAGTGTTTACTTGTTTTCTAGCTATCTGAATTGGTTGCATATTTAATCGTGTTTGCTGTCTTAAGTTTAACATAAACTATTTTACGACAGGTATTTCTTACTTGATGTCATTCTTTCAAAGGCATTTGTTTTTTTAATGTTCTGTGCACCTGTTCGACGTGTTAGCTTATAACACTTTACTTGAGTCATTCCATTGTTTTGATTCCAATGTCCAGACGCTCTGGAAGCAAACCTTTGCTTTATCAATAGGGCTTATTTCTTGGTCAATAACCCATTCCCATTTCAAAGCCTGTGTTCACAGCCTTGTGTTAACAACTGATCTTATCTCATAAGCCTGTATTCTGTTTGCAGCCTGTGTCGCCGAGGCTTTCAGACTTTTAAACCCAGTATGTCATTTATTAATAATTTCAGAAATCTGTTCGTAGTATCGTGTATTTTTCTGAATCCTGGCTATTCCTTCACAACTGAAGGAGTACAGCATTGTTGGAGTTGCCGTCTTTCAGATGAGACATTAAACCGAGGTCCTGCCTGCCTGCTCAGGTGGATGTAAAAGTTCCCATGGCATGATTTGGAACAGAGCAGAGGAGTTCTCCCAGTGACCTGGCCAATATGTGTCTCTCAACCAACACCACCAAAAACAGGTAAACTGGTTATTTATCTGATTGTTGTTTGTGGGACCTCGCTGTGGAAAAATCAGCTGCCACATGTGCCCACAACAAGCAACAAGTGACCATACTTCAAAAATAAACCATTGACTGTAACGTGCTTTGGGACATCCTGAGGAGTGCGAGGCTCTATATAAATAAAAGTTCTTTCCCAAAGGGAGGGTAGTGTAGACTTCATCATGGGCTGCTTTTCCTGATCGGTTAGTATTAGAAGGTTATTGTCTAATTCCTCCTGTTTAGGATCAAGCCCTGGTGCATCCTTCTGCAATCTGCCCAAACTCCATAATTAGCAGAATTAGACTGTCTGCATTTCAGAATCACACAGGATAGGAACATAGGAACAGGAGTAGGCCATTCAGCCCCTCCATTAGCCTTGTTGATTATTTTTGTACCTAACCACTACATTTTAGTGATCTGTGTGCATGGACCCCTAAATCTCTTTGGACCTCCACTGTTCCTAACTTTTCACCATTTAAAAAAATACTCGGATCTATCCTTTCTTGTTCCAAAATGGATGACCTCACACTTGCTTCCATTGAACAGTTTTGCTCACTCACTTAATTTACAAATGTCTCTTTGTAATTTTATGCTCCCGTCTACATGACTTACTATGCCAGCAATCTTTGGCCAACTTGGATACGTGGCTCTCTCTTGTGTTATCCATGTCATTAATAAATATAATGAATAGCTGAGGCCCCAGCACAGATCCTTGTCAGATAAGACGATTCACTTTACTCCAATTCAAGTACATGCCCATTATCCCTAATCTCTGTCTTCTACCGCCTAAACAATCTCCTAACCAGGTCAATAATTTGGCTTCCATTCCATGAGCTTTAAATTTAGTTCACAGTCGCTTATGTGGAACCTTATTCAATACCTTCTGGAAGTCCACATAAACTACATCCATAGACATTGCCCTGTCTACTACTTTAGTTACTTCCTCAAAAAAATCAATTAGGTTCGTTAGACATGACATAGGCTTTACAAATCCATGTTGGCTCTCTCTAATCAGCTCAAATCTCTCCATGTGCTCAGTCACTCTGTCCTTAATTATAGATTCCAATAACTTCCCCATAACAGATGTTAGACTGGCAGATCTATAATTTCCTTGTTTCTCTCATCTTTCTTAAATAATGGAGTTACATTTGAAATTTTCCAATCTAAAGGGACAATTCTTGAATTGAGAGAGCTTCGGAAGATTATGGCTAAAGTATCTGCAATTTCCTCACCTACTTCCTTTAAAACCCTGGGGTGGAGACCATCAGGTCCTGGGGATGTAAGAACATAAGAAATAGGAGCAGAAGTAGGCTTTAGTGCCATTTATTTGTTCTACAACTATTTTCTTGCTTACATTAACTTTAGTAAGTTCCAGTCCTTTATTAGTTTGCCTGGAATGTTAGGTATATTGGGCCATATATCCTGATCCCTACAGGTGTGTACGCGCTATGTACACACCCGTAGAGACATCGGAAATGCCAGTTTCAGGCATGCCAAGCACATGTGCTGAAAACCGGCATTTCCGATCTGTCAAGAATGCTCTTGACAGATCAGACACCTGCCCTGGAGAAGGGTCTCTGCGGGCAGATAGTTCCACTTTCTGGAGAACCTCCGCCCACAGAAAACCCTTAGAAATCTTACGCCTGGTAAAAGCAGGAGCAAGGCCTGCTTTTACCAGCATAAGATTTGAAAAATGTTTTTTTTTTAAATTTCACTCATTTATCATTTAAAAATACTTTAAAAAAAAAGGTAAGTTTATTTTTAGCCCCATAAAAAAACTTAATTATTTTTTTCAAAAAATTAAATTTTTGTTTAAAATATTTAATTTATTGTAATTTCAACGAATTTTAAAAATGTGAATTTTGTTTTATTTTATTTAATGTTTTAAAGTGTTTTTGGGGTGATCTCCATTCATATATTTGACAGTTCTATCTGTCAAGTGTATGAAGGGAGATTCCCTTCTTTGATTGGCTCCCCATGGCCCACGTGATCCCAGGGACGCTTGTGAACTGCCTGCGCCTCTGGGATACGTGGGCCCTGCACATTTCAAGTTGGAGAGGCCCAGGAGTGGAAGTGTCCGGACCTCGGGAGCCCTCAGATAAGTCCGTAGATTTTTTCCAGATCGGAGGCCTCCGCACGCAGGAAGCCTCCGATCGGAAAATACGGCCCATTATCCTATTACTCTACTGTGAAGACTGACACAACGTAATTATTCAACAAGTCTTAATTTCTTAATTTAATTTGCAATATTACCTGCATCTGTTTTTAAAGGCCCAAAATACCCTTGACTGCCATTTTTCTTCAAATATAATTGTAAAACTTTTTGTGTTAATCTTGATATCTCTCGCAAGTTTCTTTTCGTATTCCCTTTTTGCAGCTCTTACTAGTTTTCTGTTTTGCTTTGCTGTTCTTTATATCTCTCCCAGTCCCCTGGATCTACACTATTCTTTGCACTTCTCTATGCTCTTTCCTGTAGTTTGATGTTATCTCTCACCTCTTTTGTCAGCCAGAGCTGTTTTATTTGGTAAGTAATTTGGTAAGTTGTCCCTTAGGGTTATAGACTGGTCCTGCATTAAGTTCCTTTTTGAACAACTCCCACTGTTCCTCAGTAGTTTTACCCGATGGCAGTTTTGACCAGATTGCTCTCGTCAGTCTCTGCCTTATCTCGTTAAAGTTAGCTTTACCAAAATCTAAAATCATAGTAACAGTGTTACGTTTCTCCTTTTCAAACCTAACATTGAATTCAATCATATTATTATCACTGTTAGATAAATGTTCCCTTACTGTTAGATTATTCACTAAGTCTAGCTCATTACTCATTACTCAATCTAGTATGGCCTGCCTCGATGTGGTCTCCTCTACATTGGGGAGACCAAACGCAGATTGGGTGACCGTTTTGCGGAACACCTCCGTTCAGTCCGTAAGGGGGACCCCGAGCTCCCGGTGGCCTGTCACTTTAATTCTCCGCTCCACTCCCACTCTGACCTCACCGTCCTCGGCCTCTTGCATTGTTCCACGGAAGCTCAGCGTAAGCTCGAGGAACAGCACCTCATCTTTCGATTAGGCACTCTACATAAGAACATAAGAACATAAGAAATAGGAGCAGGAGTAGGCCAATCGGCCCCTCGAGCCTGCTCCGCCATTCAATAAGATCATGGCTGATCTGATCCTAACCGCCAATCTACTATCTATCACAGAACCATCTCCTGCATCTAACAGAATTGCACACACAAAATAGGAGCAGAATCAGGCTACACAGTCCCTGGGCCTGCTCCACTACCCACAGGGCCATGACCGATCCGAACCTAGACTCATGTCCAAATTCCTGCCCGCTCCCCGTAACCCTTAATGCCCTTTACTTCTACAGCCCTCTGGACTCAACATAGATTTCAACAATTTCAGATCCTAACCCCGGCCCCATCACATATATACATATTTTTTTTTTTTTTTTTTTATCCACCCTTTTGTTTGGCCCTTTTTTTTCTTCCCTCCCAGAAGCTGGCAGCTGTCCTTCATTCTGCCAGCACATTTCACACTTCATCTAGAGCCATCCTTTGTTCCTCAACCTGTCACATTACCACCTCCTCTTGCCTTGAATATCTCTGAATGTCTCTCAATGTCTCTGAATCTCTCTTGCTTTCTATCCTATCACTGACCTTCCCTTTTGTTCTTTCATCCCCTCCCCCAATTCCCAGCATTATACTTGCTTTAAAATCTATTTCATTTCCTGCTTTTTTCCAGTTCTGACGAAAGGTCTTCGACCTGAAACGTTAACTCTGTTTCTCTCTCCATGGATGCTGCCTGGCCTGCTGAGTTTTTCCAGCGTTTTCTGTTGTTATTATGGCCTGCCTTCTTGTTGGTTCTAGAACATATTGCTCTAGAAAACTACCTTGAATGCACTCAAAAAATTCACTGCTTTTTTGACTTGAGCTACTCTGCTCTTTCAAGCCTGCATCAAAATTAAAGTCTCTCAGTAAAGCAACTCTGCTTTTGCTACAAGCCTCTCTAATCTCTAAATTAATACATTCTGCCACTTCATTGCTGCTATCAGGAGGCCTGCAGACAACTCCCATTATAGTTTTGTCCAAAAAGAAAATACTGCAGATGCTGGAAATCTGAAATAAAAACAGAAAATGCTGGAGGAACTCAGCGGCTCAGGCAGCATCTGTGAAGAGAGAAACAGAGTTAACGTTTCAGGTCGATTACCTTTTGTCAGAACTGGAAAAAAGCAGGAAATGGAACAGATTTTAAAGCAAGTTTAGGGGCTGGGAATTGGGGGAGGGGATGAAAGAACAAAAGGGAAGGTCTGTGATAGGATGGAAAGCAGGAGAAGTAAAGAGACATTAAGAGATATTCAAGGCAACAGGAGATGGTAATGGGACAGGTTAAGAAACAAAGGATGGCTCTAGATAGGGTGTGAATTGCGCTGGCAAAATGAAAGACAGCTGCCATGTGGGAGAGAAGAACAAAAGGCACAAACAAAAAGTGTGGATAAAAAATATATATATGATAGGGGCCGAGGTTATGATCTGAAATTGTTGAACTCTATATTGAGGCCAGAAGGCTGTAAAGTGCCTAATCGAAAGATCAGGCGCTGTTCCTCGAGCTTACACTGAGCTTCCATGGAACAATGCAAGAGGCCGAGGACGGTGAGGTCTGAGTGGGAATAGAGTGGTGAATTTAAGAGACAGGCGACCGGAAGCTCAGGGTCCCTCTTACGGACTGAACGGAGGTGTTCCGCAAAGCGGTCACCCAATCTGCGTTTGGTCTCCCCAATGTAGAGGAGACCACATCGTGAGCAGCGAATACAGTATACTAAATTGCAAGAAGTACAAGTAAATCGCTGTTTCACCTGGAAGGGGTGTTTGGGGCCCTGGACAGTGGGAAGGGGGGAGGCATAAGGGCATGTGTTGCATCTCCTGCGCTTGCATGGGAAGGAGCCGGGCGAAGGGAAAGGGGTGCTAGGGGTGGTAGAGGAGTGGACTAGGGTGTCGCAGAGGGAGCGGTCCCTACGGAATGCTGAAAGGGGAGGTGAGGGGAAGATGCGTTTGGTGGTGGGATCATGCTGGAGGTGGCGGAAATGGCGGAGGATGATCCGTTGAATGTGGAGGCTGGTGGGGTGAAAGGTGAGGACAAGGGGAACTCTATCGTGGTTCCGGGAGGGAGGGGCAGGGGTGAGGGCAGAAGTGTGGGAGATAGAACGGACATGGTCGAGGGCCGTGTCAACCACAGTAGAGGGGAATCCTCGGTTGAGGAAAAAGAAAGACATTTCGGAAGCACTGGTATGGAAGGTGGCATCGTCAGAGTAGATGTGGCGGAGACGGAGAAACTGGGAGAATGGAATAGAGTCCTTACAGGAGGCGGGGTGGGAGGAAGTGTAGTCCAGGTAGCTGTGGGAGTCAGTGGGCTTGTAGTATAGTTTTGTCCTCTCTTATTACTCAATTCTAACCACAGAGTAACCGTCGATTGCTTTCCCTTACCTCTACCCTCTTTTACTACTGTTTTAATAGTGTCTTTAATCAATAAGGCGACCCCTTCACCTCTTCCAGTTTCCCGATCCTTTCTAAAGATGGGAATTACACACAAAGATTTCTAAGGAATGATTTTCAATGTCGTCAGATTTTTGTAGATTTTATTTTAAAATAGTACGTGTACAAATGAAACCGTGGAAGCTGGTTAAAAACGGTAACTTTTGCATAGAAACAGGAAGGATCCTAAACCCTGTTTGTGTTCCCTTCTGGTTTTGTCAAAGTCTGGTGAGTGACAGATGGAGGTCTTTTCACTGAAATGATACATTTTGTTAGGAAGAACGAGGAGAGGCAATATAAACTAAAGGGCACAATTCTAAAGAGGGTGCATAAACAGAGAGATCTGGGGGTGTATGTGCACAAATTGTTGAAGGTGGCAGGTCAGGTTGAGAAAGCAGTTAAAAAAGCTTACAGGATCATGGGCTTCATAAATAGAGGCATAGGGCTGGATTTTGCCATTGGGGGCAGGCTAGGGCGTGTCAGGTGGTTTTCGTGTCAGCACCCCAACTCCGATGTGAAGTGGGAAAAAAGTGTGATTTTCCCCTAATTGGGCACTTGATTTTCAGCGTGTGGAAACCCCTGGCAAAAATGAGTCTTTTCATACAGAAAGTCGCCTCCGATGAAGTCATCAATGCTGCTGGATTTAAGGCCTGCAAGCAGCCTTGCTTCTTCTGGAGACTTTAAAATTTATGCCCATTGTTGTGATCGCTTCATTCAGCAACTATGTCCACCAGTAGGCCAAAGTGGTGGAGGGAGCTAGATCAAATAAGGAGGTGCTCTTCCCTTCCTCAGGGAGGAAAAAGCCTCCCCAGCAGACTAAAGCTGTGTGGATGCAAGTGGCACAGGAGGTCAACTTAATCTCTATGTGCCGCAGAATCTGGCTGCAGTGCAGGAAGAGGTTTCATGACCTTCTCCACACAGGAAAAGTGAGTATGACTTTCCCATCACCCTCAATCTGATCCCCATCGCCTCTCCTCACCAGCACTCTGCTGTGCCAACCTCTTCCTCCACATCCCACTTGAAACTGACATCCCTGCACCCTTACCCATTCCCTCTCTCTCTACGGTCACATTCACTTAACTTTTTGACCATGCAGCCCTCACACTCCCTATCACTGTGATGCAATGACAACAACTTACAACACACAGGGAGGGCCCTTTGTCTCCTTCTAAGCATCTATGCTATGGATTCTCTACACTCACTCCTTCATTCTCACTCAAACTCCACTTGTGTTCCTCATTGCAGGAAAAGAGAGTCCACAATAAGAGGGAAAGAGCGAGGACAGGAGGAGGGCCACCCTCAGTAGCCCAGCTCACCACCTCGGAGGAGGCGGCCCTGGAAATCGCCGGGATCGAGTAGGATTTCCAAGTGAGGGAGGAACAGACAGGCGCATCACAGCAAGCTGGTGACAGAATAGTTTGGCATCTCTCTCATTGACATCTGCTAAAGCCACAGGGAAAGCACCACGTAGGAGTACGCGTAAGAGGAAGATAAAGCACAAGTAATCACAAGGGTAGTCACTTGGGTGTTGTGTAGTGTCTATTTTTGAAATGCCATCAGTTGCTTGTTGTGATAAAAAAAATTCTGATGGCAAACTGTTGAAGTTCTGGCCTGTGTTATTTCGCAAATGGGACTTCCACATTGAAGGCTTAGAGCGACTTGCAATTGTCAGTATGGTGGTCAGATTGATAGGGTTAGGGTTAGGGTTAGGGTTAGGGTTCTTGTCCATTGTCGATGCTCTGGTAAGAAGGTGCGAGGCGAAAGTGTTTGATTGTGCAGGCTAAGCAAATCTGGCCAACATGAGTGTGTCCCTTGCATCCCGGGCAGCAATGTGGTCACGCGCTGGCGACTTCTGGCCTGTGCAGCTTCAGGTGGGTGAGCAGCAGCTTGGCGATCCTGTTGTTGCTGCTGCTGTTGGTGCTGCTCTTGTTCATGGTTCTGCTTGTCTTCGTCCGAATCTGATGTCCAGGAGGAAAGGAAATAAATGGTTCCCATGCTTCTGGTATATGCCTCAGTTGAGGAAGCGCTCAGTCAAGGTGGGGAGAGGGGTTTCCCAGAGGTCACACTGGAGATGTGTGTCAGGCTCCAAACTTCCACAACAATGGGTATACCTGCTAAAAGTTCCCCCAGACCTGAGACAACAAAGTTCTGCCACCTGGAAATGATCATTGGTGAAAACTCCTTTTTAATGATGGAGCTGCAGCTGTTAGTAAGCAATCCACTTGTGAGGCCGCCAGGTATCACTGGCGTGTTCCAGAGGAGACGTACAGGATGGGGGAAAAGTGTTAAAATCAGAAAGGCCTCTCCAAATGGGATTATAGAGGCAATTAACTGGTTGCTAAGGGCCTTAAGGGCCTATCCCGCCTCTTGGAGGCGGGATGGAAACAGGGTCTGAAACCCCGATTCTTGGAAAATTGCTCGGAGGTGAGCTGGAGGCGGGATCGGAGCCGCCTGCCATTTTTTGCAATTTTAACACCTCACATGCCTCCAATCCTGCCTCCTCGGGCCTAGCAAAATCGAGCCCATAGGGTTCAGCCTCAGCTGCAGTAACGTGTCCAATTCTGGGCACCGCACTTTAGTAACAATGTGAAGACCTTAGAGAGGGTGCAGAAAAGATTTACATGAATGGTTCCAGGGATGAGGGACCTTAGTTGCGTGGATAGACTGGAGAAGTTGGGGTTGTTCTCCTTAGAGCAGAGAAGGTTGAGAGGAGATTTGATGGAGGTGTTCAATATCATGAGGCATCTAGACAGAGTAGATCGAGAGAAACTTTTCCCATTAGTGGAAGGGTCGAGAACCACAGGACACAAATTTAAGGTGATTGGCAGAAGAACCAAAGGCGACATGAGGAAAAGCTTTTTACTCAGCGAGTGGTGATGATCTGGAATGCACTGCCTGAGAGGCTGGTGGAGGCAGACACAATTATGGCTTTCAAAAGGGAATTGGATAAGTACCTGAAGGAAAACAATTTGCAGGGCTACGGGGAAAGGGCGTAGGAGTGGGACTCGCTAAAGTGCTCTTGCAGAGAGCTGGTACGGGCTCGACGGGCCGAATGGCCTCCTTCTGTGCTGTAACCATTCTATGATTCTATGAAGAAGACTGAGGGGGACACATGACATGATTGAAATCTTTAAAATGATGAGAGCGACTGACAATTTAGGTGTGAGCAGGTAGTTTAAGTTGATTTATGAATAAAAAACTAGAGGAGCTCAGTAAAAATATGAAACCTGAGGACAGAGATGAGAAGAAACTTTATTTCCCTGCAGAATGCAGGCTGTGGAGGAAACTTCTGGAAAATACACACTGAAAAAGGATCCTTTTTATATTTATTCTCAGGATGAGGGCAGCACTGGCACCTGAGGTGGTGATGGGCCGTCCCCCTCCCAATGACCTCCCTCTCCCACACAGTTTGATATTTAGTCACTCATCTCCCACAGATTCTCCTCAGTTTGGAACAGACAATGGATGAGAAGGGACTCTCCGAACTTGGATTAGGAGGCGACGACTCAGCAACCAGATCACACCTCACTTCAGTTGAGGGAATCTCTCTTGGCCTCATTTTCATTCACTGTAATACTTCTGTACATTTTGATAAACTATTTGTGACCCAGAATCTGGGGAAGTGAGTCCAGGTTTATTATGAAAGCGAGGAGCAGATCAAAGGCCTGAAAGTTTCACACAGAACAATCTCAGGCTTTGGCTCAGCCGTCTCGTCATGTCCAGAACTGGTGCTGTGCTGGATTCGAAGGGGTTTATCATGTACAGGACTGGAGCTGTGCTGGATTCGAAGGGGTTTATCATGTCCAGGACTGGAGCTGTGTTGGATTCGAAGGGGTTTATCATGTCCAGGACCGGAGCTGTGCTGGATTCGAAGGGGTTTATCATGTACAGGACTGGTGCTGTGCTGGATTCGAAGGGGTTTATCATGTACAGAACTGGAGCTGTGCTGGATTCGAAGGGGTTTATCATGTCCAGGACTGGAGCTGTGTTGGATTCGAAGGGGTTTATCATGTCCAGGACCGGAGCTGTGCTGGATTCGAAGGGGTTTATCATGTACAGGACTGGAGCTGTGCTGGATTCGAAGGGGTTTATCATGTACAGAACTGGAGCTGTGCTGGATTCGAAGGGGTTTATCATGTACAGGACTGGAGCTGTGCTGGATTCGAAGGGGTTTATCATGTACACAGATCCATTACCTTGGATGCATTCCCATAAATGGTTAAAAGAATGGAGTCAAACGAAAAGGGAAATGTACCCTCCCCATTAATGCAACATGGCTAAAGAGGAATAAAAACAGAAAATGCTGGAAATACTCAGCAGAACAGGCAGCATTTGTGGAGAGAGAGAGTTAATGTTACAGCTCAATGACCTTTCAACAGAACTGGTGTAAAGGGAATAGCCATATTCCAAAAGATACACCATCCTATGAACAGATTTCTGATATTATTAATACATGACATACTGGGTTTAAACGTCTGGAAAGCCTCGGCAACACAGGCTGCAAACACAATACAGGCTTTTGAGAAAAGAACAATTGATAACAAAAGCTGTAAACACCAAACAAGCTTTGAAATGGGAATTGGTTTGTAAATACAAAGACAAAGGCCCTATTGAAAAAGGAAAGGCTTGATTCCAAGATGTCTACAGTTTGGAACCAACACAATAGCAATGCCCAAGTAAAGTGTTGAAATCTAACACTTCGAACAAGAAAAACAGAATATTAAAAAACCATGTGCCTTTGTAAAAGTAACATCAAATGAAACAGGAAACACGATTATATATATAACCAACTAAGATGGCTAGGAAAATGAACACCCTGGATGAAGTGTTTTTGAGTTACAAATTGTAAAAGGTACAAACAGAACACTTTGAAGATATAATATCAATAGATGACACCAAGCAATCACATTGTGTTTGTATTGAAAATGGAACAGTTAGGAGACACGATGTCTGTAATACAAGCAGCTAAAGTGATTTAACAAATCAATGGAAAACTTCCTAAGAATGGTATCAAAGAGATAAATCTGTCATAACCATAATTTAAGATAACTTTCGAACAGCTATACAGCAGACAGGATTCTGAAAGCTAACAGCTGAATTAACAGTAAGAATAGAAAGAAGTCAACAGAGATATGACTAGAGATAATTAGCTTACATCAACAGAAAACTTCAAAGAATATACCACTAAAAAAAGGTATAAAAATAGAGCTTTTCAGATAGTCAGAAGTCACTGGGAAGGGGCAGAGTGATTCTCGCCTTCAGAACAACTCTGTAGGCCTACAACTTTGAGTCTTGGGTAATCAAGGTATTTGATTTTGGTGGATATTCTGGATTAAGAAATAAGTAGAAGTGTGGAAATGTAACGAAGTTAAGATTTGAGAATAAGGATCTCTGATAAGAAATGTAAGCTATTTATATTTTGAACGGTTAAAGTTGCGATTGCCATACCAGCTGTTAACTAAGTGTCGGTTCTTTAATAAATCTATATATTTTAAAAATTGTCTCAAAGAGTATTTCTGTATCAATCTCACAAACTCAATTTCTGTACACTCTTTTGAGAGGAGTTGCAGAATTCTGGGGGGTTTTCCGGACCCTCATAATATCCGGAAGGTTACAGTCAAGTTGAACTTGTCAAAAGTGCTATCCGGAGGATGGTAACATCTTCAGGCCATTCCTTTCCTTTAGGGAGAGATAGTCTTTACCTTTAGACCCAAATAAGCATCTCTGGGATTCAGCTACCGCTAACTTTAGTTGAAGGTGAACGTCTGGGGAATATGCCTGATCTGGGGTAGCCAGAAAAGGGCTAGGATTGTAATTATCCCTAAACTGGCAGATGTTAGAGATTGAACAGTTTTTAAGCAAGTACAGAGCGGGTGAAAAAAGGGGGAGGAAAGAATAAAGGGGAAGGTCTGTGATAGGGTGGAGGGCAGGAGAGATTCAATGACAAGAGGAAACATTTTCCCATTCCATTCCGAAGCAAACTCTTCATCACAATCAATCAGTAAAATCAGCAAACAATTGATTATCAGGACTTTTAATTGATTGTTAAGGATAAATTAATAAAACATTCCCAAAGCTGTAATCATTCCCACTTTAATTTGCAGATTTACTTTTCACAACTTTTATTCATGCTGTTTCTTTTCTGTTAATCTTTTAGTCGCACTCTGCTGCAAACAATTCCCTGGGTGAGAGCATGGAGACAACATTCTCCGGAGATTCCGCGATCTCGTTGTTTGAACAGGTGCTGGGAGGTACAGGGGAGATGCCCATATTTACTGAGCCGAGTTTCATTCCTTCTCATTTGTAGCAGCTCAGCTCCATTCAGCTCCTCTGCAGAGAGAGTCCAGCTGAGATCACTCACTGGGGACCCACAGTCACAAATCCACGTCCCAACACTTCAAGCTCCACCCACGGCTGCAGCACTGGGTCACCATCAGTCCCTACAGTTATAAAACTGTGTCCCCAGCCTGGAGCCTCACCGGCCACGAGTGGAGATCAGGAATTCAGCCCAACATCAGCACGATTTTCCACCATTAGAATTTCTTACAGCGACCTGGCAAGTTAGGACTTGTAAAGTAAAGTAACAGATACTGAGACTGGGAACTATTGAAATGGACACTTCGGGATATAAACTAAACCAGCTACATAAAAAAATTACCACAAAATAAATCCAGAATAAAACCACAAATCTATTTCTAAAGTTTCCCAAGTTGGATCGATCTAGTTTCCAGAGACTGCAGATCTCGATGGGCACAAGAATGATGGGCTGAATGGTCTCCTTCTGTGCTGTATCAGTCATTCTATGATCTCAGATCAGTATCAGAGTTCAGGGTCTGTAATGCGACGGCTTCTTGTGAATCATCTGTTTCATTTCCTGTCACCTCGTGTGGATTCCAGCTGTTCGATATCTGACAAGAGGCAAGAAATGTGCTTTAAATAAAGAGCTTATCCTTCAATAATAAACACTGGACTGGAAGTGATAGATAAAGACGAAGTTGAATAGAGCAGTAATTTTACAGAATGGGGAACAGAACAGACCATGACCCACACATCACTGGCTCAGTGTTAATGAGATAATTTCAACAATTCAAGGCTTCAGTAATTGGAAGGAACAGACCTGATTAAAATGATAAACTAACTCCAGTTATTGATAGAAGATACTGTGGAAGATTTTTCCTACAATGAATGTATGAATGTATGTAAAATAAGGTCACACCATTGAGCTCGAAGTTCATGGCCATAGTGTTATCACATTCCTAAGAGGTTCTCCCTGTGGTCGACTGACCTCACCAGTAAAGTTACCTCCTTGAACTTACAACTCTGCCTCTGACAGAACAATACTCTCCTACTAAAGCTACTGATTCTGTCACTTTTATTACGTCCCTGAGCTGTGATCTGATGTAAAGTTTATCAAAATAAATTTTCACTAAATACAGTCGTACTGTTCAGTTTATTGTAATTGTTACTGGTTGTGCATTTTCAAACATCTGTTCAAATTATATTGGTTTCTGACGAAAATCAAGTTACCAATTTCCAATTTCCAAGAGGAATATTTGTGATAGTAAATTAAATGAAAATTTTAAAACTAGAATATTGGGCTGCTAGTGTGAGCAATGTTCATTAATTTTCTGTCTTTATTTCATTCATTGATAATCAGGTTTGGCCCTCAGAGATTTCCCTATTCCTTCCTCGCTGGAACTCGCAACCATATGCAGTGTTTTAGGCGAATAATACAGATTCATTTAAGGGGAAGCTGGATAAGTACATGAGGGAGAAAGGAATAGAAGGATATGTCGATAGGGTGAGATGAAGTAGGGTGGGAGGAGGCTCGTGTGGAGCATAAACACCGACACAGACCAGTTGGGCCGAATGTTCTGTTTCTGTGCTGTAAATTCTATGTCATTCTAAGTAAACATCCTGAACAATACAGATTACCTCACATCCTTCATGTCAGTTCAAACTTTCCACTAGTTACCACATTTCTGTGCCTCTCACCCCAATAGTTCCCATTCTACAATGCCTCGCTTCACCCAGAACCACATAGACTTGAAACACTCCTTTCTCGAACACAAACACGACAGGGCTCTCCGAAACAGAAACTTGGCTTTTGAATCGACTGAGATTTGACTTTGAGTAAATCAGGTGAACCAAACTGGCCACAGAGGAAGTGGTTTACAGAGCGACAAATTAATTTCTAGGCCCCAACACTACTGCAGCTCTCTAGCGCCACCAGGTCACAGCAACAAGAATAACAGCACACATTAAAATGATCAAACTCATTAATTGTCACAGAATACATTAGTAGTTTCCTTTTATTGTAATTTTTACTGGTTGTGCTCAAATACTGGTTTCTGACAAATATCAAGTTACTAATTTAAAAGAGGAATATTCGTGATAATCAGTGAAAAATATTAAAAGATTGGGCTCCTAGTTTGAGCATTGTCCATTCATTAATAATCAGGTATGGCCCTCCGAGATCGCCCTGATTCCTTCCTCAGAGCCTGATGGAAAGTTGGAGCAGGGAATTTATTGCCGTTTGAATCAGGAAAAATATTCAAAGCTATAACATTTCACCAAATTTGAACAATTGCTTCATTTAAGTGATGTTTACTTTAAATTCAGTATAATGTACAATATTTAAATGAAATTTTAAAATACAGTTTGTGACCACATAATATCTGTTCAACGAACATCAGTTTCTCAGAGTCAAGTGACAGCTCGGCACTAATTCCTGATTTACTGGAAAGCTTAAAGAAATTCTTACTCTGGTCATCCTCTTCAAGCAGCAAATTAGTCCAACAGCAACGCCCAGTTTAACCAACAAGTAGCCCGAAACTGTGATGACCCAAATCTCCGGAAGTGGTCTCACTGTGAAGGACAAAGTTGAGATTTTCATTTCACTCTCCATCTCGTTTAATATTTAAATACTCCTGCCAGTTATTCTGTAAAAGATGTGGAAAATGAAAACATTCTGCTTTAAACACTGGGAGCCAGAGAACCAAATATTTCCATCAAGACCAAGTCCACGTTGTGTTCTTTTTGTCACATTTATGTGTCTGGATTTGACTATTTTCATCAGATTCTTGTGGGTGCAATGGTTTAGAATTAAAGTGAGCAGCTCTGAGGGAATGAAAAGGGAGTGAATAAACTCAAAATTGGGTCATTCATTATCTTAACTGACAAACTGGATGTGAAAGTGTTGTCCTGACCAGAGTGGCAGAATACAGATTCACACCTGAGATTCCCCAGGTGGTGAGTTCCCAATCTCGGCTGTGCTGTCTGGGGAGACATTAACCATCAAGGTGTGAGACAGCCACAGATCTGTAACTGGCAGGCACTTAAAAAACACCTATTTTGACAAAGTGCAATTTTGTTGAAACTATTAATGTTTAACAGTGTTACCATGCATGTTTTTGAAAGTTTTGTGTGTTGTTGCAATGTTTATCTATGGTATATTTAATTTAATATTTTATTTCAAAATCTTAATATAATATTGTAAAACTAAATGAGGTAACTACATGATATAAATGGACAATTTCATCAGTAGACAGACTTCCAGTATAATTATGATGGACTGGGTCATTTCCCATGGCATTGATCATGGTCAAGATTATCAAACCTAATTTTAAACTATTAAACAGAACATTGAATGTAATCTACCATGTTATCCCCCAATCATTTGTCTTTAGTTTACTCTCCATATCAATGTAATTGTCTTCTCGAATATCTGGTTTGCAAGCCTCAATGTACCATTGTATTCAATGACCTATAATCCCACTGTTCAGGGAGTGAGTGGTTGAATTTTGAGGCCTCCTGGCTGGTGGAATCGGGATGATAATGTCCCAGAAAATGGCCAGGAATGGCTCAGCCCCCCTTCCCCCCATTCCTGCAGTCACTGTTGCCACGGCGATCTTCTCCCGGGCCTAGCGCTGGGTGGGCGGAGTCAGGCGGTAGGCCCATCGATTTCTGCCCAAGGCCTGCCGGTGTGATGCTAATGAGGCCCGTCCGTCAACATGGACCGGGCCTGCCGTCAGCACCATCGGGCGGCCGTCCATCGCCATCCCGCTCCGCCGGTCAGACACCCGATAGTTCACTTCGACCCCAAGTTCCTCTGGCGGGGTTTCTAGTGTGGGAGCTAATGCAGGATCCACGCACTGTGCTGCTGGTTGTGAAACCTTGCCTTGTAATATTGCTGAGCCTATTATTAACACTCAGTGCGTGGACAGGTGCTGTTGAGGTGGTGAATTGCTGTCTGGTGCCTATCACGGATACTCTGTCGGAATTCGCACTGCTCAGTGAATCACAAGACCTGTGTGAGAATCCGGCACAAACAACGTTGGTGATAGAGCTGAATTCACAGTAAGTTTAACAGTCTAACTGGCTTTTGCTTCCTTCAATCCTGTGAGTTTTTTTAACCAAGTATAGCTGATGCTTCATTTTGTTTCTTTTCCCTCTGTTCTTTATTTCAGCCATGTACCATTGATGCTTTTTCCTCTTTTAATATTTCCTGACTGATTTAAATCTCCTAACACTACACCTTCGCTTTTCATTTTCTGGCAGCACCCTCATGGACTCAACCTTATTATTATGAGGATAAATAAAGACAAGGGATGAGGGAAGATAGTCGGTTCCTCCAGCTAATCCTTCGATGTAATCTTATCACAGAATCATAGAATCATAGAATGTTACAGCACGGAAGGAGGCCATTTCGGCCCATCGTGTCTGTGCCGTCCAACAAAGAGCTATCCAGCCTAATCCCACTTCCCAGCTCTAGGTCCGTAGCCCTGAAGGTTACAGCATCCCAAGTGCACATCCAAGTACTTTTTAAATGTGGTTCGGGTTCCTGCTTCTATCACCCTTTCAGGCAGTGAGTTCCAGACCCCCACAACCCTCTGGGTGAAGAAATTTCCCCTCAAATCCCCTCTAAACCTTCCACCAATTACTTTAAATCTGTGCCCCCTGGTTTTTGACCCCTCTGGTAAGGGAAATAGGTCCGTTCTATCCACTTTATCTATGCCCCTCATTATTTTATACACCTCAATAAGGTCTCCCCTCAGCCTCCTCTGCTCCAAGGAAAACGAACGCAGCCGATCCAGTGTAAAGTTTCGCAATTATCGCGATTCAAAATAACGAGAGAGAAGCAGATTCGTTTGATCAGTTTATTTAAACGAAATGCTGTCATGATTAAAAAGTACACAGAAGCCTGTAAAATGGCTGCCGCGCATCGTGACAGAAGCTTCCAGAATTTCAGTGGGCAGACAAGATGGCGTTCGAATAAACATTTCAATATAAGACGGGATCATACTCGATAAACAGTGATAAAGACAGGATGCGACCTGTTTGCATTCGAAACAATAGCAAAAGATATGAGTGCTGGAATCGTTTTCCATGCACAAGTAAGGTTCATTGTACTGGGCAATCGAAGGCCCATCCAGACACATCAATACACAAATACCCCCACGGCTCTACAATGAGAGAGACATTCTCGGGTGATTAAACAAGTATTCGGGGGCCCCCATAACCAGTCAGGGAGACAATTCATACGATCCTGCCTGGGTCAACAATGGGGAAAACATTAACGGGTAGTTGGCCAGTTTCAGGTGCTACCGAAACCCATTAAAGACAAGAATCGCCCCATGCTGGGAGTTTTGAGCGCCAATATTTCACAAAGGACAAACATTAAGATTTGGGCGGGAGATAAGGGAACACAGCACTATAACTATAGTGAACAAATATCCATCACTCTCTTATTCTCCCAGTGCGCTTATTCGCTTGAATCGACTCTTATCTCTCGGCGGACCCTTGCTGAAGCTCTTCTTGAGGGCTGGACATTGTTGACTCTTGACTTTTAGCCGTACTGGTCGGTTATTCGAATGTTGGGTGGAGCTCAAACGGAACGAGCCGCCTCGACAAAGGCAAGTGACCGGGTGCACCATCCCGAGAGTCGGTAAACGGTGTCTGGACCCGAAGGCCCGAAGAGACAAAACGAAACGAGACAAGAAGAAGAAGAATCCACGTGCCGCCGCGGTCAGTAAACCCCGACCGCGCCCGAAAATATAAGACCCATTTCTTGAACTCTACAGGTTATTCCACGAACCGGTCAAAGACTCTTCTTTGAATTCTATCGACAACTGGTGTCGGTACAGGAAGACTTTTCTTTGAATTCTACAAACGTGTCCGAGTTCTGTCGAGTTCTTCATGACAAAAGACGGTCTGGCCTGCTTACCGCAGCAGCGAAGATAAACAAGTGGCGTACAGAGACCCCTCCAAACACGTGACAGTCAGGCGCTGCAGCGAAACGAGCCGAGTGCCTCACTTTAAAATTCTCTGAAGTATCACGAGTGGTGAGCATGTTTCCCGATCCTACAAATCTAGATGTAGTGTAGGTATTGATAAAAGGAGGGTGGTTTTATTAAGGATAAAGTATAATGTGTTCCCCTTTTTACGATGTGCCGTGCGTTCTTCATTACCATAGACCAAGCTTTATGAATGTATGTATACTTGTACTATCGTTAATTTGTGCCTATGACATGTACTTCATTATTTTAGACGCTATGCAATAAAGATTTCCATTTTCGTACTATTCAACCGGGTCTATTTGAGTTTTTCTCTGCATTACTGCTCTCGCACCTAAGTCCAGTGTTAGAACCGTAAGGGCGAGTGAGTCGAACCACTCACAGGTGCTTATTGCAACAAGGCTGGCCGGAGACCAGAGCAAGCAATAGTATTAGGCAACGAAGGCCTAACCCCGCACCAGCACCGTCTGCGATCCAAGCACGCCGCGAACCCCTTACACCAGTCTTTCCTCATAGCTAAGATTCTCTACTCCCGGCAACATCCTTGTAAAATCTCCTCTGCACCCTCTCTCGTGCAATCACATCTTTCCTGTAATGTGGTGACCAGAACTGCACGCAGTATTCTAGCTGAGGCCTAACTACTGTTTTATACAGTTCAAGCATGACCCCCATGCTCTTGTATTTTATGAGAAGTCACACAACACCAGGTTATAGTCCAACAGATTTATTTAAAATTACAAGCTTTCGGAGCTATCCTGCCCCTTCTTCAGGTAGAGTTACTGTGACTTGTATTCTATGCCATGGCTAATAAAGGCAAGCATTCCATATGCCTTCTTAACCAGCTTATCTACCTGGCCTGCTACCTTCAGGGATCTGTGGAAATGCACACCAAGCTCCCTTTGTTCCTCTACACTACTCAGTGTCCTACCATTTATTGTGTATTCCCTTTCCTTGTTAGCCCTCCCCAAATGCATTACCTCACAATTCTCCGGATTGAATTCCATTTGCCACTGTTCTGCCCACCTGACCAATTTATTGATATCTTCCTGCAGTCTACAGCTTCCTTCTTCAGTATCAACCACACAGCTGATTTTAGTATCATCTGCAAACATCTTAATCATACCCCCTATATTCAAGTCTAGATCATTGATATATACCACAAAAAGCAAGGGACCTAGTACTGAGCCCTGCAGAACCCCACTGGAAACAGCCTTCCCATCACAAAAACACCCATCAACCATTACCCTCTGCTTCCTGTCTCCGAGCCAGTTTTGAATCCAACTTGACACTTTGCCCTGGATCCATGGGCTTTTAACTTCGTGACCAGTCTGCCATGTGGAACCTTATCAAAAGCCTTGCTAAAGTCCATATACACTACATCAAATGCACTACCCTCATCTACCCTCCTTGTTACCTCCTCAAATAATTCAACCAAGTTTGTCAGACACGACCTTCCCTTAACAAATCCATGCTGACTATCCTTGATTAATCCGTGTCTTCCTAAATGAAGATTTATCCTGTCCTTCAGAATTCTTTCCAATAATTTTCCCACCACCGAGGTTAGGTTGACTGGCCTGTAATTACTCGGTCTATCCTTTTCTCCCTTTTTAAACAAGGTTACCACATTAGCAGTCCTCCAGTCCTCTGGCACCACACCTGAAGCCAGAGAGGATTGGAAAATGATGGCCAAGGCCTCTGCTATTTCCTCTTTTGCTTCGCTTAACAGCCTGGGATACTTTCCTTCCGGGCCTGGGGATTTTTCCACTTTTAAAGCTGCTAAACCCCTTAATACTTCCTCTCTCACTATGTCTATTTCATCTAATATTTCACACTGCTCCTCCCCTGATAGCAATGTCTGCTTCGCCCCACCTTTGTGAAAACAGAAGCATGTATTCATTAAGAACCCTACCGACATCTCCCGTCTCCACACACAGATTACCCTCATGATCTCTAATAGGCCCTAGCCTTTCTTTAGTTATCCTCTTACTCTTAATATATTTATAAAACATCTTTGGGTTTTTCTTGATTTTACTTGCCAAGAATTTTACATGCCCTCGCTTTGCTTTCCTAATATCCTTTTTAATTGCACCCCTGCACTTTCTGCACTCCTCTAAAGATTCTGCACTATTTAGCCCTCAGTATCTGTCATACGCCTCCCTTTTTTTCTTCATCTTACCCTGTATGTCCCTAGACATCCAGGGGGCACTAGATTTGTTAGTCCCACCTTTTTTCTTTGAGGGCACATATTTGGTCTGAACCCTCCGGATCTCCTCCTTGAATGCCTCCCACTGCTCTGACACTGGTTTACCTTCAAGTAGCTGTTTCCAGTCCACTGTGGCTAAATCCCCTCTGAGCTTAGCAAAATTTGCTTTTCCCCAATTTAGAATTTTTATTCCTGGTCTATCCTTGTCCTTTTCCATAACTACCTTAAATCTAACGGAATTATGGTCACTAGCACCAAAATGCTCCCCCACTGATATGCCTTCTACCTGCCCAGCTTCATTCCCTAAAAATAAGTCCAGAACCGCCCCCTCCCTTGTTGGGCTTGCTACATACTGGCTAAAAATGTTCTCCTGGATGCATTTTAGGAATTCCGCACCCTCTATACCCTTCACACTAATTTTATTCCAGTTAATATTGGGGTAGTTGAAATCCCCTACTATTACTGCCCTATAGTTTTTGCACTTCTCAGAAATTTGTCTACATATTTGTTCTTCTATCTCCCTCTCACTGTTTGGGGGTCTGTAGTACACTCCCAGCAGTGTGATTGCCCCCTTTTTTGTTTTTCAATTCGACCCATATGGCCTCGTTTGATGATCCCTCCAACATATCATCCCTCCTCACAGCTGTAATAGTTTCTTTAATCAATACCGCGACCCTCCCTCCCTTTTTACCTCCCTCTCTATCCCGTCTGAAAATCCTGTAACCAGGATGTTGAGCTGCCATACCTGCCCCTCTTTCAGCCACATCTCTGTAATAGCTATAATATCATTGTCCCAAGTATCTACCTGTGCCCTCAGCTCATCTGCCTTGTTCGCTATACTCCTTGCATTGAAGTATATACAATTTAGTACAGGCAAACCTCCTTGTTGACTACAATCTAGCCCTTGATTCATCAGTCCTTCCAATTTACTTTCTATGTTTTTGTTTTCCAATTCCAGTTTTTCTTTCCTCCCTACTGACTCTATTCTTAGGTTCCCATCCCCCTGCCAAGCTAGTTTAAACCCTCCTCAACAGCACTAGCAACCCACCCCCCGCCCCCACCCCCCACCCTGCCGCGGCGAGGATATTGGTCCCAGCTCTGTTGAGGTGCAACCCGTCCGGCTGGTACAGGTCCCACTGAAGGGATAATTACTAGTCCTAGGCCCTTTAGGGCTACCCCGGATCAGGCGTATTCCTCAGACGTTCACTTTCAACTAAAGTTTGAGGTAGCCGAATCCTAAAGATGCTTAATTTGGTCTAAAGGTCTGGACCATCTCTCCTAAAGGAAAGTAACAACCTGAAGATGTTACCGTCCTCCAGATAGCACTTTTAATAAGTTTAGCTAGACTGTAACATTCCGGATATTATGAGGGTCCGGAAAACTCCCTCAGAATTCTGCAACTCCTCACCAAAGAGCGTACAGAGATTGAGTTTGTGAGTTTGATACAGAAGTAGTATGTGAGATAATTCTAAAAAGATATAGATTTATTAAAGAACCGACATGTAATTACAGTAAGTGTTTCAATCGCAACATTAACAGTTCCAAAAAGAGTAAGCTTACAATTCTTATTATCAGATCTTAACTTCTCTACAGTTTTACAGTTCTTAGTCTTACTCTAGGATATCCACCAAAATCAAATACCTTTGATACCTTTGATGCCCGAGGTACAAAGAGATGTAGACTTAGAGCCTGCCTCTGAAGCCTGAGAATCGCTTTGCCCCTTTACAGTGAGACTCTCATCCTATTTGAAAGTTCAATATTTATATCCTTTTCAGTGGTATTTCCTTTGATGTTTTCTGCTGATGTAAGATAATTATCTCTAGTCATTTTTCTGCTGACCCCTGCTATTCTTAGTCAGTTCAGCTGGTGGCAATGCAGAATTATGTCTGTACCCCAGGTGTCCCAAGCCCACCATAAAAAACGGTGTAACAGCGTCTATTTGATGTCATCTCTACCAAGGCCTTCTGTTTGTGTCTCTTTACGAAGTGTAAATTAGAACACCTCAACCAGGGTGATCTATGCAATTCTTAAGTCACCTCAGCTGGTTGTAACACAGACTTGTGTCTCTCCTCCGTAGGTGTTATAAGTTTAACATAAAAACGATGTGATGGCAGGTGTTTCTTTTACTTGATGTCATTTTTACGAAGGCATATGTTTCTTAATTTTATGTGTTTCTTTCCGAAGTGTAATTTAGAACACCTTAACAGGGTGTACCATTGTCTTTTTTCCAAAGATTCAGACCGTCGGGAGCCTCCAACCTTCTGTTTCAACAAGGTTATTGATTCAGTGTCAACAACCATCCCATCCCCATAGCCAGAATGCTGTTAACAATACAGCTTCTCCATTGTTAGGTTTTTAGATTTCCAAACCCAGTTTGTCATGTTTTAATAAAGCCAGAATTCTTTCATAGAATGGTGTATTTTTCTGAATAGGTATATTGCTTATTCCTTCACACCACCTCCCCCAGAAATGGTCCAAATGCCTCAGGAATCTAAAGCCCTCCCTCCTGAACCATCCTTCCAGCCACGCATTCATCTGCTCTATCATCCTATTTCTGGACTCACTAGCACGTGGCACCGGGAGTAATCCAGACATTACTACCTTTGAGGTCCTTTTTTTTAATCTGACTCCTAGCTCCCTAAACTCTGCCTGCAGGACCTCATCCCTCTTTCTACCTATGTTATTGGTACCGATATGGACCACGACATCTGGCTGTTCTCCCTCTCTCCCCAGAATGCTCTGAAGCTGTTCGGTGACATCCTTGACCCTGGCACCAGGGAGGCAACATACCATTCGGGAGTCATGTCTGCGGCCGCAGAAACGCCTGTCTGCTCCCCTCACTATTGAATCCCCTACCACTATTGCTCTTCCACTATTTTTCCTCCCCCCCTGTGCAGCGGAGTCACCTGTGGTGCCGAGGACTTGGCTCTGACTGCACTCCTCAGAGGGACCATCGCCCCACCAGTACTCGGAATAGAATACCGGTTGGAGAGCGAGATGCCCTCCGGGGCCTCCTGCACTGTCTGCCTGGTCTTCTTCTGTCTGGTGGTCACCCACTTGCTCTCTGTCCACTCTCTCTTAGGCTGCGGAGTGACCACCTCACTAAACGTGCTATCCACGTAGTTCTCAGCCTCGCAGATGCACCACAGTGACTCCAGTCGCCGCTCAAGCTCCGTAAACCGTCGCTCGAGTCATTGCAGCTGGTGACACTTACTGCACATGTAGTCATCCATGCAACGTGAAGTGTCCAAGACTTTCCACATGCCACAGGATGTGCACTCCGCTAGACTGAGCTGCCCTGCCATTCCTGTCATCCCTTTATCTAACAGACTATTTAAAAGACAAAGTACTAACCTTTATTTAAAAGACTAAGAAGTACCCTTTATTTAAAGACTAAGAACTAACTTAACAGAATAAGCTTTAAACTTAAAAAAAAATACTCACCCACTACTCACCAATCAGCAGCTTCCCTTGTGCCAATGTCACTTTTAATATCTGACGTCACTTTCGAATGTTGCCTGTTGAGGGCCGCTCTCACCGCTGCTGGTGAGTCTGGACCTCACTCTCGCTCCCGCTCCTTATACTCCCCGCTGTCGCTCAGGCTCCTCCCAGGGCCGCTCTCGCTGCTGCCGCTGCCGGTGAGTCTGCGAGTTCACAGACTCACAGAAGGTGGATTCTAGGCTTGGCTTTAGGGTGGCATTGTCTCTGCTTTACCCCATACCAGGATATATCACTTCTTCGTCTACTTACAAAAGGCTTTACTAGTGAACATAAATGATATCTGAGGGGGGACCTCCAGTGCTCACTGACTAAATTCAGCAACTCCACACTCCCAGTGTAATTTCTTTTGAGAGCAAAATGAGGAAGAAGCTGTTTCCTTTCCTATGTACCAAGAGTGTAGTTGAGACATACAGAGCAGGAAAGTTCCAAGCTCGATCCCAGGCTGTGCTGAGTTATCTCAGGGTAGATTTTCTGAGGCTCTGCCCCACTGTAGAGCCTCACACACAGGATATAAAGGAGGGCTACTTCTGACAACAAGAACAATAAGTGACCAGAATTTTCTATCGAGATTATAAATATAAAGAGCAAACCCTGAGTCACTTACCACTGGGCTCCAGATAGTACGGGACTAAAACCTGGGGACTGTTTTGATAAAACAAAGCACATATCCAGTTCCCTCTGCCTCTGTCAGCTTTCTGAATAATCAGTCTCAATGATTTCTCTTCCCCATTCGATCCATTCCATGTTTTTTCTCCAACAGTTTTGCCATCACTATTGATCCAAACAAGTCTCATTGATTCATTGACATCAGAGACAGAGCAGGTCAGGGTAACGGTGTCTCCCTCAGTCACTGCATCAGATGGTTCAGCTGTGACTGTGGAAACAAGAAAATCATTTAGATTTTAAACAATAACTTGATCACTAAAAACAACGACAACATTCTGTCTCCTACCTTTAACTGTGATTAATTTAATGGTCATCATGTTATTTGATCCCAGAGAACATGTGTAAACTCCGGCATCTTCAAACAGCACAGGGACAATCCTCACACTGAAGTTCTTGCCATTAAACTTTGTCTCTGTGGGCACCAGTCGACTCCCAAAGTAGGTCCTGTCTACATTGATGAGCTGAGATTTCGAAGTAAATGCTATTTCTTCCTCCCGATATTGAAGATGATGTGACCTCCAGGTCCATGCAGCATGATTTTGAGAGTGAACATAATTATAATAATGATAACAAATTAGGTCGAGTTCACTGTGATCTGTGCCTGACCGATAAAGTGAGTAACTCTTCCCAAATAAATTTACAATAGAGAGACAGAGAACAACGTGTTAGATTTTTACAATACACACAAGGTAAAGAGAACAGAAAGAATAATTCCGGCTACAATTATATAAAAATATTTTGTGCTTTAATCATTGGAACTTCATTTAATAAGGTGTTATCACAGCTATGAACTGTTTAAAAATTGTACAACTTGGGTGAATTCAATTTCCAAAAGACAACAGAAATGTATAAAATAAACCCCTTTTGATATTTAATATGATGAGATTACTGTCCCATGGACGACACCATGACGTCACAGGCCCAATATTCTGAGGCTGGGCCAGCGACATGGAGTCCTGCTGGTGGCGGCTGCAGGTTGTGAAATTTTGCGATGTTTTAAATATGGTTCCTTCAGGTAAGTTCAATCCTCATTTACATGGAATAATTATTCAAAGAAGATCCCGTGTTGAATTTCATGAGTTTTGGCAAAATTCTGCCTCCAGTGCTCACCTCCCCCATGTAAAATCGACACACGTCGGCTCCATGGGCCTGGCCCACGTTAACATAAGCCTTAAAGCAAGGTCGCTGTTGTTTGAATTGGTGGCAATCTGTGGGTTTTTTCACAGGGAACATCTGTCTCTTCTGTATTTAACAATTTTGCACAGAGTTTATACCTGTGCGTTTCCGCGTTTCCTTCCTCCCTCCTTCCCTCCCTCCCTCCCTCCCTTCCTTCCTTCCCTCCCTCCCTCCCACACACTAGCTCCCTGTCCCTCAGCACATCGAATATAAAATCCTCATTGCCATCGACAAATCACTCCACAGCCTCAACTGCAGAATTATATTGTTTCACATTCCCTGTAGTCCTCTCTCTGTCCCCTCCCTCTATTCCAAGATTGGTGGCATAACCTTCTGTTCCCTCAGCCCTAACCTCTGGAACTCCCTCCCTAAACCCCTCCACCTCTTGCCGTGTCTTTGCACACACTGTAAACGTATCTCTTTTACCGAGCTTTCAGTCGTCTCTCTTAACATTTACTAATGCTTGATGTTCACTTCATTCTTCTTCAGTAAATTATATTTTTTTCTTTCTTCAAGATGCTACGTTACTGAAAGCAATTGCTGTTTCTGTTTTATAGTACGGTTCAACTTATTAAAGAAACATGCTGCAAATCTTGATTTTCTACCTTCCAATATTAAACAGCCTCACTTAATTAGACAATTCATGACAAGAAAAGCAAATATCGGTTGTAGCCTTGTTCCTCTGCCCCACTTGCCTCTCGACAGCTGGTGAAGTGGTTCCCCATTCAGTTACCTGTACAGAACCAGGCCACATTAAAACCATCCGCCCTCCCTCCACTCCCAATCTATTGATCTCAGATGTTAACAATCGCAGAGCACCATAACTGCTGGTACAATTCTTGTAATACCAATGATGTTCAACCAAAGTCAATCAGTGTTGTACCCAAGGTGTGTGTATTGGACGAGCACTGAGTAGATATTCAGGGCTGGACTTTAATGCTGTGCCTTTGCAGTGAGTAAAGTGAACCATATTTAGAAAAGAATTGTCTCTGTGTTTTGGTAACTGATGAGCTGTGTGAGAATGTTGCTGTCCACCGTCAACTCTTTCGCTATTTATTGTCAGATCCATCAAGACCTGGTTGCTGATATTTGCCCACTGTATTGCAACGGTATATTTACACCAAAGTTCCAAAGAGAAAATAAGGTCCCAGTCTGTAGTAAAAGCATATGCTGTCTCTGTGCTCCCTGTCCTTTGTGTGTGACAATGTTATTTCACTGTGATATTTAATATCTACTGTAAGGTAGTTCTGGACTTACCCTGATCCACATCATTAGTTTAGCTCTTAAAATCAAGAAGTAGAATCAGTTTGGGTGGAGCTAAGAAACGGCAGAAAACACTGGTGGGAGTTGTTTATAGCCCCCAAGCAGTAGTTGTAATGTAGGGCAGAGTATAAATCAGGAAATTAGAGGCACATGTAACAAAGGTAATACAATAATCATGGGGGACCTCAATCTACATATAAACTGCACAAACCAAATTTGCAGTAATAGTGTGGAGGACAAATTCATGGAATGTCTGCAAGATAGTTTTCTAGATCAGTATGTTGAGGAACCAACTAAGGAATAGGCTATTTTAGATCTAGTATTGTGCAATGAGAAAGGGTTAATTAATAACCTTGTAGTAAAGGGGCCTTTAGGGAGGAGTGACCATAAAATGATAGAATTTTATATTGAGTTTGAAAGTGATTTAGTTAAATCCAAACTAGGTTCTTAAATCTAAACAAAGCAAACTACGTAGGTATGAGGGGCGAGTTGGCTAAGATAGATTGGGAAACTACATTAAAAGGTATGATGGTAGATAAGCAATGGCTAGCGTTTAAAGAATTAATACATAATTTACAACAAATTGACATTCCTTTAAGGTACAAAAACCCCACAGGAAAAGTGGTCCAACCGTGGCTAACAAGAGAAGTTAAAGATAGTATTAGATCAAAGGGAGAGGCTTATAATGCTGTCCAAAAGAGTAGTAAGCCTGAGGATTGGGAGATTTTAGAATTCAGCAAAGGAGGACGAAGAAATTGATAAAGAAAGGGAAAGTAGAATATGAGAGTAAACTAGCGAGAGACATAAAAACAGATTGTAAAATATTCTATAGGTATGTAAAAAGAAGATTAGCAAAGATAAATGTGGATCCCTTACAGGCTATAATGGGGAATAAGGAAATGGCAGAGAAATTAAACAAATACTTTTGGGGGAATTTTCCCAGCCCTGGGGAGGCGGATATGGAGGCGGGACTGCCGGGAAAATGGCAGAAACTGGGAGCCGGTACCGACCCCGCTCCCAACCCGCCTCCGTGCCATCTTCCCGGGAGGTGGGTCACTGAGTCACGCAGGGACCCGTCTCCTCGAGGTGGGAAGGGGATTAGAGCCAATTAACTGCCAGTTAACAGGTAGTTAACAGGCAGTTTTGAGGCTTTTCCCCATTTTGTGCCTACAATTGCAGGCTTCCCGACAGCTGCGAACCTTGCCAGGGTTAGCGAGGCGAGCAGTGGGTCTGCGGGGGTGCGAGGGGTCAACATGTCAGCTGTAGAGGTGAATGATGGGTGCAAGTGTGGACAGATAAGTATGAGAGGTGAGTGTAAAGTTTTGAAAAGAGTTTGCTTACCTTTGCTTCCTTCTGCAGGCTTCAACCGTCGAGGATCCAGAGGTGCCTGTCTCAACGGCAGAGATGACAGAATGGCTCCTGCATTCTCAGATGCAGCAGCCATCTGCTTTCTGCTGAGGTGAGAGGTCTTGGTGATCCTTTGTGTAAGGGCTCACCTTAGAACAGAGATTGTCAGTGTTTGACAGCTTTGAGAAGCTGTCAAACGCTGACAATTCATCTGTCAAAAAAGTTTCAACAGATGAAGCATCATACGCTGACGTCATCTGTCACAGGCTTTCCCATTATTTGCCGGTACGCCCGCAGGGCGGGCTTTACATGGCCAATCAAGGGACAATAGCGTAGATTCGTCAGACATGGCTGGGGGCGGGACTAGAACCCGGAAGGCAGCAGTCCCGCCCCCAACTCATCTCGGCTGGCAAAATCCAGCCCTTTGTGTCTGTCTTCACAGAAGAAGATGCAAAAAACTTTCCGGAAATAGTGGAGAACTAAGGGTCTAGCAAGAATGAGGAACTCAAAGAAATTAGTATTAGTAATAGTACTGGAAAAGTTAATGGGACTGAAAACCAATAAATACCCTGGACCTGATGGCCTACATCTGAGGGTTTTGAAAGAGGTGGCTATAGGGATAGTGGATGCATTGGTTGTCATTTTCCAAAAATTCCATAGATTTGACAATGACTCCCGAGGATTGGAAGGTGGCAAATGTAATCCCAATATTTAAGAAAGGAGGGGGAGAGAAAATGGGGAACTACAGACCAGTTAGTCTGACATTAGTAGCAGGGAAAATGCTAGAATCTATTATTAAGGACGTGGTAACAAAGCACTTAGAAAATAATAATAGGATTGGGCAGAGTCAACATGGAATTATGAAAGAGAAATTGTGTTTGACAAATCTGTTAGAGTTTTTTGAGGTTGTAACTAACAGATTACATAAGGGGGGAGCAGTGGATGTGGTATATTTGAATTTTCAGAAGGCATTCGATAAGGTGCCGCACAAGAGGTGATTAAACAAAATTAGGGCTCATGGGATAGGGATAATATATTAGCATAGATTGAGGATTGGTTAATGGACAGTAAACAGAGAGTAAGAATAAACGGGTCATTTTTAGGTTGGCAGGCTGTAACTAGTGGGGTACCGCAAGGATCAGTGCTTGGGCCTCAGCTATTCACAATCTACATCAATGATTTGGATGAGGGGACCAAATGTAATACATCCAAGTTTGCTGATGATATAAAGCCGGGTGGGAATGTAAGTTGTGAGGAGGATGCAAAGAGGCTTCAAGGGGATATAGACAGGCTAAGTGAGTGGGCAAGAACATGGTAAATGGAATATAATGTGGAGAAATGTGAAGTTATCCACTTTGGTAGGAAAATAGAAAAGCAGAGTATTTTTTAAAATGGTGAGTGATTGGGAAATGTTGGTGTTCAGAGGGACCTGAGTGTCCTTGTACACGAATCACTGAAAGTTAACATGCAGGTACTGCAAACAATTAGGAAAGCAAATGGTATGTTTGCCTTTATTACAAGAGGATTTGATTATAAGAGTAAAGACGTCTTACTGCAATTATATCGCCCTGGTGAGACCACACCTGGAGTATTGTATACAGTTTTGGTCTCCTTACCTAAGGAAGGATATACTTGCCATAGAAGGAGTGCAACAAAGGTTCACCACACTGGTTCCTGGAATGGGGGGATTGTCCCATGAGAAGAGATTGAGTAGACTAGGCCTATATTCTCGAGAGTTTAGAAGAATGAGAGGTGATCTCATTGCAACATACAAAATTCTTACAGGGCTTGACAGGGTAGATGCAGGGAGGATGTTTCCCTTGGCTGGGGAGTCTAGAACCAGGGCTCACAGTCTCAAAATAAGGGGTCGGACATTTAGGACTGAGATGAGAGAAATTCTTCACTCAGAGGGTGGTGAATCTTTGGAATTCTCTACCCCAGAGGGCTGTGGAGGCTCAGTCGTTGAGTATATTCAAGACAGAAATCAATAGATTTTTGAATATTAAGGGATATAAGGGCTATGAGGATAGTGCAGGAAAGTGGAGATGAGGCAGAGGATCAGCCATGATCTTATTGAATGGTGGAGTAGGCTCGAAGGGCCAAATGGCCGACTCCTGCTCCTATTTCTTATGTTCTTTGATGCTATTTTTATAAGAGTCTTTTTTCTACACTTCACACAAATGCAAATTCTTATCTTCTACTCCAAAGTTCCACTCTCAGCTTTCCCACTCTTCCTCCCCCAAAGCCCCACTCCCAGCCTCTGTCATTTCCCTTTGCCCACCATCTCTCCTCTACACTGCCATCATTTCCATCCTTCCCTCTCCATTCATGGCCATGGATTCACTGCCCTTCCCTCTTCCCTCAGTCCTGCTCCAGCTGAATGCTTATTTGAAGCCTAGAGTATGCAGCAGCTGGAATCACTTCAAATAGCAGCAGAACTTGGTTAGAAGTGGCATTGAGGGGCGAGAGGCCAGTTTTTTGTTCAATGCTGATATGTCCAAAAATGTGCGGGTTAGGTTGATTTGGCTATGATAAATTGACCCTTAGTGTTAGGGGGGGATTAAATATGGGGATAGGATGGGATATGTTAGGGGGAATTAAATACGGGGGTCGGGTGGGATATGTGTACTGTGGGGATTAAAGCAGGGACAGGGTACTGGATTTGAATGATCAGCCATGATCGTATTGAATGGTGGTGCAGGCTCGACGGGCCGAATGGCCTACTCCTGCTCCTAGATTCTATGTTTCTATGTTTCTATGTTTCTATGTTTCTATGTTTCTATGTGCACCAGTCCCCCACTAGCTGATTGTAAGCATGAAGTGCTGATGGTTGACATGTATGACTCCACTTTATATGTAACAGTTTAATATTAGTAACTCTTTAATATCTACCGTGAGGTAACTGCACTTACATTGATCCACATAAAAATCTGCTTTTCCTGTGAGAATAATGGATCCATTTTCCTGCACTTCACACGCGTTCAACTCCTTATCCTCTACTGCAACATGTTTGACTATCAGATAGACTGTGTTATTTAGTCGGATCTGATCAGTGTTGCTCCTGTTCTGCTGAGATGAGTTTCTCTGTTTCCATTGAAGACTGACTGTATCTGAGAGTTTGGAGATGGTACAGCTGAGTGTAACGTCACTGCCCACCACAGCACTCTGTAGACTCGACTCAACTGTGAAAAACAGATCAATAAGATTTAGTGTAAGTAGTGACATTTACAATCCAACGATTAGGTTCTAACTGACTGTAGGATGTGCCCATTATCAGCACTTGTACCTTGCTGCATTAAAGAGTCAGGCCAGGTTACACACAAGTGCATTTTATCAGTAGAATAACACAATGGGCCCGAAAATTCTCAGTCCAGCTCTGCCAGTGTGAATGAGCCAGAGTGCGGCCGATGACCTTTACCCCTGACCCTGCTGGAGTATCCGGGGTCAGGTTAAGGTTACATAGATTGGATGGCATTTGGGGAAGTCGACACCACAATGGACAGGTGATGGAATCTCACCAGAGGAGGGTGTGATGGAAATGTAGCGCCCATATTATCAGACATGGAGAAGGCTCCAGTCCCACTCTGTTCTCAATGTGCCTCGCACACTTCAGTAAGACCACCCAACACACACACTGGGAGCCTGTGCACAAAATCCACATCAACAGTCATTACATTATTTCAATTAGTGGGCTCCCAAAATGCTCCTGAGCAGAGCTCCAATCATTGAGCGTCCATGAGGAATGGCACTTCAGGAGAGGCTTCTTCTAAAAATGCCCACCCTGACTTTCAGTCCCACCTACAACATGACTAGTAAGAATCAAATCTTCAACAGGGACTTTATTTCCAATGCCAGGCCATAAAATGGTCCCATCCATTAGCTGCTGGCGCCCAACACTCTGGTGCCCGACCCATGTGGCATTCCCCGTGTACCACGCACTATGTACCATGAGTGCCACTAACAAATGTAAGTGAGTTGACTTTCTATTACGGTCAACACATTCTGGTGCAGTTTGGGCCAACACCTCAGGAGCAATGATCCAGGCCCAGTACAGTCACGATCATATTTTGGCCACTACGACATTTCAGGATTGGATTATATTTTGTTTCAAGTTCATTTGACAGTGACCTCAGCCTCATTTAAATGTTACACACATCAACCAAGGAGGAAGTGCAGCTGATTCGCAACATCCTTAGTTGGCAGAAATTAAAGATTTTGATTTATTTATACTAAAGGTTTCTAAATATTATTGAGTTGACACAATGGCCGGAATTTTAATTTGGCTGCGGTTCGGGAGTGGGGGTGCTAAAAAGCGGTCGGGTAACCCAGGAGAATCATAAAATCATAGAATGGTTACAGCACAGAAGAAGGTCATTCGGCTCGTCGAGCTCGTGTCAGCTCTCTGCAAGCGCACCTTGTAATGGAATAGCCATATTTCAGAAAAATACACCATCCTATAAATAGATTTCTGATATTATTAATACATGACATACTGAGGTTAAAAGTCTGGAAAGCCTCGGCGACACAGGCTGCAAACACAATACAGGCTTCTGAGATAAGGTGAAGTGTTAACACAAAAGCTGTAAAACACCACAAGCTTTGAAATGGGAGATGGTTGTAAATACAAAAACAATGGCCCTATTGAAGCAAACCATTGGTGCTTCCAGAAGGTCTAGAGTTTGGAACAAAACAATAGCAATGCCCAAGTAAAGTGTCAAAATCTAACACGTCGAACAGGTGCACAGAACATTAAAAAAACCAAGTGCCTTTGAAAAAATGACATCAAGTAAAAGAAATACCTGCCGTAAAATAGTTTTATGTTAAACTTAGAAACAGGAAACACGATTAAATATGCAACCAATTGAGATAGCAAGAAAACAAGTAAACACCCTAAGAGAAGGGTTTTTGATTTGCAAGTTGTAAAAGGTACAAATAGGAAGACTTTGAAAATATAATATCAATAGATGACACCAAGCAATCACATTATTTATGTGTTAAACTTGGAACACCACGGAGTCACGACGTCTGGCTTACAAGCAGTTAAGTGATATTAAGAATTCAATAGAAAGACTTCCTAAGAATGGCATCAAATAGATAAATCGATAATAACCATAAAAATGATAAGTTTTTGAAACAGCCTAAACGTAGAAACAGAATTCTAAAAGTAGGCAGCTGAAATGACAGTAAGAATAGAAAAGAATTCAATAGAGTATTACTAGAGACAATTAGCTTACATCAGCAGGAAACTTCAAAGAAAATACCACTAAAAAAAGGTATAAAAATAGAGCTTTTCAGATAGAGAGTCAGAAGTCGCTGGAAGGGCAAGCGTTTCTCAACTTCACAGGCACGCTCTGTAAGTTTTCAACTCTGAGTCTCGGGTAATCAAGGTATTTGATTTTGCTGGATATTCTGGATTAAGAAATAAGTAGAAGTGTGGAAATGTAATGAAATTAAGATTTGAGAATAAGGATCTCTGATAAGAAATGTAAGCTATTTGTATTTTGAACAGTTAAAGTTGCAATTGCCATACCAGCTGTTAACTAGATGTCAGTTCTTTATTAAATCTATATATTTTTAAAATTGTCTCAAAGAGTATTTCTGTATCAATCTTGCGAACTCAATTTCTGTACACTCTTCAGAGACGAGTTGCAGAATTCTGGGGGGTTTTCCGGACCCTCATAATATCCGGAAGGTTACAGTCTAGTTAAACTTGTTAAAAGTGCTATCCAGAGGATGGTAACATCTTCAGGCCGTTCCTTTCCTTTCGGGAGAGATAGTCTGAACCTTTAGACCCAATTAAGCGTCTCTAGAATTTGCCTACTGCTAACTTCAGTTGAAGGTGAACGTCTGGGGAATACGCCTGATCTGGGGTAGTCTGAAAGGGCTAGGACTTGTAATTATCCCTTCAACCTCAGCTAGTCCCACTCCCCCTGCCCTTTCCCCATAGCCCTGTAATTTTTTTTCCTTCAGGTACTTATCCAATACCCTTTTGAAAGCCACAATTGAATCTGCCTCCACCACCCTTTCAGGCAGTGCATTCCAGATCATAACCACTCGCTGAGTAAAAAAGTTTTTCCTCATGTCGCCTTTGGTACTTAAAGGCACTTACCTCTGGGATCCAGCAGTCCTCGCCTCCCTTTAGCTGACGGGTTCCCCGAGGCCTGGGAAACCCGGCCAGCCAGAGTTAAATTTGAAATGATGGATCACCATGAAGCACACCAGCCTCATTATAATATTTAAATAAGCTGAAGGTCAGTCTACAAACCATAACGCTCTCTGTGGGGTAGATTCCTCGCTTCACTATTTCTGGTGGAATTGTCAAAACATTTTTACTCTTGTTGACCATTTCAGAGAAACAATCTTTCCCCTGGTTAATGAGAGATGCTGTCTGCACTGGGTGATATAAATCCCACCTGATCCTGGCAATCTCGCATCGTTACACATGAAATGAATCTCCGTAATTAATTTTATTAACCTTATCTAGATTTTGTTCCACTCACCTTTGATCCCAAATATTTCGTACTGTTCCAGGGTTTTATTACTCAGCTGTGTTTGAGTCAAGATGAACGATCCCGCAAATTTAAATGTGGGATTTCTAATTCTCAGATTAATGGTATCAGGATCCCATTCTATCCTTTGGTACAAGTCACTGTTCTATAGTGATCGTTCCATTGTGCGTCCCACCAGCCCGAACTCCTTTTGTGAAAAGTAACCAGCCGCTGGATATTTCACTCTGACTGTGGTTTCCATTCCCAGACAACAGGGCCATCCCAGGATAGTCAGGTCCTTTTAATAGAATGTTATCTTCGTTATCCAAAAAATAAATATGATTTGGTTTTCCTATTAGAATGAGGAACAATGTAAGCATTTCAATATCAAATCACAACTCCTTAATCCAATATTTGTAATTATTTATATTGGAGTTCATTTATTTACAGTCTTATTTTGATATTCAAATGATCATGTTGCCTTCACTACAAACACTATTACAGAGAAAAACAGAACAATTCCATTACACATTCAGTGTATCTATTATCTATTACCCAAGTTATCAGAACATACATCATTACTACAAAAAATAATCAAAATAAAGAAAGAGAGGACATGGTTAATTCTGGGTTACAGAAAATAAAAGCTCCCAATCTCCTCCTGACTCCTGGTCTACAGGGGGCATTATCAGGGTGGACAGGAGCTCAGGGAGAGAAATTGGGGCAGGATACGGTTATGTCGGGTCTCCAGCCCGTTTGTCCTGTGACGGGGTTTTACGAGGTGGGCGGAGATCAGGCAGTTCCTGCATCCTCCCCCACCCACCTTGTCTGAAGAGACACGTGACAGAGATAAACCAGCTCTTGGAACCTGACTTGCAGCCTCTTTCCAACGGGTGCTTTGCCTTATCTGTGAAGGAGGTAACTGTGGTTGTGAAGGTGATAAATGCACTTTACGTTAATGCATTTGGAAACGTCCAGGTGGCTTCTGGTGACAGTGGTCACATCATTCAGTCAATAGTTCATCAATACCATTCCCTGGACTGCATTTTCACCTTTGAATGATCATATGCCTTCATTCCAAGTATAGCTGTAAAGTAACACTCATTGGCTACTCAAGGATAACAGTAAAATCCTCATTGTATCCATTATTTTATCTACATTTTCATAAGGGAACTTACCTAAAGCAGTAAATCCCAGGTATCTGTGACTCAAGATTAAATAGCAACTCACATCGAATTTACAAAAAAAATGGCTCCATGCACATTGAATTCATAGTGAAGTTTAAACACAAAGTTTGGAAACTACATTTAATCGAATTTACAGCACAGAAAATGACCACTCGGCCCAACTGGCCTATGCCGGTGATTATGCGCCACACGAGCCTCTTCCCACCCTACTTCATCTAATCCAGTCAGCATACCCTTCCATTTCTTTCTCCCTTATGAACTTATCTAGCTTCCCCTTAAATGCATCTATGCTATTCGCCTCATCTAGGCCATGTGGAAGCAAGTACCTTATTCTAACCGCTCTCTGGGTAAACAAGCTTCTCCTGAATTCCTTCTTGGATTTATTAGTGACTATCTTATATTTATGATGCCTCTCTTTTGAACTCCCCCACAAGTGGAAAAATTTTCTCCACGTCTACCCTATCAAAACCCTTCATAATTCTAAAGACCTCTATGAGGTCACCACTCAGCCTTCTCTTTAAGAGAAAAGAGCCCCAGCCTGTTCATGTTACAACCAAGATGTAATCCAAAGTAAGGAGCAGTGAAAAATATACTTAGACTTTTTCAAATTATGTTTTACCAAACTGTAACTACTGTAAGTTGCAGATTCTAACGGCAATAAATTCTCAATAATTCCTAATTTTATAAACATTTATTAGAATCATAGAAAGTTACAGCATGAAAGGAGGCCATTTCGGCCCATTGTGTCTGTGCCGGCCAACAAAGAGCTATCCAGCCTAATCCCACTTCCCAGCTCTTGGTCCGTAGCCCTGCAGGTTAGAGCATCCCAAGTGCACATCCAAGTACTTTTAAATGTGGTTAGGGTTCCTGCCTCTACCACCCTTTCAGGCAGTGAGTTCCAGACCCCCACAACCCTCTGGGTGAAGAAATTTCCCCTCAAATCCTCTCTAAACCTTCCACCAATTACTTTAAATCTGTGCCCCCTGGTTTTTGACCCCTCTGCTAAGGGAACTAGGTCCTTTCTATCCACTTTATCTATGCCCCTCATAATTTTATATACTTCAATAAGGTCTCCCCTCAGCCTCCTCTGTTCCAAGGAAAACAGACCCAGTCAATCCAGTCTTTCCTCATAGCTAAGATTCTCTACTCCCGGCAACATCCTTGTAAATCTCCTCTGTACCCTCTCTAGTGCAATCACAACTTTCCTGTATTGTGGTGACCAGAACTGCACGCAGTACTCTAGCTGAGGCCTAACTAGTTTTTCATACAGTTGAAGCATAACCCCCCTGCTCTTGTATTCTATGCCTCGGCTAATAAAGGCAAGCATTCCGTATGCCTTCTTAACCATCTTATCTACCTGGCCTGCTACCTTCAGGGATCTGTGGACATGCACTCCACGGTCCCTTTGTTCCTCTACACTACTCAGTGTCCTACCATTTAATGTGTATTCCCTTTCCTTGTTAGCCCTCCCCAAATGCATTACCTCACACTTCTCCATATTGAATTCCATTTGCCACTGTTCTGCCCACCTGACCAATTTATTGATATCTTCCTGCAGTCTACAGCTTCCTTCTTCAGTATCAACCACACAGCCGATTTTAGTATCATCTGCAAACTTCTTAATCATACCCCCTATATTCAAGTCTAGATCATTGATATATACCACAAAAAGCAAGGGACCTAGTACTGAGCACTGCGAAACCCCACTGGAAACAGCCTTCCAGTCACAAAAACACCCATCAACCATTACCCTCTGCTTCCTGTCTCCGAGCCAGTTTTGAATCCAACTTATATTTGAATATTATTATTACTTTTGAAACCATTCTATATCACATGCAATCTGTTAGGGTGATGAAAAATGAAATATCATGGAATAGAGAGAGTGCTCCACAGAGTGAGTGTGACACTTTGAACTGTGACATCGAGCTGTGTGATAGACATTTGTTAAATGCAAGAGTAGATGTATATCCCACCAAACTGCTGACCGTCCAACTTCCTTTTCTGGCTCCCATGTTAGCTAAAATTGTTAACGGTTCTTTTTCCTCAGGTACTGTTCCCCTCTCCCTCAAATCTGCCATCATCACCCCTCTGCTCAAAAAACCAACCCGTGACCCCTCCGCCCTTGCAAACTACCACCCCATCTCCAACTTCCCTTTCCTCTCCAAAGTCCTTGAACGTGTTGTCGCCTCCCAAATTCGTGTCCATCCTTCCCACAACTCCATGTTTGAGTCCCTCCAATCAGGTTTCCGCTCTGCCACAGTACCGAAACGGCTCTCATCAAAGTCACAAATGACATCCTTTGTGACTGACAAAGATAAACTATCCCTCCTCGTCCTTCTTGACTTGTCTGCTGCCTTTGACATGGTTGACCACTCCATCCTGCGCCAACGCCTCTCCACCATCGTCCAGCTTGGTGGGACTGCACTCGCCTGATTCCATTCTTATCTATCTAAGAGTAGCCAGAGAATCATCTGCAATGGCTTCTCTTATGGCTCCTGCATCGTTACCTGTGGTGTCCCCCAAGGATCTATCCTTGGCCCCCTCCTATTTCTCATCTACATGTTGCCCCTTGGCGACATCATCAGAAAAAACAGCATCAGTTTCCACATGTACGCTGATGACACCCAGCTCTACCTCACCACCACTTCCCTCGACCCTTCCACGGTCTCTAAATTGTCAGACTGCTTGTCCGACATTCAGTTGTGGATGAGCAGAAATTTTCTCCAATTAAATATTGAGAAGACCAACGCCATTGTTTTCGGTCCCCGCCACAAACTCCGTTCCCTAGCCACTGACTCCATCCCTCTCTCTAACATCTGTCTGAGGCTGAACCACACTTTTCGCAAACTTGGCGTCATATTTGACCCTGAAATGAGCTTCCGACCACATATCCGAGGCATAACTAAGACCGCCTATTTCCACCTCCATAACATCACCCGTCTCCGCCCTTGCCTCAGCTCATCCGCTGTTGAAATCCTCATCCATGTCTTTGTTACCTCTAGGCTTGACTATTCCAACCCACTCCTGGCTGGCCTCCCACATTCCACCCTACGTAAACCTGAGGTCATCCAAAACTCAGCTGCCCATGTCCTAACTCGCACCAAGTCCCGTTCGCCCATCACCCCTGTGCTTGCTGATCTACTGGCTCCCGGGTAAGCAATTCCTCAATTTCAAAATTCTCATCCTTGTTTTCAAATCCCTCCATGGCCTCGCCCCTCCCTATCTCTGTAATCTCCTTTAGCCCCACAACCCCACGAGATATCTGCCCTCCTCTAATTCTGCCCTCTTGAGCATCCCTGATTATAATCGCTCAACCATTGGTGGCTGTGCCTTTTGTGGCCTAGGCCCTAAGCTCTCGAATTCCTTGCCTAAACCTGTCCGCCTCTCTACCTCTCTTTCCTCCTTTACGATGCTCCTTAAAACCTACCTCTTTGACCAAGCTTTTGGTCACCTGCCCTAATTTCTCCTTATGTGGCTCTGTGTCAAAAATGTAATCTTATAATACTCCTGTGAAGCGCCTTGGGACGTTTTACTATGTTAAAGGTGCTATATAAATACAAGTTGTTGTTGTTGTTGTTACAAACAGCAAACTTACACATCCTGTTTAAAGGAGCAGGGACATGAAAATGAAGACCTCACTTACTTTCTGAATACTAGCTGGGCGAATTCATTAAACACTATGATGAAGTAAAACAATATGAATGTGATTGGTGGAAATAAGGCACTTACTTTGTGTGAAAACAGACGGAAGTAGAAACACAAAGAAACTGAATATCAAACCAGCTGGCATTTTGCTGCAGAAAAATCGTAGCCTCATTTCACAGATTCCGTCTCTTTGCCTGTAAGAAATATACATATAGATATAGATATATATATAGCACCAGAAAGCCACCAGAAGTAAAACCGAGGCACATTTCCTGAATATGTTTAACACTTCAGACTGTGAAGAAAAGAAATGAGGTAAAAGAGCTTTCCAAATTATTTCCCCATTCTAACTTTGAACTGTAAAATATACAATAAACTTCTTCAGTAAATTTCTTCATAAACTTCTTCTCCACCTCTTCCTGTGAGAAGTGTAATAAAAGTTACTCTACCTAATAAGCGATGGACCATGCAAAATCCACCTCTTATCCACCAGCCACATAGACTTTCCAACTGAAAATAAAGTCATTGAAGTAGGAATAAAAAGTGAAATGCAATTACTTATTATAGGAAGAATGGATAAAAAGTACACTTGCAAAAGAATTCTCCACTAAAATTTTTACATGACATAATTAAATAAAATTGAATAGGAAACCTATGAATATTATATAACTGAGGATATGAATTAACAGCAATTAGCATTTTCTTATTCACTGCTGCTCCATTTATTGATAATATCTGTATAATAACATGCTTTCAATGGCATTATCATCACCAAATCCCCCACCATCAGCATCCTGGGGTCACCATTAACTAGAAACTCAACTGTACCAGCCATATAAATGCCGTAGCTACTACAACAGGTCAGAGGCTGAGTATTCTGTGGCAAGTGGCTTCGCTCCTGATTTCCCAAATCCTCTCCACCACCTACAAGGCACAAGTCAGGAATGTGAAGGAATACTTTCAACACTTGCAAGAAAAAAGGAGGCTGAGGGGTGACCTAATAGAGGTCTTTAAAATTATGAAAGGTTTTGATAGAGTGGATACAGTGAGAATATTTCCACTTGTGGGGAAGAGCATAACTAGAGGCCATCAATATAAGATAATCACCAAGAAATCCAATAAGGAATTCAGAAGAAACTTCCTTACCCAAAAAGTGGTGAGAATGTGGAACTCGCTACCACAGGGAATAGTTGAAGCAAATAGTATAGATGCATTTAACAGGAGGCTGGACAAGCATATGAGGGAGAAGGGAATAGAGGGTTACGCTGATAGATTTAGATGAGGAAAGGGGGGAGGTGGTTTGAGTGAAGCATAAATGCCGGCATGGACTGGTTGGGCCGAATGGCCTGTTTCTGTGCCGTATATCATATAAATTCTATCCTACCAACACTGAAACAAAAGTTATTTTTTTACAGATGTCAGTAACCCAAAGCAGTAGATGGTTATCTTAGTGTTGCAGTGTTAGGTTAACCACATCCACATCCTTCAATGATCTGCCCAAGGCCCAAATGTGTTTCATCTGAAACTGTGACTACTGCTTCGAGTTACTCACATGACCCAAATCAGGAACAGTTAGACAAGCCCAATACAATTTCATTATTGTCCGACATTTAAAAGACCCAAATACAGTAAATAAGCAGTAATCCTGTTTATAGATTTCCAAACAGAATTCTTTAAAGGTAGTGTATCTGCTATGGTGCTGCTCACAGTAGGTCAGAGGCTGGTTTATAAGGGCAGGAGCATTGGACCATCTCACACACCATGACCGGAATTTTCTGGGGTCCTTGTGGGTGCAATTGGAGGCAGGTTAGGTGGGAAATTTGAAATAATTTGCAGCGGGTCGGGGACCCGCCGTCATCCCGCCCCCACGCGCCTTTCCCTTGGACATGTTTGCCGGTGCGGCAGTGTCCCGAACGGCAGATGCGGGCGACCTAATTCAAATCATTAACAGGTAGTTGTCAGACCCTTAAGAGTGTTTTTCAGCCTACCTTTCAAATTTCCCTGGCTGTCCACAGATTCACGCAGCTCGGGAACCATGTCTGTCAGCCTGAGGCGGGAGTTGAGTGGCCATTGCTCCAGCTGATTAGATGACAGCATCAAATGTACTATAAAAGCTCACAGCTCACAGCTGATCACTTTCCTCAGGCAGAAGCTGTTGCTGACTGCATTCCCAGCACAGATGTATCTTTCTGCAGGCTGCAAGTGTTTCCAGCAAAGTCGCCATCCAGTTTCACCTCATTGTTACAACCTATCACACCATTGATAGATTGCTCCTCTGATCTCTACTTGACCTGTCATCTATTCCATAAGCATGGGTGCTGTTTATACTGTGTCAGCTTGGTCCTTAGGGGATGATTTTGCCAATGGGGAGCTTTTGGAGGCAGGACTCCCACTTGTCGGGTTTCAGTCCCGCCTCCATCAACTTCTGGCCAACCCACGCTATTTTCCCTTGATTGACCTTGTTAAGACCGCCCAGCAGGTTTAGCAGGCCAATTAAGGGAAAGCCGGTTGCAGAGAACGTTAATGTATGACGTTTCATCTGTCAAATATTTTTGACAGATGAATTGTCATCGTTTGACAGCTCTGTGAAGCTGTCAAACACTGACATTCTCTGTAGTTTGATGAGGTCTTGAATTCAAGACCTCATCAAACCTCTTTCTTTTGCAGGAATGAGATGGTTGTTGCATTGGAGAATACAACGGCCACCTGTCATCTCTACCGCGGAGGTGCGAGACTCTCCGCATACACACCGACTGAACCCTGCAGGAAGAAACAAAGGTAAGTACACCTTTTCTAACATTTTCCACTTACCTCAGATACTCACCTCTCCACACTTGCACCCATCACTTACCTTCACATCACACTTTTGCACCCGCAGACCCCCGCAGACCCACTACTCGCCTCGGTGACCCTGGCGGAGTTCGGAGCCTTCGGGAAGCCCGCACTTGTGTGGGCAAAATGATGATAAGCATATTTTCTGCCTGTTAACTACCTGTTAACAGGCAATTAATTGGCTTTAATCCCTTCCTGCCTCCAAAGAGACGGGACCCAGCGCGGGACAGCTACCCGCCCCCAAATTCTGCCATTTTCCCAGCAGCCCCGCCTCCATACCCACCTCCCCAGGGCTGGCAAGATCGCGCCCTTAGAATCGGACCACGATGAGCCCCAACACCAGCAGCACCAGGCACACCAGCAGCACCAACAACACCACCACCAACTTTCTCCTCAACCACCTGATGCTGAACAGGACAGAGGGCATCAGTGCAAGCCTGCACCGCGCCAGAGGTGAGGCCCCCAACACAGGGTATACAGGCAGAGGATGAGCTTCCTCAACATGACGGAGCAGCAGTGCCAAAGGAGGCTCAGGTTATCGCATCAGGTCGTCGCAGACATTTGCAGATTGCTGGAGCAGAATCTGCAGCCCAGAGGAGCGGGTGGACACGCCTTACCAGTGGCTGTCAAAGTCACCAGCGTCCTCAACTTCTTCACCTCAGGCTCCTTCCAGGGATCTGCAGCAGACATTTGCGACATTTCGCAGTCGGCCACCCACAGATGCATCACACACGTCACCGTTGCCTTGTTTGACAAGTCAACCAATTATATCAACCTTGCCTCTGATGAAGCCAGTGTTACTGAGCGGGCACTCGGCTTTGCCACTCTGGCTGGCTTCCCACGGTTGCAGTGCATCATTGACTACACATGTGGCCATCAGGGCACCCCGTCATCACCCAGGAGTGTTTGTCAACTGCAAGGGCTTCCACTCACTCAATGTGCAGCTGGTCTGCAATCATAGGAAGATCATCTTGCATGTGTTCCCTGGCAGATGTCATAGCTCTTTCGTGCTGCGCCAGTCCACCTTCCCTCAGCTCTTCACTCCTCCAAACAGACTTTCCAGCTGGCTACTTGGAGAGAAGGGCTATCCACTGAAGACGTGGCTCATGACACCCTTGTACTGAGGCCCAGGAGAGATATAATGAAATCCACATTTCCACCAGATGTGTCATAGAGCAGACAATAGGCATGCTCAAAATGCGCTTCAGATGCCTTGACAGATCTGGAGGATCCCTTCAGTACACACCAGCCAGGGTCTCCAGAATCGTCGTGGTCTGCTGTGCCCTGCACAACATAGCACAGCAGTGAGGATTAGCGCTGCATGAGGAGCAAGGCTCTGAGCGCACGGCCCCTTCAGAAGAGGAGGAGCAGGAGGAGGAGGAGCATCAGCTGGAAAACGAGGAGGAGCAGGAGCTGCCAGATCCACCAGCACCCAAGCACTTCCTGCCCGGGAGGCCAGGGATGGTCTCATCATGACCAGATTTACTTAACCTTACGCAGTACACCCATATGGCTGCTACATGATGCGTCAGGTTGGTACCACCCAACAGCAACACAATAAAGCATCCCTACAATGACCAAACCATTCCTTTCACACTGACCACCATTGTTGGAGGTACTGTTATGTCTCACCATTCACTGCAACTCACTAAGCCACTTACAAAGGTGCACACAAATTTCCACTTGTGTCGGGTGCCTCGCCTGTGAAGGGGAGGCGGAAGCTCAGTGATCATTGGCGAGTTCATTCATTAATAGCTGGGAAAAGCACATAAATACAGCAACATTCCACCTCATTACTTGCCTCATGGAAAGGCTCTTGCTCACTCCATTTTGACCACAGATTTAGACATCAGCAGTTTGCAGGTCACTTTTGAAACCTCAGAAGCCACTCTCACCACATTGCTAGTCACGATCACAACATTGAGGGATTGGCCCTCTGATCTCCACTTTACCTGCCATCTACTACATCAGCATGGGTGCTGCTTATACAGTCTCTCCTTGGTCCTCTGAACCAGGCTCTCCCATGCATCCCTCCATATGCTCATAGAGGGAGTCACAGCATGCAGTGGATTCTCTTCCCTTCCAATGGGCAGAAGAGACCTTCCCAGGACACCAACGCAGCCTGGTTGCACATTGCACAGGAGGACACAAGCAGCGATATTATTAGGAGGACCAGGCTACAGTGGCGCAAACCTTTCAATGATCTCAGTAGATCACGTAATGTTAGTACAAAGCCACACTCAATCTCATCCTGCTGTGCAACTCATCACTTCCCCATCTCACTAGCCACCCCTCACACTCACCCTCATCCTAGACCAATCATACCAACTAACAACACACAAGGGTAGGCACTTGTGTGTTTTAGCCAATGTTCATGTGAAGTTTCTGTTAATGTGCTGTCAAATATTGAAATCTTTATTTTCAACACTTTGCGCTCTTGGACAGATGTGTGTGCACCTTTGGAAGTGGCTTAGTGAGTTGCAGTAAATGGTGAGACACAGTGGTACCCCCCGCAATGGTGATGAATGTGAAAGTAATGGGTTGGACATTGTAGGGATGCTATATGTTATTGGTGTGGGGTGGTGCCAACCTGGCGTATCATGTGACAGCCAGGGTGTGCAGCATCAAGTGAAGTAAATCTAGCCATGGTGAGGCCATCCCTGGCCTCCTGGGCAGCAATGTGGTCGGGTGCTGATGCCCTCTGTCCTGTGCAGCATTAGGTGATTGTGGAGAAGGTTGGTGTTGTTGGTGCTGCTGGTGTGCCTGGTGATGCTGGTGTTGGGGCTAATTGTGGTGGGATTCTGAGGACCAAGGTGAGATAGTTTCAAGGGCACAGATGTCGATGTAATAGATGGCAGGTGAACTTGAGATGACAGAAGCGATCTGTCAATAGTGAGAGAGGTTGTTCCAGTGAGGTGACACTGGATAGAGAGTTTGTTCCAAACACCTGCAACCTGCTCAATCTGTCTTCCAAATGCAGTAAGCAACAGCTTCTGACCTTGGAAAGTGAACAGCTATGAGATGGGAGCTTTTATAGCACATTTCCAGCTGTCAAGTAATGAGATGATTCCATGGCCATTGAACTCCCGCCCTACTTACCTGACGTGATCCCCGAGCAGAGTGGACCCCATGGCCGACCTGGTAAATTCTGAAGGTGAGCTGAAAATAGTTGTTAATCCTCTGTTAACAAGGTCATAATGACCTGAATTGCCTCGCATGCCGCTGCTGCGTGTCGGGTCTGCTCAGCGATGACAGACCCGACATTTGGGAAAGGCGCGTGGCGGCGGGTTGAATGCAGGGTCCTGACCCGCTGTCAAAAAAATGTTTTTCCCACCCAACCCACCACCGATCGCGCCTGCTGACCCCCTGGAAAATTCCCCCCATAGAGTATAAAAGATTGGTTAGATTGGTTACAGCACAGAAGGAGGCCATTCAGCCCGTCAAGCCCATGCCAGCTCTCTGCAAGAGCACTTCAGCTGGTCCCACTCTCCCACCTTTTCCCCGTAGCCCTGCCATTTTTTTTCCTTTCAGGCAGTGCATTCCAGATCCTAACCACTCGCTGCATAAAAAAGTTTTCCTCATGTCGCCTTTGGTTCTTTTGCCAATCACCTTAAATCTGTGTCCTTTGGTTCTCGACCCTTTTGCCAATGGGAACAGTTTCTCTCTATCTGCTCTGTCTAGACCCCTCATGATTTTGAACACCTGTATCAAATCTCCTCTGAACTTTCTCTGCTCCAAGGAGAACAACCCCAGCTTCTCCAATCTATCCACGTAACTGGAGTCCCTCATTCCTGGAATCATTCTTGTAAATCTTTACTGCACCCTCTCTAAGGCTTTCACATCCTTCCTAAAGTGCAGTGCCCAAAATTGGACACAATACTTCAGTTGAGGCTGAACCAGTGTTTTATAATATTCATCATAACTTCCTTGCTTTTGTACTCTATGCTTCTATTTATGAAGCCCAGGATCCTGTGTGTTTTTTTAACCGCTTTCTCAACCTGCCCTGCCACCTTCAACGATTTGTGCACATATACCCCCAGGTCTCTCTGCTCATGCACCCCTTTTAGAATTGTACCCTTTAGTTTATATTGCCTGTCCTTGTTCTTCCTACCAAAATGTATCACTTCACATTTTTCTGCGTTAAATTTCATCTGCCACGCGTCTGCTCATTCCACCAGCCTGTCTATGTCTTCTTGAAGTCTATTACTCTCCTCCTTACTGTTCACTATACTTTCAGATTTTGAATTTGTGCCATGTACACCCAAGTCCAAGTCATTAATATATATCAAGAAAAACAGTGGTCCTTGTACCGACCCCTGGGGAACACCACTGTATACCTTCCTCCAGTTTGAAAAGCAACCGTTCACCACTACTCTCTATTTCCTGTCACTTAGCCAATTTCGTATCCATACGAAAGCAATGAGGTCATGCTAAAGCCATTGTATATCACTGGTTAGGCCCCAGCTGGAGTACAGTAAACTCTTTATTAACCGGCACCCAAATATCCGGAAATCTCTCTTAACCGGCAAAATTCTTGAGTAGGTAACCGGGGTTTTCCTTCATCTCTCGTATAAAATTAACTTTAAAAAAAACCCCGAGGCGTTTGCCTTGTATCGGAGCGTGTAGATTGGGAGGGGAATGTGCAGCCCGGGTAGGCAGCGGACACGACAGATGGTCAGCTGGCGGTCCCCGGGGAGACGGAGCTCCGAATGCAGGCGCATGTCAATGTGTACGGGGGTCTCGTACGTTGGGAGATATAACTCTCCGTTATCCGGACTTTTTGATTAGCCGGCACCACGCCGGTCCCGTTGGTGCCGGTTAATAAAGAGTTTCCTGTATTGTGTCCAATTCTGGGCACCACACACTTTAGGATGAATGTTAAGGTCTTGGAGAGGTTACAAAGGAGATTTACCAGAATGGTACTAAGAATAAGAGAATTCATTTGCGTGGAGATACTGGAGAAGCTGGGATTGTAATCCTTGGCGCAGAGAAGGTTAAGGTGAGATTTAATAGAAGTGTTCAAAACCATGAATTGTTTTGATAGAGTAAATAAGGAGAAACTGTTTCCAGTGGCAGGAGGGTCGGTAACCAGAGGGCACAGATTTAAGATAATTGGCAAAAGAACCAGGAGGGAGATGAGGAGAATTTTTTTTATGTAGTGAGTTGTTGCGATCTGGAAAGGCGGTGGAAGCAGATTCAACAGTAACTTTTAAAAAGACTTGGATAAATACTTGAAAATAACAAATTTGCAGGGATATGAGGAAAGATCGGGGCAGTGGGACTATTTGGATAGCTCTTTCAAAGAGCCGGCACAGGCACAATGGGCCAAATGGTCTCTTTCTGTGCTGTATAATACTAAGTCACCAGTGGAGATAATTTTCAAGTGAGAGGTTGATAAAGGAAGAAAGAACTTGCATTTATATAGTGCCTTTCACATCTTCAGGATGCCCCAAAGCGCTTCAGAGCCCATGAATTACCTTAAAACTGTCACAGTTACATTGTAGAGAATTGTAGCAACCGATTTACGCACAGCAAGATCCCAGATGGACGAGGATGGAACAGAATGTCGTGCAAGGAGCAAAGCAGGCGGTCGATTTCCCTGCCGATAAATGTTAAAATTATCTCCATTTGTGTGGGGTGTCCTGTGAGAAAATGATTGACTGGGTCTTAATTCCCTACACGTCCAAATCCTCTGTCAACACTCATTATCTGGGTTCACACACGATATGAAATTGTCACTAATAAATCCAATCGGGAATTCCGGAGAAATGTCTTTACCCAGAGGGTGGTGAGAATTTGGAACTCGCTACTACTGGGAGTGGTTGAGACGAATAACATAGATGCATTTAAGGGGAAGCTAGATAAGCACATGAGGGGGAAAGGAACAGAAGGGTATACTGATAGGGTGAGATGATCTAGGGTGGGAGGAGGCTCATGTGGAGCATAAACTCCGGCATGGACCAGTTGGGCAGAATGGCCTGTTTCTGTGCTGCAGACTCGATATAATTCTATCCAAAGTGAGATACCAGAAGATAATTTCTTGTTTTGTTTTATCTGTCTTGAGGTGTGGACACACCCTAATTGTCCTGAAAAGGTGTTAGTGGGACTTTTAAGAACATAAGAAATAAGAGCAGGGGTAGGCCACTCGGCCCATCGAACCTTCTGCACCATTCAATACGATCATGGCTGATCTTCTACCTCAACTGCTCCTTTCCGCACTATCCGCATATCCCTTGATTCCCTTAGTATCCAAAAATCTATCGCTCTCAGTCTTGAATATGCACAACGACTGTGCATTCGCAGCTCTCTGGGGTAGAGAATTCCAAAGATTCACAACCCTTTGAGTAAAGAAATTATTCCTCATCTCAGTCCTAAATGGTCGGCCCCTTATCCTGAGACTGTGACCCCCCAAACCAACCAGGGGAAACATCCTCCCAACATTTACCCCAACAAGCCTTTTAAGGATTTTATTTTGTTGTCATGGCTGAGCCACCTCACCATATGTCAACCTCACTGCATGGGACTGGAGAGGTCCAGACCAAATATGAATGGTGGGTCCTTTTCACTGAAGGACATTAATGTCCCATTTGGGTTTCAGTTTTTTGGACAATCTGGCAGATTCCATGGTCATTTTATCTGGTGCCTTTCCGCAAATTACTAGATTTATTGAATTTATCTTGCCCTGATGGGATGTGAACTCATGACCATTAAGTTCCTAATCCAAGCCGACACTCCCAGTCCTTCATTTAGCCAGTCAGTCAAGCCATTCAATTAGATCATAGCTGATCTGTACCTCAACTTCATTTTCCTGCCTTTGCTCCATGTCCCTTGATACCTTTACCCAACAAAAATCTATCCATCTCAGTCTTGAAAGCTCCAATTGATCCACAGCATTTTGGGGGAGAGAGTTCCAGATTTCCATTATCCTTGGTGTGAAGAAGTGTATCCTGACATCACCCCCGAATGGCCTACTTCTAATTTTAAGGTTGTGCTCTCTTGTTCTGGACCCCCCACCTGAGAAAATAGTTTCTCTCTATCAACTCCATCAAATCCTTTAATCATCTTAAACACATCGATTAGATCACCCCTTAATCTTTTATATTCGAGGGAATACAAGCCAAGGCTGTGCAACCTGTCCTCATAATTTAAACCCTGGTGTCATTCTGGTGAATCTGTGCTGCACTCCCGCCAAGGCCAACATATCCTTCCTGAGGTACGATGCCCAGAACTGAACGCAATACTCCAGATGTGGTCTGACCAATGTTCTGTAAAACTGTAGCATAACTTCCTCCCCTTTTGTATTCCAACCCTCTTGAGGTAAAAGCCAATATCCCGTTAGTCTTTTTGATTGCTTTGGTGTACCTGTCTATTGAAACTGGATAATTTAATGGGCCTTTTCCCCAAAACGTATCTTACAGATGGTGCAGTCATACTGTCGGAGTTGAGATGCACGCGGTATCTGACCAACGTGACCTGCCTTTAAGTCGTCCAATCCAACTCATCCGTTGAGGTCATGTGGTGTCTGCCAGGAAGGGCTATCGGGGTGACTGGATTGGGCAGGATCTACGAGACACAGTCCACCAGGGCCGGACCCTTGATAACCAACACGTTCACCATCAGTGGGAGCAACTTGACCATGGAGACAATCAACTGCTCTGTGGCGAATTCTTGAGGTCGCGCACCATCACAGATGCAGCTGGAAATACAGTCTGTCAGTGGGCAGGGTGAGTGTCTACCCATGGCTTTTTTAACCTTAATTTGAAAGCGATTCAACAATGTACAGAGACAGACAGCTTTTTTATTATTCATTCATGGGATGTGGGCATTGCTGGCCATTCCTAATTGCCCTTGACAAGGTGCTGGTGAGCTGCCTTCTTGAACCGCTGCAGTCCATGTGGTGAAGGTACTCCCACAGTGCTGTTAGGGAGGGAGTTCCAGGATTTTGAATCAGCGACGATGAAGGAACGTCAATATATTTCCAAGTCAGGATGGGGTGTGACTTGAGGGGAACTTGGAGATGTTGGTGTTTGCATTCGCCTGCTGCCCTTGTCCTTCTAGGTGGTAGAGGTCGCGGGTTTGGGAGGTGCTGCCGAAGAAGCCTTGGCGAGTTGCTGCACTGCATCTTTAGATGGTACACACTGCAGCCACGGTGCGCTGGTGATAGAGGGAGTGAATGTTTAAGGTGGTGGATGGGGTGCCAATCAAGCGGGCTGCTTTGTCCTGCATGGTGTCGAGTTTCTTGAGTATTGTTGGAGCTGAACTCATCCTCTTCTTCTTCGTCTTCTTAGGCAGTCCCTCGGAACTGAGGATGACTTACTTCCACACTAAAAATGAGTTCTCAGGTGACTGATGAGTCCAATGCGGGACCTACAGTCTCTGTCACAGGTGGGGCAGCCGGTGGTTGGAGGGGCGGGTGGGTGGGGTTCTTGGGTTGACGTGCGCTCCTTCCGCTGTTTGCGCTTGGCTTCCGCTTGCTCCTAGCGAAGAGACTCGAGGTGTTCGGCGCCTTCCTAGATGCTTCTCCTCCACTTTGTGCGGTCTTGGGCCAGGGATTCCCAGGTGTTGGTGGGGATATTGCACTTTTTCAAGGAGGCTTTGAGGATGTCCTTGAAGCAGTTCCTCTGCCCACCTGGGGCTCTCTTGCCATGTCGGAGCTCCAAGTAGAGCGATTGTTTTGGGAATCTCGTATCGGGCATGCGGATGTGGCCCGTCCATCGGAGCTGATCGAGCGTGGTCAAAGCTTCGATGCTGGGGATGTTGGCCTGAGCGAGAACACTGACCTTGATGCACCTATCCTGCCAATGGATTTGCAGGATCATGCGGAGGCAGCGTTGGTGGTACCTCTCCCGTGCTTTGAGGTGCCTGCTGTACATGGTCCATGTCTCTGAGGCATACAGGAGTGCAGGTATCACTACTGCTCTGTAGACCATAAGCTTGGTGCTGGGTTTGAGGTCCTGGTCTTCAAACACTCTCTTCCTCAGGTGACCGAAGGCTGCACTGGCACACTGAAGGCGGTGTTGGACTTCATCATCGACGTCTGCCCTTGTTGACAGTAGGCTCCCGAGGTATGGAAAGTGGTCCATGTTGTCCAAGGTCTCGTCATGGATTTTTTGATAATCGAGGAGCAGTACTGTGTGGCGGGGGAATTCATCTAGGCAAGTGGAGAGTATTCCATCACACTCCTTACTTGTGCCTTGTAGATGGTGAAAGGTTTTGGGGACTCAGGAGGTGAGTCACTCGCCACAGATTACCCAGCCTCTGACCTGCTCTTGTAGCCACAGTATCTACGTGACTGGTCCATTTAAGTTTCTGGTCAATTGTGACCCCCAGGATATTGATGGTGGGGGATTCGGTGATGGTAATGCCATTGAATTTCAAGGGGCGGTGGATAGACTCTCCTTTGTTGGAGATGGTTATTGCCTGGCACTTGTGTGGCACGAATGTTACTTGACACTTATTAGCCCAAGCCTGAATGATGTCCAGGTCTTGTTGCATGCGGGCACGGACTGCTTCATTATCTGAGGAGTTGCGAATGGAACTGAACACTGTGCAATCATCAGCGAACATCCACTTTTCTGACCTTATGATGGAGGAAAGTTCATTGATGAAGCAGCTGAAGATGGTTGGGCCTAGGACACTGCCCTGAGGAACTCCTGCAGCGATGTCCTGGGGCCGTGATGATTTGCCTCCAACAACCAGAACCATCTTCCTTTGTACCTATCTAAGAAAGCAAATATGGGATGAATATGGCTAGGTATGATTTTAGCCAGTGGAGTTTTTCCTCTGATTCCGACTGACTTCAATTTTACTAGGGCTCCTTGATGCCACACAATTTCAAGGGCAGTCACTCTCACCTCACCTCTAGAATTCAGCTCATTTGTCCATGTTGTCTTCAAATCCATCCATGGCCTCGCCCCCCTACCTCCTCCACCCCTCCACCTCCCCATCTTTGTAACCTCCTTCAGCCCTACAACTCTCTCAGATCTCTGCGCTCCTCCAATTCTGGCCTCTTGTTTATCCCTGATTTTCATCGCTCCACCAGTGGCGGCTGTGCCTTCAGCTGCCTAGGCCCTAAGCTCTGGAATTCCCTCCCTAAAGCTCGGGGATTTCAAAAGTGAATTTGATATAATCTTGAAGCGGAAACATTGCAGGGCTTTGGTGAAAAGGCGGGTGAGTGGGAATAATTGGATAGCTCCTTCAAAGAGCCGGCACAGGCCGATGGGCCGAATGACCTCCTTCTGTCCTGAAAGATTCTATGATTCTGCGATTTAAGTTCCTTACTAGCAATGCTTTTTCCCCACTGCTGAAATCATGAATACTGCAGAAGAACAGGGAACAAGAGGTGTTTGGCATCAGCATTTAGTGTGAGGCCCACTTCAGTTTTAACAAATACGCAGTTAGACTGTCTGTAAAAGTCATGAACTCAACACAGCTGCACCTCTGACACCTCTGAGACTAGAGGAGATCTGCTGCTGTGCTTCAAAGTGTCTGCTCGATCGGGCTAGTGCTGAGCTTGGGGACAAGTCAGTCTACAATGCTGTGTCGGAATCAACCTACAATAATATTGTTGGATCTAAAATAATCCCTTAGACAATGAGGATCCAAAGTGATTCCTTAGACAATGTGGATCCAAAGTGCGCCAAGCAGACTGAATCACCTTAGGCAATCAGCTGGGTTGAAGAGCAAACAAGAAGGTTAGGCTGGTTAGTGATTCATGATGGAGAAAATGGTGTGAATTCTGATGCCTCCTAATCCATTGTTCCTGCCTTGTAAGTCAGCACAGAATGTATCTCAATTGGTGCGCCATTTAGGCATTGTGTTGGATGAAAGACTTGCTTCACTAAACAGGGTCCTGAGGTCCATGAGCCAATATAGAATGAACTTATCCACTCCCGTGTCCAGGATTCCCTTCCATCCATTGGGTTGATGGAGCCATCTGTCGGGTCAAGAATTGTCTTCACATACCGAAATGTTGTGTGCTGAGGAAAAGGCATGAACACAGATGGATGTAAGATCCACAGGCAATGTGACCAGGAGTCTGTCCGATATGTGGGTTCACCATAATACCGATTGCCCAACCCCTCCTCCCCAGTCCTCCTCCCCAATCACAGATCTTGGTGTGCGATGTTTTATATTCATTTTTGAATTACTTTGCCTCAGGATTTACCAGGGAGACTAACAGGGTGGACATTAGAAGAAGAGATCAAACAAGATATCAAGATATTTAAGATAGAAAGGGGGGACGAACTAATTAGTAAACTAGTCAAACTTAGAGAGGATAAAGCCCCTGGTCCGGATGGATTGCATCCGCACATACTAAAGTAAGCTAGGGAAGAGATAGCAGAGACACTATATTATATATTGAATAGAAAAGGGAATAGTGCCAGAGGACTGGCGGACAATTAATGTTATTCCTCTATTTAAAAAGGGAGATAGAACAAGACCAGGGAACTATAGACCAGTTAGCTTGACATCGGGGGTAGGAAAGGCAATGGAATCTTTATTCAAAGCTGTAATAGAAAAATAGAAATACATTTAGAAACTAAAAATATAATAAAGAATGTATTTCATGCTTGACCAACCTTATTGAATTCTTTGAAGAATTAACAGAAGGAGTAGATAAGGTTGCGTAGCAGATGTAATATACTTGGATGTACTCGCCCATCGCTAGTTGCCCTAAGAAGATGGTGGTGGTGGATCTTCTCCTTGAACCACTGCAGTCCGTGTGCTGAAGGTGCTCCCACAATGTTTTCAGGGAGAGAATTCCAGGATATTGACCCAGTGACGATGAAGGAATTTTGATATATGTTCAAGGTAGGACGGTGTGTGACCTGGAGGTGATGGGCATCCCATCACATTGCTGCTTTTGTCCTTCTGGTTGGGAGAGGTCTCAGGGGAGGAAGGTGCTGTCAATGTAACTTTGGTGAGTTCCTTTTTTGTCCTGTCGATAGTACACACTGCAGCCACAGTGCGTCAGTGATGAAGGGGTTTGATGTCGAGTCTATTGGAGCGACAAGAGACATCCAGTTCTAAATATTGATATTTCTCTCCTCAGCTGTATTGTCACAAGAGTGGAAAGGCGACAGTCCACGAGATGTGACAGCACAGCAAGGTTTGTGCGCATAGATTCCATGTCATTACAGTTATCCATCGCGTCTGGTAAAAAAAATACGACATGGAGTCTGGTTTACTAATGAGGAATGGAGATCATCATCTATAGCCTTTCACTCCAAGAATCACAATCGCGAGTTGGCACGGTTACGCCATCGGACCCAGCTGTCTGGCGATTTGAAAGCTGGCGACTGTTCCCTGATTATAAACGACATCACACAGCAAAATGCAGGTCCTTATTTTTTCAGAATAGAATTTAACAGGGAGAGCCATAACTACTACCCTGCAACACGGCTTCATGTTTCTGGTAAGTGCTGTGTTATAATGACTCAGCAATTCACATTCAACAGTCAATGAGAAATATCATAAACTGTGGCGGTTCCATATTAACACAAAACACAGCTTATTATAATGCAGCGTCTGATGATCAATAACCTGGCGATATCTTCCAGTTCAGTCCTAAAGCAACCTTTGATACTCACTTTATTATCAATGATTAAATGTCTTGACTGTGTCCATCAATGTTATCAGATTGTCGACTCCCACCTATCTCTCTGATAGTGTTTAAAAGGCTTACATATCGGCAAAAGAAAGAACTTACATTGCTATAGCGCCTTTCACGACCTCAGGACCTCCCAATGTGCTTCACAGCCAATGAAGTACATATGAAGTGTAGTCACTGTTGTAATGTAGGAATCACGGCAGCCAATTTGCGCACAGCATAGACCCACAAACAGCAGTAAGCTAAATGAACAGATCTCTAAGAAAGTGACAAGGCAGTGCTCCCCAAGCTGTGACCTGCTCCTCTGCCCCCACCCAGTATTGTCCTTCTGGGCAGTAGAGGTCGCAGGGGAGGGAGGTGCTGTCAATGTAACCTTGGTGAGTTCCTTATTTGTCCTGTAGATGATACACAGTGCAGCCACTGTGAGCCAGTGATGGAGGGGGTGGATATTGAGTCTAGCAGAGCGACAAGACATCCAGTGCTAAATATTGATATTTCTTTCCTCAGCTGTATTGTCACAAGAGTGGAAAGGTGGCAGTCCACGAGATGTGACAGCACAGGAAGGTGTTCTTGTGCGCAGATTCCCTGTCATTACAGTTATCCATCATGTCTGGCAAACCAACCGTGAGGTGGAGTCTGGTTTAATACTGAGAACGAGATACCATGGGCTCCCTGGGCTTTCACTCCAAGGATCACAATCACAAGTCGCCACGGTTACGCCATCGGACTCGGCTGTCCGGAGATCTGAAAGATGGCGACTGCTCCCTGATTATAAACGACATCACACATCAAGATGCAGGACCTTATTTTTTCAGAATAGAATTTGACAATGGGAAGGGCCATAACTACTACCCTGCAACACAACTTCATGCTCTGGTAAGTGCTGTGTTATAATTACACAACAAATCACATTCAACTGTCAATTGGAAATAACATAAATTGTGGGGGGTACATATTAACACAAAACACAGCTTATTATAACGCAGCGTCTGATTATCAATAACCTGCCGATACCTTCCAGTTCAATACTAAAGCAAACTCTAATACTTAGTTTAAGACCAATGATTAAATGTCTTGGCTGCGTCCATCAATGTTATCAAATTACTGACTCCCATCTATCTCTATAATAGTGTTTAAAAGTCTTACATATGGACCAAAAGAAAGAACTTGCATTTCCATAGTGCCTTTCATAACCTCAGGACAGCCCAAAGCATTTCATAGCCAATGAAGTACATTTGAAGTGTAGTCACTGTTGCAATGTAGGAATCGCAGCAGCCAATTTGCGCACAGCAAGGTCCCTCAAACAGCAATGAGATAAATGACCAGGTCTCTGATAGAGTGACATTCCAGTGCTCCCCGAGCTGTGACCTGCTCATCCACGCCCACCCAGTATTGTCAAATCAAAGGACTTGGAGAGAAAGTGCATTAAGCACAGTGACAAACACTCCACCAAGCCTGAAAATAGGAAACAACTTTCACTTACATACTCACACAGAGTTACACATAGTTACACAGAGTTACACAGTGTTACATAGAGTTACACAGAGTCTACACACAGAAACAGGCCATTCAGCACAACTGGTCCGTGTGGTGTTTATGCTCCACACGAGCCTCCTCCCACCCTATTTCATCTCAACCCATCAACATATCCTGCTATTCTATTCTCCCTCATGTGCTTATCTAGCTTCCACTTAAATGCAACAATGCTTTTTGCCTCAACCATGTGGTCGCGAGTTCCACATTCTTATCACTCTCTGGGTAAAGAAGTTTCTCCTGAATTCCCTATTAGATTTATTAGTGATGATCATATATTGATCGCAACTAGTTCTTGTCTACCCCCACAAGTGGAAACATCTTCTCTATGTCTAATCTATCAATCCCTTCATAATATTAAAGGCCTCTATCAGGTCACTCCTCAGCCTTCTCTTTACAAGAGACCAGAGCCCCAGCCTATTCAGCCTTTCCTGATCATTGTAACCGGTTCTGGTATCATCCTTGTAAAAGTACTTTCTCTTGCAGGACTATGATTTCTATCTGAACTGATGCTTGACGTTATAATCATCTAAAAGGATCCATTCTCTCTGTGTTAGATTTCACAGATAAACCCACGATATTCCCCGCTGAAATTATTGCAGGAAAGCGTGTGAACGTAAGCTACACCTTCAACACCACATGCTCTGGAACAGCACCTGACTTAACCTGGGTCAATCCCGCTGACGTACCCGGGTCAATCTCAAACAGTGTAACTCAGCATGGCATCACTCTGATATATACTTCTGTTCTGACCCTGATCCCATCACTCAAACACCACAGACAAACGCTCACCTGCAGAGTCAGATATCCAACTGTTTCATCAGAGCAGACACTAGCACTAACTGTGCAATGTAAGTATGATCATCCTTTATTCTATATTGCCTGTAATAGTCTACATTGCACACAGCAAGATCCCACCAACAGCAATGTGGTGATGACCAGATCATCTGTTTTTTACTGATAAATATTGGCCAGGACACCGGGGAGAACATTTCTTTGAATAGTGTCATGGGATCTTTTATAATCACCTGAGAGGGCAGACGGGGCCTTGGTTTAACGTCTCGTGCGAAAGAAGACACTTCCAACAGCGCAGCATTCCCTCAGAACTGCATCTCCGATAGTGCAGCACTCCCTCACTACTGCCCATCCAACAGTTCATCACTCTCTCAGTGCTGCCCCTTTGGCAGTGCAGCACTCCCTCAGTAATGCACTAAAGTGTCTGCCTGGATTATGTGCTTTGTGATGAAGGAACTTGCATTGATATCACACCTTTCATGTTAAGAACATAAGAACATAAGAATTAGGAGTTGGAGTAGGCCATACAACCCCTCGAGCCTGCTCCACCATTCAATAAGATCATGGCTCATCTTCGACCTCAACTCCACTTTCCCGCCATATCCCTTGATTCCTCTAGAGTCCAAAAATCTATCTATCTGAGTCTTGAATATAATCAAAGACTCAGCATTCACAGCCCTCTGGGGCAGAGAATTCCAAAGATTCACAAACCTCTCAGTGAAGAAATTCCTCCTCATCTCAGTCGTAAATGGTCGACCTCTTATCCTGAGACTATGCCCCCTAGTTCTAGACTCTCCAGCCAGGGGAAATAGCCTCTCAGCATCTACCCTGTCAATCCCCCTCAAAATCTTGCATGTTTCAATGAGATTACCCCTCATTCTTCAAAATCCAGAGAGTGTATTATTGTCCACTCACTTAACCTGTCTATATCCCTTTGCAGGCTCTTTGTGTCCTCCTCACATCTTACTTCCCACCTAGCTTTGTATCCTCAGCAAATTTGGATACATTACATTCGGTCCCTTCATCTAAGTCATTAATATAAATTGTAAATGGCTGAGGCCCAAGCACTGAGCCTTGCTGTACCCCACTAGTTACAGCCTGTCAACCGGTAAATGATCCGTTTATCCCTACTCTCTGTTTTCTCTCCATTAATCGATCCTCTATCCATGCTAATATATTACCCCCAAGCCCATGAACCTTTATCTTGTGTAGCAACCTTTTATGTGGCAACTTATAAAATGCCTTTTGGAAATCCAAATATACTACATCCACTGGTTCCCCTTTATCTACCCTGCTAGTTACATCCTCAAAAAACTCTAATAAATTTGTTAAAAATGATTTCCCTTTCATGAAACCATGTTGACTCTGCCTAATCATATTATGACTTTCTAAATGCCCTGTTACCACTTCGTTAATAATGGATTCCAGCATTTAAGTTCCTTACTCTCATTTGCCACTTGGTTCCCCATTATTTTTGGTATGCTTTTTGTGTCTTCTACTGTGAAGACAGATACAAAGTATTTGTTTAAAGTCTCTGCCATTTCCTTAAACCCCATTATAATTTCTCCTGTCTCAGCCTCTAAGGGACCAATGCTTACTTTTGCTACTCTTTTCCTTTTTACATACTTGTAGAAGTTCTTACAATCTGTTTTTATATTTCTTGCTAGTTTACTCTCATATTCTATTTTCTCCCTTTTTATCAATTTTTTGGTCATCCTTTGCTGGTTTCTCAAGCTCTCCCAATCCTCAGGCTTACTATTATTCTTCGCAACATTATAAGCCTCTATTTTTAATCTAATACTATCTTTAACGTCTTTAGTTAGCCACGGATGCATCACTTTTCCCTTTGACTTTTTATTTCTCAATGGAATGAATATCCATTGAGAATTTTGGATATTTCTTTAAATGATTGCCACTGCTTATCTACCATCATACCTTTTAATCTAATTTCCAAATCTACCTTAGCCAACGTGCCCCTTATACCTTTGTAATTGGCTTTATTTAAGTTTAAGACTTTAGTTTCTGACTTAAGTATTTCATTCTCAAACCCAATATGCAATTCTACATATTATGATCAGTCTTCCCTAGAGGTTCCTTTGCTATGATATTACTAATGAACCCTGTCTCATTACACAATACAAGATCAAAAATAGCCTGTTCTCTGGTTGGTTCCATGATGTATTGTTCTCAGAAACTGTCTCGAATGCATTCCATGAACTTGTCCTCCAGACTACCTTTGCCAATTTGATTTGCCCAGTCTATATGAAGATTAAAGTCCCCCACAATTATTGCATTGCCTTTGTTACAAGCTCCTATTATTTGTTGATTAATACTCTGTCCAACTGTATAGCTACTGTTAGGGGGCCTATAAACTACTCCCCACAGTGTTTTCTGCCTCTTATTATTTCTTATCTTCACCCATACTGATTCTGCTTCCTGATCTTCCGAGCCAAGATCCTTTCTCACTACTGTCCTTATGTCATAATTTATTATCAGGGCTACCTCCCTCCTTTTCCATTCCACCTGTCTTTTTGAAACGTCAAGTACTCTGGAAAATGTAGTTCCCAACCTTGGTCACCTTGCAACCACGTCTCTGTAATGGCTATTAGATCAAACCCATTTATCTCAATTTATGCCATTAATTTGTCTATCTTGTTACAAATGCTCTGTGCATTCAGATAAAGAGCCTTTAATGTTAACTTTTTTTCCAGTATTCCCTGCTTTCACCTTATTTACTGATGCACCATTACTGTTAAACTCCCTGTCCCTTCCTGTCACACTCTGCTTATCTTTACCCAAATCACTACACTGCTCCATTGCCTTGACTTTTCTCTTTAGATTTCTAAATTTCTCCTCACCTGATCCCTCCCTCACCCACCTTTTAATTTAAAGCCCTATCTGCAGGCCTAGTGTTTTGATTCACCAGGACACTGGTCCCAGCCCAGGTTAAGTGGAGCCCATCCCAACGGAACACCTCCCTCTTTCCCCAGTACTGGTGCCAGTGCCCCTTCCTCCCACACCACTCTTTGAGCCATGCATTTAACTCTCTGATCTGCTTGTCCCTATGCCAATTTGCATGTGGCTCTGGTAACAATCCAGAGATTATTACCTTTGAGGTTCTTCATTTTAATTTTGACCCTAGCTCTTGAAAATCTCTCAGCAGAACCTCATTCCTAGTTCTACCTATGTCGTTGGTTCCTACGTGGACCACGACAACTGGATCCTCCCCCTCCCACTCCAAATTATTCTGCAGCTATGAGGAGATATCCTTAACTGGCACGGAGCAGGAAACACAGCCTTCAGAATTCCCGGTTGCGGCAGCAAAGAACAGTATCTATCCCCCTGACTATACCGTCCCCTACCACAACTACATTCCTTTTCACTCATCCCTCTTGAATGGCCTCCTGTACCACGTTGCCGTGGTCAGTTTGCTCATCCACCCGGCAGACTCTGCCCTTGTCCAAACAGGCAGCAAGAACCTCATACCTGTTGGACAAGGGCAAAGACCGCGCTCCTCCAGCACTGCACCTGCGGTCCCCTTACCTGCCTGAGTCGCAGTCACACCCTCCAGTCCCTGACCACTAACCAGACCTGTACCACTACCTAACCTAAGGGGTGTGACTGCCTCTTGGATCAAAGTGTCCAGGTAACTATCCCCCTCCCTGATGCCCCGCAATGTCTGCACCTCAGACTCCAGCTCAACAACGCTGAGCTGAGGTTTCTTGAGATGCAGACACTTACTGCAGACGTGGTCGTCCGGGACCATGATGCTCTCCACAAACTACCACGTGCTGCAAATGTAGCGCACCAACTGCACTGCCATCCCTATATAAGCTTGTATTATTTATTTGATTAATTAGAGTTTATGTATTTATTTAACTTAGCTTATAGTTTAGTTTTATAACTAATTACTTGATCTAGTTTAAGTGATAAGTAGCTGAAATTAAATCTTTACCTATTACACAAAGCACTACAAGTATTGGAGGCAAAAAGAATCTGTCAAAGTGCTTCACAGTCAATGTAAGTTAAGTGATCTTTATTTGTTTTTAGACGCACCATGGAATCTCTCAATTACTTCTCGTGATACGATTAAGGATTCGTCGACCAATATAAAAGAAGGGAAATCTGTAGTGATACTCTGCTCTGTTGAGAGCTTCCCAGCTTCTAACCTGACGTGGCAACATCTTGGTGTCACAATGAACAGAACAAGTTCCAGCAACAAGCTGCAGTTGGAGTTTCCTCATGTTACATCCAGGGTCGCTGGAGACTATCAGTGTGTGGCTGAGAATGAACATGGAGCAGTGGAGAGCGCCATAACCATCACTGTGGAACGTGAGTGTACAGATACTTTCACATCTCTCTAAATAGAAACAAATGAATGTCTACGGGAGACTGGAATTTACGAAGTCTATGAGATGCACTCGACCACGCTTAAAAACACACATACACTCTCCGCCTCTCCACCTCTCTCTACTCCTTTAAAACGCTCCTTAAAACCCTCTTCTTTGACCAAGCATTTGGTCACCTGTTCTAATATATCCTTATGTGGCTCAGTGTCAGAATTTTGTCTGAGAGTTTTAAAGGAGGAGAGAGAGGCGGAGAGGTTTATGGTGGCAATTCCAGAGCTTAGAGCCTCGGCGGCCGAAGGCACAGCTGCCAGTGGTGGAGCGAAGGGAATTGGGGATGTGCAAGAGGCCAGAATTGGATCAAGGCAGATATCTGGGAGGGTTGTAAGGCTGAAGGAGGTTACAGAGTTAGGGAGGGGTGAGGGCCACGAGGGATTTGAACACGAGGATGAGAATTTTAAATTCGAGGCGTTGCCAGACTGGGAGCCAATGTAGGTTGGGGGCAACAGGGGGTGCTGGGTGAATAAGATTTAGGAAGGGGCAGCAGAGTTTTCGGATGAGCTGAAGTTTATGGAGGGTGGAAAATGGGAGGGCTGGTCGGAGAGTGTCAGAATTTCCTGCTGACTCTCCTCTGGTCTTGTTCCAGATCCACCCAAGGAGACGACAGTGGCCATCAGCGGAGCCATGGGCGGAATAAAAGAGGGAAGCAACATCACGTTAACCTGCTCCAGTGAAAGCGTCCCCCCTGCATCTAGTTACGCCTGGTTCAGGATCGACGGAAACACGATCGTCCAATTAAACACAAGTGCTCGGTCCATCTACTTCAGTCACATAACACGGGAGAATGATGGCAGTTTCTACTGTACAGCGAGGAACCCACTGGGTATTGGCACATCCACCATTGTACACCTGAGTGTGGAATGTAAGTAGTTTATTCTATCGGTCTCTTATTAAAACTCAGGCACTTCCTGTCTGCGAAGAGCTTACTTCCTGTCATCACATTTCCGGTGTCCAGTGTTCCCGTTATGTCCAGTGACCACATTTCTAATGCTGACTGGCTATGTAAACGTCACGCTGTAATTACAACCTCCCACCAGTGAGCAATTAAAATCGGGAACACTCAGAAGGCCAAAATTGGAGAAGTTCAGAGATTACGGAGCATTGTAGGGCTGGAGGAGGTTACAGAGATAGGGAGGGGCGAGGCCATGGAGGGATTTGAAAACAAGGATGAGAATTTTAAAATCGAGGCATTTCTGGACCGTGAGCAAATGTAGGTCAGAGAGCAACAGGGGGTGATGGGTGAACATGACTTGTTGCGAGTGAGGACACGGGTGGCGGAATTTTAAATGACCTCAAGTTTACGTAGGATGGAAGATGGGAGGCCAGCCAGGAGTGCTTTGGAATAATCAAGTCTAGAGGTAACAAAGGCATGGATGAGGGTTTCAGAGTTAGGTTCTATCTTACAGTCTAACGGTGCTATGACGTCACCAAATTTGTTGTTCTTACTCCCTCAGATAAGCCGGAGATTTCCCCCGAGTCAGAGTGCACTCAGGAGGGCCAAGGGCGTCACCTGCGTCTGCGCGGCCAGATCCAACCAGCCCGGAGACCTCACCTGGCACCTCCCCCTCGCCAACATCAGCGGAAACCAATCGAGCGGCTGTTTCGTGGCATGGCAGATCAGCGCTGGGCAGCTGGTGACTGGCTCCCTGACCCTGCTTGGACGCCAGGGTGAGAAGGAAGTGACAGTCTTCTGCTCGGTTAGAAACCAGCATGGAGAAGCCATGTTCAAGGTGTACCTGTGGGTCAAAGTTGAGAGCACCTCTCAGGATCACTCTCCGTTCAGCCACTTAGTTCCCCAAGCTCTGGAATTCCCTCCTCAACCTCTCTACCTCTCTCTCTCTACCTCCTTTAAGACGACCCTTAAAACCTACCTCCATGACCAAGGTTTTGGTCACCTGTCCTAATGTGATATGTGATAAGGGCACTTCCTTAAAATTTGATAGGGTAGATAGAGAGAAACTATTTCCTCTGGTGGGGGAGGGGGCATAACCTTAAAATGAGAGCTAGGCTGTTCAGGGGTGATGTCAGGAAGCACTTCTTCACACAAAGGGTGGTGGAAATCTGGAACTTACTCCCCCAAAAGGATGTTGAGGCTGGGGGTCAATTGAAAATGAAAATAAATTGCACAAACTCGGGTTGTATTGGAGTACTGTGTTCAGTTCTGGGCACCACACCTTATTGGCCTTGGAGGGAGTGCAGTGTAGATTTACCAGAGTGATAACTGGACTCCAGGGGTTAAGTAGGAGTGGGAGTGGCTGGAGAGCGCGAGACATCGGCGGCTGATTTCAAGGTGAGTGGGATCCCCCGGGAGAGTCTGGAGAGCGCGAGACCTCGGCGGCTATTTTAAAGGTGAGCGGGATCCCCCGGGAGAGGCTGATTTAAAGGTGAGCGGGATCCCCCGGGAGAGGCTGATTTAAAGGTGAGCAGGATCCCCCGGGAGCGGCTGATTTAAAGGTGAGCAGGATCCCCCGGGAGCGGCTGATTTAAAGGTGAGCAGGATCCCCCGGGAGAGGCTGATTTAAAGGTGAGCAGGATCCCCCGGGAGAGGCTGATTTAAAGGTGAGCAGGATCCCCCGGGAGAGGCTGATTTAAAGGTGAGCAGGATCCCCCGGGAGAGGCTGATTTAAAGGTGAGCAGGATCCCCCGGGAGAGGCTGATTTAAAGGTGAGCAGGATCCCCCGGGAGAGGCTGATTTAAAGGTGAGCAGGATCCCCCGGGAGAGGCTGATTTAAAGGTGAGCAGGATCCCCCGGGAGCGGCTATAACGGACCGGTGAGTGTAAAGAAGTAAAAAGTAATCGAAGTGTGACGTCACCAGAAAGCAGGTAAGTGATTGTTGGTGCGTATTTCTCTATTTCTCGCTTTTTTCCAAACTTGGGCGTCTAAATTTAAGTGCCTTGGTGTAGATTAAAAGATATACGTGTTCCAAATTTAAAAACTAATTCATTAATTAATTGAGATGGGAGACCAGGCAATGTGCTGTTGTTGTTGCATGTGGGAGCTGGTGGACACCATTGAGGTCCATGGCGACCACATCTGCAGCAAATGTTGGCTGCTCGAGGAACTTCAGCTCAAAGTTGATGAGCTGGAGTCCGAGCTTCGGACACTAAGTTCCAGGAGGCAGTCACACCCACTAGAGTAATTACTTCCAATTTGGCCCATGGTCAGAGACAGGAGGGTGTGACTACAAGCGAGGCAGGTATTGGGATCCAGGAGGTAGTGATGGAGGAGCCTCAGCCCTTGGCCTTGTCCAACAGGTACGAGATTCTTGCTCCCTGTGTGGACGAGGGCAGGGACTGCAGGGAGGATGAGCAATCTGACCACAGCACCATGGTACAGGGACCCATTCAAGTGGGGGGAGTAAAAAGAAAAGTGGTAGGGGTAGGGAACGGTATAGTTAGGGGGATAGATACAGTTCTTTGCAGACTCTGAACAAATATTTTGTATCTGTCTTCATGGTAGAAGACACTAACAACATCTCAATAATGGATAATCAAGGGGCCACAGGGAGGGGGGAACTAAAGACAATCACTATCACTAAGGAAAAAGTACTTGGTAAAATAATGGGACTAAAAGACGACAAGTTCCCTGGACCAGATGACTTGCATCCCAGGGTCTTAAAAGAAGTGGCTGCAGAGATAGTGGATGCATTGGTTGCAATATACGAAAATTCCCTGGACTCTGGAGAGGTCCCAGCGGATTGGAAAACCGCAAATGTAACATTCCTATTTAAGAAAGGAGGGAGACAGAAAGCAGAAAACTATAGACCAGTTAGCCTAACATCTGTCGTTGGGAAAATGCTGGAGTCCTTCATTAAGGAAGCAGTAGCAGGGCATTTGGAAAATCATAATGCAGTCAAGCAGAGTCAGCATGGTTTTATGAAAGGGAAATCATGTTTAACAAATTTGCGGGAGTTCTTTAAGGATGTATCGAGCAGGGTGGATAAAGGTAAGCCAGTGGATGTGGTGTATTTGGATTTCCAGAAGGCATTCATTAAGGTGCCACATAAAAGGTTACTGCATAAGATAAGAGCTCACGGAATTGGGGGTAATATATTATCATGGATAGAGGATTGGCTAACTAACAGAAAGCAGAGAGTCGGGATAAATGGGTCATTTTCCGGTTGGCAAACGGTCACTACTGGGGTGCCACAGGGGCCTTAACTATTTACAATCTACATTAATGACTTGGATGAAGGGACCGAGTGTAATGTAGCCAAGATTGTGGATGATACAAAGATGGGTGGGAAAGCATGTTGTGCAGAGGACTCAAAGATCTACAAAGGGATATAGACAGGCTCAGTGAGTGGGCAAACATTTGGCAGATGGACTTTAATGTGGGAAAGTGCGAGGTTATCCACTTTGGCAGGAAAAATAAAAAAGCAAATTATTATTTAAATGGAGAGAGATTACAAAATGCTACAGTTCAGAGGGACCTGGGGGTCCTTGTGCATGAAACAAAAAAGTTAGCATGCAGGTACAGCAAGTAAGCAAAAAGGCGAATGGAATGTTGGCCTTTATTGCAAGGGAGTTGGAGTATAAAAGCAGGGAAGTCCTGCTACAACTGTACGGGGTATTGGTGAGACCACACCTTGAGTACTGCATACAGTTTTAGTCTCCTTATTTAAGGAAGGATATACTTGCATTGGAGGCAGTTCAGAGATGATTCACTCAGTTGATTCCTGAGATGAGGGGTTTGACTTATGAGGAAAGGTTGAACAGGTTGAGCCTATACTCATTGGAATTTAGAAGAATGAGAGGTGATCTTATTGAAACATATAAGATACTGAGGGGGCTCGACAAGGTAGATGCAGAGAGGATGTTTCCCCTCGTGGGGAAATCTAGAACTCGGGGGCATAGTTTCAGAATAAAGGGTCGCCCTTTTAGAACTGAGATGAGAAGGAATTTCTTCTCTCAGAGGGTCATAAATCTGTGGAATTCTCTGCCCCAGAAAGCCGTGGAGGCTGGGTCATTAAATACATTTAAAGTGGAGATAGACAGATTTTTTAAAGATAAGTGAGTGAAGGGTTATGGGGAGCGGGCTGGGAAGTAACTTTGAGCCCAATATCAGCCATGATCTTATTGAATGGCGGAGCAGGCTCGAGGGGCCAAGTGGCCTATTCCTGCTCCTATTTCTTATGTTCTTATGTTCTTAAATTACTAGGAGAGATTGCACAAACTAACGTTATATTCCCTGTAATTTAGAAGTTTAAGGGGTGATTTGGTCCAAGTTTTCAAGATATTAAGGGGAACTGATAGGGTAGATCGAGAGAAACTATTTCTGTTGGTTGGGGAATCTCAGACTAGGAGACATAGCCTAAAAATTAGAGCCAGGCCTTTCAGGAGTGAAGTTAGGAAACTCTCTTCTGCAAGCGGCAATTGATGCTCATTCAATTGTTAATTTTAAATCTGAGATTGATAGAATTTTGTTAACCAAAGGTATTCAGGGATATGGGGCAAAGATGGGTATAAGGTGTTAGGCCACAGATGAGCCACTGAATGGCAGAACAGGCTCGAATGACCTCCTCCTGATCCTATACTCCTTCCTATGGTCCTATGTGGCTCGCTGTAAAAGTTTGGTCTGATTTACGCTCCTGTGAAGCACCTTGGAATGTTTTACTACATTACAGGCTCTATAAAAATGCAAGTTATTGTTGTCTGATACAAGCCAGCTGATTGTTGATCAGTCAGAGCTCCCCAAACATTGCAGAATGGTCCCAGGAATGAGAGACTTCAGTGATGTGGAGAGACTGGAGAATCCCGGATTGTTCTCCTTAGAGCAGAGAAGGTTAAGGGGAGATTGAATCAAGGTATTCAAAATAATGAGTGGTTATGTTGGATTAGATAGGGAGAAACTGGAGGTCGACTGGAGGTCGACTAATATTACATCTTTAGAAGTTACACATATAGATGTTATATATGTAAATGTTACATATATAAGGTGGTTCACTAATATCCCTTAGTGAAGGAAACCTGCCATCCTTACTCGGTCTGGGCCTATATGTGACTCCTGTCACACACCAACGTGGTTGACTCTTAACTGCCCTCTGAAGAGGACGCTCAGTTTGCATCAAACCCGCTACGAGCAGTTTAAGAAGAAGGCCCACCACCACCTCCTCAAGGAGCAACTAGCGATGGGCAATAAATGCCGGCCTTGCCAGCGACATCCACAACCTGAGAATGAATTGTCAAAAATTGAGCGAGTGTGTCGCTTCTCGAGGTACATCGGAGCTCAGTTCTCAAACTGTATTGCAGTAATTAATGGCTGTTTTTACAGGTGGAGACTCCAATGAAAGGAAAGTCGGACTGCTTGCAGTTGGCATCATTTTGATTTTTGAAATGGTTGGATTCATAACCTTCAAGTACGTGCAAAGGTAAGTGCAAAGGTTTAACTTAGTTTTTTTTTCAAACTCTTTACTTCAATCTTCACTCCTTAAGACAGTGACTGTTTCCCTCAGGTTCAGCAGCAGATGCTACTCCCATAAGCGGTCCATGTCTCCCCTATGATCTGGAGTGTGCCTTTCACGGCCCAGTATCGAGGTGAATGCTAATGAGACCCAGAGGTCCCTCACTCTGCACGCTAGCTGCTGGATTGTACCAGGTCACCTTGTGATTCGAAAAAAACTCACCATGACTACACCTCGATAAACAATTCATTGGCTGGGAAGCATGTTGGGATGTCCCGAGGATGTGAATAAATAACTGCAGATTCATGTGTTCTATTTTTCTCTCTCTGATTTAGATTTACGAGAATGATAATAGAACTGAGAGGTAAAACAATCAGGAAAGACTGAACAGGCTGGGGTTCTTTTCTCTAGAAAAGAGAAGGCTGAGGGGTGACCTGATAGAGGTCTTTTAAGATTATGACGGGGTTTGATAGAGTAGATGTAGAGAAGATGTTTCCACTTGTGGCAGAGGCCAGATCAGAGGCCATAAATATAAGACAGTCACTAATAAATCCAATAGGAAATTCAGGTAAAGTTTCTTTACCCAGAGAGTGATGAAAGTGTGAAACTCACTACCACATGGAGTGATTAAGGCGAATAGCATAGATACATTTAAGGGGAAGCTAGATAAACACATGTGGAGAAAGGAATAGAAGGTTATGCTGATAGGGTGAGATGTAGAGGGGTAGGGAGAAGGATTGTGTGGAGCATAAACACCGGCATGGAGCAGTTAGGCCAGTTAAGGGGAGATTTAACAGAGGTGTTCAACATCATGAGGGGTTTTGACAGAGTAAAACCAGGAGTGGGGAACTAGTGAGAAAACATCACTTTGTCTTGCGCTATAAGCAAACTGTCAACCCTTTCTGTCCTGACACTGTGACAATATTTCTGCTCAAAGCTGGGCTGCCTTTGACGTGAAGTTTCTACTGTGTTTGGGAGCAGGAGGACGTTTATTCTGCTGTTCCCCCATTCTCTCCTGCGACCCCTGCCGGGTTTTCTGTTCCAGCGACACTGGGCAGCCCTTCGATAGTTGTTGTACGTGCCCACTTTCATGCGTAAGACCAGTAAGTTTGAGCAGGACCGACCAAACCAACATGGTGGGGCCGGGGTGTTGGGCGGGGGGGGGTGGGGAATGGCCTCACAGCGAGTCCTGGCCCTGCCCTCAAGTTGAAGCGGAAGGAAGATTCCCCCCTGGACCTTGTGTCTTAACAACATCATAAACACATATCCCTCACTCTACCATTACCATAAAGCCAGAGTGTAAAGGAATAGCCATATTTCAGAAAAATACACCACCTTATGAAAGAATTTTGATTATTAAAACATGACAAACTGGGTTTAAAAATCTGGAAGCCTTAACAAGCTAAAGCTGTAAATACAGGCTTCTGAGATAAAATGAGTCATTAACACAAAGCTGTAAACACCATACAAGCTTTTGAAATGGGAATTGGTTGTTGACATTGAAACAATGACCCTGTTGAAGCAGCAGGGTTGGAGCTTCCAAGAAGTCTGCAGTTTGGCAAGAACACAATAGCTGTACCCAGTTTAAAGTGTTATAAACTAACACTTCGAACAGAAACACAGAACATTAAAGAACCATATGCCTTCATAAATATAATATCAAATGAAACAGGAGACATAATTCTTGGTACAACCAATTGAAGTAGCTAAGGGGACAAAGAGATACCCGGTTGAAGTGTTTTTAATTTGCATGTTGTAAAAGATACAAACAGAAGACTTTCATAAATATGACATCAATAGATGCACCAAGCAATCACATTGGGCTGAATTTTGAAACTGGGGTCGGGTTGGTGTCGTGAATCATACATTCTGGCTTGTAAACCCGCCTCCATCGAGATGTGGCCAACCCACTGTATTTTCCCTTGATTGACCTTGTTGAGCCCGCCCAGTGGGCTCAGCAGGTCAATTAAGGGCCACCCGGCAACAGGTGATGTCACAGATTGACATTTCATCTGTCAAGAGCTTTTGACAGATGAAATATCAGCGTTTGACAGCTCTGTGAAGCTGTCAAACACTGACAATATGATTTCTAACTTCAGTCCTTCCTCTCAAGCTGAGTTAGAAATCATTCCACCACAGAAAACAGAAGGCTGCAGTTTTTGACAGGACCACGGCTTTTCTGCTTTCTGTGCCGGTGAGATTTCTGACTCCCGAGAACTGAAGGGCTGACACCTGCAGGAGGAATTTAAGGTAAGTAAAACTTTTTCCCACAATTAGCACTTACCTTACACACTTACCTCTGCACACATGCGCCCATCACTCACCTGCCCACCGGACATATCGACCCCTCCAACCCCGGCAGACCCACGGTCTGCCCCGATAACTTGGCGTGGTTGCCACCTGTCGGGAAGCCCACATTTCACCTGTCAAAATAGGGATTATCCAAAAAACTGCCTGTTAACTACCTGTTAACAGGCAGTTAATTGTCACTAATCCCTTCCCGCCTCGGGGAGTCGGGTGTCAGCACAGGTCGGGTACCCGCCGCCAGCGAAACTGGCATGGAGGCGGGTTGGAGGCAGGATGGGGTCGGGACCCCCGAATCTGCAACTTTAACCCCCCACACGCTTCCAAACCCGACTCCACGGGTCATTAAAAATCCAGCCCATTGTGTTTGTATTGAACTTGGAACAGTTAGGAGACACGACGTCAGCTTATAACCAGCTGAGGTTTAAGAATTGAATAGAAGACCTTCGTAAGAATGGCATCAAATAGATACCTCAGTTATAACCGTTTTTTATGATAAGTTTTGAACTCCTACACAGCAGACACAAGTCTGCAAGCTAACAGCTGAATTGACAGTAAGAATAGAAAGAAGTCAATGGAAATATGACTAGAGATAATTAGCTTACATCAGCAGAAAACTTCAAAGGATATACCACTGAAAAAAGGGTATAAAGATAGGATTTTCAAATGGGAAAACAGAATTCGCTGGAAGGGGCAAGCGATTCTCAACTTCAGAGGCAAGCTCTGTAAGTTTACAACTCTTTGAGTCTCGGGTGATCAAAGGTACTTGTATTTGATGTTGGTGGATATCCTGGATTAAGAATAAGTAGAAATGTAAAAATGAAACAAAGTTAAGATTTGAGAATAAGGATCACGGAGAATAAGAAATGTAAGCTATTTGTATTTTGAACTGTTAATGTTGCGATTGAATCACCAACTGTTAACTACATGTCGGTTCTTTAATAAATCTATATATTTTTAGAATTATCTCACATAATACTTCTGTATCAAACTCGAGAACTCAATCTCTGTACACTCTTTGGTGAGGAGTTGCAGAATTCTGGGGGAGTTTTCTGGACCCTCATAATATCCGGAAGGTTACAGTCTAGTTAAACTTATTGAAAGTGCTATCTGGAGGATGGTAACATCTTCAAGTCATTCCTTTCCTTCAGGGAGAGATAGTCTGAACCTTTAGACCCAATTAAGTGTCTTATAGGATTCGGTTATCTCTAACTTTAGTTGAAGGTGAACGTCTGGGGAATACGCCTGATCCGGGGTAGCCCGAAAAGGGCTAAGACTAGTAATTATCCCTTCAGTTGGCGCCCAATGTGTGTGTGTTAACGAGTTGATACAGAAGCTATACTTATATTTATATCTATATATATCCTGTAGATTGTTAAGTATAGAAGGAGTGTTTTACTGACAGTGGTACTAAGACCCAGATTTAAGTTTCTAGAGATGACAAGTCCCTGATCAGGCCTTGTAGAACTTAAATCAGAACTCCCTCAATATACCATTGAGGTCTAGAAGCTTCTTAACAAGTTCATATTAAACCCTAACCGAGGTTAGGTCCTGACGAAATTAAACCCTAACCGAGGTTAGGTCCTGACGAAATGGCAAACCCTGTCGGAATTGGCCAAGTCTTTTTATTAGGAAATTCAAACGATTGCTTTATTAGGGGAAATAATCCTATCCCTGTCCCTCCACAAAACCAAGTGATAATTTTTGAAATAGAAGGTTTTGATGCCGAAGGAGCCGTTAGAACACATGGCACAATTAATGTTGATCCCCAGAACCAGGGGATACAGAATATCCAGTGGGATAATCAAACAAATACTCCAAATCCAATAAATTCCTTAATGATAAGGTGCACACCTGCACAATTGGGAGGCCTAATGAACGGTGCCCAACAAGGTGCTGGCAACCATGGCCGAATAGCAGGACCCGGAGCAGCCTGTGCTCCTGGGGGCCATGGATTCCGGTTAAGGTGGCAAACTCATGAAGAAATAAATGACCAGAATCTTCGAGAAAACTATAGACAGCTTAGAATCCATTATAATAAACAGTCTGATAAACCCCCTCAGGGATCTGGAAAACATGAACCCTCAAGAGGGAGGAACAAAAATCAGTTAAAATAATTAAAGACAAAGCAGCAAATGAAACTCAGGATCCTGAGGATGAACAATCCCAGGATTGAAGGCCTGGCACCCAGCCAGGGCCTCTTGAATTCCCCTATGCCCTGGCAACCTGGCCTCCAAACACACAAGTGAAGGCCCTGTTTGATACGGGAGCTGATTACACTGTAATAGATCCTGCAATTATAAAAACTAAGTGGACAGATTTGGGAAGCCCAATTTGTAAAAAAAAATTAGGGGGATTCACACAAGACGAAACCAAAATAATTAATTTTTACAAAATACCTATTACTATATATGGAATCACGGTGACCCTTGATGTAGGACTGGTACCACAATTGGCCTGTTCTCTCATTATAGGACAACCAGACATGAAACATTACCTTAAAATTTCAACCAAACCTGTAGAAGCATCCACAGACCAGGACGACAGGGAAAAACATGTTCGAACACAGCTTGATCGAGCTTGCCTAGAGGGGGAGGCAAAGACCTCCTTGAGCAACTCATTAATAGATACTACCCTTATCTACAACGCCATCCAAATCAATGTGGAAAGATAGACATCAAACGCCACCCACTTGATGCTGGCTGGCACAAGCCTAAAAAACAGTGGCCTATTCAAGACCACAAAGGAAAAATAGATCTCCTAACAACGCTCAAAGAACTAACAGAGCAAGGTGTCTTAATCAAAATGGCATCTAGAACTAATTCACCATTGTTTGGTGTTGCTAAACCAGATGGGAGGTGGAGATTAGTGGTCGATTATACAGCCTTAAATAAGGTAACGGCCCCACATACTGCACAACAGCAAAATTCCACAGCCCTTCTCTCTGGAATCACGAGGGAAAAATATAAATCTTGTATTGATCTAGCAAACGGCTTCTGGTCACATCCAATCGAAAAAGCTGATTGGCCAAAAACAGCGATGACTGGACCCGATGGTTATCAGTATTGCTGGACCAGATTGCCCCAGGGATTTCAAAACAGCCCCGTTCTTTTTTCAGCCCACATCATTGACCTTTTAAAAGACCTACCTAATGTCAATTCTTATGTGGACGATATATATCTGTCACATGACAATCTCCAGGAGCACTTGAAAGCCATTGATAGTGTTTTATCCAGACTTACAACTGCTGGGAATTTAATCAACATAAAAAAGAGTCAACTAGTTAGGGAAGAGGTAGATTTTCTGGGCCTACAAATAACTGGAAACGGTAGAGGATTAACTCAATCCTATAAAGAAAAATTAGCCACCATTCAATATCCTAAAACTCTGAAAAATGTGCAAGCCAGTTTAGGACTCCTGAATTTTGCTCGATCCTTTACGCCAACCTTTGCTGAGCTCTCAGCACCCCTCTATGCTCAAGTGGGCTAGGCAGCAAAAGGACCATTCATATTTTCACCAGACGATAACTCAAAATTGCAACAATTATGCCGAGAGTTACAAAAAGCCATAGACCTGGAACAGAGGGACCTACAAGTTCCCCTCAAGATTCATCTCAGGTCATCACCTAAAGTGGCAGTTGCAGTTTTCTATAATGAAAAGAGCATAGTGCCCATTCAGTTCCAATCTTATAACTTTTCCAATGTCGAAAGGAGATACATTAAAAAAGAAAGGGTCATGACTATGGTAATCCAATGCCTCATCAAGACACGAACCCTTCAAGGGAAATACCCCATTACTATCTATACTGAGATTCCCGATTTAAGATCAGATGGCTTCTGATGAAAAAAGAGCCACCCAGATCCGATGTGTCTCTAAACAAAGGCAAGAGACACAAAGGGCCATACTAAATCATAAGTCTAAAAGGACAAAGGGTGTTAATAAAATAAGCCTAAAGGCTCTGTGTCTTAATGCAAGGAGTATCCGTAATAAGGTGGATGAATTGACTGCAAATTGATGTTAACGGATATGATGTGATTGGGATTACAGAGACGTGGCTCCAGAACAATCAAGGCTGGGAACTGAATATCCAGTGGTATTCAACATTCAGGAATGATAGAATAAAAGGAAAAGGGGGTGGGATAGCATTGCTGGTTAAAAAGGAGATTAATGCAATAGCTAGGAAGGACATTAGCTTGGAGGATGTGGAATCAATATGGGTTGAGCTGCAGAACACCAAAGGGCAGAAAACATTAGTGGGGGTTGTGTACAGACCTCCAAACAGTAGTAGTGAGGTGGGGGAGGGTATGAAACAGAAAATCAGAGGTGCATGCAAAAAAGGCACAGCAGTTATCATGGGTGACTTTAATATGCATATAGATTGGGCTACTCAAACTGGAAGCAATACGGTGGAGGAGGATTTCCTGGAGTGTTTAAGGGATGGTTTCCTAAACCAATATGTTGAGGAACCAACTAGAGGGGAGGCCATCCTGGACTGGGTGTTGTGTAATGAGGAAGGACTAATCAGCAATCTTGTGGTGCGAGGCCCCTTGGGGAAGAGTGAACATAGTATGGTGGAGTTCTACATTAGGATGGAGAAGGAAACAGTTAATTCAGAGACCATGGTCCAGAACTTAAATAAGGGCAACTTTGAGGGTATGAGGCGTGAATTGGCGAGGTTAGATTGGCAAGCGATATTTAAGGGGTTATCAGTGGAAAGGCAATGGCAGACATTTAGAGATCGCATGGATGAAATACAGCAATTGTACATCCCTGTCTGGCGTAAAAATAAAAAAGGGAAGGTGGCTCAACCATGGCTAACAAGGGAAATCAGGGATAGTATTAAAAGCAAGGAAGTGGCATACAAATTGGCCAGAAGTAGCAGCAAACCCGGGGACTGGGAGAACTTTAAAACTCAGCAGAGGAGGACGAAGGGTTTGATTAGGGCAGGGAAAATAAAATATGAAAGGAAGCTTGCGGAGAACATTAAAACGGACTGCAAAAGCTTCTATAAATATGTAAAAAGAAGGAGGTTAGTAAAAACAAACGTAGGTCCCCTGCAGTCAGAAACAGGGGAAGTCATAATGGGGAACAAAGAAATGGCAGATCAATTGAACAAGTACTTTGGTTCGGTGTTTACTGTGGACGACACAAACAACCTTCCGGAAATAAAAGAGATCAAAGGATCTGGTAAGACGGAGGAGCTGAGGGAAATCCTTATCAGTCGGGAAAAGGTGTTGGGGAAATTGATGGGACTGAAGGCTGATAAATCCCCAGGGCCTGATGGTCTGCATCCCAGAGTATTTAAGGAGGTGGCCTTGGAAATAGTGGATGCATTGATGATCATTTTCCAACATTCCTTTGACTCTGGATCAGTTCCGAAGGAGTGGAGGGTGGCTAATGTAACCCCTCTTTTTAAAAAAGGAGGGAGGGAGAAAGCAGGGAATTATAGACCGGTCAGCCTGACATCCATCGGTGGTGGGTAAAATGATGGAATCAATTATTAAAGATGTCATAACAGACCATTTGGAAAGTGGCGACATGATAGGTCCAAGTCGGCATGGATTTGTGAAAGGGAAATCATGCTTGACAAATCTTCTGGAATTTTTTGAGGATGTTTCCAATAGGGTGGACGGGGGGGAACCAGTAGATGTGGTGTATTTGGACTTTCAGAAGGCCTTCGACAAAGTCCCACACAAGAGATTGGTGTGCAAAGTTAAAGCACATGGGATTGGGGGTAATGTGTTGACGTGGATTGAGAACTGGTTGGCACACAGGAAACAAAGAGTAGGAGTAAGTGGGTACTTTTCAGAATGGCAGGCAGTGACCAGCGGGGTACCGCAGGGTTCGGTGCTGGGGCCCCAGCTGTTTACATTATATATTAATGATTTGGACAAAGGGATTAATTGTAATATCTCCAAATTTGCGGATGACACTAAATTGGGAGGCAGTGTGAACAATGAGGAGGATGCTAGGAGGCTACAGAGTGACTTGGACAGGTTGGGTGAATGGGCAAATGTATGGCAGATGAAGTACAATGTGGATAAATGTGAGGTTATCCACTTTGGTGGTAAAAATAGGGAGGCAGACTATTACCTGAATGGTGGCAGATTAGGGAAAGGGGAGGTGCAACGAGACCTGGGCGTCATGGTACATCAGTCACTGAAGGTGGGAAGGCAAGTGCAGCAGGCAGTCAAGAAAGCAAATGGCATGATGGCCTTCATAGCAAGGGGATTTGAGTACAGGAGTAGGGAGGTGATGCTACAGTTGTACAGGGCCTTGGTGAGGCCACACCTGGAGTATTGTGTGCAGTTTTGGTCTCCTAACTTGAGGAAGGACATTCTTGCTATTGAGGGAGTGCAACAAAGGTTCACTAGATTGATTCCTGGGTTGGCCAGACTGACATATCAAGAAAGACTGGATCAACTGAACTTGTATCCTCTGGAGTTCAGAAGAATGAGGGGGGATCTTATAGAGACATTTAACATCCTGACTGGTTTAGACAAATTAGATGCGGGCAGAATGTTTCCAATGTTAGGGGAAACTAAAACCAGGGGTCACAGTCTAAGGATAAAGGGGAAGCCATTTAAGACTGAGATGAGGAGGAACTTCTTCACCCAGAGAGTGGTGAATCTGTGGAATTCTCTACCACAGAAGGTTGTTGAGGCCAGTTCGCTAAATATATTCAAAAGGGAGTTAGATATAACACTCACAACTAGGGGGATCAAGGGGTATGGCGAGAAAGCAGGAATGTGGTACTGAGGTAGCATGTTCAGCCATGAACGCATTGAATGGCGGTGCAGGCTCGAAGGACCGAATGGTCTACTCCTGCACCTATTTTCTATGTTTCTATGTTTCTATGATAAATGGGCATCATTCTTGAATGATCCTACACTCATTTTTAAATTCCTCTCCCCGGAAATGGACTTAGAGCATCTCCCCATCATGGAGGATGATGATCCGGAGGAGGGAATCAGACAAATATCTATGAGACCGCTTACAGAATACCATCAAGTTATTTACTGTGATGGATCGTCAATAACGATTAAAAAAGGGACATCCCAACAATCCTCAGCTGGGATGGGGATGGTAGCAGTGACTTTTCGAGATTCCTATTCTTTTTATCCAGAAGAATTACTGTCCATACCCCTTGGCCATAAGACAGCGCAATATGCTGAAGCCGCAGCATTACGGTATGCTTTAGAAAAGGCAGACCATATTAAACCCATACTAATCTGTACGGATAGTGACTACTGTAAAAGAGGATATAACCAAGATCTAGTTTTCTGGGAACAAATAAATTTTAACAATCATAAGGGTAAACCCATAAAACATAAGTCATTGTGGGAAGAAATTCTTCGTTCGAGAATGGAGAAACAGAATTGTCAGGTGATTCATGTAAACGGGCATACCACTGGGACAGTACACCCAAAAGGAAACAGCCTTGCAGACGAACAAGCGAAACGTTCGGTCTGCATGACACCCCCTTGAGAGGGGCCTGCCAATGTTAGTGTAATCACGAGGGCAGAACGGGCAGCTAATCAGGATAAGGAATTGATTCAGCTATCAGACCCAATAAAAGAGAATCCACCAGGATATCCACCAAAGTACTTTTACTTGGAAACCCCTACGGGTATTGTGCTAGTTAAGTTGCCCAAGGGAAACCGAGAAGTACCCCCGAGCCACAAACGAGAACAGCTTGTAAAAGAAGCTCACGAGGGCATAAGTCAAGCACATTGTGGTGCCAGAACAACATTCGGCAAGGCCGACACAAGGGATATGGGGAGAAAGCAGGGACAGGGTACTGAGTTTGGATGATCAGCCATGATCTCATTGAATGGCGGAGCAGGCTCGAGGGGCCGAATGGCCTACTCCTGCTCCTATCTTCTATGTTTCTATGCATGCCAGGAGCAGCACCAGACGTAATTAAAAATGAGGTTCCAACCTGGGGAAGCTACAATACAGGACTACATGCATGCTCAACAGCGGAAGCACCATGCTACAGACAGGGCTAAGCGATTCCACAAGCAATGGATCAGATCAAAGCTCTGCAGTCCTGCCACATCCAGTCGTGAATGGTGGTGGACAATTAAAGAACTAACGAGAGGAGGAGGCTCCATGAACATCCCCATCCTCAATGATGGAGGAGCCCACACGTGAGTGCAAAAGACAAGGCTGAAGCATTTTCAACCTTCTTCAGCCAAGTGGATGATCCATCTCGACCTCCTCCTGAGGTCCCCACCACCACAGAAACCAGTCTTCAGCCAATTCGATTCACTCCACATGATATCAAGAAATGGCTGAGTGCACTGGATATAGCAAAGGCTATGGGCACAGACAACACCCTGGCTGTCATGCTGAAGACTTGTGCTCCCGAACTAGCTGCGCCTCCAGCCAAGAAGTTCCAGTACAGCTACAATACTGGCACCTACTGGACAATGTGGAAAATTTCCCAGGTGTGGCCTGGCCACCAAAAGAAGGACAAATTCAATCCAGCCAATTCCCGCCCCTGCAGTCTGCACCCAATCATCAGCAAAGTGAAGGAAGGTGTTGTCCACTGTACTATCAAGCACTTACTCACCAATAACCTGCTCACCAATCAGTTTGGGTTCCACCAGGGCCACTCAGCTCCAGACCACATTACAGCCTTAGTTCAAACATGGAAAAAGAGCTGAATTCCAGAGATGAGGTGAGAGTGAGTGTCCTCGACATCAGGGCAGCATTTGACTGAGTGTGGCATCAAGGAGCCCTAGTAAAATTGAAGTCAATGGAAATCAAGGGGAAAACTCTCCACTGGCTTAGCACAAAGGAAGATGGTTGTGGTGGTTGGAGGTCAATCATCTCAGCCACAGGACATCGCTGCAGGAGTTCCTCAGGGCAGTATCCCAGGCCCAAATATCTTCAGCTGCTTCATCAATGACTTTCCCATCATCATAGGGTCAGAAGTGGGGATGTTTGCTGATGATTGCACAGTGTTCAATTCCATTCAAGCTCCTCAGATAATGAAGCAGTCCATACCCGCATGCAGCAAGAGCTGGACAACATTCAGGCTTGGGCTGATAAGTGGTAAGTAACATTAGCGCCACACAAGTGCCAGGCAATGGCGATCACCAACAAGGGTCTAACCACCTCCCCTTGACATTGAACAGGATTACCATCGCCAAATCCCCCACCATCAACATGCTGGGGGTCACCATTGATCAGAAACTTAACTGGACCAGCCACATAAATACTGTGGATACAAGAACAGGTCAGAGGCTGGGTATTCTGCAGCGGGTGTCTCACCCCCTGACTCCCCAAAGCCTTTCCACCATCTACAAGGCACAAGTCAGAAGTGTGAAGGTATACTCTCCACTTGCCTGGATGAGTGCAGCTTCAACAACTCTCAAGAAGCTCAACACCATCCGGGATAAAGCAGCCCGCTTGATTGGCACCCCATCCACCACCTTAAACATTCACTCCCTCCACCACCGGCGCAACATGGCTGCAGTGTGCACCATCTACAAGATGCACTGCAGCATCTCGCCAAGGCTTTTCCGACGGCACCTCCCAAACCTGCGACCTTAGTCTCCTAGAAGGATAAGGGCATCAGGTACATGGGAACACCACCACCTCCAAGTTCACCTCCAAGTCACACACCATTCTGACTTGCAAATATATCGCCATTCCTTCATCGTCGCTGGGTCAAAATCCTGGAACTCCCTCCCTAACAGCACTGTGGGAGTACCTCTACCTCAAAGGCAATTAGGGATGGACAATAAATGCTGGCCTTGCCAGCGACCCCTACTTCCCATTAACGAATAAAAAAAAACACAGCCGGAAGATTCCCCCGGTCCCTGTGTGTTAATAATATCATAAACACAGTGGGAAGATTTCCGCTGAGATACAAAACTATGACATTACAGCGCCGCCAATGGTAGGAGGGTAACACGGTGGCATAGTGGTTAGCACTGGTGCCTCACAGCGCCAGAGACCCGGGTTCGAATCTGACCTCGGGTGACTGTCTGTGTGGAGTTTGCACATTCTCCCCGTGTCTGCGTGGGTTTCCTCCGGGTGCTCCGGTTTCCTCCCACAGTCCAAAAATGTGTGGGTTAGGTTGATTTGGCTATGATAAATTGACCCTTAGTGTTAGGGGGGATTAAATATGTGGGGTTATGGGGATAGGATGGGATATGTTAGGGGGAATTAAATACGTGGGGTTACAGGGGTAGGGTGGGATATGTGTACTGTGGGGATTAAAGCAGGGACAGGGTACTGGATTTGGATGATCAGCCATGATCGTATTGAATGGCGGAGCAGGCTCGACGGGCCGAATGGCCTACTCCTGCTCCTAGATTCTATGTTTCTATGTTTCTATAATTACAGCGTGACATGTTTACATAGGAAGTTTCCATTATAAATGTGGACACAGGAATTTTCATAATGGTGGGGGGGAAATGCGACAATAGGAAGTAACATTTAGGAGACACGAATTGTGCACAAATGTAAGATGTTTAATATAGATATATTTATACATAACAGTCTGAGCATTTTAATCCCTTGTGTTAATAAATGTTATAATATACATAACCCATAAGCTTCTTGCAATCTATCACAGCATAAGAAAGGTGCAATAATCAGAAATAACATTCAGATCTGATATCAAAGTTGAGTGGCACCACATTTCTGGTCAGTACTATTTGGCCATGTTGGCTGCACACAGTAAGGCAGTGCCTCGGTTATGATGTGGCCACACGCCAGGGCTGGAGGTTCAAAGGGCATGCTTATTTGTTGGCATGCAACGTATTTATTGCCCTGTTGAAGGACCCTCCTTGATTCCATTAGCACTCTGCCAATATCAAACATACAACAACAACTTGCATTTATATAGTGCCTCTCACAAAGTAAAACGTCCCTAAGGGGGGTTCACAGGAGCGTTAATTCAGACAAAGGTTTGACACCAAGCCACGGAAGGAGATATTAGGACAGGTGAATAAACGCTTGGTAAAAGAGGTAGGTTTTAAGGAACTTCTTAAAGGAGGAGAGAGAGGTGGAGAGGGTTAGGGAAGGAATTCCAGAGCTTAGAGCCTAGGTGGCTGAAGGCACGCCCGCCAATGACGGCGTGATGGAAAGCGAGAATTTCAGGACTGAACTAATTCACAGAGGGCAATCGCCACCTGGGATTGGATCCAGGTCGTGGAGAGGGGTCATAAACCTTCACGAGGCGGGGGGGATGGTGTGACGGAGGATCCCAGTGTTTATGTGGAACCGTTAGCTACATGGATTGAATGGCCTCTCTCATCTGTACTTCCCTTTGTGGAATGCACGTTGACCAGATGTTCAGAGAGACTGTCTTTATGCAAAGGGTTGTTGGGACGCACAATGTCCGGCCAGGAACACTGGGGGAAGCAGAATCCAGAATATATTTTAAAAGGGAAGTGGAGAAATATTTGAAGAAGGAACATTTTTTAAAAGTATGGGGAAAAGGCAGGGGATTGGGACTAAGGGGAACGTTTTTTCAGAGATCTAGCACAGGGGGAGATGGACCGAATGTGGGAAGGGCCAAGGATTGGGTCTAATGGGGGAGCTCTTTCAACGGGTGGAGGAACGGGACTGAAGGGGATAGCTCTTTCAGGCGCAATGGGCCATATAGCCTGCTCCTGTGCCATAGAATTCCCTGACTCCACGCAGTGAGCTCGTATCACCACCTCCCCCCTCACATTTGATCACTGTGCCTGTGAGGTGTTTGCGCAGAGAGAGGCAGACCTTTGAATTTCTTGACCACACCTTGTGTGCAGTTTTGGTCGCCTTATCTGAGGAAGGATGTTCTTGCCATGGAGGGAGTGCAGCAAAGATTCACCAGACTGATACCTGGGATGGCAGGAATGACGTATGAAGAGAGATTGGGTCGATTAGGTTTATATTCGCTAGAGTTTCGAAGAATGAGAGGGGATCTCATTGAAACTTATAAAATTCTAATAGGACTAGGCAGACTAGATGCAGGAAGGATGTTCCTGATGGCGGGGGAGTCCAGAACCAGAGGTCACAGTCTAAGGATAAGGAGTAAGCCATTTAGGACTGAGATGAGGAAGAATTTCTTCACCCAGAGAGTGGTGAACCTGTGGAATTCTCTACCACAGAAGGCAGTTGAGGCCAATTCATTAAATATATTCAAGAAGGAGATAGATATATTTCTTAAGGCTAAAGGGATCAAGGGATATGGGGAGGAAGCAGGGACAGGGTACTGAATTTGGATGATCAGCCATGATCTCATTAAATGGCGGAACAGGCTCGAGGGGCCGAATGGCCTACTCCTGCTCCTATCTTCTATGTTTGACCCAATGGGTCAGCATCAAGCATCAAGTCCCTGGTCAAGCAGTTCATCCCAATCATGTCAAGCATAAAACCTTTTAGTCTCTTCCATCCTCCCAATATCTCCCCCAGCTGGTTGCCTGGTGTTACCTGGAATTTTAAACCCACCTCAACCCTCACCCTTCACCCCCTTCCCATTTCATGCTCAGTTTCATTGGAATCTGATCTCTGCGTATTCCGTGTCCTCGCCTCTGTGCACCCTCCCATCACTGCTGGGCAGCTTCAAGAAGTTGATGTTGGCGTACAGAAGATCCTCATGCTTGGCGCATTGTCCATGACCAGCATCTCCTCCCACTTGACCTTCAGAAAGATCCCGAGGAGCTGGTGTCTCCACCTCGCCAGTTGCATCACTGTTTGTGTTCCTAGGGTCAGCAACCACCACGCTCTGCGCATCCTACAAAGAAAAGGGAAGCACAATGCTCACATCATTTACCAGGGCTGATGGGGTTAAATTGTTGCGCAGCTTCACTAGTGTCAGCTATGGCTCAGTGGGTTTAGCTCTCTCTCTCTCTTTCTCGTCTATGGATTAGAATGTCATGGGTTCAAGTCCCACTCCAAGAGACCTCAGTCCCATAATTCACGCTCTCAGGACATCCCAAAGTGCTTTACAACCAATTAAGTATTTTTTTTGAAGTATAGTCACTGTTGTAATGTAGGAAACGCAGCAGTCAATTTGCATACAGCAAGATCCCACAAACAGCAGAGTGGTAATGACCAGATAATCTGATTTTTTAGTGATGTTGGTTTAAGGATGAAATATTGTCCCAGGTCACCGGGAAGAACTCTCCTGCTCTTCGTAGAAATAGTGACCATGGAATCTTTTACGTCCACCTGAGAGGGGAGACAGGGGCCTTGGTTTAATTTCTCATTCGAAAGACAGCACCTCTGAAAGTGCAGCACTCCTTCATTACTGACACTGGGGAGTGTCGGTCTGGCTTCTGGGGCACATGTCTCTGGAGTGGGATCTGGAACCCACGACCTTCTGATTCAGAAGTGAGTGTGAGTTCTAAACCCATTGAGCCCCGGCTGACACCATAGGCAGAAATTCGTGGGAAACCCAACTGGGAATCTGTGACACGTGTTGTCTACACGCTGAGATTGAGGCTTTGGACTAAGTTCAAACAGCTCCTGTACCTGGTGCTTCACAGAGAGTGCACTGGAGGTCATTGCAAGGTCACTGGGCTCTGAAGCTCTCTCCTCAGTCGCTGTCTTTCTCCTGAAATAGCAGAATATCGCACTGTGGTTATCATATATCAGAGTGTCAGTGCCGGACAGACACAGACCCCGCTGTAACGTTACAGCAACTACTGCACTGTCTCTTTAAATGGCTTCTGTCCACACACATATAATGATAGAATCACACCGCACAGAGGGAAGCCGTTTGCCCCAACATGCCTGTGCCGGCTCTTTGTAAGAGCTCTCCAATTAGTCCCACTCCCCACTGCTCTTTTCACAGAGCCCTGCAAATTTTTCCTTTTCAAGTATGTGTCCAATTCCCTTTTGAAAGTTACTATTGAGTCTGTTTCCACCGCCCTTTCAGGCAGTGCATTCCAGATCACAAAAACTCGCTGTGTAGAAATATTTCTCCTCATCTACCCCTCTGGCTTTTTTGCCAATGACCGTAAATCTGTGTCCTCTGGTTAACGACCCTCCTCCAGTGGAAACAGTTGCTGCTTATTTAATCGATCAAAACCACTCATGATTTTGATCGCCTCTGTTAAACCTCCCCTTAACTGGCACGACTGGTCCGTGCCGGTGTTTATGCTCCATACGAGCCTCCTGCCACCCCTCTTCATCTCACCCTATCAACAAAAAAAAATTCATCTTCTGGTATCTCACTTTGGATAGAATTATATCGAGTCTGCAGCACAGAAACAGGCCATTCTGCCTAACTGGTCCATGCCGGTGTTTATGCTCCACATGAGCCTCCTGCCACCCTAGATCATCTCACCCTATCAGTATATCCTTCTATTCCTTTCTCCCTCGTGTGCTTATCTAGCTTCCCCTTAAATGCATCTACGCTATTCGCCTCAACCACTCCCTGTGGTCGCAAGTTCCACATTCTCACCACTCTCTAGATAAAGAAAGTTTCTCCTGAATTCCCAATTGGATTTATTAGTGACTGTCTTATATTTATGGCCCCGAGTTCTGGTCTCCACCATAAATGGAAACATCCTCTCTACGCCTATCCTATCAAACCAGGTCATTATCTAAAGACCTGTATCAGGTCACCCCTCAGCCTTATCTTTTCTAGAAAAAACAGGCCCAGCCTGTTCAGTCTTTCCTGATAGTTATAACCTCTCAGTTCTGGTATCATCCTTGTAAATCAAAATCAGAGAGAGAAAGAAAGAACATATGGATGTGCAGTTATTTTATCACATCCTCGGGACATCCCAATTGCTTCCCAGCCCATGAATTGGTTATCAAGATGTAGTCACTGTGGATTTGCCAAATCACAAGGTGATCTGATACAGTCCAGCAGCTAGCGTGCAGAGTGAGGGATCCTTGGGTCTCGTCAGCATTCACCTCGATACTGGGCTGTGCAAGGCGCACTCCAAAACATAGGGGACACAGGGGCCGCTTACGGGAGTGGCATCTGGTGCTGCACTGAGGGAAACAATCACCGACTTAAGGAGAGAAGATTGGAGTAAAGATTTGGAGAAAAAAAACAAAATTAAACCTTTGCACTTACTTTCGCACATACTTGAAGATTAAGAATCCAGCCAGTTCAACACTCAATATGATCCCAGCAACAAGCAATCCTATTTGCCATTCATTGGAGTCTCCACCTGTAAAAACAGCCATTAATTACTGCAGTACAGTTTGAGAACGGTGCTCTGATGTACCGCGAGAAGCGACACACTCGCTCAATTTTTGACAATTCATTCTCGGGATGTGGGCGTCGCTGGCAAGGCCGGCATTTATTGCCCATCGCTAGTTGCCCTGAGAAGGTGGTGATGGGCCTTCTTCTTGAACCGCTGGTAATTGTTTTGATACAAACTGAGTGTCTACTTCAGAGGGCAGTTAAGAGTCAACCACATTGGTGTGGGACTGGAGTCACATGTAGGCCCAGACCGGGTAAGGACGGCAGGTTTCTTTCCCTAAATGGACAGTAGTGAACCACTATAACATCTATATAACATAGATATATAACATCTATACGTGTAATATCTAAAGATGTAATATTAGTCGACCACTAGTTTCTCCCTATCTACTCTATTAAAACCCCTCATTATTTTGAACACCTTGATTAAATCTCTCCTTAACCTTCTCTGCTCAAATGAGAACAATTCCAGCTTCTCGAGTCTCTCCACATCACTGAAGTCTCTCATCCCTGGGACCATTCTGCAATGTTTGGGGAGCTCTGACTGATGCAATAATCAGCTGCCTTGTATCAGACAACAATAACTTGCATTCATATAGAGCCTGTAATGTACTAAAACATCCCAAGGTGCTTCACAGGAACGTAAATCAGACAAAATTTTACACTGAGCCACATAGGACCATAGGAAGAAACACAGGATCAGGAGGAGGTCATTAAGCCCCTTGAGGCTGTTCCGCCATTCAATGAGATCATGGCTGATCTATGACCTAACTCCATCTACCCGCCTTTGCCCCAAACCCTTGAATACCTTTGGGTAGCAAAATTCTATCAATCTCCGATTTAAAATTAACAATTGAACAAGCATTAATTGCTGTTTGCGGAAGAGAGTTCCAAACTTCTACCACCCTTTGTGTGTAGAAGTGTTTCGTAACTTCACTCCTGAAAGGCCTGGCTCTAATTTTTAGGCTATGTTCCCTAGTTCTAGACTCACCAACCAGCAGAAATAGTTTGTCTGTATACACCCTATCAGTTCCCCTTAATATCTTGAAAATTTCGACAAAATCTCCCCTTAATCTTCCAAAATCCAGGGAATATAACGCTAGTTTGTGTAATCTCTCCTCGTAATTTAACCATTGGATTCCAAGTAGCAATCTGGTAAATCTACGCTACACTCCTTCCAAGGCCAATATATCCTTCCTAAGGTGTGGTGCCCAGAACTCACTCAGTACTCCAATACAACACTAGTTTGTGTAATTTATTTTCATTTTAAATTGACCCCCAGCCTCAACATCTTTTTGGGGGAATGAGTTCCAGCATCTTGAAGGAGGTAGAGAGAGAAAGGCAGAGAGGTTGAGGGAGGAAATTCCAGAGCGTGGGGATCTAAACGGCTGAAGGAAAATGATCCCGAGAGGTGCTCTCACCTTTGACCCACAGGTACACCTTGAACATGGCTTCTCCGTGCCGGTTTCTAACCGAGCAGAAGACCGTCACTTCCTCCTCACCCTGGCGTCCAAGCAGGGTCAGGGAGCTCGTCACCAGCTGCCCAGCGCTGATCTGCCATGCCACGAAATGGCCACTCGATTGGTTTCTGCTGATGTTGGCGAGGGGGAGGTGCCAGGTGAGGTCTCCGGGTGGGTTGGATCTGGCCGCGCAGACACAGATGACGCCAACGGCCCTCCGAGTGCACTCTGACTTGGGGGAAATCTCCGGCTTATCTGAGGGAGTAAGAACAACAAATTTGGCGACGTCATAGCACCGTTAGACCGTAAGATAGAACATTACACTGCCCATGCCTTTGTTACCTCTAGACTTGCCTATTCCAAAGAAATCCTGGCCGGCCTCCCATCTTCCATCCTCCATAACTTGAGGTCATCTAAAACTCCGCTGCCCGTGATGAACTCGCATAAGTCCTGTTCACCCATCACCCCCGGTTGCTTGCTGACCTACATTGGCTCCTGGTTCAGCAACGCCTCGATTTTAAAATTCTCATCCTTGTTTTCAAATCCTTCCCTGGTCTCCTCGCGCTTCTCTATCTCTGTAACCTCCTCCAGCCCTATAACCATCCGAGATCTCTGCGCTCCTCCAATTTGGCGCTCCTAAGCACTCCCGATTTTAATCGCTCACTGGTGGGAGGATGTAATTACAGCATGACGTTTACATAGGTAGTGCCCATTATAAGTGTGGACACTGGACACAACAGGAAAAGTGGACACTGGAAAGGTGATGACAGGAAGTAAGCTCTTCACAGACAGGCAGTGCCTGAGTTTTAATAAGAGACAGAGATAGTGAACTACTTACATTCCACACTCAGACGTACAATGGTGGATGTGCCGTTACCCAATGGGTTTCTTGCTGTGCAGTAGAAACTGGCATCATTCGCCCGTGTCACGTGACCGAAGTAGACGGACCGAGTGCTTGTGTTTAACTGGGCATTCGTGTTTCCATCGATCCTGAACCAGGCGTAACTAGATGCAGGGGGGACGCTTTCACTGGAGCAGGTTAACGTGATGTTGCTTCCCTCTCTTATTCCGCCCATGGCTCCGCTGATGGCCACTGTCGTCTCCTTGGGTGGATCTGGAACAAGACCACAGGAGAGTCAGCAGGAAATTCTGACACTCTCCGACCAGCCCTCCCATTTTCCACCCTCCATAAACTTCAGCTCATCCGAAAACTCTGCTGCCTCTTCCTAAGTCTCATTCACCCATCACCCCCTGTTGCCCCCGACCTACATTGGCTCCCGGTCCGGCAATGCCTCGAATTAAAAATTCTCATCCTCGTGTTCCAATCCCTCCATGGCCCTCACCCCTCCCTAACTCTGTAATCTCCTCCAGCCATACAACCCTCTGAGGTTTCTGCATTCCTCCAATTCTGGCTTCTTGTGCATCCCCGAACCCTTCGTTCCCCCATTGGCGGCTGTGTCTTCAGCCGCCTAGGCCCTAAGCTCCAGAATTGCCTGCCTAAACCTCTCCGCCTCGCTCTCCTCTTTTAAGACGCTCAGAGGAAATTTGGCACTGAGCCACCTAAGGAGGTATTAGGACAGCTGACCAAAAGCTTAGTTAACGAGGTAGGTTTTAAGGAGAGTCTTAAAGAAGAGAGAGAGGTGGAGAGGCGGAGAGTGTATGTGTGTGTTTAAGCATGGCCGAGTGCGTCTCATAGACTTCGTAAATTCCACAGTCTCCCGTAGACATTCATTTGTTTTTATTTAGAGAGAAGTGAAAGTATCTGTACTCTCACGTTCCACAGTGATGGTTATGGCGCTCTCCACAGCTCCCTGTTCATTCTCAGCCACACACTGATAGTCTCCAGTCTCCTTGTGGAACGTGCCCTCTGTTTGGGCAATGTGAGGGAATGATAGAGTATTGAGGGAGAAACCTACAATTCGTTGTGCAGGACACTGCTCGTCTTGGCCAGGGCCTTGTTGATCTCATTATAGTGCTTCAACACAAAGCCCAGAATCCAGGCCAACACTCCCATGCAGTACTGTGTGCGTGTGTGAGTGCACGTGTTTGTGTGCATGTGTGTGCATGCAAGTATGTGCATTTGTGTGTGTGTATTTGTTTGTGAGTTTATGCTCATGCGATAGGATGTAATGTACATTGTAAAATTCGCAATGTCCCGTAGATATGAATTTGTTTCTATTTAGAGAAATGTGAAAGTATCTGTACACTCACATTCCACAGTGATGGTTATGACCCTCTCCACTGCTCCATGTTCATTCTCCGCCACACACTGATAGTCTCCAGTGACCTTGGACGTTACGTGAGGAAACTCCAACCACAGCTTGTTTTTGGAACTTGTTCTGTTCATTGTGACATCAAGATGTAGCCATGTCAGGTTAGAAGCTGGGAAGCTCTCGACAGAGCAGAGTATCACAGTAGAATTCCCTTCTTTTATATTGATCGATGAATCTTTGATTGTATCAAGAGAAGTAATTGAGAGATTCCATGGTGCGTCTAAAGACAAATAAAGATATTGTTGTGAGCAAACGCAGCGCACAGCAAGAGTCCGTACTTCATATCTCTGTATCTTATGTCGGCATCCATTTCCAGGCATCTTTCCCCATTATAAGTTCCTATGTCAACATTTATTATGGACATTGCCTGTGTAAACTGTCACCAGTGGAGGCACTGTCCAACTAGAAAGAAAGAATGTGCCCTTCACATCCTCAGGATGTCCCCAAGGGCTTGACAGCCAATGAATGGCTTTTGAAGTGTTGTCACTGTTTCTATCTGGACAACATGGCAGCCAGTTAGCATTGACTGTGAAACACTCAGGGATGCTGAGGATGTGACAGCTGCTATATCAATGAAATTTCTTCTTTCTGTCTTTCAGCTTTGTTTGCCCTTATGGAACGTGCGCTCTGTTTGGGCAACGTGAGGGAACGATAGAGTATTGAGGGAGAAACCTACAATTCGTTGTGTAGGACACCGCTCGTCCAATCCAGGGTCTTGTTGATCTCTGGTTTGCAGTTTTTCAACACGAAGCCCAGAATCCAGGCCAACACTCCAGAGCAGTACTGAGGGAGGTCAGGCAACTCAGAAGCGTGTGTGTGCTCGTGTGTTTCTTTGTGCGCATGTGTGCTTTATGTCATAGAATCATAGAAATTAACGGCACAGAAGGAGGCCATTCGACCCATCATGTCTGTGCCGGTCGAAAAAGAACTATCCAGCCTAATCCCACTTTCCAGCACTTGTTCTGTAGCCTTGTAGGTTACGACACTTTAAGTGCATATCCAAGTAGATTTTTAATGCGATGAGGGTTTCTGCCTCCACCACCTATTCAGGCAGTGAGTTCCAGACCCCCACCACACTCTGGGTGAAAAATATTCTCATCAACTCCCCTCGAAACCTTCTACCAATTAATTTAAATCTATGCCCCCTGGTTATTGACCTCTCTGCTCGTGGAACTAGGTCCTTCCCATCCATTCTATCTCGGCCCATCATAATTTTATACACCTCAATCAAATCTCACCTCAGCCTCCTCTGTTCCAAAGAAAACAATCCCAGCCTATCCAATCTTTCCTCGTAGCTAATATTCTGCAGTCCTGGTAACAGCCTCGTAAACCTCCTCTGTACCCTCTCTAGTGCAATCCTATCCTTCCTGTAATGTGTTGACCAGAACTGTACGCAGTACCCTAGCTGTAGCCTAACTAGTGTTTTATACAATTCAAGCATAACCTCTCTGCTCTTATATTCTATGCCTCAGCTAATAACAGAAAGTATCCCGTATGCCTTCTTAACCACCTTATCTACCTGTCCTGCTACCTTCAGGGATTTGTGGTCAAGCACTCCAAATCCCTCTGATCCTCTACCCTTCTCAGTAGCCTACCATTTATTGTGTATTCCCTTGTCTTGATAGCCCTCCCCAAATGCATTACCTCACACTTCTCCGGATTGAATTCCATCTTTGTGTGTCTCTGCATGTGCTCGTGTGTCTGCCTGTGTATGTGTGTCCATGTGTGTGTGCATGTGTGTGGGTCTGTGTTTCTGTATGCGAGTTTGTGTGTGGAGGTAAGTGTGTGCGTGCGTGCGTGTGTGTTCGATCATGTGCATGTGTGCCTCCATGTGTGTGTTTGTGTGTCTATGTAGGTGCGTGCGTGCTTGTGTGTCAGTGCGCTTGTGTGCAGGTGTGCATGTGTGTGTATGTCTGAGCCGTGCATGTGCGTGTGTGAGTCCGTGTGTGTGTGTTTGTGAGAGATGTCATTAGGAAATCTAATAGAATGTTATTGTTTATTGCGAGGGGAATTGAATACAAAATTAGGGAGGTTATGCTCCAGTTAAACAGGGCATTGGTGAGACCACATCTGGAGTACTGTGTACAGTATTGGTCTCCTTATTTAAGGAAGGATGTAAATGCATTGGAAGCAGTTCAGAGACGGTTTACTAGACTAATACCTGGAATGGACGGGTTGTCTTATGAGGAAAGGTTGGACAGGCTAGACTTGTATCCGCTGGAGTTTGAAAGAGTAAGAGGTGACTTGATTAAACATATAAGATCCTGAGCGGTCTTGACAGGGTGGATGTGGAGAGGATGTTTCCTCTTGTGCGAGAATTTTGAACTTGGGGTCACTGTTTAAAAGTAAGTGGTCGCCCATTTAAGACAGAGATGAGGAGAAACTTTTTCTCACAGAGGGTCGTGAGTCTTTGGAACTCTCTTGCTCAGAGGGCGGTAGAAGCAGAGTCTTTGAATATTTTTAAGGCAGAGGTAGATAGATTCTTGGTAAGCAAGGGGGTGAAAGGTTATCGGGGGTAGGCGGGAATGTGAAGTAATCAGATCAGCCATGATCTTATTGAATGGCCGAGCAGGCTCGAGGGGCCGAGTGGCCTACTCCTGCTCCTAATGTTCGTGTGTATGTTCATATGTGATGGTATCTGTACACTCACATTCCACAGTGATGGTTATGACCCTCTCCACTGCTCCATGTTCATTCTCCGCCACACACTGATAGTCTCCAGTGACCTTGGACGTTACGTGAGGAAACTCCAACCACAGCTTGTTTTTGGAACTTGTTCTGTTCATTGTGACACCAAGATGTTGCCACGTCAGGTTAGAAGCTGGGAAGCTCTCAACAGAGCAGAGTATCACGATAGAATTCCCTTCGTTTATGTTGATCGACGAATCTTTGATTGTTTCAAGAGAAGTAATTGAGAGATTCCGTGGTGCGTCTAAAGACAAATAAAGATATTGTTGTGAGCAAACGCAGCGCACAGCAAGAGTCCGTGCTTCATATCTCTGTATCTTATGTCTGCATGCATTTCCAGGCATCTTTCCCCATTATAAGTTTCTATGTCAACATTTATAATGGACATTGCCTGCGTAAACTATCACCAGTGGAGGCACTGTCCAACCAGAAAGAAAGAATGTGCCCTTCACATCCTCAGGATGTCCCCAACGGCTTGACAGCCAGTGAATGGCTTTTGAAGTGTTGTCAGTTTCTATCTAGACAACATGGCAGCCAGTTAGCATTGACTGTGAAACACTCAGAGAAGCTGAGGATGTGACAGGTGCTATATCAATGAAATTTCTTCTTTCTGTCTTTCAGCTTTGTTTGCCCTTATGGAACGTGCGCTCTGTTTGGGCAACGTGAGGGAACGATAGAGTATTGAGGGAGAAACCTACAATTCGTTGTGTAGGACACCGCTCGTCCAATCCAGGGTCTTGTTGATCTCTGGTTTGCAGTTTTTCAACACGAAGCCCAGAATCCAGGCCAACACTCCAGAGCAGTACTGAGGGAGGTCAGGCAACTCACAAGTGTGTGTGTGCTCGTGTGTTTCTTTGTGCGCATGTGTGCTTTATGTCATAGAATCATAGAAATTAACGGCACAGAAGGAGGCCATTCGACCCATCATGTCAGTGCCGGTCGAAAAAGAACTATCCAGCCTAATCCCACTTTCCAGCTCTTGGTGCGTAGCCTTGTAGGTTACGACACTTTAAGTGCATATCCAAGTAGTTTTTTAATGCGATGAGGGTTTCTGCCTCCACCACCCATTCAGGCAGTGAGTTCCAGACCCCCACCACACTCTGGGTGAAAAATATTCTCTTCAACTCCCCTCGAAACCTTCTACCAATTAATTTAAATCTATGCCCCCTGGTTATTGACCTCTCTGCTCGTGGAACTAGGTCCTTCCCATCCATTCTATCTTGGCCCATCATAATTTTATACACCTCAATCAAATCTCCCCTCAGCCTCCTCTGTTCCAAAGAAAACAATCTCAGCCTATCCAATCTTTCCTCATAACTAATAATCTGCAGTCCTGGTAACAGCCTCATAAACCTCCTCTGTACCCTCTCTAGTGCAATCCTATCCTTCCTGTAATGTGTTGACCAGAACTGTACACAGTACCCTAGCTGTAGCCTAACTAGTGTTTTATACAATTCAAGCATAACCTCTCTGCTCTTATATTCTGTGCCTCAGCTAATAAAAGAATGTATCCCGTATGCCTTCTTAACCACCTTATCTACCTGTCCTGCTACCTTCAGGGATCTGTGGTCATGCACTCCAAGGTACCTCTGATCCTCTACCCTTCTCAGTGTCCTACCATTTATTGTGTATTCCCTTGTCTTGATAGCCCTCCCCAAATGCATTACCTCACACTTCTCCGGATTGAATTCCATCTTTGTGTGTCTCTGCATGTGCGCGTGTGTCTGCCTGTGTATGTGTGTGCATGTGTGTGTGCATGTGTGTGGGTCTGTGTTTCTATATGCGAGTTTGTGTGTGGAGGTAAGTGTGTGCGTGCGTGTGTGTGTGTTCGATCATGTGCATGTGTGCCTCCATGTGTGGGTTTGTGAGTCTATGTAGGTGCGTGCGTGCTTGTGTGTCAGTGCGCTTGTGTGCAGGTGTGCATGTGTGTGTATGTGTGAGGCGTGCATGTGCGTGTGTGAGTCCGTGTGTGTGTGTTTGTGAGAGATGTCATTAGGAAATCTAATAGAATGTTATTGTTTATTGCGAGGGGAATTGAATACAAAATTAGGGAGGTTATGCTCCAGTTATACAGGGCATTGGTGAGACCACATCTGGAGTACTGTGTACAGTATTGGTCTCCTTATTTAAGGAAGGATGTAAATGCATTGGAAGCAGTTCAGAGACGGTTTACTAGACTAATACCTGGAATGGACGGGTTGTCTTATGAGGAAAGGTTGGACAGGCTAGACTTGTATCCGCTGGAGTTTGGAAGAGTAAGAGGTGACTTGATTAAACATATAAGATCCTGAGCGGTCTTGACAGGGTGGATGTGGAGAGGATGTTTCCTCTTGTGCGAGAATTTTGAACTTGGGGTCACTGTTTAAAAGTAAGTGGTCGCCCATTTAAGACAGAGATGAGAAGAAACTTTTCTCACAGAGGGTCGTGAGTCTTTGGAACTCTCTTGCTCAGAGGGCGGTAGAAGCAGAGTCTTTGAATATTTTTAAGGCAGAGGTAGATAGATTCTTGATAAGCAAGGGGCTGAAAGGTTATCGGGGGTAGGCGGGAATGTGGAATAATCAGATCAGCCATGATCTTATTGAATGGCGGAGCAGGCTCGAGGGGCCGAGTGGCCTACTCCTGCTCCTAATGTTCGTGTGTATGTTCATATGTGATGGTATCTGTACACTCACATTCCACAGTGATGGTTATGACCCTCTCCACTGCTCCATGTTCATTCTCCGCCACACACTGATAGTCTCCAGTGACCTTGGACGTTACATGAGGAAACTCCAACCACAGCTTGTTTTTGGAACTTGTTCTGTTCATTGTGACACCAAGATGTTGCCACGTCAGGTTAGAAGCTGGGAAGCTCTCAACAGAGCAGAGTATCACAGTAGAATTCCCTTCATTTATATTGATCGACAAATCTTTGATTGTTTCAAGAGAAGTAATTGAGAGATTCCGTGGTGCGTCTAAAGACAAATAAAGATATTGTTGTGAGCAAACGCAGCGCACAGCAAGAGTCCGTGCTTCATATCTCTGTATCTTATGTCTGCATGCATTTCCAGGCATCTTTCCCCATTATAAGTTCCTATGTCAACATTTATAATGGACATTGCCTGTGTAAACTGTCACTAGTGGAGGCACTGTCCAACTAGAAAGAAAGAATGTGCCCTTCACATCCTCAGGATGTCCCCAACGGCTTGACATCCAATGAATTGCTTTTGAAGTGTTGTCACTGTTTCTATCTGGACAACATGGCAGCCAGTTAGCATTGACTGTGAAACACTCAGAGATGCTGAGGATGTGACAGGTGCTATATCAATGAAATTTCTTCTTTCTGTCTTTCAGCTTTGTTTGCCCTTGTGGAACGTGCGCTCTGTTTGGGCAATGTGAGGGAACGATAGAGTATTGAGGGAGAAACCTACAATTCGTTGTGTAGGACACCGCTCGTCCAATCCAGGGTCTTGTTGATCTCTGGTTTGCAGTTTTTCAACACGAAGCCCAGAATCCAGGCCAACACTCCAGAGCAGTACTGAGGCAGGTCAGGCATCTCACAAGTGTGTGTGTGCTCATGTGTTTCTTTGTGCGCATGTGTGCTTTATGTCATAGAATCATAGAAATTAACGGCACAGAAGGAGGCCATTCGACCCATCATGTCTGTGCCGGTCGAAAAAGAACTATCCAGCCTAATCCCACTTTCCAGCTCTTGGTGCGTAGCCTTGCAGGTTACGGCACTTTAAGTGCATATCCATGTCGTTTTTTAATGCGATGAGGGTTTCTGCCTCTACCACCCATTCAGGCAGTGAGTTCCAGACCCCCACCATGCTCTGGGTGAAAAATATTCTCTTCAACTCCCTTCTAATCCTTCTACCAATTAATTTAAATCTATGCCCCCTGGCTATTGACCTCTCTGCTCGTGGAACTAGGTCCTTCCCATCCATTCTATCTCGGCCCATCATAATTTTATACACCTCAATCAAGTCCCCCCTCAGCCTCCTCTGTTCCAAAGAAAACCATCCCAGCCTATCCAATCTTTCCTCATAGCTAATATTCTGCAGTCCTGGTAACAACTTCATAAATCTCCTCTGTACCCTCTCTAGTGCAATCATATCTTTCCTGTCATGTGGTGACCAGAACTGTACGCAGTACCCTAGCTGTGGCCTAACTAGAGTTTTATACAGTTCAAGCATAACCCCCCCTGCTCTTCTATTCTGTGCCTCAGCTAATAAAAGAAAGTATCCCGTATGCCTTCTTAACCACCTTATCTACCTGTCCTGCTACCTTCGGGGATCTGTGGTCATGCACTCCAAGGTCCCTCTGATCATCTACACTTCTCAGTAGCCTACAATTTATTGTGTATTCCCTTGTCTTGATAGCCCTCCCCAAATGCATTACCGCACACTTCTCCGGATTGAATTCCATCTTTGTGTATTTCTGCACGTGCTCGTGTGTCTGCCTGTGTATGTGTGTGCATGTGTGTGTGCATGTGTGTGGGTCTGTGTTTCTGTATGCGAGTTTGTGTGTGGAGGTAAGTGTGTGCGTGTGTGTGTGTTCGTTCATGTGCATGTGTGCCTCCATGTGTGGGTTTGTGAGTCTATGTAGGTGCGTGCGTGCTTGTGTGTCAGTGCGCTTGTGTGCATGTGCATGTGTGCATGTTTGTGTATGTGTGAGGCGTGCATGTGCATGTGTGAGTCTGTGTGTGCGTGTTTGTGAGAGATGTCATTAGGAAAGCAAATAGAATGTTTTTGTTTATTGCGAGAGGAATTGAATACAAAATTAGGGAGGTTATGCTTCAGTTATACAGGGCATTGGTGAGACCACATCTGGAGTACTGTGTACAGTATTGGTCTCCTTATTTAAGGAAGGATGTAAATGCATTGGAAGCAGTTCAGAGACGGTTTAATAGACTAATACCTGGAATGGACGGGTTGTCTTATGAGGAAAGGTTGGACAGGCTAGACTTGTATCCGCTGGAGTTTGGAAGAGTAAGAGGTGACTTGATTAAACATATAAGATCCTGAGCGGTCTTGACAGGGTGGATGTGGAGAGGATGTTTCCTCTTGTGCGAGAATCTTGAACTTGGGGTCACTGTTTAAAAGTAAGGGGTCGCCCATTTAAGACAGAGATGAGGAGAAACTTTTTCTCAAAGAGGGTCATGAGTCTTTGGAACTCTCCTGCTCAGAGGGTGGTAGAAGCAAAGTCTTTGAATACTTTTAAGGCAGAGGTAGATTGATTCTTGATAAGCAAGGGGGTGAAAGGTTATCGGGGGTAGGAGGGAATGTGGAGTAATCAGATCAGCCATGATCTTATTGAATGGCGGAGCAGGCTCGAGGGGCCGAGTGGCCTACTCCTGCTCCTAATGTTCGTATATATGTTCATATAGAAACATAGAAGATAGGAGCAGGAGTAGGCCATTCGGCCCCTCGAGCCTGTTCCGCCATTTAATGCGATCATGGCTGATCATCCAAATTCAGTACCCTGTCCCTGCTTTCTCCCCATATCCCTTGATCCCCTTAGCCTTAAGAAATATATCTAACTCCTTCTTGAATACATTTAATGAATTGGCCTCAACTGCCTTCTGTGGTAGAGAATTCCACAAGTTCACCACTCTCTGGGTGAAGAAATTCCTCATCTCATTCCTAAATGGCTTACCCCTTACCCTTAGACTGTGACCCCTGGTTATGGACTCACCCGCCATCGGGAACAGCCTTCTTGCATCTAGTCTGTCTAGTTCTGTTAGAATTTTATAAGTTTCAATGAGATCCCCTCTCATTCTTCTAAGCTCTAGTGAATATAAGCCTAATCGACCCAATCTCTCTTCATATCTCATTCCTGCTATCCCAGGTATCAGTCTGGTGAATCTTCGCTGCACTCCCTCCATGACAAGAACATCCTTCCTCAGATAACGTGACCAAAACTGCACACAATACTCAAGGTGTGGTCTCACCAAGGCCCTGTACAACTGCAGCAAGACATCCTTGCTCCTGTACGCGAATCCTCTCGCTATGAAGGCCAACATACCATTTGCCTTCTTAACCGCCTGCTGCACCTGCATGCTTACCTTGAGCGACTGGTGCACAAGGACACCCAGGTCTCGCTGCACTTCCCCTTTTCCCAATCTATTGCCATTCAGATAATAATCTGCCTTCCTGTTTTTGCCACTAAAGTGGATAACCTCGCATTTATCCACATTATACTGCATCTGCCATGCATCTGCCCAATCACCCAACCTGTCCAAATCATACTGGAGTTTCTCTGCATCCTCCTCACAGCACACACGTCCACCCAGCTTTGTGTCATCTGCAAACTTGGAGATATTACATCTAGTTCCCTCGTCTAGATCATTAATATATATTGTGAATAGCTGGGGTCCTAGCACCGATCCCTGCGGTATCCCACTAGTCACTGCCTGCCACTCAGAAAAAGACCCGTTTATTCCAACTCTTTGCTTCCTGTCTGCCAACCAGTTGTCTATCCAAGTCAGTACCTTACCCCCAATCCCATGTGCTTTAACTTTGCATGCCAATCTCTTATGTGGGACCTTATCAAAAGCCTTCTGAAAGTCCAAATACACCACATCCACTGGTTCTCCCTTATCTATTCTACCAGTTACATCCTCAAAAAATTCCAGCAGATTAGTCAAGCATGATTTACCTTTTGTAAATCCATGTTGACTTTATCCGATCCTGTCACTGTTTTCCAAGTGCTGTGCTATTACATCTTTTATAATGGACTCCAGCATTTTCCCCACTACCAATGTCAGGCTTACCGGTCTATAATTCCCCGTTTTCGCTCCACCACCTTTTTTAAATAGTGGGGTTACATTAGTTACATTAGCTAGAACAAAAGTATGTATTTAATTGGTCTGCCATTTCTTTGTTCCCCATTATAAATTCCCCTGATTCTGACTCTAAGGGACCTACGCTTGACTTCACCAATCTTTTTCTCTTCACATTTCTATAGAAGCTTTTATAATCAGTTTTTATGTTCCCTGCAAGCTTACTCTCATACTCTATTTCCCCCCTCTTAATTAATCCCTTTGTCCTCCTTTGCTGAATCCTAAACTGCTCCCAATCCTCAGGTTTGCTGCTTTTTCTGGCCAATGTATATGTCCTCTCCTTGGATCTTATGCTATCCCTAACTTCCCTTGTTAGCCACGGTTGAGTCACCTTTTTTGTTTTATTTTTATGCTAAACAGGGATGAAAAAATTCTGTAGTTCATCCATGCGATCTTTAAATGATTGCCATTGCCTATCCACCATCAACCCTTTAAGTAACATTCCACAATCCATCCTAGCCAACTCGCGCCTCATACCATCGTACTTTCCTTTATCTAAATTCAGGACCCTCGTCTCTGAGTCAACTATTACTTCACTCTCCATCTTAATGAAGAATTCTATCATATTATGATCGCTCCTCCCCAAGGGGCCACCTCGCACAACAAGATTGCTAATTAATCCTTTCTCATTACATAATACCCAGTCTAAGATGGCCTGATCTCTAGTTGGTTCCTCAACATATTGTTCCAGGAAACCATCCCGTATACACTCTAGGAATTCCTCTTCCACAGTATTGTTACTAATTTGGTTAGCCCAATCTTTATGTAGATTAAAGTCACCCATGATAACTGCTGTGCCCTTATTGCACGCATTTCTAATTTCCCATTTAATGCCATCCCCAACCTCAGCATTACTGTTTGGGGGTCTGTATACAACTCCCACTAACGTTTTCTGCCCCTTGGTATTTCTCAGCTCAACCCATACAGATTCCACATCATCAGAGCTAATATCCTTCCTTACTATTGTGTTAATCTCCTCGTTAACCAGCAATGCTACCCCACCTCCTTTTCCTTTTTGCCTGTCCTTCCTGAATATTGAATACCCCGAGATGTTGAATTCCCAGCCTTGGTCACCCTGGAGCCATGTCTCCGTAATCCCAATTATATCATATCCGTTTACATCTATTTGCACAGCTAATTCTTCCACCTTATTATGAATGCTCCTCGCATTAAGACACAAAGCCTTCAGGCTTGTTTTTTTAACACTCTTAGACCTTTTTGAATTATTGTTTACTGTGGCCATGTTTGATTTACACCCTTGATTTTTCTACCTTCCACTTTTGCTTTTCTCCTTCCTGTCTTTTGCTTCTATCCTTGCTTTCCTTTCCTCTGTCTCCCTGCACAGGTTCCCAACCCCCTGCCATTTTAGTTTAAACCCTCCCCAACAGCACTAGAAAACACTCCCCCTAGGACATCGGTCCCGGTCCTGCTCAGGTGCAAACCGTCCAGTTTGTACTGGTCCCACCTCCCCCAGAACCGGTTCCAATGTCCCAGGAATTTGAATCCCTCCCCCTTGCACCATTCTTCTAGCCACGTATTCATCTGAAATATCCTTCCATTTCTACTCTGACTAGTACGTGGCACTAGTAGCCATCCTGAGATTACTACCTTTGAGGTCCTATTTTTTAATTTACCTCCTAACTCCTTATATTCAGCTTTTAGGACCTCATCCCATTTTTTACCTATATCGTTGGTATCTATATGCACCACGACAACTGACGGTTCACCCTCCCCCTCCAGAATGCCCTGCAGCCGCTCCAAGACATCCTTGACCCTTGCACCAGGGAGGCAACATACCATCCTGGAGTCTTGTTTGCGGCCGCAGAAACGCCTATCTATTCTCCTTACAATAGAATCCCCTATCACTATAGCTCTCCCACTCTTTTTCCTCCCGTCCTGTGCAGCAGAACCACCCATGGTGCCAGGAAGTTGGTTGCTGCTGCCTTGCCCCGATAAGCCATCCTCCTCAACAATATCCAAAGCGGTATATCTGTTTGAGAGGGGAATGGCCACAGGGGACCCGTACATGACCTGCCTGCGCCTATTACTCTGCCTGGCGGTCACTCATTCCCTTCCTGCCTGTGCAGCCTTTACCTGCGGTGTGACCAACTCATTAAACGTGCTATCCACGACATCCTCAGCATCGTGAATGCTCCACTATGTATCCATTTGCAGCTCTGGCGCCGCAATGCGGTCTGCCAGTAGCTGCAGCTGGATACATTTCCCGCACACATGGTCGTCAGGGACACAGGAAGTGTCCCTGATTTCCCACATAGTGCAGGAGGAGCATGCCATGGGGCCGAGCTGTGCTGCCATGACTTACCCTTTAATTAATTTAAATTAAGTTAAATCAAATCATTACCACAAATTACACGACAATTAAATAGTAATCTGTACACTCACATGCCACAGTGATGGTTATGGCGCTCTCCACTGCTCCATGTTCATTCTCAGCCACACACTGATAGTCTCCAGCGACCCCGGATGTAACGTGAGGAAACTCCAACCACAGCTCATTGTTGAAATTTGTTCTATTCATTGTGACATCAAGATGCAGCCATGTCAGGTTAGAAGCTGGGAAGCTCTCGACAGAGCAGAGTATCACAGTAAAATTCCCTTCTTTTATATTGATCGATGAATCTTTGATTGTATCAAGAGAAGTAATTGAGAGATTCCGTGGTGCGTCTAAAGACAAATAAAGATATTGTTGTGAGCAAACGCAGCGCACAGCAAAAGTCCGGGCTTCATATCTCTGTATCTTATGCATTTCTAGGCATCTTTTCCCATTATAAGTTCCTATGTCAACATTTATAATGGACATTGCCGATGTAAACTGTCACCAGTGGAGGCGCTGTCCAACTAGAAAGAAAGAATGTGCCCTTCACATCCTCAGGATGTCCCCAAGGGCCTGAGAGCCAATGAATTGCTTTTGAAGTGTTGTCAGTTTCTATCTGGACAACATGGCAGCCAGTTAGCATTGACTGTGAAACACTCAGAGATGCTGAGGATGTGACAGGTGCTATATCAATGAAATTTCTTCTTTCTGTCTTTCAGCTTTGTTTGCCCTTGTGGAACGTGCGCTCTGTTTGAGCAATGTGAGGGAACGATGGAGTACTGAGGGAGAAACCTACAATTCGTTGTGTAGGACACCGCTCGTCCAATCCAGGGTCTTGTTGATCTCTGGTTTGCAGTTTTTCAACACGAAGCCCAGAATCCAGGCCAACACTCCAGAGCAGTACTGAGGGAGGTCAGGCAACTCACAAGTGTGTGTGTGCTCGTGTGTTTCTGTGTGTGCATGTGTGCCTTTGTGTCATAGAATCATAGAAATTAACGGCACAGAAGGAGGCCATTTGACCCATCATGTCTGTGCCGGTAGAAAAAGAACTATCCAGCCTAATCCCACTTTCCAGCTCTTGGTCTGTAGCCTTGTAGGTTACGACACTTTAAGTGCATATCCAAGTAGTTTTTTAATGCGATGAGGGTTTCTGCCTCCACCACCCATTCAGGCAGTGAGTTCCAGACCCCCACCACACTCTGGGTGAAAAATGTTCTCCTCAACTCCCCTCTAAACCTTCTACCAATTACTTTAAATCTATGGCCCCTGGTTATTGACCTCTCTGCTCGTGGAACTAGGTCCTTCCCATCCATTCTATCTAGGTCCATCATAATTTTATACACCTCAATCAAGTCTCCCCTCAGCCTCCTCTGTTCCAAAGAAAACAACCCATTCCTATCCAATCTTTCCCCATAGCTACAATTCTCCAGTCCTGGCAACAGCCTCGTAAATCTCCTCTGTACCCTCTCGAGTGCAATCATATCTTTCCTGTAATGTGGTGACCAGAACTATACGCAGTACCCTAGCTGTGGCCTAACTAGAGTTTTATACAATTCAAGCATAACCTCTCTGCTCTTATATTCTGTGCCTCAGCTAATAAAGGAAAGGATCCCGTATTCCATCTTTGCTTGTCTGTGCATATGCGTGTGTGTCTGCCTGTGTATGTGTGTGTTCATGTGTGTGGGTCTGTGCTTCTGTATGCAAGTTTGTGTGTGGAGGTAAGTGTGTGCGTGTGTGTGTGTTCGTGCATGTGCATGTGTGCCTCCATGTGTGTGTTTGTGAGTCTATGTAGGTGCAGTGCATGCTTGTATGTCAGTGCGCTTGTGTGCATGTGCATGTGTGCATGTGTGTGTATATGTGATGTAAATGCGTTGGAAGCAGTTCAGAGAAGGTTTACTAGACTAATACCTGGAATGGGCGGGTTGTCTTATGAGGAAAGGTTGGACAGGCTAGACTTGTATCCGCTGGAGTTTAGAAAGGTAAGAGGTGACTTGATTGAAACATATAAGATCCCTAGGGGTCACTGTTTAAAAATAAGGAGTCGCCCATTTAAGACAGAGATGAGGAGAAACTTTTTCTCAAAGAGGATCGTGAGTCTTTGGAACTCTGTTGCTCAGAGGGCGGTGGAAGCAGAGTCTTTGAATATTTTTAAGGCAGAGGTAGATAGATTCTTGATAAGCAAAGGGGTGAAAGGTTATCGGGGGTAGGCTGGAATGTGGAGTAATCAGATCAGCCGTGATCTTATTGAATGGCGGAGCAGGCTCGAGGGGCCGAGTGGCCTACTCCTGCTCCTAATTTGTATGTTCATATGTGATGGTATCTGTACACTCACATTCCACAGTGATGGTTATGACCCTCTCCACTGCCCCATGTTTATTCTCAGCCACACACTGAGGGCTCGATTTTCCAAGCCCCGAGGAGGCGGGCATGGAAGCGGGACAGCCGGTAAACTCGGAGAAATTGGGGGCGGATGGCAAACCCGCACCCATCCCGCCTCCGTGCCCATTTGCCAGGAGGCAGGAAGATGTGCAGCTTCGGGTCCCGTCTCCTGGAGGCGGGAAAGGCATTTAATCCTTTTAACTGCCTGTTAACAGGTAGTTAACAGGCAGACAAAAGGATTAGTGCCATTTTACCTTCACAGGTGAAGGCTTCCCGACCTCGGAGGACCCCGTCGGGTTGGAGGAGACGTGAAGGAGGTCTGCGGGGGTCGGAGGCACCTAGAAGTAAGATGTAGAGGTGAGTGATGGGTGCAAGTGTGGAGTGGTAAGTATGTAAGGTGAGTGATCAGTGTTAAAAAATGTTCACTTACCTTGTTTTCCTTCCATAGCCTTTAGGCGCGGAGGATCGGGAGAGCCGACATCCTGCTTATCAATTTCAGGTAATGGCTGATGGACCCTCCGATCCATCAGACAAATGAAATTTACAAATTTGCAATGTTTGATGAGTCCTCACCTCAAAGCCTCATCAAACTAAAGCGAATGTCAGTGTTGGACAGCTTCACAGAGCTGTCAAACGCTGTCATTTCTTCTTTCAATAAGTCTTGACAGATAGCACATCTGACGTTGACGTGATCTGTCAGTGGCTTACATAGATTACATAGATTACATAGAAGATAGGAGCAGGAGTAGGCCATCCGGCCCTTCGAGCCTGCTCCGCCATTTAATGAGATCATGGCTGATCCTCCAATTCAGTATCCCGTCCCCGCCTTCTCTCCGTAACCCTTAACCCCTTTTGCCTGTAGAAATATATCTAATTCCCTCTTAAATATATTTAATGAGCTGGCGTACACTGCCCTCTGTGGCAATGAGTTCCACAGGTTCACCACCCTCTGAGTGAAGAAATTCCCCCTCATTTCTGTCCTAAATGGTTTAGCCCTTATCCTTAAATTATGTCCTCTAGTTCTGTTCTCACCCGCCAAGGGAAACATTCCTTCTGCATCTAGTCTGTCTAGACCTGTCAGAATTTTATACACTTCTATGAGGTCCCCTCTCAATCTTCTAAACTCCAGTGTGTACATCCCTAAACTACATAGTCTCTCCTCATAGGTCAATCCCGCCATTCCTGGTATCAGCCTGGTGAATCGCCGCTGCACCCCCTCCATGGCAAGAACATCTTTCCTCAGATGAGGCGACCAAAACTGTACACAGTACTCGAGGTGTGGTCTCACCAGTGCCCTGTACAGCTGCAGCAAGGTATCCCTGTTCCTGTATTCCAACCCTTTTGCTATGAAGGCCAGCATACCGTTTGCCTTCTTGACCGCCTGTTGCACCTGCATGCTCGCCTTCAGTGACTGGTGTACAAGAACACCCAGGTCTCTCTGTACTTCCCCCTCTCCCAATTTATTGCCATTTAAATAATAATTTGCCCTCCCGTTCCTGCACCCAAGGTGGATAACTTCGCACTTGTCCACATTATAGTGCATCTGCCATTTATCCGCCCAATCACCCAGTCTGTCCAAATCGCTCTGGAGCTTCCTGGTCTCCTCCTCTGAGCCCACCCCCCCTCCTAGTTTAGTGTCATCTGCAAATTTGGAAATGCTGCATCCGACTCCCTGATCCAGGTCATTAATGTAAATTGTGAACAGCTGGGGACCCAGGACAGATCCCTGTGGTACCCCACTTGTTACTGCCTGCCATTCAGAAAATGAGCCGTTTATTCCAACTCTCTGTTTTCTATCTGACAGCCAGTTCTCTATCCATGTCAATACTTTCCCCTTTATCCCATGAGCTTCAATTTTCCCTGCTAATCTTTTATGTGGGACCTTATCGAAGGCCTTTTGGAAGTCCAGGTACACCACATCTACTGGCTCTCCCCCATCTATTTTACCAGTTACTCCCTCAAAAAATTCCAATAGATTAGTCAAGCACGATTTACCCTTTGTAAATCCATGTTGACTCTGTCCTATCCTGTCCCCATTTGCTAAGTGCTCCGCTATTTCATCCTTAATGATGGACTCCAGCATTTTGCCCACAACTGATGTAAGGCTTATAGGTCTATAATTACCTGCTTTTTCCCTACCCCCCTTTTTGAATAGTGGGGTAACGTTAGCTACCCTCCAATCCATGGGCACTGTTCCCGAGTCTAATGAATTCTGAAAAATCATACTTAGTGCATCCGCTATCTCTAGGGCCACCTCCTTCAGTACCCTAGGATGCATGTTATCAGGCCCTGGGGATTTGTCCGCCTTCAATCCCTTTAGCTTCCTTAACACCATATCCTTAGAGATATTGATTTGCGTCAGTTCCTCCTTTGCCAATGTCCCTATTTTTCCCGATATCCCAGGGAGGTTTTTTGTGTCTTCCTTCGTAAAGACTGACCCAAAGTATGCATTTAGTTGGTCTGCCATTTCCTTATTTCCCGTTATATATTCCCCCGTATCTGACTGCAATGGACCAACTTTGGTTTTCACCAGTCTTTTCCTCTTGATATACTTATAAAAGCTTTTGGAGTTAGTTTTTATATTTTCCGCCAGCTTGCTTTCGTAAGCTATTTTGCCCCTCTTGATTAAGCCCTTTGTCCTCCTTTGCTCTATCTTAAACTGTTCCCAATCTTCCGCTCTGGCGCTTTTTTTGGCTATTTTATACGCCCTATCTTTGGATTTTATGCTGTCTCTAATTTCCCCTGTTATCCACGGTTGAGTCACCTTTTTAGATTTCCTTTTATGCCAGATTGGTATAAACAATTTTTGCAATTTTGTCATTCTATCTTTAAATGCTTGCCATTGTTTATCTACCTCCAGTCCTCCCAGGAACATTGTCCAATCAGACCTACTCAGTTCCCGTCTAATGGCATCATAATTCCCCTTGTTTAAATTCAGGACCTTAGTCTCTGAGTCAATTTCTTCGCTCTCCATTTCGAGTGAGAAATCGATCATGTTATGATCGCTCTGACCCAAGGGTCCCTGTACAACAAGATTACTAATTAGTCCCTTCTCATTGCACAGTACCCAGTCCAATATAGCCTGTTCCAGAGGGCGGGCTTAACAAGCTCAATCAGGGGAAAATCCCTCTGAATGGTCAGGCGAGGATGGAGGCGGGACATTGACATGACAAGCAGCAGTCCCGCCTCCAACTCGCCTCCATTCAAAAAATACAGCCCTGATAGTCTCCAGTGACCCTGGATGTAACGTGAGGAAACTCCAACCACAGCTTGTTGCTGGAACTTGTTCTGTTCATTGTGACACCAAGATGTCGCCATGTCAGGTTAGAAGCTGGGAAGCTCTCGACAGAGCACTGTATCACTACAGATTTCCCTTCTTTTAAATTGATCGAGGAATCTTTAATCGTATCACGAGAAGTAATTGAGAGATTCCGTGGTGCGTCTAAAAACAAATAAAGATCAGTTAACTTACATTGACTGTGAAGCACTTCGAGAGATCCTGAGAACTTGAATCATGTGATATCAATGCAAGTTCCATTATCACAAAGTGCTTAATCCAGGCAGACATTTTAGTGCAGTACTGAGGGAGTGCTGCACTGTCAGAGGTGCAGTACTGAGGGAGTTCTGCACTGCCGGAGGTGCAGTACTGAGGGAGTGATGCACTGTCGGAGGTGCAGTACTGAGCGAGTTCTGCACTGTCGGAGGTGCAGTACTGAGGGAGTTCTGCACTGCCGGAGGTGCAGTACTGAGGGAGTGATGCACTGTCAGAGGTGCAGTACTGAGGGAGTGATGAACTGTCAGAGGTGCTGTCTTTCACATGAGATGTTTATCTGAGGCCCCGTCTGCCCTCTCAGGTGGACATAAGATCCCATGACACTATTCAAAGAAGAGTTCTCCCCGGTGTCCTGGCTAATAATTATCACTAAAAAAACAGATGATCTGGTCAACACCACATTGCTGTTTGTGGGATCTTGCTATGCGCAATCTAGAATAAAGGATGTTCAGACTTACATTGCACAGTTAGTGCTAGTGTCCGCTCCGATGTAACGGATGGATATCTGACTCTGCAGGTGAGCATTTGTCCGTGGTGTTTGAGTGATGGGATCAGGCTCAGAACAGAAGTATATATCAGAGTGACGCCATGCTGAGTTACAGTGACAAATTGAACTTGGGCCCAAAATGGGCATCAAGTTGGCGAAGTGATTGCTTTGAGCGCCGGTCCCTGCCGGCCTGGGGCCAGATGAAATTCAGCATCAGCCCTCATTAGAATGGAACAGACGATCTGCAGACGCCAATCGTTGTGTCCCAGTGGGGGCCTGATGAATTCCAGCCAGCTTCGATGCTGAACCAGCCCACAGGTAGGTCCTTTGGGGAGCCAAACCCGTGGGCTTGTGTGGGGGTCGAACCCAGGCCACAGTATTATTGTGGAGCCAGGAGAAGCACTCCATCTCCCCCTGGCTCCACAGAAATGTAACTGTTAAAAGGTTTTCCGGCCATTTCTTGAGCAGCCTCCAATGGTCCTGTTAAATACCAGTGGTTCATCCACTCAAAACCTGGTACAGTGAGCTGGAGCTGGCCCGGCATAAGCTCCGCCCATCTGTACACCAATTTCAATCGGGGTCCTCCAGTTGGCGTTAGGACCCAGAATTTCATGTGCAAGACGCCTAAAGCCTGTTTCAGGAGGCCACCCAGAGCCTCGAGTTTCCTGCTCTTGTGCTCACTATGCACGAGCCCTCAGTTAGAATGAGAGTGATGAGGCGCCGATGTTTCCAGGATGAGTTGAGACAGGTAGAGAAGAAGAGTTTCTCTGAGCCTGAAGAGTGGAGACTTTCAATAGCAATTTTCAACACGAAGCCCAGAATCCAGGCCAAGACTCCAGAGCAGTACTGAGGGAGGTCAGTCAAGTCACAAGTGTGTGTGTGCTCGTGTTTTTCTGTGTGTGCATGTGTGCCTTTGTGTCATAGAATCATAGAAATTTACGGCACAGAAGGAGGCCATTCGACCCATCATGTCTGTGCCGGTCGAAAAAGAACTATCCAGCCTAATCCCACTTTCCAGCTCTTGGTGCGTAGCCTTGTAGGTTACGACACTTTAAGTGCATATCCAAGTCGTTTTTTAATGCGATGAGGGTTTCTGCCTCTACCATCCATTCAGGCAGTGAGTTCCAGACCCCCACCACACTCTGGGTGAAAAATATTCTCTTCAACTCCCTTCTAATCCTTCTACCAATTAATTTAAATCTATGGCCCCTGGTTATTGACCTCTCTGCTCGTGGAACTAGGTCCTTCCCATCCATTCTATCTCAGCACATCATAATTTTATACACCTCAATCAAGTCTCCCCTCAGCCTCCTCTGTTCCAAAGAAAACAATCCCAGCCTATCCAATCTTTCCTCATAGCTAGTATTCTCCATTCCTGGCAACAGCCTGTAAATCTCCTCTGTACCCTCTCTAGTGCAATCATATCTTTCCTGTAATGTGTTGACCAGAAATGTACGCAGTACCCTAGCTGTGGCCTAACTAGTGTTTTATACAGTTCAAGCATAACCACTCTGCTCTTCTATTCTGTGCCTCAGCTAATAATGGAAAGTATCCTGTATGCCTTCTTAACCACCTTATCTACCTGTCCTGCTACATTCAGGGATCTGTGGTCATGCACACATGTCCCTCTGATCCTCTACACTTCTCAGTAGCCTACCGTTTATTGTGTATTCCCTTGCCTTGATAGCCCTCCCCAAATGCATTACTTCACACTTCTCCGGATTGAATTCCATCTTTGTGTGTCTGTGCATGTGCGTGTGTGTCTGCCTCTGCATGTGTGTTCATGTGTGTGTGCATGTGTTTGGGTCTGTGCTTCTGTATGCGAGTTTGTGTGTGGAGGTAAGTGTGTTCGTGCGTGTGTGTGTGTTTGTGTATGTGTGTCTCCATGTGTGTGTTTGTGAGTCAATGTAGGTGCGTGCATGCTTGTGTGTCAGTGCGCTTGTAAGGTTGTAAGGTTGTAAGGTTTCCAAAATTTTGCAGATGCCCAAAACCTAAGTAAAAAGGACTTTGGAACTACCTCAGAGTGATAATATTGCATTTGGGCCTAACCTAAGAGACTGTAAGAGCAAAAACCAAGTTTTGGCATTTTAAAATTATGTCTGGGCCTGTAAAGGGAGAAAAGGCTGTGAAAGAAGGTGGGTTCAACCTCTGCAAAAGCAGTTTTGGTTATTGTAGTTAATTGCACTGTCTGGGGACCGGGATGACCCTACTCAAGCCCCAGCAAGCATTGACATTTTGACAATAGACCCTGGGAGAAGACAGTCCCACCCAAAACAACAGGCCCCATCAAACCGATTACAGGGTCCATCAGAAAACATGCATAATACAAATCACTCAGGACCAGTCTATAGAAAAGACTGAGTCCAGCCTAGAAACACAAAACACAAAACCAATCACCAGTGATCAGCCAAGCAGATCGACAGGATGCAAACCATCCCAAAACCCATTTGACACTTACAGAGCAGTTACTGGTAACAGGTCCACCAAAAATCAGACAATGAACTGAGTAGATTTGGCAGGTAGATAAGGCCATGTTCAATGGGTGAGACCGAAGTGTTCCCCACCTTTAGAGTGTTAAGAGTGTTATTATTTGTGTCTTACCTTTTAATAAAGATTGAAGTTCTTTCATCAAACTCAGTTGTCTGCTGCACCTTTGTATCACAACCCCCAAATAAGTCCAAGGTCTAGAACCAAGGGAGTGGGAGCGATTCGGACTGCTCAGAAGTCAGAGGTAAAGCTGACACAAACCACCACCCCCTACAATGTGTATGTGTGAGGCGAGCATGTGCGTGTGTGAGTCCGTGTGTGTGTGTTTGTGAGAGATGTAATGAGGAAAGCTAATAGAATGTTATTGTTTATTGCGAGGGTAATTGAATACAATGTAGGGAGGTTATGCTTCAGCTATACACGGCATTGGTGAGACCACATCTGGAGTACTGTGTACAGTATTGGTCTCCTTATTTAAGGAAGGATGTAAATGCATTGGAAGCAGTTCAGAGAAGGGTTACTAGACTAATACCAGGAATGGGCGGGTTGTCTTATGAGGAAATGTTGGACAGGCTAGACTTGTATCCACTGGAGTTTAGAAGAGTAAGAGGCAACTTGATTGAAACATATACGATCCTGAGGGGTCTTGGCAGGGTGGATGTGGAGAGGATGTTTCCTCTTGTGGGAGAATCTAGAACTAGGGGTCACTGTTTAAAATAAGGGGTCGCCCATTTAAGACAGAGATGAGGAGAAACTTTTTCTCAAAGAGGATCGTGAGTCTTTGGAACTCTCTTGCTCAGAGGGCGGTAGAAGCAAAGTCTTTGAATATTTTTAAGGCAGAGGTAGATTGATTCTTGATAAGCAAGGGGGTGAAAGGTTATCGGGGGTAGGCGGGAATGTGGAGTAATCAGATCAGCCATGATCTTATTGAATGGCGGAGCAGGCTCGAGGGGCCGAGTGCCCTACTCCTGCTCCTAATTTGTATGTTCATATGTGAAAGTATCTGTACACTCACATTCCACAGTGATGGTTGTGACCCTGTTCACTACCCCATGTTCATTCTCCGCCACACACTGATAGTCTCCTGTGACCCTGGATGTAACGTGAGGAAACTCCAACCACAGCTTGTTGCTGGAACTTGTTCTGTTCATTGTGACACCAAGATGTCGCCACATCAGGTTAGAAGCTGGGAAGCTCTCGACAGAGCAGAGTATCACTACAGATTTCCCTTCTTTTATATTGATCGAGGAATTTTTAATCGTATCATGAGAAGTAATTGAGAGATTCCGTGGTGCGTCTAAAAACAAATAAAGATCAGTTAACTTACATGACTGTGAAGCACTTCGAGAGATCCTGAGAACGTGAATCATGTGATATCAATGCAAGTTCCATCATCACAAAGTGCGTAATCCAGGCAGACACTTTAGTGCAGTACTGAGGGAGTGATGCACTGTCAGAGGTGCAGTACTGAGGGAGTTCTGCACTGTCAGAGGTGCAGTACTGAGGGAGTTCTGCACTGTCGGAGGTGCAGTACTGAGGGAGTGATACACTGTCAGAGGTGCAGTACTGAGGGAGTGATGAACTGTCAGAGGTGCAGTACTGAGGGAGTGATGAACTGTCAGAGGTGCAGTACTGAGGGAGTTCTACACTGTCAGAGGTGCAGTACTGAGTGAGTGATGCATTGTCAGAGGTGCAGTACTGAGGGAGTGATGAACTGTCAGAGGTGCAGTACTGAGGGAGTGATGAACTGTCAGAGGTGCAGTACTGAGGGAGTTCTGCACTGTCAGAGGTGCAGTACTGAGGGAGTTCTGCACTGTCAGAGGTGCAGTACTGAGGGAGTGATGCATTGTCAGAGGTGCAGTAATGAGGGAGTGATGAACTGTCAGAGGTGCAGTACTGAGGGAGTGATGCACTGTCAGAGGTGCTGTCTTTCACATGAGATGTTTATCTGAGGCCCCGTCTGCCCTCTCAGGTGGACATAAGATCCCATGACACTATTCAAAGAAGAGTTCTCCCCGGTGTCCTGGCTAATAATTATCACTAAAAAAACAGATGATCTGGTCAACACCACATTGCTGTTTGTGGGATCTTGCTACGCGCAATCTAGAATAAAGGATGTTCATACTTACATTGCACAGTTAGTGCTAGTGTCTGCTCTGATGAAACGTTTGGATATCTGACTCTGCAGGTGAGAGTTTGTCCGTGGTGCTTGAGTGATGGGATCAGGGTCAGAACAGAAGTATATATCAGAGTGATGCCATGCTGAGTTACATTGTTTGAGACTGACCCGGGTACGTCAGCGGGATTGACCCAGGTTAAGTCAGGTGCTGTTCCATTGCACGTGGTGTTGAAGGTGCAGCTGACGTCCACACGCTTTCCTGCAATAATTTCAGCGGGGAATATCGTGGGTTTATCTGTGAAATCTAACACACAGAGAATAGATCCTTTTAGATAAATGTAACGTGAAGCATCAGTTCAAATAGAAATCACAGTCCCGCAAGAGAAAGAACTTTTACAAGGATAATATCAGAACTGAGAGGTTACAACATTCAGGAAAGATTGAGCAGGCTGGGGCTCTTTTCTCTAGTAAAGAGAAGGTTGAGGGGAGAACTGATAGAGGCCTTTAAAATTATTAGAGGGTTCGATAGGGTAGACGTAGAGAAAATGTTTCCAATTGTGGGGGGAGTCCAAAATTAGAGGCTGTCAATAGAAGATAGTCACTAATAAATCCAATAGGGAATTCAGGAGAAACTTCTTCACCCAAAGAGTAGTGAGAATGTGAAACTAAATACCACATGGAGTGGTTGAGGCAAATAGCATGGAGGCATTTAAGGGGAAGCTAGATAAACACATGATGGTGAAAGGAATAGAAGGATATGCTTTTAGGGTGAGATGAAGAGGGGTGGGAGAGGGCTTGTGTGGAGCATAAACACCGGCATGGACCAGTTGGACTGAACGGCCTGTTTCTGTGCTGTCGACTCTATGCAACTCTGTATAACTCTGTATAACTCGGTGTAACTCTCTGTAACTCTGTATAACTCGGTGTAACTCTATGTAACTCTGTGTAACTCTCTGTAACTCTGTGTATCTCTATGTAACTCTATGTAACTCTGTGTAACTCTCTGTAACTCTGTATAACTCGGTGTAACTCTGTGTAACTCTGTGTAACTCTATGTAACTGTGTAACTCTGTGTAACTCTGTGTAACACTGTAACTCTGTGTAACTCTGGGTACCTCTATGTAACTCTCTGTAACTCTGTGTATCTCTATGTAACTCTATGTAACTCTGTGTAACTCTCTGTAACTCTGTATAACTCGGTGTAACTCTGTGTAACTCTGTGTAACTCTGTGTAACTCTATGTAACTGTGTAACTCTGTGTAACTCTGTGTAACACTGTAACTCTGTGTAACTCTGTGTACCTCTATGTAACTCTCTGTAACTCTGTGTATCTCTATGTAACTCTATGTAACTCTGTGTAACTCTGTGTAATTCTGTGTAACTCTATGTAACTCTGTGTAACTCTGTGTAACTCTATGGAGCTCTGTGTAACTCTTTGTAACTGTGTAACTCTGTGTAACTCTGTGTACCTCTATGTAACTCTGTGTAACTCTATGTAACTGTGTAACTCTATGTAACTCTATATAACTCTGTGTAACTCTGTGTAACTCTATGTAACTCTCTGTAACTCTATGTATCTCTGTGTAACTCTATGTAACTGTGTAACTCTCTGTAACTCTATGTATCTCTGTAACTCTGTGTAACTCTGTGTAACTCTATGTAACTGTGTAACTCTGTGTAACTCTATGTAACTCTGTGTAACTCTATGTAACTGTGTAACTCTATGTAACTCTATGTAACTCTGTGTAACTCTATGTAACTCTATGTATCTCTGTGTAACTCTATGTAACTGTGTAACTCTGTGTATCTCTGTGTAACTCTATGTAACTGTGTAACTCTGTAACTCTGTGTAACTCTATGTATCTCTGTAACTCTGTGTACCTCTATGTAACTCTGTGTAACTCTCTGTAACTCTGTGTATCTCTCTGTAACTCTCTGTAACTATGTAAGCGAAAGTACTTCCCTATTTTCAGACCTGGCGGAGTGTCTGTCACTGTTCTTAATACACTTTTACTCTGAGACCCTTGAATTGACAATATTGGGTGGGGATGGTGGAGCCGGTCACTGACTCATCATTCTCCCAAGAGATCTCTGCCAACGTTAAATTCAATCCTGTCTACGGCAGGACGGAAACTATTTGCATTTATCTCTCAACCATCACCTAAAAAAAGATGATCTGTTCATTTATCACCGGGCTGTTTCTGGGAGCTTGTTGTGCACAAATTGTCTGATCTGTTTCCTACGTTCCAACAGTGACTTCACTTCAAATGCACTTCATTGGCTGTAAAGCGCATTGGGACATCCTGAGGTCATTAAAGGCGCTATAGAAATGCAAGTTCTTACTTTTGTCTCTATGCTTAGAGATGATTAGAGATAGATGGGAGTCGATAACCTGATAACATTAAGGACGCGACTGCTGCCAACCAACTGGGAGTAGTTGCACATGTGCAGTTCCAGTGGGTTTTTTTTCACAGGTATTGTGAGGTCTTTAATGTGACTTGAAGGTGATATTAGGATGTTGTCAGCTTGTGAGAGTTTCATTGTACTCTCACCGAGTTCGCTGATCACTATTGGCTCCTCTGTCTGCTGTGGTGACCGTTACTTTTTCAAATTTGGGACCTGACATTTATGTGCAGAATGCTTCTGCGCAGCTTCCGGTAACTTCCGGCTCATTGGCAGTCACTCCGGAACATTGATGGACACAGGCAGGACATTTCATCATTGCTAATAAAGATCAGAGCTTGCTTTAGGACTGAACTGGAAGGTATCAGCAGGTTATTGATCATCAGACGCTGCGTTATAATAAGCTGTGTTTTGTGTTAATATGGAAACGCCACAGTTTATGTTATTTCCCATTGACAGTTAAACGTGAATTGTCGACACAGCACTTACCAGAAACATGAAGCCGTGTTGCAGGGTCGTAGTTATGGCTCTTCCCATTGTCAAATTCTATTCTGAAAAAATAAGGTCCTGCATCTTGCGGTATGATATCGTTTATAATCAGGGAACAGTCGCCATCTTTCAAATCGCCAGACAGCCGGGTCCGATGGCGTAACCGTGGCGACTCATGCTTGTGATCCTTGGAGTGAAAGGCTAGGGGAGCCCAGTCTTTCACTTTCTCGGTATTAAACCAGACTCCACCTCGCGGTTCGTTTGCCAGACGTGATGGATAACTGTAACGACAGGGAATCTGTGCGCACAAACCTTCCTGTGCTGTCACATCTCGTGGACTGCCACCTTTCCACTCTTGTGACAATACAGCTGAGGAAAGAAATATCAATATTTAGCACTGGATGGCTTGCAGACCCACTAGACTTGATATCCACCCCCTCCATCACGAACGCATAGTGGCTGCAGTGTGTACCATCTACAGGACAAACAAGGAACTCTTCACTAAAAACAGAAAATGCTGGAGATACTCAGCAGGGCAGGCAGCATCTGTGAAGAGAGAAACAGAGTTAACGTTTCAGGTCGATGAACTTTCGTCAGAACAGGAAAAAAGCAGGAAATGGAACAGATTTTTAAGCAAGTGTGGGAGCTCGAAAGGGGGGAGGGGATGAAAGAACAAAAGGGAAGGTCTGTGATAGGATAGAAGGCAGGAGAGGTTAAGAGACATTAAGGCAAGGCAAAATGAGATGGTAATGGGACAGGTTAAAAAACAAAGGATGGCTCTAGATGAAGTGTAAATTGCGCTGGCAGAATGAAAGACAGCTGCCATGTGGGAGAGAAGGGAAAAAAAAGTGTGGAAAAAAATATATATGATAGGGGCCGAGGTTATGATCTGAAATTGTTGAACTCTATGTTGAGTCCAGAAGGCTGTAAAGTGCCTAATCGAAAGATGAGGTGCTGTTCCTCGAGCTTACGTTGAGCTTCAGTGGAACAATGTAAGAGGCCGAGGATGGTGAGGGTCTGAGTGGGAGTGGAGTGGAGAATTAAAGTAGCAGGCGACCGGAAGCTCGGGGTCCCCCTTACGGACTGAACAGAGGTGTTCCGCAAAGCGGAACTCTCTACGTTGACAACACTTCCCTCCCCTACCACCTCCAACACCCAGAAGGACAGTAGCAGCAATGTGATTGGATGCCCATCACCTCCAGGTCACACACCGTTGCTGCCTCGTCACTGGGTCAATATATTGGAATTCTCTACCTAGAGACATTGTGAGGGCACCTTCAGCACACGGACTGCAGCGTTTCAAGGAGAAGGTCCACCAGCACTGAAGGCAACTAGGAATGGGCGAGTGTATCCAAGTCTACACTACCTTATCTACTTTTTCTGTTACTTCTTCAAATAATTCAATAAGGTTGGTCAAGCATGACCTTCCCTTTTGAAATACATTCTTTATTATATTTTTGTTTTCTGGATGGATTTCTATTACATTTTTGAGTGACATTAAGCTAACTGGTTTACAGTTCCCTGGAGTTGTTCTTTCACCCTTTATAAATAGAGGAATAACATTAGCTGTCCGCCAGTCCTTTGGTGCTATTCCCTTTTCTAATCAGGTTTCACATAGATATAATAGTGTCTCTGCTATCTCTTCCCTAGCTTATTTTAGATGCAATCCATCGGAGCATGGATTTTATACTCTGCGAGTTTGACTAGTTTATCAATTAGCCCTCCCCACCACCACCCCGCCACCTTTCTATCTTAAATGTCTTGATAACTTGTTTGATCTCTTCTTCTAATGTCATGTCCACCCTGTTAGTCTTCCTGGTAAATCCTGAGGCAAAGTAATCCAAGAATGAATATAAAACACCGCACATCATGTTCTGTGATTGGGGAGGAGGACTGGGGAGGAGAGGTTGGGCAATCAGTATTATAGTGAACCCACATGTCGGACAGACTCCTAGTCACATTGCCCGTGGATCTTACATCCACCTGTGTTCATGCCTTTTCTTCAGCACACAACATTGCTGTATGTGAAAACAATTCTTCACCCAACAGATGGCTCCATCAACCCAACGGATGGAAGGGAATCCTGGACAGGGAGTGGGCAAGTTCATTCTATATTGGCTCACGGACCTCAGGACCCTATTTAGTGAAGCAAGTCTTCCACCCAACACAATGTCTAAATGGCGCACCAATTGAGATACATTCTACGCTGACTTACAAGGCAGGAACAATGGATTAAGATCCGTCAGAACTCACGCCATTATCTCCATCATGAATCATTAATTAGCTAAACCTTCTTGTTTGGTCTGCAACGCGTCTGATTGGCTAAGATGATTCAGTCTACTTGGCGCACTTTGTGTCTTCATTGTCTAATGAATCACTTTGTATCCTCATTAACTAAGGAATCACTTTGGATCCTCATTGCCTAAAGAAACACTTTAGATCCAACAATGTTGTTGTAGGTTAATACAGCATTGTAGACTGACTTGTCCCCAGGCTCAGCACTGGCCCGACTCCAGCAGACACTTTGAAGCACAGTAGCAAAGCGCCTCTAGCCTGAGCTCTGAATGTGTCAGCGGTGCAGCTGTGTTGGGTTCACGACCTTTACAGACTGCGTGTTTGTTAAAACTGAAGTGGGCCTCACACAAACGCTGATGCCAAACACCTCTTGTTCCCTGTTCTTCTGAAATATTCATGATTTCAGCATGAAAAGTAAAGAGTTGCTGATAAGGAACTTAAATCGTAGAATCATAAAATCTTACAGCACAGAAGGAGGCCGTTCGGCCCATCGTGACTGTGCCGGCATTTTGAAAGAGCTGTCCAATTAGTCCCAATCTCCTGCTCTTTCCCCATTGCCCTGCAAACTTTTCCGCTTCAAGGTTATATCCAATTCCCTTCTGAAAGGTACAATTGAATCTCCTTCCACCGCCCTTTCAGGCAGTGCATTCCAGATCACAACAACTCGCTGCGTAATAACATTTCGCCTCATATCCACTTGGCTTGGAGTGTAATCATCACTGAGCAGTCAGCCTAAATTTTATTTTGCACAGCGAGTTGTTGTGATCAGGAGTACACTGCCTGAAAGGGTGGTGGAAGCAGATTCAATAGTAACTTTAAAAAGGGAATTGGATAAATACTGGAAGGGAAAAAAATTACAGGGCTCTGGGGAAAGAGCAGGGAAGTGGGACTAATTAGATAGCTCTTTCAAAGAGCCGGCACAGGCACGATGGGCTGAATGGCCTCCTTCTGTATCATTCTATAATTCTATGATTCTATGACATTTAACTGCACAGCAATTCAGTGGCCAATAGGGAAGCTCTGTATATTTGACACCTTTATACATTTCCTGGTTTGCCTTCTTTCCAACTTTGTTATTTTGCCCCCTTATCATGGTTGCTATCATGGTGAGAATGGGCAGGGAGGGTGAGGGCTGAACTGCCCGTCTATTCTAAGTTCTGCAGTGTTGCCTTCAGGGTGACTTCTCGCTAAAGTCAGCAAAAGGCATAAATTTCAGGACTTGCTTTTGAACCTCTAACACGGGATAGATTTCATCCCCCAGCTTTTATCCCCCCTTCTCTCCTCAACACATTACCCCCTGTGCTGACTGACCTACACTGGCTCCCTGATCAGCAATGCCTCGAATTTAAAATCCTCATCCTCAAATTCAAACCCCTCTATGGCCTCTCTCCACTTCCTATCTCTGTAACCTCCTCCAGCCCTGCAACCCTCGAAGATCTCCGCGCTCCTCCAATTCTTTAGCCGGACTGGGATCCAATGTGTCCAATGCGCTCCTGGCTGGCCTCTCATGTTCTACCCTATGTAAACTTGAGGTCATCAAAAACTCGGCTGCCCGTGTCCTAACTCGCACCAAGTCCCGTTCACCCATCACTCCTGTGCTCACTGACCTACATTGGCTCCTGGTTAGGCAAAGCCTCGATTGCAAAATTCTCATTCTTGTTTTCAAATCCCTCCATGGCCTCGGCCCTCCCTATCTCTCTAACCTCCTACAGCCCCACAACCACCCGAGATATCTGCGCTCCTCTAATTCTGGCCTCTTGAACATTCCTGATTATAATCGCTCCACCATTGGTGGCCGTGCCTTCTGTTGCCTAGGCCCTAAGCTCTGGAATTCCCTGCCTAAACCTCTCCGCCTGTCTACCTCTCTTTCCTCCTTTAAGACGCTCCTTAAAACCTATCTCTTTGACCAAGCTTTTTGTTTCCTGCCCTAATTTCTCCTTATGTGGCTCGGTGTTAAATGTTTGTCTTATAATACTCCTGTGAAGCGCCTTGGGATGTTTTACTACGTTAAAGGTGCTATATAAATACAAGTTGTTGTTGTTGTTGTATTTCAGCGAGCACGGGGTGATGTCAGTGTTCTTGTTCAGGCCAACATCCCCAGCATCGAAGCTTTGACCACGCTCGATCAGCTCCGATGGATGGGCCATATCGTCCGCATGCCCGATACGAGACTCCCAAAGCAAGCGCTCTACTCGGAGCTCAGACACGGCAAGGGAGCCCCAGGTGGGCAGAGGAAACGCTTCAAGGACACCCTCAAAGCCTCCTTGAAAAAGTGCAACATCCCCACCGACACCTGGGAATCCCTGGCCCAAGACCGCACAAAGTGGAGGAGAAGCATCCGGGAAGGCGCCGAACACCTCGAGTCTCTCCGCCGGGAGCAAGCGGAAGCCAAGCGCAAACAGCGGAAGGATAGCACGTCAACCCAAGCACCCCACCCACCCACCCCTTCAACCACCGTCTGCCCCACTTGTGACAGAGACTGTAGGTCCCGCATTGGACTCATCAGTCACCTGAGAACTCATTTTTAGTGTGGAAGCAAGTCGTCCTCGGTTCCGAGGGACTGCCTAAGAAGAAGAAGAAGAAGAAGATGGGTGAACGGGATTTGGTGCGAGTTAGCACACTGGGTCACTACTGAATTTGGTCCGCAAGCATAGCTCAATAAGAATGATCTGTTGCAAAGACTATTAACCATAAATATGTCCGAGCTGACAATGATATTACCTTGGAGAAGTGACAAGAGGAAGTAAGATTTCCTGATCATTGTCCGCTCCCAGATGTTTCATCAACTTCTCACTCTCAAGGTCTGAAAGAGAAAGAGGAGTTAATCAGAACCTCACCTCTTGCCCGACAGCTCTCAGGATATCAAAACTGCTTTACAGCCAATGCAGCACTTTTGAACTGTTGTAATATAGGAATCGTGGCAGCCAATTTGCATGCAGTAAACTCCCACAAACAGCAATGTGACAATGACCAGATAATCAGTTTTTTAATGATGTTGGTTCAGGGATAAATTTTGGCTCCAGGACACTGGGTGAACACCCCTGCTCTTCTTCGGAATAGTGGCCGTGGGATCTTTAACATTCCCCTGAGAGGGCAGATGGGGCCTTGGTTTAACACCACACCCGAAAGACGGCACCTCCGACAGTGCAGCACTCCCTCAGTACTGCCCCTCTGACAGTGCAGCACTCCCTCAGTACTGCCCCTCTGACAGTGCAGCGCCCCCTCAATACTGCCCATCTGTCAGTGCAGCACTCCCTCAGTACTGCCCCTCTGACAGTGCAGCACTCCCTCAGTACTGCCCCTCTGACAGTGCAGCACTCCCTCAGTACTGCCCCTCTGACAGTGCAGCGCCCCCTCAATACTGCCCATCTGACAGTGCAGCACTCCCTCAGTACTGCCCCTCTGACAGTGCAGCACTCACTCAGTACTGCCCATCTGACAGTGCAGCACTCCCTCAGTACTGCCCCTCTGACAGTGCAGCACTCCCTCAGTACTGCCCCTCTGACAGTGCAGCGCCCCCTCAATACTGCCCATCTGACAGTGCAGCACTCACTCAGTACTGCCCCTCTGACAGTGCAGCACTCACTCAGTACTGCCCCTCTGACAGTGCAGCACTCCCTCAGTACTGCCCCTCTGACAGTGCAGCACTCCCTCAATACTGCCCCTCTGACAGTGCAGCACTCCCTCAGTACTGCCCCTCTGACAGTGCAGCACTCACTCAGTACTGCCCATCTGACAGTGCAGCACTCCCTCAGTACTGCCCACCTGACAGTGCAGCACTCCCTCAGTACTGCCCCTCTGACAGTGCAGTGCTCACTCAGTACTGTCCATCTGACAGTGCAGCACTCACTCAGTACTGCCCCTCTGACAGTGCAGCACTCCCTCAGTACTGCTCCTCCGACAGTGCAGCACTCTCTCAGTACTGCCCCTCCGACAGTGCAGCGCTCCCTCTACTGACCCTCCGACAGTGCAGCACTCCCTCAGTACTGCCCCTCTGACAGTGCAGCACTCCCTCAGTACTGCCCACCTGACAGTGCAGCACTCCCTCAGTACTGCCCATCTGACAGTGCAGCACTCCCTCAGTACTGCCCACCTGACAGTGCAGCACTCCCTCAGTACTGCCCCTCTGACAGTGCAGTGCTCCCTCAGTACTGCCCATAGACAGTGCAGCACTCCCTCAGTACTGCCCCTCTGACAGTGCAGCACTCCCTCAGTACTGCTCCTCCGACAGTGCAGCACTCTCTCAGTACTGCCCCTCTGACAGTGCAGCACTCCCTCATACTGCCCCTCTGACAGTGCAGCACTCCCTCAGTACTGCCCCTCTGACAGTGCAGCACTCACTCAGTACTGCCCATCTGACAGTGCAGCACTCCCTCAGTACTGCCCACCTGACAGTGCAGCACTCCCTCAGTACTGCCCCTCTGACAGTGCAGTGCTCACTCAGTACTGTCCATCTGACAGTGCAGCACTCACTCAGTACTGCCCCTCTGACAGTGCAGTGCTCCCTCAGTACTGCCCATAGACAGTGCAGCACTCCCTCAGTACTGCCCCTCTGACAGTGCAGCACTCCCTCAGTACTGCTCCTCCGACAGTGCAGCACTCTCTCAGTACTGCCCCTCCGACAGTGCAGCGCTCCCTCTACTGACCCTCCGACAGTGCAGCACTCCCTCAGTACTGCACCTCTGACAGTGCAGCACTCCCTCAGTACTGCACCTCTGACAGTAGCGGCACTCCCGCAGTACTGCTCCTCCGACAGTGCAGCACTCCCTCAGTACTGCCCCTCTGACAGTAGCGGCACTCCCTCAGTACTGACCCTCTGACAGTGCAACACTCCCTCTACTGACCCTCCGGCAGTGCAGCACTCCCTCAGTACTGCTCCTCCGACAGTGCAGCACTCCCTCAGTACTGCCCCTCTGACAGTAGCGGCACTCCCTAAGTACTGCTCCTCCGACAGTGTAGCACTCCCTCAGTACTGCTCCTCCGACAGTGTAGCACTCTCTCAGAACTGCTACTCCGACAGTGCAGCACTCCCTCAGTACTGCCCCTCCGACAGTGCAGCACTCCCTCAGTACTGCCCCTCTGACAGTAGCGGCACTCCCTCAGTACTGCTCCTCCGACAGTGTAGCACTCCCTCAGTACTGCTCCTCCGACAGTGCAGCACTCCCTCAGTACTGCCCCTCTGACAGTGCAGCACTCTCTCAGTACTGCCCCTCCGACAGTGCAGCACTCTCAGTACTGGTACTGGGAGCATCAGCCTGGATTACAGGCTAAAGGCTCCGGATTTCCCTCACCCCTTGAACTAGAAAGATGTCCTGTACGACAGACTTGAGCCGTAAGCCCAGATCTCAATAATAAGTAGAAATCTTTAGAAGGCCTCAATTATCTTTATAAAGTCACAACACCAACAAAGGAAGACGTTGGTGGTGGAAGTGAATTACAACCGTTGCGTTACTTACCCAGGCCCTGGCCGACTGCTTGCCTGGGGAATAATTGCTGACACGCACTGCTTGGGCCGAATGGCCTCTTCCTGTTCTGCGCCCTCTGTGTATTTAATTAGATGTGTCTCTGTGAGTTAAATCAGGAAGTGGGCAGCATGTGAGAAAACATCACTTTGACTTGTGTTGTAAGCAAACTGTTAACCTTTAGTGCGCTGACACTGTAGTGGTATTTCTGCTTAAAGCTAGGCAGCTGTTGACATGGAGTTTCCACTGTGGCTCAGTGAGTTTAGCACTCTCTCTCTCTCTCTCGCCTCTGAGTCAGAAGAATGCGCGTTTGAGTTCCCACTTCAGAGACTTGAGCCCCATATCCAAGCCGACTCTCCTAGTGCAGCACCGACTGTCGGAGGTTCCACCTTCCAGATGAAACGTTAAACCGAGGTCCCGTCTGCCCTTTCAGGTGGATGTAAAAGATGCAATGGCCACTATTTCAAAGAAGAGCAGGAAGAGTTCTCCCTGGGGGACAATATATATCCCTCAACTCACACTAAAAACAGATGATCTGGTCATCATCATACTGCTGTTTTTGGGAGCTTGCTGTGCAAAAATTCTGCCGCATTTCCTACATTACAACAGTGACTGCACTTCAAAAAGTACTTCATTGTCTGCAAAGCACTTTGGGACATCCTAAGGCTGTGTAAGGCCCACATAAATGCAGGTCGATATTGAATGCTCAGTCGAGAGGGGATGGGTCCTACTGTGGAGGCCTTCTCTCTCCACCTGAAGGAACAGATGCTGCCCAGGGCTCGACTCCCGGGACATTCAAACCTTTACAGATAAAACAAAGAAATCTGGTTCAAACACTAAACTGGTGCACGGATAGACTTGTATGCACATGCACTTGTGCACAGACACTCTCACTCACAAGCACAGGCTCTCACTCTCCCCAGTCTTTCACATGCGCACAATCTCATTCACACACTTACTACCCTCTCATTTACCTTTTCGGGGTGGCAGGTGGTGACTAGTGGGGTACCGCAGGGATCAGTGCTTGGGCCCCAGCTATTCACAATATATATCAATGATTTGGATGAGGGAACCAAATGTAATATTTCCAAGTTTGCTGACAACATGAAACTAGGTGGGATTGTGAGTTGTGAGGAGGATGCAAAGAGGCTTCAAGGCGATTTAGACAAGTTGAGTGAGTGGGCAAATACATGGCAGATGCAGTATAACGTGGGTAAATGTGAAGTTATCCACTTCGGTAGGAAAAACAGAAAGGCAGAGTATTATTTAAATGGTGATAGATTGGGAAATGTTGATGTACAAAGAGACCTGGGTGTCCTTGTACACCAGTCACTGAAAGCAAACATGCAGGTGCAGTAAGCAGTTAGGAAGGCAAATGGTATGTTGGCCTTCATTGCAAGAGGATTTGAGTACAGGAACAAGGATGTCTTACTACAGTTGTACAGGGCCTTGGTGAGACCACACCTGGAGTACTGTGTGCAGTTTTGGTCTCCTTACCTAAGAAAGGATATACTTGCCATAGAGGGAGTGCAGCGAAGGTTCACCAGACTGATTCCTGGGATGGCAGGACTGTCGTATGAGGAGAGATTGGGTCCACTAGGCCTGTATTCACTAGAGTTTAGAAGAATGAGAGGGGATCTCATTGAAACGTATAAAACTCTGACAGGGCTAGACAGACTGGATGCAGGGAGGATGTTTCCCCTGGCTGGGGGTGGTCTAGAACGAGGGGTCACAGTCTCAGGATATGGGGTAGGACATTTAGAACTGAGATGAGGAGAAATTTCTTCACTCAGAGGGTGGTGAACCTGTGGAATTCTCTACCACAGAAGGCTGTGGAGGCCAAGTCACTGAATATATTTAAGAAGGAGATAGATAGATTTCTAGACACAAAAGGCATCAAGGGGTATGGGGAGAGAGCGGGAATATGGTCTTGAGATAGAGGATCAGCTATGATCATATTGAATGGCAGAGCAGGCTCGAAGGGCCGAATGGCCTACTCCTGCTCCTATTTTTCTAAGTTAACACACAATCTGATTCACACACTCACTATCTTTACTCGCACTGTAACACACTCATTCATTCACAGACTCACCCTCCTTGCACTGTAATACACCCATTCATTCACACTCACTAACCTTCTGTCACATTCCCCATCTCACACCCACACACCCTCTGTCGCGTTCTCTCTCTGCCACAGTCTCAGGAGACCAGAGGAGAGGGTGAATGTGAGAGAATGGAGAATGTGAAAGAGAGAGAGAGAGAGGATGAAAGGGAGAGCATAAGGGGAGAAAGGAGAGGTGAGAAAGGAGAAATAAGACAGGGAAAGAGGAAGGGCAAGACAGGGACTGGCATGAAAGCGTGCAATCCTAAATCCAAGACCAAGGCTGGGAATAAAATACGCCAAAAGGCATTTTGCATGCGGGCTTCAAATGTCTTGCGTTGTTCCCTCAGATACAGAGACCAGCAGTAGTTGTGTTAGCAGCGAGACTGGGTCTGCGTGTTACTATAATCTACATGGTAAGCAGACAGTTTGGTGCTGGTTTCAGTGTCAGCTTGGCTCAGTTGGTAGCACTCTGGCCTCTGACTCAAGACTGCTGTTCCCTCTCGGTAGAGACAGCAATGGGGGTTGGGAAGAAGAAGGATATTTACCCTGCTGTTCCCCCATTCTCTTCTGCGACCCCTGCCGGGTTTTCTGTTCCAGCAAAACAGGGCAGCCCTTCGATAGTTCTCGTATGTGCCCACTCTTCATGTTGTGGAGATGCCGGTGTTGGACTGGGGTGGACAAATGTGAGAAGTCGCACAACACCAGGTTATAGTCCAAGGGGTAGAAATTAGGTCGCGCCCCATTTGGGGCGCAAATATCGTCTGGACGCAAATATTAGCGCTTGGCGCTAATTATCGGCACTGACAGGAAACTTCACTTTTACCGCCCCGGGAGGTGAGTGGAGCGCTAAAGCAGGCGCTGCACACCTGTCTTAAGGCACAAAGGCCAAGGAGTGAGGCGCTAACTCAGCGCGCGAGCGCAGCGCAGCTGCTGCCAGTTAGCGAGGGAACACAGACACACTGGCGCCGGACACTTCTTAAAGCGGGGGGGGGCCACTTGCTCCCCAGCCACACCCTGCTCATTGCAGCCTTGAATCTCAGCCTGGAGAGACCTGTGAATCCATTTTGCTGCCAAGCATGGAGAGGGTGAGAGAACGCGCTCATCGCTTCACCGAGCGGGCCTTGGATGCTCTGGTTGGCGCAGTGGAGTGCAGACGATGTATGCTCTTCCCTGAGAGTGGCAGGAGGCCTTTGCCACGCGAGTTCAGAAGAGTGTGGAGGGAGGTGGCTCAGAGCGTCTCCTCCAGGAGCATGGTGCCCTTGACCCATACTCAATGCCGCAAAAAGTTCAACGACCTCACTCGGGTCATCAGGGTGAGCGGCTTTTTCTCAATACCTCTCCATCCCTCCATCTCAACCTCACTCTATGGCCAGAGGGTCTTAAAACCCCAATGCACAACACTCATCCAACACCTATGGCCCTTTCATCAAACACACACACACATTCCACACTTTACATTCAGTAAGGGCTATTCACCTATGGGAGGCACATCAGGCAAGACCATGGCTGTATATTTACTCAGATGCTGTCCTTTTTCTTGCAGGCTAAGCTGGCTCATAATAGGAGACAGCAGCAACGGACAGGTGGAGGGCGGCCTCAGCTGCAACCCCTCAGCGATCTGGAGGAGCGCGTCCACAGGATTGTGGCAAGCCGGGTGATCGGTCCCGTCGCCACTGGAGACGCCGACCCCGTTCTGGACAGCAATGGTAAGGTCATCACCTTTTTGTCCTCTGTCCTTCCACTTGTCCCTCACAACACCAGCCTTTGACACTTTCAATACAACTTGCTAACTCGCTGCACTTATTCCTCCCTTACTGCCACCCTGTCCTCACGCTAAAGCCACTCTTGTACCTCCCTGCTTTCAGATGGTGATTCACCAGCTGAGGAGACGGGCCCTGAAGCTGCCACTGGGAGTGATGCTGCAGCTGAGGAGGAAGAGGAAGCCAGAGCATCAGTGCCACCCTCTCCCGAGGAAGCCCATGCCCACACTGGGAACACGCCTTCCCCGGAGGGGAGCAGGGGGGAAGGGGCTGATGATGGTGAAGCTCCAGGACCCAGCGGGCTGCAGCAACGCCATGGGGGGGGTAGGGAAGAACGGGGGCCTTCTCCCCAGAGGGAGAGTATGCCAGACACTCCTACTGCAATGGACGCAGAGGAGGAGCGGCTGATTGCAGAAATGAACACCCAGGCGGTGGGCATGCACACTGAGCTCATGGGTGCAGTGGGAAGGGTGCCCGAATGCATTGAGTCACTGGCAAGGAGTGTGGAGCACTTCGCTGTAGCACAGGCGGATGCCACACTAACGCTTAGTGCTGCAATTCAGTCACTGGCTGCCGTGATCCCACCTCTGACTGCTCTCATACAGACTCAGATGGAGGCCACGCGAGCACAGACTGCTGCCAACCTCGATGGTTCGTGCACATGTCCCCGGGGCTGTCACCGCGCCGCAGCAGGCCAGCAATCTGTTCTCCGGCAGATTGCTCCGGATGCTGAAGTGCTGCCCCGTGGGAGTGCCAGTGTGTCGGGCGAGCAGGGAGTTGCTGTCCTCTCGCACGATGACAGCATTCCTGCTGCCAACACTGTCACTTCTCCACTGCACTTGCCACCGCCTGTAGGACAGACTGCTGCCGCCCATGCAGAGTTGGTGCAGTCTGCAGCCGGGCCCTCCAGGCCCAGAAGTGGTCGAGGCCGTCCTTCAGGGGCATCTGCAGTGTCAGGGTCTGACGAGCAGCAGCCTTCCACCAGCCTTGCTGCAGCCACTGAGGTCCCATTACGGAGGAGCAGTAGGGTTAGAAGGGGGGAAGTGCGCAAGGGAAGGAGATCACCCTCGAAGGGCAAAAAGTAGGAGGTGTGACAAAATGCTGGTCATTTTTTTATTAAAGGCCGAGGTTCATGGCCCAACTTTTGTTTAGTGTTTTGGACATTATCTCCAGGTTGTGAGAACCAGTTATGTTATTGACTGTTTTTTTGTGTTTATTTCTATGAGTTTGTCATGAGGAATTGACACACACAGAGTTTGTAAAATAAATAAGTTTCTGTATTCAAAATATACATGGTTGGTGGTTGGAATTATTGGTGCCTTGGCCGGCTTAGGGGTTGCGTGCTGGGTTGATTAATGTTGGTAGCAATGGCAGGGGCCCTAGAAGCGGCTTGCTATTAGCCGTTGACGGACGGCCCTTGCAGTTTGACCATTGTGGGCCGCCCTCCCGCCTTGGTGCTGCTGATGATCATCGTCCTCGTCCTCTTCCTCCTCTTCCTCCTCCTCCTCTGGTGGTGCTACAAGGCCTGGTGGCATTGGCTGGGTCCTGAGGATTGCCATGTTGTGCAACATGCAGCACACGACTACGAAGTTCGAAACTTGCTCAGGCGAGTACTGCAGGGCTCCTCCGGAATGGTCCAGACAGCGGAACCGTTGTTTCAGCACGCCGATTGTGCGCTCAATAATGTTCCTGGTTGCTTGATGGCTTTCATTGTACCGCAGCTCAGCAGGGGTGTTTGGCGTACGGAGCGGTGTCATCAGCCAGGTGCTCAATGCGTACCCCTTGTCCCCGAGAAGCCAACCAACTGGCTGATGCGGTGCCTCGAAAACTTCTGCCACAGTAGTCTGGCGCAGGATGAAAGCATCGTGGCAGCTGCCAGGATAGTGGGCATTGACAGCGAGTATCACCTGTCTGTGGTCACAGACCAACTGGACATTCAAGGAATGGAACCCCTTTCTGTTCCTGAATTCCTCTGCATTCTCTCGCGGAGCACGCAAAGCCACATGCGTGCAGTCAATGGCGCCCTGCACCATGGGGAAGCCCGCTACCCTCGCAAAGCCCAGAGCACGGTCACGCTGCTTGTCTGGGGTCATAGGGAAAGAGATGAACTCTCGTCTCCTTCTGAAGAGGGCATTGGTGACCTGCCGGATGCAGCGATGCACCGCGAACTGGGAGATATTGGCGAGGTCCCCAACAGCAGCTTGGAATGAGCTAGTGGCGTAGAAGTTCAAAGCCACTGTGACCTTCACTGCCACCGACAGAGACGTCCTGGACCTCAGCTGAGGCTGCAGATCTGGCTGCAGCAGGTGGCAGAGCTCAGTGACCACCTCCTTGCTGAATCGCAGCCTTCGCAAACATAGCTCCTCGGACACATGGATGTAGGAGAGCTGTTCACGATATACCCTGGGAGGGTAAGCTCTCCTGTACATGCGCCTGATGGCCCTCCTCCGTCTGGCCATCATTGCCACTCTCTGTCTGCGTCTCTGTATCCTCCGATTCAGCTGGAGCAGGACGACGCCCCCAATCAGTGCAGCCCCCATATTCTCTTTGCCAGAAAAGTAATGAGGGACAGCAACTAAAGTAGCAACAAAGTTAGGATGAATAGGCAAAACTACCTCACAAAGCGTTGAGTCAATGTAGAAGTCTCTCTCTCTCTCTCTCCGAATCTCTCTCTCTCTCTCAGAACGAGTGGTGCATAAATGTCGACCACAGAAAAAGACAGGAAGAGGCCCCCTTTAAATAGCGCCCCCCCCAGCCCCACACCGATTGATAGCGTTCCAGTCTTCCGGTCGTTGGAAGCGCCAGGCGGTAAGGCAGGGGGCGCCACTCAATTTCCGCTCCGGGGCGCCCCAAGGGCATTGCACCATGGAATGACGTCATAATCTGCGCGCGCAGGTGGTCGCAGCGGTAAGTTTTAGCGCCGCCGCACAATCTCAAGTTAAGTTCTCGAGCGGCGCAAACATCGCTGCGCCCGGGCGTTAGCGGCTTAGCGCCCCATTAGCGCCCTCTTAAGGCGCTAACGGGAGGCGCAACCAAGTGAATTTTTACCCCCAACAGTTTTATTTGAAATCACAAGCTTTCGGAGCTGCTGCTCCTTCGTCAGGTGAAGTGAAGAGATGTGAAGAGACATCTCCTCACTTCACCTGACGAAGGAGCAGCGCTCCGAAAGCTTGTGATTTCAAATAAAACTGTTGGACTATAACCTGGTGTTGTGCAACTTCTCACACTCTTCATGTGTAAGACCAGTAAGTTTGAGCAGGGCCGACTAAACGAACAGGGTGGCGGGCGAGGGGGACAGGGGGGTGGGGTGTGCGGGGGCGGGGGGCTCAGAGCCAGGCCTAGCCCTGGCCTCTATTTGAAGGGGAAGGTAGATTTCCACAGTCCTCTGTCTTAACAACATTGTAAACACAGCCAGAAGATTCCCCATGGTCCCTGTGTCTGAGCAACATTGTAAACACAGCAGGAAGATTCTCCCTGGTCTCTGTATCCTAACATCGTAAACCCAGCAGGAAGCTCCCCTTCTGGTCCCTGTGTGTTAATAATATCATAAATACAGTGGAAAGATTTCCTCTGAGATGCAAAACTGTGACATTGCAGCGCCACCAATGGTAGGAGGGTGTAATTACAGTGTGATATGTTTACATAGGAAATTTCAATTATAAATGTTGTCACAGGAATTTAGGTAATAGGGAGGGGGAATGCGACAAAAAGAAGTAACGTTTAGAAGACACAAATTGTGCACAGATGTAAGATGTTTAATATAGATATATCTGTAGATAACAGTCTGAGAATTTTAATCCAATAGCAAAATACTGCGGATGCTGGAAATCCGAACTAACAACAGAAAACGCTGGAAAAACTCAGCAGGCCAGGCAGCATCCGTGGAGAGAGAAACAGAGTTAACGTTTCAGGTCGAAGACCTTTCGTCAGAACTTCTGTTCTGACGAAAGGTCTTCGACCTGAAACGTTAACTCTGTTTCTCTCTCCACAGATGCTGCCTGGCCTGCTGAGTTTTTCCAGTGTTTTCTGTTGTTATTGAGCATTTTAATCCCTTGTGTAAGTAAATGTAATGTTATACATAACCCATATGCTTCTTGCAATCTTTCACAGCATAAGAAAGGTGCAACAATCAGAAAGAGCGATCAGATTTGATATCAAAGTTGAGTGGCACCACATTTCTGTTCATTACTATTCGGCCATGTTGGCAGCACGCAGCAAGGCAGTGCCTTGGTTATGATGTGGCCACATAGCAGGGCTGGGGCATACGAGGTTTAAAGGGCATGCTTATTTGTTGGCATGCAATGCATTTATTGCCCGTACACTGTACGCCCTGTTGAAGGAGCCACCTTGGTCCCATTAAGACTTCGCAGATCAAAGATACAACAACAACAGAAACTTGTGCTTATATTGCACCTTTTACATAGTAAAACATCCCAGGGTGCTTCACAGGAGCAGAATTAGCCTAAAAAATTGACACCCACATAAGGAGATATGAGGACAAGTGACCAAACACTTGGTCAAAGAGGTAGGTTTTAAGGAGTGTCTTAAAGGAGAGAGAGGCGGAGAGGTTTAGGGGGAGACTTCCAGAGCTTAGGGCCGAGACAGCTGAAGGCACGGCCGCCAATGGTGGAGCAATGGAAATCGAGGAGTTCAGGGCTGAACTAATTCACGGAGATCGATCAAAACCTGGGATTGCATCCAGGTTGGGGAGTGGGGTCAAAAACCTTGGAGACATTCAAGAGGCGGAGGGATGGCGTGACGGAGGATCCCGGTAGAACCGTTACCTAGATGGGTGAAATGGCCTCTCTCATCTGAACTTCCCTTTGTGGAATGTACACTGACCAGATGTTCGGAGAGACTGTCTTTATGCAGAGGGTTGTTGGGATGTGGAGTGACCGGCCAAGAACGGTGGGGGTAGCAGAACCCAGAATAGATTTTAAAAGGAAAGTAGAGAAATACTTGAAGTAAGAAACTTTTTAAAAGTATGGGGAAAGGGCAGGGGATTGGGCCTGAGTGGAGAGTTCTTTCAGAAAGCTAGCACAAGGGGAGATGGGCCGAATGGGGGAAGGGACAGGGGATTGGGCCAAAGGGGGTAGCTCTTTCAGAGAGCTAGCACGGGGTTGATGGGCCGAATGGCAGAAGGGTGGAGGAATGGGACTGAAGGGGTAATTCTTTCAGGTGCGATGGGCCAAATGACCTCCGTCTGCACTATGGAATTCCATGACTCTATGTACTGAGCTTGTATCACCACCTCCACCCATCAAAATTGTGCATGAAAGGTGCTTGTGCGAAGAGAGGCAGACCTTTGAATCTCTTGCCCCAATGGGTCAGCATCGAGTTGTCCCTGGTCAAATATTTCATCCCAATCATGCCAAGCGGAAAACCTTTCAGTCCCTTCCCTCCGGCCAACATTTCCCCCAGCAGGTTGTCTGGTGTTACCAGGAATTGCAAACACTCCCCACCGCACCTCCTTACCCCTCACCTCTCTCCCCATTTCACGCTTAGTTTCACTGGAAGCTGATTTCTGCGTAATCCGTGCCCTGCGGACAGTCTCGTCACCACTGGGCATCTTCAAGAAGTTGACGTTGGCGTACAGAAGATCCTTGTGCTTGGCGGGTTGTCCATGTCCAGCATCTCCTCCCACCGGACCTTCAGAGAGATCCTGGGGAGTTGGTGTCTCCACCTCGCTAATTGCATTACTGGTTGTGTTCCAGGGTCAACAACCACCGCGCTCTGCGTACCTTAAAAGAAAAGGGAAGCAAAAGACATTCTCGCATCATTTACCGGAGCTGATAGGGTTGAATTATTGCATAGACTCGCTAGTGTAGGCCACGGCTCAGTGGATTTAGCACTCTCTCGCCTTTCAGTCAGAAGGTCATGGGTTTGAGCCACCACTCCAGAGACTTGAGCCCCATAATTCACATCCTCGGGACGTCCCAAAGTGCTTTACAGTTGATGAAGTACTTAGTGATGTTGGTTGAGGGATAACTATTGGACCAGAACTCTGTGGAGAGCTCTTCTTCGAAATAGTGGCTTTGGGATCTTTTATGTCCACCTGAGAGGCAGATGGGGCATCTGGTTTAATGTCTCATGTGAAAGATGACATCTCTGACACTGCAGCGCTCCCTCAGTACTACCGCTCTAAAAGTGCAGCACTCCCCCAGTACTGCCGCTAAGACAGTGCAGTGCTCCCTCAGTACTGCCCCTTTGACACTGCAGCGCTCCCTCAGTACTACCGCTCTAACAGTGCAGCGCTCCCTCAGTACTGCCACTAAGACAGTGCAGTGCTCCCTCAATACTGCCCCTTTGACAGTGCAGCACTCCCTCAGTACTGCCGCTTTGACAGTGCAGCACTCACTCAGTTCTGCCTCTAAGACAGTGCAGTGCTCCCTCAGTACTGCCCCTTTGACAGTGCAGCACTCCCTCAGTACTGCCTCTAAGACAGTGCAGTGCTCCCTCAGTACTGCCGCTCTGACAGTGCAGCGCTCCCTCAGTACTGCCTCTAAGACAGTGCAGTGCTCCCTCAGTACTGCCGCTTTGACAGTGCAGCACTCCCTCAGTACTGCCCCTTTGACAGTGCAGCACTCCCCAAGTACTGCCTCTAAGACAGTGCAGTGCTCCCTCAGTACTGCCCCTTTGACAGTGCAGTGCTCCCTCAGTACTGCTCCTTTGACAGTGCAGCACTCCCTCAGTACTGCCCCTTTGACAGTGCAGCACTCCCCAAGTACTGCCTCTCAGACAGTGCAATGCTCCCTCAGTACTGCCGCTTTGACAGTGCAGCACTCCCTCAGTACTGCCCCTTTGACAGTGCAGCACTCCCTCAGTACTGCCTCTAAGACAGTGCAGTGCTCCCTCAGTACTGCCCCTTTGACAGTGGAGCGCTCCCTCAGTACTGCCCCTTTGACAGTGCAGCCCTCCCTCAGTACTGCCCCTTTGACAGTGCAGTGCTCCCTCAGTACTGCCCCTTTGACAGTGCAGCGCTCCCTCAGTACTGCCCCTTTGACAGTACAGCACTCCCGCAGTACTGCCCCTTTGACAGTGCAGCGCTCCCTCAGTACTGCCCCTTTGACAGTGCAGCACTCCCTCAGTACTGCCCCTTTGACAGTGCAGCACTCCCTCAGTAGTGCCTCTAAGACAGTGCAGCGCTCCCTCAGTACTGCCCCTTTGACAGTGTAGCGCTCCCTCAGTACTGCCCCTCTGACAGTGCAGTGCTGCCTCAGTACTGCCCCTCAGACAGTGCAATGCTCCCTCAGTACTGCCCCTTTGACAGTGCAGTGCTCCCTCAGTACTGTCCCTTTGACAGTGCAGCGCTCCCTCAGTACTGCCCCTCTGACAGTGCAGTGCTCCCTCAGTACTGCCCCTTTGACAGTGCAGTGCTCCCTCAGTACTGACCCTCCGACAGTACAGTGCTCCCTCAGTACTGACCCTCCGACAGTACAGTGCTCCCTCAGTACTGCCCCTCCGACAGTGCAGTGCTGCCTCAGTACTGACCCTCCGACAGTGCAGTGCTCCTGCAGTACTGCCCCTCCGACAGTGTAGTGCTGCCTCAGTACTGACCCTCTGACAGTGCAGTGCTCCTTCAGTACTGCCCCTCCGATAGTGCAGTGCTCCCTCAGTACTGCCCCTCTGACAGTGCAGTGCTGCCTCAGTACTGACACTCCGACAGTGCAGTGCTGCCTCAGTACTGACCCTCCGACAGTGCAGTGCTCCCTCAGTACTGCCGCTTTGACAGTGCAGCACTCCCTCAGTACTGCCCCTTTGACAGTGCAGCACTCCCTCAGTACTGCCTCTAAGACAGTGCAGTGCTCCCTCAGTACTGCCCCTTTGACAGTGCAGTGCTCCCTCAGTACTGCCTCTTTGACAGTGCAGCCCTCCCTCAGTACTGCCCCTTTGACAGTGCAGTGCTCCCTCAGTACTGCCCCTTTGACAGTGCAGCTCTCCCTCAGTACTGCCCCTTTGACAGTGCAGCACTCCCTCAGTACTGCTCCTTTGACAGTGCAGCACTCCGTCAGTACTGCCTCTAAGACAGTGCAGTGCTCCCTCAGTACTGCCGCTCTGACAGTGCAGCGCTCCCTCAGTAGTGCCTCTAAGACAGTGCAGCACTCCCTCAGTACTGCCCCTTTGACAATGTAGCGCTCCCTCAGTACTGCCCCTCCGACAGTGCAGCACTCCCTCAGTACTGCCCCTCAGATGGTGCAGCGCTCCCTCAGTACTGACCCTCTGACAGTGCAGCGCTCCCTCAGTACTGCCCCTCAGATGGTGCAGTGCTCCCTCAGTACTGACCCTCTGATGGTGCAGTGCTCCCTCAGTACTCAAACTGGGAAGTGTTGGCCTGGATTATGGTGCTCAAATCTCTGGAATGGGGACTGGAACCCATGACCTGAGGTGAGAGAGAGTGCTGAGCCACAGCTGACATCATAGGCAGAAATCGTGGGAAGCCCAACTGGGAATCTGTGACACGTGTTGTCTACACGCTGAGATTGAGGCTTTGGACTAAGTTCAAACAGCTCCTGTACCTGGTGCTTCACAGAGAGTGCACTGGAGGTCATTGCAAGGTCACTGGGCTCTGAAACTCTCTCCTCAGTCGCTGTCTTTCTCCTGAAATAGCAGAATATCGCACTGTGGTTATCATATATCAGAGTGTCAGTGCCGGACAGACACAGACCCCACTGTAACGTTACAGCAACTACTGCACTGTCTCTTTAAATGGCTTCTGTCCACACACATATAATGATAGAATCACACGGCACAGAGGGAAGCCGTTTGCCCCAACATGCCTGTGCCGGCTCTTTGTAAGAGCTCTCCAATTAGTCCCACTCCCCACTGCTCTTTTCACAGAGCCCTGCAAATTTTTCCTTTTCAAGTATGTGTCCAATTCCATTTTTAAAGTTTCTATTGAGTCTGTTTCCACCGCCCTTTCAGGCAGTGCATTCCAGATCACAAAAACTTGCTGCGTAGAAATATTTCTCCTCATCTACCCCTCTGGCTTTTTTGCCACTGACCGTAAATCTGTGTCCTCTGGTTAACGACCCTCCTCCAGTGGAAACAGTTGCTGCTTATTTAATCGATCAAAACCACTCATGATTTTGATCGCCTCTGTTAAACCTCCCCTTAACTGGCACGACTGGTCCGTGCCGGTGTTTATGCTCCATACGAGCCTCCTGCCACCCCTCTTAATCTCACCCTATCAGCATATCCTTCTCTTCCTTTCTTCCTCATGTGTTTATCTATCTCGCCTTTAAATGCATTTATACTACTCGCCTCAGACACTCCCTGTGGTAGTGAGTGCCACATCCTCACCACTCTCTTGGTAAGTAAGTGGAAACATCTTCTCTACACCTACCCTATCAAACCCCTTCATAATCTTAAAGATCTCTTTCAAGATCACCCCTCAGTCTTCTTTTTTCTGGAGAAAAGGGTCCCAGCCTGTTTAATCTTTCCTGATAGCTAGAACCTTTCAGTTCTGGTATCATTCTAGTAAATCTCGAGAAAGAAAGAACATACGAATGTGCAGTTATTTATTCACATCCTCTGGATATCCCAAAGTGCTTCCCAGCCCATGAATTGTTTACCGAGGTGTAGTCACTGTGGTTTTGTCGAATCGCAAGTGACCTGATACAGTCCAGCAGCTAGCGTGCAGAGTGAGGGACCCTTGGGTCTCGTCAGCATTCACCTGGAAACTGGGCCATGAAAGATGCACTCCAGATCAAAGGGGACGCAGGGATCGCTTACCGGAGTGGCATCTGGTTTTGAACCTGAGGGAAAAAATCAGGGAGAGAATATTGGAGTAAAGATTTTGAAGAAAAAAAAAAGTTAAACCTTTGCAGTTACTTTCGCACATACTTGAAGATTAAAAGAATCCAGCCAGTTCAACACTCAATATGATCCCAGCAACAAGCAATCCTACTTTACATTCATTGGAGTCTCCACCTGTAAAAACAGCCATTAATTACTGCAGTACAGTTTGAGAACGGTGCTCCGATGTACCTCGAGAAGCGACACACTCGCTCAATTTTTGACAATTCATTCTCGGGATGTGGGCGTCGCTGGCAAGGCCAGCATTTATTGCCCATCCATAGTTTCCCCTTGAGATGATGGTGGTAGACCTTCTTCTTGAACAGTTGGTAGCAGGTTTGATATAAACTAAGCGTCCACTTCAGAGGGCAGTTAAGAGTCAACCACGTTGGTGTGTGACTGGAGTCACATATAGGCCCAGACCAGGTAAGGACGGCAGGATTCCTTCCCTAAAGGGACATTAGTGAACCATCTTATATATGTAATATCTACACATTTGCATATAAATATCAAACAACATCGCTAAAATAACTGATTTTCTGGCCATTATCACATTGCTGTTTGTGGGAGCTTGCTGTGCGCAAATTTGCAGCCATGTTTCCTACATTACAAACAGTGACTACGCTTCAAAAGTACTTCATTGGCTGTAAAGCGCTTTGGGACTATATAAGTGTTATATAAATGCAAGTCTTCCTTCTCTATGCAATATCTATATATATGACATTTGTACATTTAATATTTGCATATGTAATATTTATACGTGTAATATCTAAAGATGTAATATTAGTCAACCTCCAGTTTCTCCCTATCTACTCTATTAACACCCCTCATGATTTTGAACACCTCTATTAAATTTCCCCTTAACCTTCTCTGCTCTAAGGAGAACAAACCTGGATTCTCCAGTCTCTCCGCATCACTGAAGTCTCTCATCCCTGGGACCATTCTGCAATGTTTGGGGAGCTCTAAGTGATGCAACAATCAGCTGCCTTGTATCAGACAACAATAACTTGCATTTATATAGAGCCTGTAATGTAGTAAAACGTCCCAAGGCGCTTCACAGGAGCGTAAATAAGACAACGTTTTACAGCGAGCCACATAGAATAGGATCAGGAGTTAGTCATTCAGCCCCTCGAGCCTGTTCTGCCTTTCAATGAGATCATGCCTGATCTGTAGCCTAACTCCATCTACCTGCCTTTGCCCCATATCCCTGAATACTTTGGTTAACAAAAATCTATATATCTCAGATTTAAAGTTAACAATTGGCTGTGCATCAACTGCCGTTTTCAGAAAAAAGTTCCAAACTTCTACCACCCTTTTTGTCTAGAAGTGTTTCCTAGCATCACTCCTGAAAGGCCTGGCTCTAATTTTTCGGCTATGTCCCTTAGTCGTAAACTCCCCAACCAGCGGAAATAGTTTCTCTCTATCTACCCTATCAGTTCCTCTTAATATCTTGAAAACTTTGATCAAATCACCCCTTAACTTTCTAAATTCCAGGGAAAAAAACCCTAGTTTGAAACAGCTTTTTCGGGGAGAGTTCCAGATATCCACTACCCTTTGTGTGAAGAAGTACTTTCTGACATCACCCCTGAACGACCTAGCTCTAAATTTATACGGTGTTGTCCTTATCCCATAAGGACAGGGCACCAAAAGCTTGGTCAAAGAGGTAGGTTGTAAAGAGCATCTTAAAGGAGTTAGAGATAGGGAGAGGCAGAGAAGTTGAGGGAGGGAATCCCCGTTTCCCTTCGTCCAACCATTGACAACCATGCCTTCAGCTGCCTAGGCCCTAAGCTCTGGAATTCCCTCCCTAAACCTCTTCGCCACTCTCTTCTCCTATAAAAGGTTCAGACAAAATTTGACAAAGAGCCACATAAGGAGGTACTAGGATAGGTGACCAAAAGCTTGGTCAGGTTTCAAGGAGCATCTTAAAGGAGGAGATAGAGTTGGAGAGGCGGAGAGTGTATGTGTGTGTTTATGCATTTGTGAGTGTCTGTCATAGACTTTGTAAACTCCACAGTCTCCCGTAGACATTAATTTGTTTGTATTTAGAGAGATGTGAAAGTATCTGTACTCTCACGTTCCACAGTGAGGGTTATGGCGCTCGCCACTGCTCCATGTTCTTTCTCAGCCACACACTGATAGTTTCCAGTCTCCTTGTGGAACGTGCCCTCTGTTTGGGCAATGTGAGGGAACGATAGAGTATTGACGGGAGAAACCTACAATTCGTTGTGCAGGACACAGTCTCCAGCGACCCTGGATGTAACGTGAGGAAACTCCAACCACAGCTTGTTCCTGGAACTTGTTCTGTTCATTGTGACACCAAAATGTTGCCACGTCAGGTTAGAAGCTGGGAAGCTCTCGACAGAGCAGAGTATCACAGTAGAATTCCCTTCTTTTATATTGATCAATGAATCTTTAATCGTATCAAAAGAAGTAATAGAGTTTCTGTGATGTGCCGAAAGACAAATAAAGATTTTATTGTGAGCAAACACAGCGCACAGCAAGAATCCATGCTTTATCTTTCTGTATCTTATGCCTGCATGCATTTCCAGGCATCTTTCCCCTTTATAAGTTCCTATGTCAACATTTATAATGGACACTGCCTATGTAAACTGTCACGCTGTAATTGCACCCTCCCACCAGTGGAGGCGCTGTCCTTCTAGAAAGAAAGAAAGTGCTTTTCACACCCTCAGGATGTCCCCAAGGGCTTGACAGCCAATGAATTGCCTTTGAAATGTTGTCACTGTTTTTATCTAGACAAACATGGCAGTCAGCTTGCATTGACTGTGAAAGAATCAGAGAGATGTTGAGGATGTGGCAGGTGCTATATCAATGCAAGTTCTTTCTTTCTGTTGTTCAGCTTTGTTTGCCCTTGTGGATCGTGACCTCTGTTTGGGCAATGTGAGGGAACAATAGAGTATTGAATGAGAAACCTACAATTCTCTGTGCAGGACACTGCTCGTCTGATTCAGGGCCTTGTTGATCTCTTGTTTACAGTGTTTCAATACAAAGCCCAGAATCCAGGCCAACACTCCAGTGCAGTACTCAGAGAGATTAGGCAACTCACAGGTGTGTGTGTGTGTGTGTGTGTGATCCTGAGAGTGTGTTTTAGTGTGCCTTTGTGTGTGCATATATGAGTGCGCGAATGCGTCTTTCTCTGTTCATGTGTGTGCAATTGCGTGTGTGTGTCTGTGTATGCATGCGTATACCATCTATAAGATGCACTGCAGCAGCTCACCAAGGTTACTTCAACAGCTCCCCCCAAGCCCGCGACCTCTACCACCTAGAAAGACCAGGGCAGCAGGCGCATCGGAACACGACCACCACCAAGTTCCCATCCAAATCACATATAGACCTGACTGGAAATATATCACCGCTTCTTCATCGTCACTAGGTCAAAATCCTGGAACTCCCTGAAGGGATAATTACAAGTCCTAGCCCTTTTCGGGCCACCCCAGATCAGGCGTATTCCCCAGACGTTCACCTTCAACTAAAGTTAGCGGTAACCAAATCCTAGAGACGCTTAATTGGGTCTAAAGGTTCAGACTATCTCTCCCTAAAGGAAAGGAATGGCCTGAAGATGTTACCGTCCTCCGGATAGCACTTTTAATAAGTTTAACTAGACTGTAACCTTCCGGATATTATGAGGGTCCGGAAAACCCCCCAGAATTCTGCGACTCCTCACAAAGGAGTGTACAGAGATTGAGTTTGCGAGGTTGATACAGAAATTACTATGTGAGACAATTCTAAAAATATACAGATTTATTTAGGAACCGACTTTTAGTTAACAGCTGATGAGTCAATCGCAACTTTCACAATTCAAAATAGAAATAGCTTCCATTTCTTATTCTCAGAGATCCTTATTCTCAAATCTTAACTTGGTTACATTTTTACATTTCTAAGTCTTATTCTTAATCCAGAATATCCACCAAAATCAATTAAGAGTACCTTGATCCCCGAGACTCAAAAAGCGAAAAACTTACAGGGCGTGCCCCTGAAGTTGAGAATCGCTTGCCCGTTTCCAGCGACTTCTGCCTTTCCATCTGAAAAGCTCTATTTTCATACCTTTTTTTAGTGGTTATCCTTTGAAGTTTTCTGCTGATATAAGCTAATTGTCTCTAGTCATCTTTGTTGAATTCTTTCTATTCTTACTGTTACTTCAGCTGTTTAGCTTTCAGAATTCTGTCTCTACCTTTAGGTGTTTCAAAACCTATCATAAAAAACAATATGACCGATGTATCTATTTGATGTCATTCTTATTGAACGTTTTCCATTCAATTCTAAAACCACTGGTTACAACCACAGACTCCTGTCTCCGTGGTGTTTCAAGTTCAATACAAACACAATGTAATTGCTTGGTGTTATCTATTGAAGTCATATTTTCAAAGTGTTCTGTAGGTACTTTTTACAATATGTAAATCAAAACCACTTCAACTTGGGTGTTTACTTGTTTTCTAGCTACTTCAATTGGTTGCATATTTAATCATGTTTCCTGAATTATTTGATGGTACTTTTACAAAGGCACATGGTTTTTTAATATTCTGTGTTTCTGTTTCCCTGAGTGTTAGCTTATAACACTTTACTTGGGTCATTCCATTGTGTTTCTCCCAAACTCCAGACCTTCTGGAAGCGCCAAACTGCTATTTCAATATGGCCATTGTCTTTGTCAATATCCCATTCCCATTTCAAAGCTTGTGGTGTTTACAGCTTTTGTTAACAACTGATCTTTATCTCAGAAGCCTGTATTTCTGTTTACGGCTTGTGTCGTTGAGGCTTTTTAGATTTTTAACCCCAGTTTGTCATGTTTTAATAAAATCTGAATTCTGTTCATAGGATGGTGTGTTTTTCTGAAATATGGCTATTCCATTACATCCCTTCCTAACAGCACTGTGTGAGTACCTTCACCACACGGACTGCAGCGGTTCAAGAAGGCAGCTCACCACCACCTTCTCAAAGGCAATTAGGGATGGGCAATAAATGCTGGCCTTGCCAGCAGTGCCCACATGCTGTGAATGAATAAAAAATATGTGTGTATATATGCATGTGTGTGTGCATGCATGTGCGCATGTTTGTGTGTGTGCGTGCATATGCGTGTTTGCGTGTGTGTGTGCGTGCATGTATGTGTTTGTGAGCGATGTGAAAGTATCTGTACACTCACATTCCACAGTGATGGTTATGACCCTCTCCACAGCTCCATGTTCATTCTCTGCCATACATTGATAGTCTCCAGCGACCCTGGATGTAACATGAGGAAACTCTAACCACAGCTTGTTGTTGGAACTTGTTCTGTTCATTGTGACACCAAGATATCGCCATATCAGGTTAGAAGCTGGGAAGCTCTCGACAGAGCAGAGTATTGCTGTAGAAATCGCTTTTTTTATATTGATCAATTAATCTTTAATCGTATCAAGAGAAGTAATTGAGAGATTCCGTGGTGCGTCTAAAAGCAAATAATGATCGGTTAACTTACATTGACTGTGAAGCACTTTGAGGGAGCCTGAGAACATGAAAGGTGTGAAATCAATGCAAGTTCCTTCATCACAAAGCATCTAAACCAGGCAGACACTTTAGTGCAGTACTGAGGGAGTGCTGCACTGTCGGAGGGGAAGTACTGAGGGAGCGCTGCGCTGTCGGAGGGGAAGTACTGAGGGGGTACTGCACTGTCGGAGGGGCAGTACTGAGGGAGCGCTGCACTACTGGAGGTTCAGTACTAAGAGAGTGTTGCACTGTCGGAGAGACAGTACTGTGGGAGTGCCACACTCTCATTTCTGCCGTCTTTCACATGAGACACTACACCGAGGCCCCGTCTACACTCTCAGGTGGGCCTAATAGATCCTATGACTGTATTCAAAGTAGAGTACTCCCCGTTGTACTAGCCAATATGTATCAGTAAAAAACAGATGATCTGGTCATCACCACATTGTTGTTTGTGGGATCTTGCTGTGCACAAAGTAGACTATTATGGGCAAATTAGAATAAAGGATGTTCATACTTACATTGCACAGTTAGTGCTAGTGTCCGCTCCGATGTAATGGATGGATATCTGACTCTGCAGGTGAGAGTTTGTCCGTGGTGTTTGAGTGATGGGATCAGGGTCAGAACAGAAGTATATATCAGAGTGATGCCATGCTGAGCTACACTGTTTGAGACTGACCCGGGTACGTCAGCGGGATTGACCCAGGTTAAGTCAGGTGCTGTTCCAGAGCATGTGGTGTTGAAGGTGCAGCTTAGGTCCGCACGCTTTCCTGCAATAATTTCAGCGGGGAATATCGTGGGTTTATCTGTGAAATCTAACACACAGAGAATGGATCCTTTTAGATAAATGTAATATGAAGCATCAGTTCAAATAGAAATCACAGTCCCGCAAGAGAAAGTACATTTACAAGGATGATACCAGAACTGAGAGGTTACAACGATCAGGAAAGGCTGAACAGGCTGGGGCTCTGTTCTCTAGTGAAGAGAAGGCTGAGGTCTTTAAAATTATGAAGACCTGATAGAGGCCTTTAAAATTCTGAAGGGGATTGATGGGGTAGACGTAGAGAAGATGTTTCCAATTGTGGGGGTAGACAAGAACTAGGATCCATCAACATAAGATCGTCACTAATAAATCCAATAGGGAATTCAGGAGAAACCTCTTGACCCAGAGAGTGATAAGAATGTGGAACTCGCGACCACATGGTTGAGGCAAAAAGCATTGTTGCATTTAAGTGGAAGCTAGATAAGCACATGAGGGAGAATAGAATAGAAGGATATGTTGATGGGGTGAGATGAAGTAGGGTGGGAGGAGGCTCGTGTGGAGCATAAACACCGACACAGACCAGTTAGGACGAATGGCCTGTTTCTGTGCTGTAGACTCTGTGTAACTCTGTGTAACACTGTGTAACGCTATGCAACACTGTGTATCTCTGTAACGATGTAAGCAAAAGTACTTTCCTATTTTCAGGCTAGTTGGAGTGTCTGTCACTGCGCCTAATACACTTTCTCTCCGAGACCTTTGAATTGACAATACTGGGTGGGCGTGGGTGAGCAATTCACAGCTTGGGAAGCACTGGCTTATCATTGTCTCAGAGATCTGGTCATCCATCTCATTGCTGCTTGTGGGAGCTTGCTGTGCGCAAATTGGCTGCTGCAATTCCTACATTACAACAGTGACTACACTTCAAATTTACTTCAGTATCTGTGAAGCGCTTTGGGACATCCTGAGGTTGTGAAAGGCACTATAGAAATGCAAGAGATGATTAAGAACACATTTGAGCTCACCTTTTGATTTTGCGTGCTAGCCCACGGGGTCCACGCTGCTCGGGAATCACGTCTGTTAAGCTGAGGCAGGAGTTCAGTGGCCATTAAATCAGCAGTTGAGTTGACAGCTTCAAGTGTTAAGTAAAAGTTCCCACCTTACAGAAATATGTTCCCTCAGCCACAAGCTGTTCCTCACTGCATTTCCACAACAGATTCAGAATGCTGCATGTCTTTACACAAGTCTCCATCCAGTCTGATCTCATTACCTCTCTCACCATTGACAGATCGCTTCTGTCATCTCTACTTCACCTGCCATCTATTCCATCAGCATGGGTGCCCTTTATACTCTCTCACCTTGGTCCTCAGAATCCCACCACGATCAGCCCCAACACCAGCAGCACCAGGCACACCAGCAGCACGAACAACAACACCAACCTTCCCCACAATCAACTGATGCTGCACAGGATGCAGGGCATCAGCACCCGACCACATTGTTGCCCGGGACGCCAGGGATGGCCTCACCATGGCCAGATTTACTTCACTTGACGCTGTACACCCTGGCTGCCACATGATGCGCCAGGTTGGCACCGCCCCACACCAACAGCATAAAGCATCCCTACAATGCCCAAGCCATTCCTTTCACACTCATCACCATTGTAGGGGGTACTGTTACGTCTCACCATTTACTGCAACTCACTAATCCACATCCAAAGGTGCACACAAATCTGTCCAAGAACGCAAGCTGTTGAAAAAAAAGGTTTCAGTGTTTGACACCACATTAACAGAAACTTTACATGAACATTGCATGAAACACCTTGTGTGTTGTTTGTTGGTATGATTGCACTAGGATGAGGGTGAGTGTGAGGGGTGGCTAGTGAGATGGGGATGTGATAATGTTGACAGAGAGGGATGGGTGGAGGTGCATGGTAAGTTGGTGTGAGTAAGGATGTGCAGGAGTAGGGTAGGGAAGGCAGAGTGATGGGGATGTGATGAGAGGCACAGCAGGATGAGGTTGAGTGTGGCTTTGCAGTAACGTTTCATGATCTACTGAGATCATTGAAATGTTTGCGGCGCTGCGCCCAGGTCCGCCTGAACACATCCCTGCTTGTGCCCTCCTCTGCAATGTGCACCCAGGCTGCGTTGATCTCCTGGGGAGGTCTTCTCCGCCCCTGTGTGCTGTAACTCCCTCCATAAGCATATGGAGGGAGTCATGGGAGAGCCTGGGTGAAGCCTGTGCCTTTGTGCAGTGATTGTCCGTGTTTGCAGCACCTCAATGCTGTAGAACACTGACAGCACAAATGTCAAATTAAAGTTGGCCGTGGTCCCGCTAAGGAAACCGGCTGATGACGCGTCATCAAATGACGTCACCAGACCCGCTTCATCTAATTGGCCGGCAAACACGCTGGGTGGGCTTAACAAGCCCAATCAAGGGAAATTCATTTCAGAGGCCGGGATGGAGCCAGTAGCGGGGTCGGGACCCGCCACCGACGTCGCACGCCACGGACAATCGCGGCCAAAGTGTCGGCACAGGCACGACGGGCCGAATGGCCTCATTCTGTGCTGTAAGATTCTATGTTCCTATGATTCTATGAGAGAACTTTGGAAGATTATGGCTAAAGCATCCGCAATTCACTCAGCTACTTCCTTTAAAACCAGTTTATCATGTACATGGCGGGAGCTGTGCTAGATTCGAAGGGGTTTATCATGCTGGCCATTTAGGAATAAGATGAGGCAAAATTTCTTTACTCAGAGGGTTGTGAATCTTTGAAATTCTCTACCCCAGATGGCTGTGGATGCTCAGTCATTGAGTATATTCAAGACTGAGATCGATAGATTTTTGTACGCTAAAGGAATCAAGGGATATGAAGATAGGGCGGGAAAGTGGAGTTGAGGTATAAGAGCAGCCATGATCTTATTGAATGGCGGAGCAGGCTCGAGGAGCTATATGGCCTACTCCTGCTTCTATTTCTTATGTTCTTATGTTCTAGGAGGTCTTTTGTTGAAAAGCAATTAAGGTGCACTTTAAGTTGAAATCCTGCAGAGGGAGCCACTCACTTAAAAATGCAATTAATCATCTTCCTGGCAGCCTTCTCCTGCGATTCAGTCACCTGTGGAGAAAGGAAACGTTGGAAACTCTACAAAGCAACGTAAATGAATTAATTTACAAATTTGTAGAACAGACAGTTGTTTGCTGTTTACCCTGCACCCCCCAGCCTCACTCTTAAAGAAAAATTGTTTTTCTTCAACTTTTATAGTCCTCCATCCCAGTGTCACTCTTGAAGAAATAGGCGTCTCGTCATCTGTGAAGAGAAAAAACAGATTAACGCTTCTAGAGAGTTGAGACAAAGAGCCTATACTCTTTTCAGATGCTGATGGACCAGCTGTGGATTTCCAGTATTTTCTCTTAATTCTATAGAGCATTTACAAAAATAAATAACATATTTTGGTGTCAATCATGTTGAATATACTGCATTGCGTGTATCTGTATCTGTACATATCTACAAGTTTTGAATCTGCACATGTCCATCATACCCCAAAGTATCTCACATCAACATATTACACTTGAAAGCATCACACTTTGTCATACCATCAAACTGTATGTCACACTTGCACCTGATTAGTCACAACTGAATAATCTTACTACGATAGCAAAATACTGCGGATGCTGGAAATCCGAAATAACAACAGAAAACGCTGGAAAAACTCAGCAGGCCAGGCAGCATCCGTGGAGAGAGAAACAGAGTTAACATTTCAGGTCGAAGACCTTTCGTCAGAACTGGAAAAAAGCAGGAAATGAAATAGATTTAAAGCAAGGATAAAGCTGGGAAAAGGGGGAGGGGATGAAAGAACAAAAGGAGAGATTAAGAGACATTAGCAGGCAGTCCATTCCACACCCCAACTACTCTCTGAGTAAAGAATCTACCTCGGACATCCCTTCTATATCTCCCCCCATGCACCTTATAGTTATGCCCCCTTGTAACAGCTGCCTCTACCCGAGGAAATAGTCTCTGAACATCCACTCTATCTATCCCCCTCATCATCTTATAAACCTCTATTAAGTCGCCTCTCATCCTCCTCCGCTCTAAAGAGAAAAGCCCCAACTCCCTCAATCTTTCCTCATAAGACCTCCCCCCCAAACCAGGCAGCATCCTGGTAAATCTCCTTTGCACTCTTTCCAATGCTTCCACGTCCTTCCTATAGTGAGGTGACCAGAACTGCACACAATATTCCAAATGTGGTCTCACCAAGGTCCTGTACAGTTGCAGCATAACCTCACGGTTCTTAAACTCAAACCCTCTGTTAATAAACGCCAACACACCATAGGCCTTCTTTACTGCTCTTTCCACTTGAGTGGCAACCTTCAGAGATCTGTGGAGATGATCAAGGCAAGAGGAGGTGTTAATGTGACAGGTTGAGGCTAAAAGAAGTGTGAAATGCACTGGCAGAATGAAGGACAGCTGCCAGGAATAGTCTTACTGCTGGTTTCTTCTGACCTTCATAACCTGGGCTCTCCCCAAGGCTTGGAGCTAGGGATTTATCAACACCTGCCAATCTAAAGAACCTCCCCTCGGCAACATGAATCAGCCTCTAATTGACTTCAGAATGTGCCTAAACCAGCTCCCTACAGGAAGTAGCTGAGCCATAGCCTTGAAGGGATATTTTATACAACCTCAAGCTGCAGGAAAATGGTCTTTCTATTAGGCACTTTACAGCCTTCTGGACTCAACATTGAGTTCAACAATTTCAGACCATAACCTCTGCCCCTATTTTTTCAGGCGGCAGCTGTTGATGATTCTGCCATCCCCATTTGCAACATTTATTCCTGCCTTCCATCTTATCACAGACCTTCCCTTTTGTTCTTTCCTCCCCTCCCCCTTGCCCTGCCCCTACACTTGCTTAAAACCTGTTACATCTCTAACTTTTTCCAGTTCTGACGAAGGGTCACAGACCTGAAACGTTAACTCTGTTTCTCTCTCCATGGATGCTGCCTGACCTGCTGAGTATTTCCAGCATTTTCTGTTGTTATTTAGGAAAATGGTCTTTGTTATTTAATGGGAAATACTCCAACTTATACGGCACAATCCAAAGAAGATGCAGCCAGAGGTATAATGCCCCCCGCCATTCACTAACGTAGGTAATTTTCTCCGACCCATATCCTGTGGCATGTGGAGCTACTTCTTCCCCCTGGTTAGCCATGTCATTATGTGTAACCACATTGCTCTTGTCTTTGGGATTGGCGATTGGCGATTGATTCATCTGTGGAGGTGCTTGAGACTGTCTACATTACAACCCCAATCAGAATGGAGTCTCACTCAACAAGAGCGCAGACTGGAGAATCAGGTACATAGTGAAGTGGGTGTAATGACCTCCCAGCCCAATTCTCCAATCTGTGCTTCTGTGGAGCAAGGCTCCACACCAGGAATGGAGTCTTACTAATTGAGTCATAATATTATTTGAACTATTCACAAAGTCCTGAAGTGCCTACATTAAGACTGTCGCTGAAAATAGAGAACCCACTGATTAACATACGTACTGAAGCACAGCAAATGATACAGGATAAGAGCATACTGTTGACACGTATAACAGAGAAGACTTTCAAAACGTTGCTTTGATATGACTTCGGAACATAGGAAGAGGAGTAAGTCATTCAACCCCTCAAGCCTGTTCCGCCATTCAATTAGGGCATGGCTGATCTGTATCTTAACTCCATCTACCTGCCTTGGTTCCATATCCTTCAACACCCTTGCCTAACAAAAATCTATCAATCTCAGTTTGAAGTTTTCAATTGACCCCCAGCCTCAACAGCTTTTTTGGGGGAGCGAGTTTGAGATTTCCACTACCTTTGGTGTGAAGAAGTGCTTCCTGTCATCACCCCGAATGGCCTAGCTCTAATTTGAAGGTTATGTCCCCTTGTTCTGAACTCCCACAGAAGAGGAAATAGTTTCTCTCTATCAATCCTATCAAATCCTTTAATCATCTTAAATACCTGAATTAGATCACCCCTTAATCAAGGTAATACAAGTCTGTTCACAAAAAATAACAAATAGAATCACTCATCAGATTCAGCAGGCGGTTCTGATAAGGAACTGTTGTTGTTCTTGGTCCTTTAGCTCGAGCAGTTTTGTAATGATTTTACCGGCTTGTATTTCCTTGGTGGGTTTTGGCCTTCCTGTGCAGTACTTTTTAACTTTCTGTTGCAGTTTCACTTTTTGGATTGTGCACTTGATTGCTACAAACCTCTACAAATTTTGCACACTCTTCAATATCGATTGCAAATATGGACATTGATTGAATCGCTCAGTAACGTTATTTCTGCACTAAATAGTGCATGCTTCCTTTCCTGTTTTTAAAATGTGTTATCAATAAACAAAATGACCTTTAGAACCATTCAGTTCACCAGGCCGTTCTTTGCTTTTTGTTTGTTCTTAGGGTGCGGTAACACTGGCAAGGTCATGTTTAATGCCCAGCCCCAGTTAATCTGAGAAAGCGTTGTAAATTGTTTACAACTGAGCAGCTTGGTATGCCCACTCTAGTGGGCACTAACATCTGGACTATCTTTCACCGCCCGACTTCCTTTACCAGCAGGCCATTTACATGGGTCAAGTGGCTTATTTCTGCTGGTAACGATAGTAAGCTTAAATAATTTCACCTTACCTCAGATTGGATGGGTTCATTTAGTTGGTGGTAGTAAATGAAAACTTGGCACTGAGCTGTGACTCGTTAACTTAGTACAGGCCAATGACCAATCCCAACCCCTTCTTGGTCTCTTTGGCCCAGTTGCACACTGGGTAATTACCTTATCTACCAAGCTCTCAGGGACCATTGATAGGATTACATACACTATGGGGTGTGCTCGCTCTTAGAAAATCTTAGCAAAAATTTCAGCATGAGTAGAAATGGGGAAATTTGCTTTAGCCTCATGTCGAACTTTACCACTAACACTATTGAAAGGTGGAAAACATACTCCCTAAACATGAAATGTTCATGAACTATGTAACAGTGTTTTTTGTTATCATTTCACCAGTCTATCATTGTGTCTTTAACTTCATTCTCCTGGAATTTCTGGGGTTCTCCTGGGTCGAGGGGCCGAATGGCCTACTCCTGCTCCTATTTCTCATGATCTACTGCTGTAACTTGGGCAGAAGATTGGCAGAACCACCAGAGAAACAGGATAAATGGATAAAAGCAGCCATTTATGCCAATTCTCCAGGAGCTCCCCCAAAGCTACGGCAGTAGATTGGGAGAACCCCACGTACAAGCTCTCTGATAACACTGAGTCCCTTTGCCACCCCATATTTCTTCACTCAGTCTAGGAGTGAATAGCACTCAAACTCATGGAAAAAGATGCCACCTGATCGCACGATCACGTGACTGGAGATTCTTGTGCATTCAACAACAATAACTTGCATTTATATAGCGTTATCATGCAAATTTTTATACCTAGCCACATAAGGAGATATTAGGACAGGTGGCCAAAAGCTTGGTCAAAGAGGTAGGTTTTAAGGGCATCTTAAAAGGAGGAGGAGAGAGGTAGGGAGGTTTAGGGAGGGAATTCCAGAGCCTAGGTCCCAGGCAGCTGAAGGCACAGCCGCTAATGGTAGAGTGATAAAAATCGAGGATGCGGAAGAGGCCAGAATTGGAGGAGCGCAGAGACCTCAGAGGGTTGTAGGGCTGGAGAAGGCTACAGAGATAGTGAGGAGTAAGGCCATGGAGGCATTTGACAACAAGGATGAGAATTTTAAAATTGAGGTGTTGTCAGCTAATGTAGGTCAGCGAGCACAGGGGTCATGGGGCCCTGGTTACAGATATTCACCCTCAGACTATGGTCCTCAGCTCACCTAGAAAACATGTAAGAAAATCCAGAGGGCATGTTTCGACCTTTTTAAAGTATTACACTGGCACAGAATTTGATGAAATATTCACTATTAGCATTAGTGCGAAGCACAGCACTGTGAACAATCTTATGCCCCACTAAATTGTTTGGTCTCAAAATATTTTGAGACATTAGATAAATAAGCAAATCATGAGTTAATTTGTGAGGTACTTTTGTTCAGCTGCAATTCTTGCACTGTGGTGGGAAGAGAGATAATTCATCATCAATTAAAGGGACCCTACCTCCCAAAGCTGGGGAGATTCAAACATAAAATAATGACAACAATGCATAATGAATGGCTCCTCCCCCCGCTCCCAAATCACCACCACCACTATCACATGAGCTGGTATATTGTTTTTTTCAGCATCTGCAAAGAAATAAGGGTGCACAGTACCACTGTCTGGGCCCTACACTCCGGAATTCCCTCCCCAAACCTCTTTGTCTCTCCTCCTTTAAGACCTACCTCTTTGGCCAAGCATTTCATCACCTGTGCTAATATCGCCTTCTTTGGCTCAGTGTCAATTTCTGTCTGATAACGCTCATGTGAAGCGCCTTGGGATGTTTTACTGTGTTAAAGGCGCTATAGAAATGCAAGCTGGTGGTGTTGTATCCAGGTTGTCAGTCCTAATTGCGTTACGTACGACAACTAAAGTATTAGGAGATCAATGCCAATGCTGGGCACACAGCATAAAGCAATGGTTCCCACAAATCAATCCACAATGACACAACTGAATTCCTGCACTGAAAGGAATAGAGGACGAGAACCTTCTTTGCGTTTCCATACAGCTTGGCTCCATTGCTAAAGGTAAGAAATTCTTTTCAAAGAGTGAGCTGTCATTCTGAATCCAACAGAGGGAGCCAGTCACCAATGAATGGCAAACTAGTTCAAGGTTTTCATCGAGATGAGCTTCTGACCACTTACCCGCCTCATCACCAAGGCCGCCTATTTCCACCTCCGTAACATCGTCTGACTCCATCCCTGCCTCAGCTCATCTGCTGCTGAAACCCTCATCCATGCCTTTGTTACCTCTAGACTGGACTATTTCAATGCTCTCCTGGCCGGCCTCCCATCTTCCACCCTCCATAAACTGTGCTCATCCAAAACTCTGCTGCCCGTATCTTAACTTGCACCAAGTCCCGTTCGCCCATCACCTCTGTGCTTCCTGACCTAAATTGGTTTCCGATCCGGCAACGCCTCAATTTTAAAATTCTCATCCTTGTTTTCAAATCCCTCCATGGCCTCACCACTCCCTGCTCCAGCCCTACAAGTCTTCGAGATCTCTGTGCTCCTCCAATGCTGGCATCTTGCGCATCCCTAATTTCCATCGTTGCACCATTGGAGGCTGTGCTTTCAGCTGCCTGGGTCCTAAGCTCTGGAATTCCCTCCCTAAACCTCTCCGCCTCTCTACTTCTCTCTCCTCCTTTAAGACGCTCCATAAAGCCTACCACTTTGACCAAGCTTTAGGCCATCTGTCCTGATATCTCCTTCTTGGGCTCGGTGTCAAATTTTGATTGATAACACTCTTGTGAAGCACCTTGGGACATGTTTTGCTATGTTTAAGGTGCTATATAAATGCAAGCTGTTGTTATTATTGTTTGATAGTTTTGGACAGTGAGTGACAAAATATAACTGCAATAGAATTTCATTCAGTGTAATGGAAAAACATTTTTTAGCAGAGTCTGAGGACTTGATGGGTGTGTCCTGCTCTTCAAATCTGAATCACAAACAGAGCCACATTTTTTCTGCAGCAAACAATAACCTTTTTGTTGACACAGCTCCACTCTTGCCCTTTAAACAATGAGTCAGCTTAACCCTTTCCAGTCTTTTCAGGGCATTCAGGTGCTTTCTTCAATCCTCTGCATCTCTTTTTGTTGAGAAGATTTAATTAATATCTTTAGGCGGATGGGGCGTTTTTAATCTCAGACTTCAATGCCCACTTGATTGGAATAAATGTATTTTTTCAGTAAGTGATTTCCTCCTATCTTTTAATGAATTATTTTATTGAAACATGAAACTGATGCCTTTCTAGTGTGGTTCATTAAGCCGTTTTTTATCAGTGATTGTCAGTAGAACATAAATCGCAGTCATTAACAGAATTCAAGAGGGCTCGTTACAATTATTAAGCTACTTAATTTGAATGATTGCATTTTATGATCCATTGGACAGGTCAACTTAGTGGCAATAGTGTAAAATGATATTATAATGGATGTGGTGAGCATTCATAGTAGCTGGACAGATACCAGTCATAGCCCCTTAATGGCCACAGACAAAACAATCCTACCAATCATTCCTGGAAGATATTGGACATTCAGCTGCTTTGTTGTGTTTCTAACATTTAGAAACCCTCTCCAGGACAATACAAACATACAAATGATTGAACCAATGTCAAAGTGGCTCCAAATTATGTTATATATTGAACTGTGTGCTAGACATACAACCTGCATTTTACACCAATATCAGACTAATAAATGTACAATATTGTCTATTTAACTGAGCTGAGCATTTCAGGCACTTTCTGAATCATTTGCGTTAGTTTTATTTAACATTGGACCCGTGGTCCTTCCACTACATCTATGGACTTGATCCAGAACACCTTCTCAACTGGATTCAAAGAGCAGAATGCTGGTGAACCTCTGTCTCTTCCTCCTCCTCCTTTGGATGAGCTGGGGTTTACAGAGGATGGAGGATGGAAGGCGAGCGAAGGAATAGTCCAGTCTGGAAGTGACAAAGAAATAGATGAGATTTACAGCGACAGACGGGCGATGTTACAGAGGTGGAAGTAGGCAGTCTTTGTGATGACGAGTACATTAGGGTCAGAAGCTCAGCTCAGGATTGAACAGGATGTTGTGGTTACAAACAGTCCGTTTCAGTGCTAGACAGCACAGAATAGCATTTTTATTTACAGCTCAGCTACAATGTTTTCCATAGATCATGACATACACCTATTTAGTGCCTCCCACTTTACAACAGTGACTCCACTTCAAAAGTACTTCATTGGCTGTAAAGCGCTTTGAGACATCCGGTGGTTGTGAAAGGCGCTATGTAAATGCAAGTCTTTCTTTCTATCCATGAACAGAATTCTCCTTACTCTTCAGAGGTGAAGAGGTTAGTCCGGACAGACGTTCCTGTTTCAACTCTTTCCAGTGATAAAAGGTTGTTTCTCAACCATATTTTCTGAGGCACATTTTCTATGTTTTTTCATTCTTAATAATAAGGGTAGGGATATTGTGTTCACTAATGTAAGTGACGCAAGATCAAACATTAGTGAGTCATTTTCAGATTAGAGTTAAACCTCCACTACACTTTTCCAACAATGCGTATTAATCCCAACCTTAGAACATTTTCCTTAATTGCACCAATGTGAATTTTTTAATTTCCTACACCAGCCATTCTTATAGTCTATCTGAGTCAGGTTACTAATTTAGGACCAATTTGGGGTCTAACATTTTGATGAGCACAGGTATTTTTACCTTGATGAATATACAATTCACACAACAAGGTGCAGTATACGTTAAAGAGATGTTATCACCTTCCGAGGGAACTTTTGAGGTGATCCAATATCGGGAACTGCCAGGAACAGCCTATCGGAAAATCTCAGCTGTCGCGCTGCCACATTGGAAGTCACAGTAAGTTCCCAGTGCAGGGAGGATTTATCTGCAATAAATGATTAATTTATCACATCAGTCCTCACACCCTCCTCTCCTTATAAATAAACAGTCTATAAGACTCTTGTGGAGTGAGATTGTTTTCAACAATATCTCAGATGATATTCCTACGCGAGATATTTTGACATGTTCGTTCAGCCATTTAAAGAAATAGCTTCATTGAAGTGCACAGAAAAAAAATCATACAAGCATTTATTACAAATATTGGTCAAAGCAATTTCACCCGCTTAACCTCCTAACCCAGCACCTTTAAGGCACTTTATACATATACCGTGGGGGAGGAGGGACCTGTACAAGCCGGACGGGTTGCACCTCAACAGGGCCGGGACCAATATCCTTGCGGGGAGGTTTGCTGGTGCTGCTGTGGGGGGGGGGGGTTTAAACTAGCTTGGCAGGGGGATGGGAACCTGAACATAGATTTAGAAGAGAGAGAAGCAAAGCTGGAAATGGATGGCAGTAAATTAGTAAGTGAGTTTGGAAGGCAAAGTAAACAAAGGCTAGAAAATAGAGAACAAAGAGGTTTGGCAGTGCTTAATGGTCTATACTTCAATGGAAGGAGTCTCGTCAATAAGGCAGATGAGCTGAGGGCACAGATAGACACGTGGAAGTATGATATCATAGCTATTATTGAAACATGGCTGAAAGAAGGCAGCTCAATGTTCCTGATTACAGGATTTTCAGACGTGATAGAGAGGGAGATAAAAAAGGAGGGGAGATCGCAATATTGGTTAAAGAAACAATTACAGCTGTGAGGAGGGATGATGTGTTAGAAGGATCATCAAATGAGGCCATATGGGTTGAACTGAAGAACCAAAAAGGGGCAATCACACTGCTGGGAGTGTACTATAGACCCCCAAACAGTCAGAGGCAAATATGTAGGCAAATTTCTGAGAAGTGCTAAAATAATAGGGCAGTAATAGTAGGGAATTTTAACTACCCTAATATTAACTGGGATAGAATCAGTGTAAAAGGTATAGAGGGCGCAGAATTCTTAAAATGCAATTAGGAGAACTTTTTTAGCCAGTACATAGCAAGCCCAACTAGAGAGAGGGCGGTTCTGGACTTAGTTTTAGGGAATGAAGCTGGGCAGGTGGAAGGGGTTTCAGTGAGAGAGCATTTTGGTGGTAGTGATCATAATTCAGTTAGATTTAGCGTAGTTATGGAAAAGGACAAAGATAGACCAGGAGTAAAAGTTTTCAATTGGGGAGAGGCTAATTTTACTAAGCTGAGATGTGATTTAGGAGAAGTGAACTGGAAACAGCTACTTGAAGGTAAATCAATGTCAGCGCAGTGGGAGGCATTCAAGGAGTAGATAGTAAGGGTTCAGAGCAAATATGTTCCCACAAAGAAAAAGGGTGAGATTCTCAAATCTAGAGCCCCCTGGATGTCAAGGAGCATACAGGGTAGGATAAGGCAAAAAAGGGACGCTTATGTCAGATACCAAGAACTAAATACTGCAGAAAGCCTAGAGGAGTATAGAAAGTGTAGGGGTGAAATTAAAAAGGAAATTAGGAAAGCAAAGAGAGGCCATGAAAAAATATTGGCAAGGGTAAAATCAAGGAAAACCCAAAGATGTTTTATAAATACATAAAGAGCAAGAGGATAACTAAAGAAAGAGTAGGGCTTATTAGGGACCATAAAGATAACCTGTGTGTGGAAGCGGAAGACATGGGTATGGTTCTTAATGAATACTTTGCATCTGTCTTCACAAAAGAGAGCGACAATGTAAACATTGTAGTTAAGGAGGAGGAGTGTGAAATATTAGATGAGATAAACATAGTGAGAGAGGAAATATTAACGGGTTTAGCATCTTTGAAAGTGGATAAATCGCTAGGTCTGGATGAAATGTATCCCAGGCTGTTAAGAGAAGCAAGGGAGGAAATAGCGCAGGCTCTGGCCATCATTTCCAATCCTCTCTGGCAACAGGTGCGGTGCCGGACGACTGGAGGACTGCTAACATTGTACAATTGTTTAAAAAGGGAGAAAGGGATAGACCAATAATTACAGGCCAGTCAGCCTAACCTCAGTGGTGGGCAAATTATTGGAAAAATTCTGAGGGACAGCATTAATCGTCATTTAGAAAGGCACAGATTAATCAAGGACAGTCAGCATGGATTTGTTAAGAGAAGGTCGTGTCTGACTAACTTGATTGAATTTTTTGAGGATATAACAAGGAGGGTCGATGAGGGTAGTACGTTTGATGTAGTCTACATGGATTTTAGCAAGGCTTTTGACAAGATCCCACGTGGCAGACTGGTCAGTAAAGTAAAAGCCCATGGGATCCAAGGAAAACTGGCAAGCTGGATCCAAAATTGGCTGAGTGGCAGGAAGCAAAGGGTAATGGTTGACAGGTGTTTTTGTGACTGGAAGGCTGTTTCCAGTGGGGTTACACAGGGCTCAGTACTAGGTCCCTTGCTTTTTGTGGTATATATCAATGATTTAGACTTTAATGTAGGGGGCATGATTAAGAAGTTTGCAGATGATACAAAAATTGGGCGTGTGGTTGATAGTGAGGAAGAAAACTGTAGACTGCAGGAAGATATCAATGGACTGGTCAGGTGGGCAGTAAAGTGGCAAATGGAATTCAATCTGGAGAAGTATGATGTAATGCATTTGGGAAGAGCTAACAAGGCAAGGGAATACACAATAAATGGTAGGATACTGAGAAGCGAAGAGGAACAGAGGAACCTTGGAGTACATGTCCACACATCCCTGAAGGTAGCAGGACAGGTAGATAAGGTGGTTAAGAAGGCATACGGGATACTTTCCTTTATTAGCTGAGACATATAATATAAGAGCAGGGAGGTTATACTTGAACTGTATAAAACACTAGTTAGACCGCAGCTAGAGTACTGCGTACAGTTCTGGTCACCACATTACAGGAAAGATGTGATTGCACTAGAGAGGGTGCAGAGGAGATTTATGAGGATGTTGCCTGGGCTGGGGAATTTTAGCTATGAGGAAAGATTGGATAGGCTGGGGTTGTTTTCTTTGGAACAGAGGAGGTTGAGGGGACACTTGATTGAGGTGTATAAAATTATGAGGGGCCTAGATAGAGTGAATTGGAAGGATCTATTTCCCTTAGCAGAGAGGTCAATAACCAGGGGGGCATAGATTTAAAGTAATTGGTAGAAGGATTAGAGGGGAGTTGAGGAGAACTTTTTTCACCCAGAGGGTGGTGGGGGTCTGGAACTCACTGTCTGAAAGGGTGGAAGAGGCAGAAACCCTTGTCGCATTTAAAAAGTACTTGGATATGCACTTAAAGTGTCGTAACCTACAGGGCTGTGGACCAAGAGCTGGAAAGTGAGATTAGGCTGGATAGCTCTTTTTCAGCCGGCATAAACACGATGGGCCAAATGGCCTCTTCTGTGCTGTAAATTTCTATGATTCTTTGATTCTACTTACAAAAATCTAAATAGCCAAAAGAAAGGTTTTTTTCGTCCAATTGGTATTTTTGGCCCTCTCGCCAGCTAAGACAGTGGACAAACAACCTGATCTAAGACCTCTGTTAAAACGAATCTTGATCTGGCTCTTACGTATAGGAGTGGGAATTACTGAAGTGAAGGGTTCTCACCTGATATTTTACGCTTGGTCTTTCAAAAGTCTTTACTCTCATTCAGTTTTCTCTTGTGATTGAGGTGGAAATGCAGAGTCTCGCCTACGTCCTAACACTCATTGGCAGAGCTCATTAGGACAATCATGCTACACGGTCTTAAACTTTACACCCAGGCTCAGCTGCTTAAGGCAGATCCGGACAGTGCCAGGTTCAATCCCTGGCCCTTACTGAGCTGCTCTTAGTTGGTGAGGCTGGAGGAGTAACAAGTGGTCTCTGCTCCCATTTCGTTAGAGAAGAGAAAATCAGTCAAGGTTTCTGCTACTGATTGCTTATCAAATGGCCTCTGGGTTAGCTTATCGCTGTCTAGACTCACCTGGGCAATGTAGCGGAGGGTGAGCGAGAGGAGGGAGACAATTAGCAGGAAAAACACAATTGTTAAGGTTAATAAAAGTTAAGTGCTAAAGCTGGAAAACAGAAATCGAAATTGGAACGGCAGAACAGATTGAGCAGTACGTAAACAACACGAACTTGTGTGTATATATAGCATCTCTAACACAGTAAAATGTCCCAAGGCGCTTCACAGGAGTGTTATAAAACAAAAAAATTGACACCGAGCCACATAAGTAGGGCAGATGACCAAAAGCTTGGTCAAAGAGGTTATTTTTAAGGAGCATCGTGAAGGAGAAAGAGAGGAGAGGCGGAGAGGTTTAGGGAAGGGAATTCCAGAGCTTAGGGCCTCGGCAGCTAAAGTAAAAGAGAAAGAAAGGTTTACATTTAGGCTGGGACCATTTAATGCAACTCATGGGTCTAATGATGGGTCCCAGACAAGACGTTAAACTACATTTTCAACTTCAGATGCATGGGGGTTCTGCTGTGCTGTGTTATTCTGGCATTTCATATTCATAGTCCCTTTTTGTAGCATTCTAGCAGTTTCTGTTATATATATCTTTCAATACTGGAGAAGGGCTGCTGCTTATTAAAATACATTAAGCTGCTGGAGTTGTTGTTTACCTTTAAGAGTAGTTATAATGTAACACTCCAATAAAGATTAACAAGCTGAATATGGATCTGAGGCTCTCCCCCATTGCTGGCCAGCCTCTCCATGTGCGAGCGTGCACTACTGCACGATTCAATGTCAGGAGAATGAATGGGGCAGCTTTCTGGTACCGTAATATTTCAAAACAAAGGAACCATAATCACCTAACACTCTGATTTCTGTGTTTAAAAAAAAAAGTAGTAAAAAAAGGAGTAAGGAAGGAGTACAATCTGGAGAAGCCTTTTCCACAATAGCAACTGAGCAATTATCATTAGTACAGTGTTTAATTTAATTGTTTTCTACATTTTAATAGGTGGAAAATATATGGGATCTAAGAAATCACTTGCAACCCCATATATTATTGCTTATATTTGTTTCAAACAGCATTGTAGAATATTTTTGTGTTTAATTTGTTTGTATGTGGGAAAGTATAAGTTTCTGTTAACCTACTTCTTTTTAAAAAAAATACATAAGTACGTTATTTCAATTACGCCCTGAGTGGGGTAATAGAACGAATCTGGCAGACTTTATTCTGTGATTGTCCTTAATTCGGGTGTTTTGTCCGCGCCAGTGAGAGGATTGGTCTCGCTCACTCTCTCTGCTTTCAGCTGAATTCGGAGGCGGTGTTTTTAGAAGAAATGTGGCATTCGGGGGCCGATCCCTACGTGGCAGCCGATAGAGATTTCAGAAGATCTGGGAATCAGGAGAAGAAAGGCAAAGGAGAGAGGGAGTAGAGAGAAAGAGGAACCGGGGGCTGCCACGGATCAATAAGCAGGACACAGCATCCCGCTGGAGGTGAGATATCCCTGGGGTTGAGGGGAGGTGAGGTGAGGTGGGGAGGGGAGGGGGGTGACTGCGATGTCTTGGGGTTGGTTTTTCTTGTTCGCTGGCGAGAGCTGCTGATTGAAGAATCAGCCCGAAATCTCAGCCAAGACTCCGCGGCAATCAGAAATCAGGGAGAGAGACCGATCGCGGCGAATGGATCTAGTCCTCCAGCTCTGCCTCTCTCTCTCTCTCTTGTCCTCTTGTCCCCGTCTCGTCTTCGGCATGTTTCAGGGGATGTGCAGCCTCTGGTCCCCCCGGCTCTGTCCGCAGCCCCCCCACACACAGAGCCGGGCTTGAAGCTAGATGACAAGAGTGCCTGCCGCTGTTACATAAGTATGTTCCAGGGATGTCCTTTTCACCCCTCTGCCATGTTCAGTTACAAAGCGGTAAGTTTGCAAACATCTCTGGCGATGGAAATAAGTGTTTCATGTTCCGTCCCTCCCATTAAATAAAATCATTAATTGTGGCAAAAACATGCTGCTGGAGATTTAGACTCGAATCTGAAAAAGGGCGGGTTACATCGATGTAGTGACTGGAGGATGTGTTTTTTTTTTACCCCCCCTCCTTCAGTACTTCGCCATCCTTTGCCTGCAGCACACACGCGGCCGATATTGACAGCAATCCGTCACTTTCAGTGCAGTGAGGTCCGCGCAGAGACACTTGTTCAAGCTGCTTCCAGCTGTGTTAGAGTGGATGTGGACACAGCTCTTGACTTAAAGCAGTGACAGCCCTGCTGGCGGCTGAATTACCATCCTCTGTACAGCACAGGAGGAGGCCATTCAGCCCATCCAGTCTGCGCCGGCTCTTTCAAAGAGCAATCCAGTTAGTCCCACTGCCCCCCCCCCCCCCCCCCGCTCTTTCCCCATATCCCTGCAAGTTTGTTCTCCTTCATATTCGAAGTTGCGTCTCTCCCCCCCCCCTTAAAGTCAATAACTAGCAGAAGTTACCAAGTACTGCTGCCAAGTGAAAGCCCAAATGGGTTTAGCATCACCGGTGATTCCAAATGAGTTTTTTTTAAGGGGGGGGGGGGAAGTTTCCTTGGACCAAAACACCACAATCTGGCAGTAGTAGCACCCTCTTAAAGGGACTGGACTGTTTTGCCTGCTCAGCTCGCCCCTTTAACTGAACCAATGTCCAGTGTATTGATTTTGTCTTATAAAGAGGTTACAGCAGAGGGTAGGGAAATCTGATGGAAAGTCACCCCAGGTAACTATGCCCCTGATCTGTGGAAATCCCTGCAAAAATCTCACCTCCATCCTCCCGAACAACCTTGCTATGACAACGCTTTTGGCCCACTACCAATTTCATTAATTGCTCTTTTTCTTCTCAGTGCCTGTTGTTTTTATTTAATCTAATGCTCTGAGACATTTTCTTTACTAAAGCCGTACATTGTTGTTGGGATGCTCAGTACTCAGGCATTCATAGAGCAGCATTGGCACAGGCGGAAGGTTGGCAGTAGCTTGCCCACTCTCACTGTTGCATTGGGAATATGTGGATAGATGACGTGTGGTTCAGGGAACCCTAGCTAAGAGTATTAGTGTTAGACGGTGTTGTGGTGTGTGGTAAGATGACGGTGATGTGACTTCAATAGACATGTACTGAGTTGTTGCAGTGGAACTCACCTTTGTAAAGTGGCCACCTGCCTGTGCCTATAGCAGTCATATTTCTTGGCCTTAGCCAACAGCTGATACAAGCCAATGAGAGTTATCCTACAGAGAGCTGTCCTGTACTTTGCATTGTCCAGTCATTGTCTATTATGGCCACTAATTTGTACTTGCACAGAATGGTTGAGCAAGAATGGGTAGGCTATGCAAATAGGGTTAGATGAAGTAGGGTGGGAGGAGGCTTGTATAAACACCGGCATAGAGCAGTTGGGCCGAATAGCCTGCTTCTGTTCTGTAAATTCCATGTAATTTGAAGACTGCTACCAGTCTTGGAGATGAGGGCTATATTTCAGCACACGGGGAGTAGGATGGTTGGGGGTTGAGTGGGTGGGAGGGGGTGGTAGGAGGGGGGTATCATGTGGTAGCGAGAGGTCCAGAATCCAAAACTTACAGACAGACCCTGGGTGAGGTGAATGCTAGGCGAAACAGCCAATGAGTTATTGTGGGAGCTTAAGGCCAGAAAGGTCAGGAGTTAAGGCATTCAGGAAAGGTCACAGGAGTTGACTAATCCTGTAAGAATCCAAGGGGCAGGGTGGTTGGGCTGCAAGGTCACTCACACTGCTTCTCGCCCTTTGTAACAAGGGTTGCTATTGACAGTAAATTTGAGAACTAACCAATTTGAGTAAGTGACCATTAGAAATGTAAATACCTCAAGCCTCCTCCTGAACATTTGGAGAATTGCTAACACTGAAGTTGTGGAATCTTAGCAGAATGATGGCTCCCTTCCCTACATCTGAATGCAGCCCTATTGTGTCATTTTAAAAAAATCCCTCCCATTTTCTCCTTCCTCTTCTCTCAGCTCAGGCTGGAGGACAGTGCCTCAACCTTCCCTCACGAGTAAGCCCAGACAGTGAGCACTGAGATGCTAAGTAGCGATAGGGGGCATCACTGCTTTGCCGGATTCTGCCCACTTTTCCACCGGATAGCGAGCAGGAGTGGGAATGCTGGCCTTCCCCCCACCCCCCCCCCTCCTATCCTGAGATGCTGTGGATATCTGTCATTTATTTAACAAGTTTCCTTATAAATCAGGATTTTGACTTTTAAAGAAGTGCTGTTGTTGTTGCCAACGAGAGAGAGATTAACCACAAGGTAGAAAAGAAAGAAGGAAAGCCTTGCCTTTATATAGCACCTTTCCTGACCTCGGGACGTTCAAATGAAGTACTTTTGACGTGGAGTCACTGTTGTAATGTAGGAAACGCGGCAGCCAATTTGCGCACAGCAAGGTCCCACAAACAGCAATGTGATAATGATCAATGTTGTTGGTTGAAGGTTAAATATTGGCCAGAACACCAGGAAGAACTCCCTAGCTCTTTTTCAAAATAGTACCATGCAGTCTTTTATGCCCACTTGAGAGGGCAGAAGGGACCTCAGTTTAACATCTTATCCGAAAGACGGCACCTCCAGTAGTGCAGCATTCCCTCAGTATTGCACTGGGAGACTCAGCTTAGGTTAGGTTCTCAAGTCCCTGGAGTGACTTGAACCGACAGGCCTCTGAATGAGAGGCAAGAGTGCTACCCACTGAGCCACGGCTGACACCTAAGAGAGAGCAAGAGGCTGAGAGATTACCCTCAGTCTGCAATGGATGCAGAATCGCCTTTATTGCCAAACAGTAGGAGCTCCTGCAACATTGTGATCATCGCCCCTCAGGCTCTGCTGTCTCCTATTTTCTTCCCATGTCCCAAGACACTGTGCTCATTTCATTCACTTGGCAGGATGCAAGGGCGAAGTTAACCTTATCAGGTTAGTCTTCTCATCTTGTGCCTGGCGCGCAACCAACTAAGCTGCTTGATCTCAATAGCCAGAAGAAATGCATGCATTTTTTTTTTGCCTTGGTAGTGCCACCAGACAGTCCCACGATCATATTTCAGATCTAGCAATGTGTTTTGATTCAGCTTCTATCAATGCAGTGTGCGTGTGTTTGCAAACAAAATGGTTCCTGGAACAATTCTGCAGAAGGACACCGCTTCTTAAGGAGAACAATGTGCTCTGCAGTGAAGTAGACTATAAAAAAGGTGACCTAATGTTCTGAGGCACTTGAAGAGAAACTGCGGCTTATGAAGAAAGCTGAAGTGGGGCGACCCTGAAACTGTTTGCCGTAGAATGGATATAACTGTGCCAAGTCTTGGTTGTGTTGAACTGGAGAGGTGTGGCAACTGAACTGCAGTCTGGTAGCAAGGCAAGACCCAACAGATTGCACACAGCTGTAGAGCAAGTTCCAGACAATAGTTCCAGTATTCACAAAACGTAGTCAGGTAATTTTTGCAACCTTGCTGAAACTCTTTTTGAGGACTGCAATAATGTATTGGCTCAAAAAGTGGGCAGTTATGAGGTTACATTTCAGTTAAGGGCGTTCGTAAATAGTTTATGAAGGTCCGCAGAGTCCTGAGACTCTTGTGTTCAATTGCAGATTGCAAAATATACCCTCCCCTCAGTTTAATTCCCTTTTCTTGAAAGCACCCTGGTACTTCATTAAAAGAAAAGAAAAGACTTATATAGCGCCTTTCACAATGTCAGAATGTCCCAAAGTGCTTTACAGCCAATGAAGTTCTTTTTGAAGTTTAGTCGTTGTTGTAATGTAGGAAACGGGGCAGCTAGTTTGCGCACAGCAAGCTCCCACAAACAGCAACGTGATATTGACCAGATAATCTATTTCCTAGTATTGTTGGTTGAGGGATGAATATTGGCCAGGACACTCCCATGCTCTTCTTCAAAATAGTGCCATGGGATCTATTATGTCCACCTGAGAGGGAAGACGGGGCCTCGGTTTAACGTCTCATCTGAAAGACGGCACCTCCGACAGTGCAGCACTCCCTCAGCACTACACTGGAGTGTTAGCCTGGATTGTTTGCAAGTGCTCATTCTTGAGTGATCTCAGGGAGTGAGATTCAGCAGCTAGTCACCTATTAATGGCAACACAGCCAAACCTCACCCAGTCCTCATCCAATATTCACACATAATTTCTTATCAGCAACATCCATGTGAATAGCAGTCAGGAGTCCAAACTCTGGCACATTTTTTGTTTTCCACATAGTCTAGGGCCACTGAAACCAATTGCAGTACCCTTGTTGTTGCCCCACTTAAAGTCTGCAAAATGACCACAAATACAGGGATTAAACTTGGAGCTTTGCTGGCATGAGTGGGTCTTGGGTGTGAAACCAACAGTGCACCCGATCCTGTCAGTTTCCCATTTGGCTGGTTAAGTTAAAATTGCTCCCATGATTCCAAATGGAGAAAATTCAGTTTTTATAACTTGTACCATTGCAGCTGGACTAACGGAGTGAGAATTGTGAAGAGAACATCAGGTGGAAGTAGTTGGTGGAACCACTTGTTTGATGGATTGATGGACTAATTATATAGTGTGCGGGCAGTATATACGGCATAGCATTGGGCTATAGCGAGGTGCAGGCCTAAGCATGATCTGGACTTGGCTTGGGGCTAGTACGTGCGTGAGTGGCCAAGCTATTAATACACAACAAAAGCTCCGAACCAATCAGGAGTTGAGGGAATCTGCAGAGTTCATTGTACAAAGTTTATGGAACTTTGTGTGTGTGTGTGTAACCTGTGTATTTTGTTTTCTCTTTACCCCCATCTTTAATTGGGCCCAGCTCTTTGCCTTGGGAGGTTGGTGTGGGGGGGTGTATTCTACTGGGATTTAAATGCAAGCACCAAGAATTTCCTTTGGACTTCTCCCGATCGGCCGTGGAAACAATTCTGCATTGTTTGGGTAGCAAAACGCACAATGAATAATGTGTGATATCACGGGCATCAAAGGATGAAGTTGCGGATCGCCCCTCAGTTTTGTTTTGGTTTTGAACAGTTGATTTCCATTGGGGCTTTCAAACCCCAACCATACTTCGAGGGTTTAAACGCTATGAAGACTGTTGATGTTACTGAGTCATGATGTGTGTGTGTGTGTGTGTGTGTGTAATAATGGCCCAATTCATTTGCAGGTGTTGGTTAAATCCAGCATTTCAAAGGAGCCCCTACATTAACCCTAGAAGGGACAACTGATTGTTTAAAGATTTTTGCTTAAATTTGAAAATTTACTGGCCTTGCTGTCAAAGTTCTAGCTAAGTTCCACTGTTCACTATTGAGTCTAAACCGCAGAAAACTACATTTACAGTATCCACATATTATATTACTTAGTATTTACAGCACTGAAGCAGGTTTATGCTCCACATGAGCCTCCTCCCAACTTACTTCATCTCACCCTATCAGCATATCCTTCTATTCTTTCTCCCTCGTGTACTTATCTAGCTTCCCCTAAAATGCATCTATGCTATTCCCCCCAACTAGTCCATGTGGTAGCAAGTTCCACATTCTAACCACTCTATGGGTAAAGACATTTCTCCTGAATTCCTTATTGGATTTATTAGTGATTATCTTATATTGATGGCCCACAGCATATTCGGGTGTGATTTCCTTGGCGGGGGATTCTGCTAATCGATCGATGGAAGATCGGCCCAAACCCCACTTATGTATCTATCCGAGGTTTCCACCAAGTTACAGTGGCTGATCGGGAGAAACTCCAAGGAAATTCCTGGTGCTTGTGTTTAAATCCCATTAAACTCTACTGCCAGAACAATTAAAGAGGGTAAGGGGGTGGCAGGGGATGGGAAGTACTGGTGTTGACTCCATAAGGAATTTCACAGTTCATCTTCCTTAACCTTGGATTCTGATTGGGAACCATCAGTACTGAGGAGATTCAGCAACAGCTGGGGTATGCAAAGTATTTCCCCATGACTAATCCATTTGTTTAAAGTTGGATCTGATCGTTGTTTGCCTGTGACAAGTGTGAATCAGAGGAAAAGCATCAAACTTGGATCATGAACATTGAGGAGGAAGAACAAATCCAATCCAAGAGGTTTATAGTTCTCTTGTTCCTTGTGATTTTGCTGTATCGGTTTGAGGAAGTTCTGCTGTCCTGGGGTTAGAATCTTGGGATGCTTTTTAAGCACAGATGGGAGGGAGTGGAAACACCAAAGACCCTCAAAGACTGGAGTCTTCTGGTGCTGATCCTCGAAAATTCAATTCAAACAATGCCTGTTGACTCAGCAACCATTTTTTCTGATTATGCTTCTGTGAAGTGCCTTGGGATGTTTTTTTTATGTGTAAAGGCACTATATACAGGCAAGCTGTTGTTGTAAAAAGATAACATAGTGGTGTGATTTGTAAGTGTTTTGGTCAAGAGCTTCAAGCTCCTGGACATGTTTTGGTGGTCAACAGCAATATGCTTGTCTCCCTGCTGAAGTACGGAAAAAGGTTCCTTTCCAAAAATAGACATCTTTCGTACCAAAGAAAAATGACTTGGAAAAGATATATGGTTAAAATATACTAAAGGACAGGTGTGCTGCAGTTCAGAGGCTATTGAAAAGAAATGCCACAGTAGTATGGGACTTGGGAATTGATCACACAGAACCAGTCTTGTCTTTAAAAGTAGTAATTATAACTTTGGATGCAGCTGGTGGTATTACCTCTGCATATTCATTAGAGTTAGTATGATGCAAGCAGTGTGCTTTGATCCATTTACATATAGTTGTCCTCAGTCAATGCTGCTGCAGTGTGCGTGACTGTGTACTTTGCTAATGTCTCTCCTGTTAGTTTTGGAATGTTGGATAATTCTGAAGTGAAAGAATGTGGTAGCTTGTCTGAACTGGATGGACTAAATTGTCCAAATGTCTTCAGTTTCCATATGTGTTGCTGAAGCAAGATGAGCCAAGCAAAATGAACCGGGAGGGGGGGTGGGGGGGCGGAAATAAATGGTTAGTTTTGAAGACTGAGAGAACTGTTTACTGAGAATAGGCGACGCTATTTAAAGTAACTTCATTCCATGCTTTGAGGTACTGTTCTGCTTTAAAGTCTGATATTCCACAATAATTTTTTTTAAATAATGTATTCGGTGCCCACATGGGTAAAGTGTCCTGAACACTTTGGGCTGGATACCACTTTCTATTCTGTGTGGATCAAGGGTTAAATTCCTCAGATGTTGGAGCTACTATTTAATGACATACTTGTTAAGGAATGTGCTGTTATTTCTGTGCCAGTCCATCACATTGAGAGCTGAGGTGGATGGGAAACAATTAATAAAACCCTGTCTGTAGTACGGGTTGTGCAAGTTCAGGCTGGCGTTGGCCACTCACGAGGGATGTCCAAGCCATCTATTCCACACGGCTTATTTACCAAGGATTTCTGACTCCTGATGGAAAGGTTGAATGAAGGAGAAGGTGGAAGTTTTACTCTTTAAAGAAAATAGTCCAAATTACAAATTCGTAGTGAATGGGAATGGAAATTCAGGATCTTTAAAAAAACATTTTAATTGTAAGTCAAAGTTTCTCCTCCGTGTATTGTATATAGCCTGACTTTTAATTTCACTTCTACCCATTCCCTCTCCTGAATAAAACATTTTCAGATTAAAATTGTGTTTGAAAAATCTTAAGACCTGTGTCAGCTGTGGCTCAGTCAGTAGAACTCTTGTCTCTGAGTCAGAGGGTTGTGGGTTCAGAGTTCCACTCCAGAGACTTGAGCACAAAATCTAAGCTGACCCTCCAGCGCGGTACTGAGGGAGTCTTCTTCTTCTTAGGCGGTCCCTCGGGAACCGAGGATGACTTGCTCCTTGCGCTGTTTCCGCTTGCTTCCGGCGAAGAGACTCGAGGTGTTCGGCGCCTTCCCGGATGCTTCTCCTCCACTTTGTGTGGTCTTGGGCCAGGGATTCCCAGGTGTCGGTGGGGATGTTGCACTTTTTCAAGGAGACTTTGAGGGTGTCCTTGAAGCGTTTCCTCTGCCCACCTGGGGCTCTCTTGCCGTGTCGGAGTTCCGAGTAGAGCGCTTGTTTTGGGAGTCTCGTATCGGGCATGTGGACGGTGTGGCCTGTCCATCGGCGCTGATCGAGCGTGGTCAAAGCTTCGATGCTGGGGATGTTGGCCTGAGCGAGAACACTGACGTTGGTGCGCCTATCCTGCCAATGGATTTGCAGGATCTTACGGAGGCAGCGTTGGTGGTACCTCTCCAGTGCTTTGAGGTGCCTGCTGCACAGTGGTAAAAGATACCACTGCACTCTTTTGAAGAAGAGCAGGGGAGTTCTCCCCGGTGTCCTGGCCAACATTTATCCCTGAACCAGCATCACTAAAACAGATTATCTGATTGCTGTTTGTGTGACCTTGCTGTGCACAAATTAGCTGCCATATTTTCTATGTTACCACATTGACTGCACTTCAAAAGTACTTCATTGACTATAAAGTGCTTTGGGACGTCCTGAGGTTGTGAAATGCGCATTCTTTCTTTAACTAATCAACTATTTAAACCGACCATGGCTTTTCAATGGGAATCAAGTTGAAGCATAGCTCTAACCCATGCGATCCAGTCAGTTCCCAATGTCTGCAGTGTGTAGCCCTAAAGCGTCATGCCCCGCACTTAATTAATTATGTGCAATGAGTCGCAGGCCTGGGCTTCACACTGATTTGGCTTGCAACACAGCCAAAATATAAAAGGTCTGTATCTAAAAATTTCACATCTGAAAGTCAGCAAATGGAAACCTGATCTGTTAAATAACTAAGTTGCTGAGTCCAACGTCAGTATTTATTTACAGGTCGATTCTTAACCAGGTAGTTGTGGGTTTCAGCCGCAGAAACTGCACGACGGTGTCAGCATAGATTATAGCTCAAACCCTGAGGCAAGAGTGCTACTAACTGAGCAAGCTGACACCAGACCTAACACAAAGACAACCGTTCCACATGGCCCCACCCTATCCTATCCTTCCATTTGTAGTACACTGCATGGTACCAACTTGCCTTTGGGTGGATCTGAAGGAAAAGCATAAAAATAAAGTTTGATTTTACTTTCTAATCCGCTGATAGCAGCCGCAGTTTTTATTACTGAGCTGGCTGATCAGATATGAAAGGAACTGGGCATCTGAATTTGGTCTTGTACTCCTGCCACATTGCCAGTGCTACTGTTTTGCATGTCGGAGCAGAATGTAGCCGCATATTCCCCACCAGCCCTTGTTTCCCCGGCGTTATGCAGTAGGTCACGAGCGCGATGCCATTACATCTTTTACTTCAGCTGACTAGGAGGCAAGAGAGATGTAGGAAGGCATACACAAGGTAGGCAATGGGGTATAGATTTATTTCAGCACTTCGCTGGCAATGTGTTGAGGGGCGGAGAAGGATACGGGCCATTGCTCACACAGTACGTTTTGTTCAGAGGACTGAAAGTAGCCTGAAAACTATCTGCAAGGTTGGTGCACGTGTTTAGGTTCCAGGGACTCTTAACCAGGGGTGAGAGGGGTGAGGTATACAACAACAACAACAACAACAACTTGCATTTATATAGCACTTTTAATGGAGTAAAACATCCCAGGGCCCTGCACAGGAGCTGTTATCAATCAAAATTGTACAGAGCTACAATTTACTCGTTCGGACTTTGGGAATCGATTCCCTGTTTATTCAATATAAAATATATTTTGAAAAGAAGTAGCCTCAGAAAGAATGAGAGTGCAATTATTAAACCATATTAATTTTAAAAAAGCACTTTAATTTTTTTTTTAGAGCATCTTAACTTTAAAGTGTTTGACTGAATTGTATGTGTGGAGCAAAGTCCTGACCTAACTGAGCCAGAACCATAATCTGTTGGAACAAGATCAGCTTTAAGACAGGCGAGTGGATTCAAGTTCAGTTTAAGGTTACTGTTGCTCATGCTACTCGCTGATTCAGCTGAGGTAATGGTAAAGTTATTCTGCACGCCCCAATGCACCAGGGATCAGCAAAGAATTGCTGCGAGCTACTTGTTTTTTCATCGAGCTCACAGGTACTTGGAATACAACCCAGGGTTCCAGTTGCAGCCAGCCCACTCTTCAAATGTGCCTCTCAGCAAATCAGCTATTCCCACGGGCCCATTCACGTTTTGAATTCACAGCCCACCAGTTCAGTTCTGGCATTAAAGAGAGGGGGGTAAAGCTTTTTTTAAATACAGTGAAAGTAAGCACATGGAGTTGCTTTATGGAAGGGCTACGAGAATGTTCCTCACATCAAGTCAGTGCAAGTGTGTGGCCCTTGCGTACAAGTCAGGGAGTCCTCCTGATCACGACCTGTTCCAAATTCAGTGATGCTTCTCCCCCCTTCCTGCAACGCCAACCCCTAAATCTGCATGCCAGTCACAGTATCAGATATTTCGTGTTAATTCTTGCAGATCAATTAGTGTTCAATATGGTGTCTGAGCTTAATTATCTTCCACCTTAGAGTTTTAGAATATTACAGCACGGGAAGGCTCTGTTTCATCTTGTTCTGAGATGGGGAGAATGAAGGTATTTATATCATGGGTCACGAATTCACAGAGCAGCAATGCACTCAGGCAGACAGTGTCATTAAAATATTGAGTCACGCAGTTCCTCAAGCATCCATTTCAAGCTACTGAACAGCACATTGCATTTTGCACAGATTAAATAGTAATTGTGCAATGGAGCCTAGTTACTTGTTTTCTCTTTCCAGTTTTCTCCTCTTTCTTGAAGCTATTGCCTAGGTAGAGTGCCAATGGTGCTGGTCGCCCCATTGCCAGGTGTGGATATTGATGATTGGTTATTAGAAGACAAACTGACTGCAGAGGACATCAGAGCTGAAAGAGAAAGACAAGAAAGACTTGCATTTATATAGCGCCTTTCACGGCCACCAGACGTCCCAAAGCCCTTTACAGCCAATGAAGTACGTTTTATTTTAAAGTACAGTCACTGTTGTAATGTGGGAAACGCGGCAGCCAATTTGCACACAGCAAGCTCCCACAGACAGCAATGTGATAATGACCAGATAATCCGTTTTTTAGATGTTGATTGAGGGATAAATATTGGCCAGGACACCGGGGATAACTCCCCTGCTCTTCTTCAAAATAGTGCCATGGGATCTTTTACGTCCACCTGAGAAAGCAGACGGGGCCTCGGTTTAACGTCTCATCTGAAAGACGGCACCTCCGACAGTGCAGCACTCCCTCAGCACTGCACTGGAGTGTCAGCCTAGCTTTATGTGCTCAAGTCTATGGAATGGGACTTGAACCCACAACCTTCTGACTCAGAGGCGAGTGTGCTACCCACTTTTTTTTTAATATATATATTTATTGAACATTAAGAACATTTACAACATCGTGATCATTCCATTGTATCATACTAATCCATTCCGCCACTCTGCACAGCCATTCCTCCACCACATATTAACATCAAAACCTCATGTTTAATTTGTCTCCTGTAACATATATTAATTGATTGTACTTTACAAATTGATCATAAAATACTATCTTTAAATTCCTTTCTGAATAAAGCATCCACAGAGCCTTGTAATGATCTTTTAGCTTATATTTAAAATACTCTTTTAAATTTATTCTCCTCCCCTTTAAAACAGAGCATTCCTTCTTTGCACAATCATGAATCTAGCCAAACTGAACATTAAATTAATTGCTGCTCGGTTAGACTCGGCCAGACTCTCCTGCAATCCCCATCTCAAAATTGAGTCCCACGGGATTCCCATTCTCGCTCTTCGGTCCCCACCCAGCAAAAAGATCTCACACAACTGTCGAACATAGTATTTAAAATCCTTTAACTGCGGACATAACACCAGTAAATGGGACAGAGTCTCATCCCGTGTCCCACACACTGGGCAAGTTGCATAAGACCGTCATGGTAAAAATCCGGTTATGAGCCAATTTGAAATCCAGTTCAATCCACTCTGGACATTTGAAATTCGTCCACACTCCCTTCCAAATTCTGTTGTAGTCCAGCTGTGGGTATATACTTTGCCAAAACTCCTGACCAGCAGGTGTCTTGTATCTCCATTCTCTAAATACCTCATAGAAATCTCGAGTATTACAGTTGTCAAATTGGACCAACACCTCCCCTTTCTCCAGCAGAAAGCTTGGAAAAGCGGGATGCATTTTACTTCCTTTGGAGATTTCCGCATTTATTTCTTCCATCCAATCCTGTGGCATTGCCCTCAAAATATTCTCATACATGATCATAATTGCTTTTTCCTCTACCTCCTGATCCTCCTCCCAAACTGCTTCCGGCAACCAACCTGGAATTACCTCATATAATACATCTTTCACATATATAATACCAGCTTTTATAAAAGCTTGATTAAATAATACCTCTCCTTCAACATTGACCCACCTGTTCAAAAATAAGGGCTGTTCTAAAAATTCCTCAGCATCCTTGGGTAGAAACTGCAAACTTTTAAAAAATTAAACCTCTCTTAAGGCGCAAAGGCGAGGCGCTACCTCAGAACGCTACCGAAACTCAGGCGATTTCAGTTACCATGGAAGCCAGACAGACTGGCGCCTACCAGTTCTTAAAGGGGAGGGGTCATCTTGCTGGCCAGCCACACACTGCTCATTGCAGCCTTGAGGGAAAAATTCGGTATCGCCCATTTTGGGGCACTAATATCGGCCGGGCGCAAATTTTAGTGCCTGGTGCTAATTATCGTCTCCGACTGCAAAATTTGCCTCTATCGCCCCTGGAGGTGATTTGAGCGCTAAATCAGGCGCTACTCACCTCTCTTAAGGCGCAAACGTCGGGGAGCGAGGCGCTACCTCAGAACGCTACCGAAGCTCAGGCGAAGCCAATTACCATGGAAGCCAGTCAGACTGGCGCCATCCAGTTCTTAAAGGGGAGGGGCCATTTGCTGGCCAGCCACATCCTGCTCATTGCAGCCTTGAATCTCGACCTGGAGAGACCTCAAAAGCAATTGTGTTGGAAGCACTAATGGATAGGCCCAGGGAAAGAGCTCGGCGCTTAGGAACCTCAAAAGTGGTGCTGAGGGCCAAAACTCCTTAGGACAGCGTTAAAACCAAAAGTTTTGCCAAGAAGAAAAGGCAGGAAGCGCCCACCTTTAAATAGTGCTCCCCCAGCCCCTTCCTGACTTGAAAACGTTCCCCTCTACCTGTCGTTCCTAGCGGCAGGTGCTAAGGCAGGGGGCGCGACTCAATATCCGGTCCGGGGCGTTGCACGCTTGACTGACGTCGCGATCTGCGGGCGCAGGAAATCGCGGCGGTAGTGTTTAGCGCTGCCGCAAAACGACTGGTCAATATCCTCCACCGTCAATAAGTACCATAGCTTAGATAGCAGGACAGCAGACACCACTGTCGCTCTTCCTTAATTTTCATAACCTTCGGTTCTCAATTTAATCGATCCGCTTCATCCCTGTCCTTCACCTCAGAACTTAACCCTTCCCGCATTAACACAAAATCTATTCGGCTCTGTTTTAAAACATCACCCACCCAACCTCTTCTGGAGAACTCCCTTTTTATGCGGTTCCGATCCCTCCATAAGTTTTCAAATTTAAATTTACCATAATTTTTACAATCATCCCTCTGGAGTTATCATCCTTAAAGGTCATCTGGGCTGAAATGTCCATCCGAGATAAAAATACATTAAAATCCCCCACTATACAAGGGTTTTCCACCTCTGCCACTTCAGTGAAGAACCACCGAAAAAATCGCGACGCTTACAATGGTTGTTCGGTGCATAGATATTAAAGAGATCGCAATTAAATTCCTCCATTTTTACCTTAAGCCATAAAAATCTCCCCTCAGTGTCCTTGTCCACCAAAGCAACGTTCTCTTTTATGGACGGACTCACCAAAACAGCCACTACTCTACGGTTATTGTTTGCACAACTTGCAAACACCTCTCCCTTCCAAACCTTCCGAACTCTTTCTAGGATATCCTCATCCCAAAAGGTTTCTTGCAGACACAACAAGTCAGTGTCTTTAAAACACTGCAGCTACTGCTGCAATTTCTTCTCACCCCTCAGTCCGTTCACATTAATCGAGACCAATGTAATCATGGCTCCGAATAAGGGAAGTGTGCCTGACAATCCCTCCTCTCATGCTCCTTCCCAACTTTTCGGGCAGCTGTTGCTTTCTCCTGCAGCCTCCGGCTCTTTTTCACCTCCTGTTTGAACCTTCCCTGCAGTTTCAGCCTCTTACATTAGGTTTGGGCCGAGGAGCTGCCCCTTCTCCCTCCTTCTGCCCCTCACTAACCTTTCCCTTTCCACACGATGCCACCCCACCCGCCCAACTTTCATGTCTCTGTCCCCCTCTGACTCCTCACTCTCGAGCTCTTCTGTAACGTCCCATCCCTGCTGCCTGTCAGATACACAATCTCCCTTAGAGAGTCTTCCTGATATCCCAGTTTTTCCAACAGTGCCACTCCCTTCGGCCTCATCTCCACCGCTGACCCTTGCTCCCCGTTTCTTCTCTCTCTGGAGCAATGGGGCATCTGTACCTACCTTGCTCCCTTCTGGCATCTTTGTCTCCCCGCTCCTGTCCTGCTGCCCCTTTAAGGCTCCTGCCTCTTGCACCCTCTCCTTGTCTTTCCCCTCCTGCTCCCTGAGATGTCCGACTCCTCGTTTTCCTTTGGAGTACTTACACTTACACTTAGCCCGCACCCCGCTCCTGCATCCTCTCCCCCCACAGATACCAGCTTTTTTAGGGAGAGCCGAGCCATATTATGACTTGACTCTGCCCTCGACCCATGCTGCCCTCTGCTGTCTTTCTCTTTTTCCATCATACTTGGTGTGTTTTCCACCATCTCCATACTGTTCTCTGCTCCGCAATTTTCTGCCTCTTCCTGCGCTCTTTTCTCCTTCCATTCACCAGCTGTGTCCTCCGCCTGCTCCGCTCCTCCAGCCATTCCACTCACACCTCCTGCTCCTTCTCCTCGTCAATCAAGGGGCTTCCTTCTGCCACAGACTCACAGTGGGCGGGGCCTTTGTGACACACCCCACAGCTCTACACCTTGCAGCTCCGAGCGATGTGTCCAGACCCACCACAGTTATAACAGTACAAGTCTGGACAGCTTCTTACAAGATGGTCGTGTCCAAGACAGTAATAACAAACCTTCACCTGGTTATCGTGCAGTACCCGGAAGTATTGACAGCAGGAGAAAATAGAAAAGAAGGCCCTTGCATAACGGACTACATTCTGGTTTCTGCCTTAGTTGATTATCTGGATATTATCAGAAGCTTATGATATGTAAACAAAATAAATTCCAGGATGTAAACTGAGTAGGCAACAACTTTAACCATTATGGTAGAGAAGTGAATCTATTGCGATCAACTTCACTTGTCCAATATCTAGCTTAGGGATCAACCACAAAATTCTCCGGCAAGAACTTTTGGACACTAAGGGGGAAAAATTCAGTTGGTTGCGCCTCCCGTTAGCGCCTTAAGAGGGCGCTAATGGGGCGCAAAGCGTCTAGCGCCCGGGCGCGGCGATGTTTGCACCGCTCGCGAAATTAACTAGACATTTTGCGGCGGCGCTAAACACTACCGCCACGATCTCCTGCGCCGGCAGATCGTGACGTCAGTCGAGTGCGCATCGCCCCGGAGCGGATATTGAGTTGTGCCCCCTGCCTTACCGCCTGCCGCTAGCAACGACAGGTTGAGGGGAGCGTTTTGCAGTCAGGAAGGGACTGGGGGAGCGCTATTTAAAGGTGACCGCTTGCTGCCTTTTATTGTTGGTGACATTTTAGAACCACGCATTCTGAGAGAGAGAGAGGGAGACTTCTGGAGAGATTCAACGCTGTGTGAAGGAGTTTTGGGTACTGAGCAGCACTTTGCAGGTTCATTTTAATTTGCCCTTGTAACGATTTAGAAGAGACTGTGGGGGCTGCACTCTGAGCTCTTTCTCTGGTATTCTCCATTGTTCTTTCCAGCAGATTTGATGTGCAGGTCTCTCCAGGCCGAGATTCAAGGCTGCAATGAGCAGGATGTGGATGGAAAGCAAGATTAACCCTCCCCTTTAAGAACTGACCGGAGCCATTGTGTTTGTGTTCCATTGCTGACTGACATCACATGAGCTTCGCCAGCGCTCTGAGGTAGGACCTCGCTCCTCGGCCTTTGCGCCTTAAGACAGGTGTGAAGCGCCTGATTTAGCGCTCCAATCACCTCCAGGGGCGATAAAAGTCAAGTTTGCAGTCGGTGGCGATAATTAGCGCCAGGCGCTAATCTTTGCGCCCGGACGATAATTGCACCCCAAATGGGGCGATACTGAATTTCTCCCCCTAAGGGAATAAAGGGATATGGGGATAGGATGGGAAAGTGGAGTTGAAGTCGAAGATTAGCCATGATCTTATTGAATGGCGGAGCAGGCTCGAGGGTCTGTATGGCCTACTCCTGCTCCTAGATTCATACTGTCATACAGTCATAGAGTCATTACAGCACAGAAGGAGGCCATTCGACCCATCGAGTCCATGCCAGCTCTCTATAGAGCAATCCAGTCAGTCCCATTCCCCCGCTCTATCCCCATAGCCCTGCAAGTTTATTTCCCTCAAGTGCCTATCCAATTTCCTTTTGAAATCATTGATTGTCTCCATTTCCACCACATCCGTCGGCAGCGAGTTCCAGGTCCTCACCACTCGCTGTGTAAAAAAGTTCTTCCTCACATCCCCCCTGTATCTCTTGCCCAAAACCTTAAATCTGTGTCCCCTAGTCCTTGTACCATCAACTGGTGGGAACAGCCTTTCTCTGTCTACCCTATCCAAACTCATCATAATGGGCCGAAAATTGATCCCGGGACGCGAGAGTACGCACTGCGTACTCTCGCGTATTCCCACTTCAATTGCCGGTTTTCTGCATGCCCTGCGCATGAGCTGAAAACCGGCAATTGCTCTTCTGAAAAGGGGGCGGGTCCTGGGTGCATCGCGTGCGCGCTACAGGCTGCGCGCACGCTGTGCACTTCATGCTTTGGACGCGCAGGTAAGTAGGGAAGATTTTGGAAATGTAAAAAGGAGGAGTAAGACCCGCTTTTAAGAAGGTAAGTAGTGAATTAAGTATTTTTTTGAATTTTTTTTTTACAGGTATATCTTTTTTAGAGACTTTAAAGACAGGTAAGTTTATTTTTATAACTTTTTAAAAGATTTTAAATTTTTTCAAAAATTTAATTTTTTATTTAAAATGTTTAATTTAATTAACTATACTTATTTTATTAATGTGATGTTTTTTTTTAAATTTAATTGAGGTTTAGCTGTTATTTTGGGGGGGTGTAAGATTCATAGATTTCACAGCAGGTCTGTGAAACTTATGAATGGAAGATGGTGTGCTGCCATTGGCTCTAACTGAGTCACGTGATCCCACAGCTCGCACGAATTCACTACGCCGCTGGGATACGCAAGCCCAGCACAGCTGATGTCTGGAACATCAAGTTCGTGCGAGCTGGATCTGAAAAAGCACAAGCGAGGTGAGACATCGCGGGGAAGGCTTACCCCCGCGGGAACAGAGCGAGATCAATTTCTGGGCCAATCTTGTACACCTCTATCAAATCTCCCTTCAACCTCCATTGCTCCAAGGAGAACAACCCCAGCTTCTCCTATTTCCTATTTCTTATGTTCTCATTACTACATTTTAATTACTGGATATATCACGTTGTGTAATCTTCCTAAACTTCAGAAGCTCCAGAATAAACACTTCACTAGACTATAACTTAGGCTATAAACTGCCAAAGAGATTTATTAACTAGTAATAAATCTTTTATTTAGTGAACAGAATTAATGACACAATATAGATTTATATTCTGTCGGGAGATTAAAAACTCACAAACAGTTGTGTCGGCTGAGCTAAACCGCAGTGTAAACTGGACCAGGCTCAAGGTCCCTGAATCTTGTGGTGGCTTGTTGCTGACTGACTGGGAAGTCTCTGGACTATCAGAAGGCTTTGGGCAGACGACTCGACTTTTACAAGACACGGCTGAGAAATAGTTTTCAAACAAAATGACTAGAACCAACAAAATATGTGTCCAGGCGAGCTGTTAAATAAATATATATATGTCTGTACAATATAACCCACAAGATGCTTGTATTTGAATTGAATGGCTTGACTCCTTTCTCAGACACCTGGCCAGGCACGATGGGGGTAATTTTCAACTCAGATGGGGGTGGAAAGCTGGTGGGATCCGATTGTCCGCCCGTTAGACACCCCACCCAATGTTCCTTCCATTGACTTTAATGACTTGGAAGGTGGGGAAGGTTGTATGACAGATTGTCGATCCGATACCAGCAGTTTTCAGTCCCTGTGGAAGTTGAAATTTACCCCCAGTGTCTATATTTTGGAGCTGCAATATCAAAGCAAGCTGGGCCATTTTCTGTGAGTAAACCTGATTATAACCCCATATGCAGCATGACAGAGGGAAAGAAACCAATATCATAAAATCATAGCAGTTTACAGCAAAGAAGCAAGGGTGAGGGGGAGGGGGGAAGAGGCCCGTTAAACCTGCTGCTGACTATTCCAATGCTCTCCTGGCCGGTCACCCTCTGTAAACTTGAGCTCATCCAAAGCTCTGCTGCCTGTATCCTAACTCGCACCAAGCCAGTCACCCCTGTGCTTGCTGACCTATATTGGCTTCCAGTCCGGCAACACCTCAAATTTAAAATTCTCCTCCTTGTGTTTAAATCCCTCCATGGCCTCGCACCTCCCTAACTTGTAACCGCCTCCAGTCCTACAACCCTCCGAGATCTCTGCACTCCTCCAATTCCGGCTTCTTGCACATTCCCGATTTCCATCATCCCACCATTGGCGGCCGTGCTTTCAGCTGCCTAGGCCCTAAGCTCAGGAATTCCCTCCGTAAACCTCTTCGCCTCTCCATATCGCTCTCTCCTCCTTTAAGTCTCTCCCTAAAGCCTACCTCTTTGACCAAGCTTTTGGCCATCTGTCCTAATGTCTCTTTATGTGGCTCAATGTGAAATGTTGTTTGTTAATGCTCCTGTGAAGTGCTTTGGGATGTTTTACTGCATTAAAGGTGCTATATAAATGCAAGTTGTGTTTTTGCTGGCTCTTTGCTGGAGCAATCTGAAACTAATCCCATTACCCTGCTTTCTCTCCATATCCCTGTATCTTCATCTGCTTTAACTATGTATCCCTCTGCTTAAAATAGTTATCTATGATGAATCACAGATGAAAATTGCTTCACTTGTGTCACAGTCTTCAATGAATCATTTAATTGTATTGATCTTTTAAGGTACCATGTTTAACGATTAAAATTATTGCTTCCTCATCCTCCTCAGCATGATGCCCTGAGCCCCTGGAGGCATTCTGACAGCTAGTTTGTCTGAGGCCTATACTGAGCACTGGTTTTACCAAACTCAGTCTTTGAAGTTTTTATAGTCAGACAATGAACCCTGTAAAGTCAGCAATAGATCATTCTGTGAAGTGCCAAGGAAACCAATTTCAACTCTTTTCTGTTTGATTTAGATGAGCAATGTAGAGCCTACACATTATCACTAGACCAGTTAAAGTACACGGTTTGCGTTGATATAAAGGGCGCGAAGTTCAGTTACGCCCCGTTTGGGGACGGTAACCATGTTAAGGCCGGACATTTAGCACCCGGCGTGGAAGTACCGCCCCGACCGCACCGCCCCGACCGCTAAATTCGGGTTACCGCCCCGGCAAGGAAGTGGAGCGCAATCTCGGGCGCTCCACTTCCTGGTGGGCCGGTAACCGAGGCAATGTCGGGGCGCGATCGGCAGCGCTCCGTGGTGCGCTGCCGCGTTTTAACGTCCCACCCCTTCAATTAAAGTGGAGAGTCGCTGCGCACGCTGCAGGGCTTCTGATGGCCCACAGTCGCCCACCAGGGCGACGTGGTACCGCGGCCGCAGCCCGGCACCGAGACGCAGTGCGGGGCTGCGCAGTGGCGGCCAGGACAACTCCACGGCCCGCCACGGAGAGCCAACCTGGAAGTCGACCAAAAAAAGAAAATGGCGGCGCGAGTCGCGGCCGCACCTCCCCTTTAAATACTGCCCCGCGAGCAGAGGTCGGCCCGGTTCGCGATCCGCGAAGCTGGCGCTGACACCGCTCGCGGCAGCCTCGCGGGGCGCAGCCGAATTTCTGCCGTGGGGCACTAAGGGGTCGGCGCGCACGGCGATGATGTCTTCACTGGCGGCGCAGCGGCCCGGGGCACTACTGGTGGGGGTGCGGCGCTATCGGGTAGTGCCTCAGCAACGTCCCGCTGAATTTCTCGGGAGGCGCTTTTTTCGCCCCCCCTCCCGGGCGCAAAGGAACCGAATTTCTAGCCCAAAGTGTCTTTGACTTCTCATCGATGCAAACAGTGCCGTGTAACTTGGGAGATAAATACTGGTCCAGTAGATGAGAATACATTCTTCTAACTTGTGAAGGAGTATGTTCATAGAAACAGGAAAATGGAAAGTGGTAGAGGGGTGCGGGTTGGATTGTTCCTCTGGTCACGCTATATAGCCACATTGTAAAGCATCTCTAATGACTTCAACGGAAAAGAAAATCAGGCTACTGCCCAAGACCAATTTCACCTCCCTTATGCTTGTCACCTTCCCTAAGTGAATACCAATTTACTCCCAAAAATGAGCAGCAGAGCTTTGCCTGCTGTGATTTTTAACACTGAAGTACTTAAAATACAACAAAACCCGGACTATCCGACACACCCTTAGGTAGGTTGCACCTTTCTTTATGGTTACTGTTTACCTAAAAGATGTTGCACTTTTTTGGCACCAAATTGGCAATCTCACTCGGGATGGCAGATGTGGGAAATGGAAAATGTCACACTGAGTGCAGTGGAGAGTCTCTCCTGTGGCTAGAGCAAGAAGAAATAACTTGCATTTATATAGCGCCTTTCACAACCTCAGGACGTCTCAAAGCACTTTACAGCCAATGAAGTACTTTTGAAGTGTGGTCACTGTTGTAATGTGGGAAACGCAGCAGCCAATTTGCGCACAGCAAGCTCCCACAAACAGCAATGAGATAATGACCTCTTTTAGTGATGGTGGTTGAGGGATAAATATTGGCCAGAACACCAGGGAAAATTCCCCTGCTCTTCTTCAAATAGTGCCATGGGATATTTTACTTCCACCTGAGAGGGCCTTAGTTCAAGGTTTCATCAGAAAGACAGCACCTCAGACAGTGCAGCACTCCCTCAGTATTAACACTGGAGCATCAGCCTGGATTTTGTGCTCAAGTCTCTGGAGTGGGACTTGAACCCACAACCTTCTGACTCAGAGGTGAGAGTGCTACCCACTGAGCCCCGGCTGACAGATTAAAGTGGAGTGAGCTTTAATCTGTTATCTAACTGTACTGTAATTGCTCTTTGCATGCTTGATTATAAGACCTGGTTCCAAAAGTATGAACTGTTCCATCCCCCAGCATTGACCTCACGCACCTCGAGGAGCACAAAATTCACAAAAAATGTTACAACCCTCATAAAGCTGTCGTTGCCAAGCGAACGTGGAACATTTGCTCATGATACTGTGCTGACCTGCCCTCCCCACCACTTAATTGGCAGGCTTCCATTTTGGTTGTCATTGGGAAAAGTGGGAGCAAAAACAAATGGAGGGGGAAAAATAGATGTTCATGATTATGGGAACAAAGTGATTATATTTGGCAGTAGTTCCACTAAACCAAGGTCCAAAGACCATCTTAATTTGGAGAACATCTTACTGTGTAATCCAGCTAATCAATGGATAATAATGATGAATTGGAGTGTTGCCCATATCTACCTCTAGAGCCTGCTACACAACAGCTTATTTCCTTCAGTAATAGAAATCAAATGTTGCAACTATGCAGCACTGAGTGCATATTGGAATATAGTTGCTGTCCAGCTATTCCTTAGTCAAACCTTAACCACATGTTCCTATATGACCAGCTGGAAGAGGTTCGGTTTATTTGTGTGGAATGCCTTCACTGGGAAATGTTCTGTTTATTGCTGGGTTACAGTTGTTTTGGAGCAGGATTATGAAAGCTTGTCTTACAGCAGGCTGGGCCATGTGGAACTAATTTATTCAGGAATGCTGTGCATGGTGGTGACTATGAAACAACAATTCACTGAAGCAAATTGTTTTAATTATTTACTTTGCTTAAGTGAACAATTAGTTGCATCTGCAGTGGAAATAATACTCGCAGACATGAAATAATTGCATCTCTCATGAATTCATTCGTGATGATAGATTAATTGCTTAATTGGCTGTAAAGCGCTTTGGGACGTCCTGAGGTTGTGAAAGGTGCTATATCACTGCAAGTCTTCCTTTTCTTTATGTCCACCGGAACAGGCAGATAAGGGATAGGTTATTTTTTCATCTGACAGAGGGCATCTCTGACAGTGTAGCGTTCCCTTAGTATTGCGCCAGAGTATCAGCCTAGCTTATCTAAGTCCTGGAGTGAGGCTTGAACCCACAACCTTCTGACTCAGAGCCGAGTTGACACAAAATACAGGAAACTCTTTATTAACCGGCACCGACGGGACCGGCGTGGTGCCGGTTTATCGAAAGTACCGGATAACGGAGAGTTATATCTACCGAGGCTATTTTTAACAAAGAGACTCCAGGCAGCACGGGAGAATCAACTCCTGCTACTGCAGTGTTTCGGACTTCCGACAGCGCCAGGAGGCCGAGTAGTGGCACTTTTGAAAACTACCCCTACTGACTAAATCGGCGTTCGCGGACTCGGACCCGGACTCGGGATCGGCAACATTGCCGGTTATTTGAGAGGAGTTTTCGGAGTACTCGGCGTTCGCGGAGACTCGACTGCGACTCGGCAACATTGTCGGTTATTTGAGAGGAGTTTTCGGAGTACTCGGCGTTCGCGGAGACTCGACTGCGACTCGGCAACATTGTCGGTTATTTGAGAGGAGTTTTCGGAGGATGATTTTTGCCGGTTAAGCGAGAATTCCGGATATTTGGGTGCCGAATAAACAAAAGTTTCCTGTATGTCATAACCTCATTGCACCAGCCCTTTGCTGTTAATGATTGCTGTATCTGACATGCATAATACTTATTAGAAATATATCCCATTTTTGTTAAGCTTGTGTCGAACCTTGGTACTACAGGAAACTCTTTATTAACCGGCACCGACGGGACCGGAGTGGTGCCGGTTTATCGAAAGTACCGGATAACGGAGAGTTATATCTACCGAGGCTATTTTTAACAAAGAAAAATAAATAAATCAAGAAATGTGCAGTATACTTCCGACAGCGCCAGGAGGCCGAGTAGTGGCACTTTTGAAAACTTCCTCTACTGACTAAATCGGCGTTCGCAGACTCGGACTCGGACTCGGGATCGGCAACATTGCCGGTTATTTGAGAGGAGTTTTCGGAGTACTCGGCGTTCGCGGAGACTCGACTGCGACTCGGCAACATTGCCGGTTATTTGAGAGGAGTTTTCGGAGGATGATTTTTGCCGATTAAGCGAGAATTCCGGATATTTGGGTGCCGGATAAACAAAAGTTTCCTGTACTACTATAACTTTCATATAGCGGGAAAAGTGTATAAGGGATGTATACTTTGGCTATCCATTCAATGGCCTCCTGAGATGCCGAGTGGAGAAATGAGGTTGATGTGATGTGTTCCACGGTCTGGGACTCCTGGCCAGAGTTGCACTTCAGGTCGACCCTCATCTTCCACTTGTGGAGCAGGTGGCCGCATCGTCCGTGCGCTGTGCGGATTGGGTTGAGCGCTGCCCACTGTCTTCGAGGGAGGTCGGAGCCAGGGACCTCTGTTGTTGGGTCAGTGATGAGGTGTTGGTTCCTTATGTAGCATGCGTCCCACGATTCCGTCTATCTGGCTAGTGAGTCGATACTAGCTGCATGAATATTGGCTGCTGTTTCCCAGAATGGCTGGCGTGATTTTAAGTGAACCTTGGTTAGATCACACTTAGAGTAATGTGCACAGTTCTGGTCTCCATATTCTAAAAAGGATATAGAGGCACTGGAGAAGATGCAAAAAAGAAATTCACAAGGAGGATACCAGAACTGAGAAGATATAATTATCAGGAATGCCTGAACAAGCTGGAACTCTTTTCTCTAGAAAATAAAAGGCTGAGGGGTGACCTAATAGAAGTCTTTAAGATTATGAAAGGGTTTGATAGGGTAGACATAGAGAAGATGTTTCCACTTGTGGGGCAGACCAAAACTACAGGCCATAAATATAAGATAGTCAACAATAAATCCGATAGGGAATTCAGGAGTAACTTATTCACCCAGAGAGTCGTTAGAATGTGGAAATCGCTACCACAAGGAGTAGTTGAGGCGAATAGCATAGATGCAGTTAAGGGGAAGCTGGATAAGCACTTGAGGAAGATAGGAATAGAAGGATATGTTGATGGGGTGAGATGAAGAAGGGTGGGAGGAGACTCGTGTGGAGCATAAACACAGTTGGCCAATAGTACTCAGTCATACTGCACCTTGACGAGTTAAAAAGTACACAGCTTTATCCCCCCTTCGTTCCTCCAACATAAGCAGGCAGTCAGTGGGAGTTATATTAAGGGCGAGCAAAGTTATATTGGGGATGGCCGGTAATCAAATCCAAAAGAATTAAAATTGGTATTCCTTCATGGAAATTTTTCTGAACTGCCAAGCTTCCATTACACAACTGCGAGAAATCGAGCTCATTTGGAGCCTCACTCTTACAAAGTTCAAGTTTGCTTCTTCAGAATGACTCCAGTTTGTAGCAGCGAAGATTAAAAATCCAAATTTGTAGCTAATTCAAATGACACTGGCTGTGGCCTGTCAACTCTCAAACTCTGCAGCTTCCAGTAAGCACAGCGGCGATTGAGCAGTGAGCGTAGGGCCGCTAAACTAAAGCCAAATCAAAACGCTATCAAAAGCGAAGTATGTTTAAAGACAATCATGAAAATAAATTACCGCATGCTTGGAAGTACAACTGTCTGTAATTCTATACTGAGTAAAATTACAGGACGCTGATATAAATTTAGCTCCGCAGTCCTGTTCTCTAGTCTGCTTTTTAGATAGCCGAGAAATGGCATGAAGTCCAAGGTTAACTATTAATCCAAAGATAGGATCAATTTTGTGCTCTACAAGGACAGGGAGTGGAACACGTAGAATCATACAGCACAGAAGGAGGCCATTCGGCCCATCGTGCCTATGACTGCTCTTTGAAAGAGATATCCAATTAGTCCCACTCCTCTGCTCTTTCCCCATAACCCGACAATTTTTTTCCCTTTCACGTATTTATCCAATTCCCTTTTGAAAGTTACTATTGAATCTGCTTCCAGCAGGCAGTGCAATCCAGATCATACCAACTCGCTGCATAAAAACAGCCACTCCCTTCTTTTGTCACACAGTGTTAGGATTTAACACTCTCAGGCCAGCTATAGCACAGCCAGCTACAGAGTAAAACTCAAAGTTCAAAACACCTCAGATGCCGGACATCTGAAAGAAGAAACCAAGAACGCTGCAAACACTCAGCAAGTCTGGCAGCATCTGTGGAGATAATAGACAAGTTGATATTTTGGGTTTGGATAAAGGGTCCAAAGCATTTTGACAAAGGTTCTGATCCCGAAACATCAACTTGTCTGTGCTCGCCACCGATACTGCCGAATCTGCCGAGGGTTTACAGCATTCTGGGGGCGATTTTGCCAGCCCTGGGGAGGCGGGTTTGGAGGCAGGACTGCCGGGAAAATGGCAGAATCTGGGGGCGGGTACACATCCCACCCCCAAACCGCCTCCGTGCCATCTTCCCAGGAGGCAGGTACCCGACCCACACTGGGAGCCGCCTCCCCAAGGCGGGAAGGGGATTAGTGCCAATTAACTGCCTGTTAACGGGTAGTTAACAGGCAGTTTTTTGGAGAATCCCTATTTTCAGCCCTGAAGTGTGGGCTTCCCGACCGAGCCGAACCTCGCCAGGGTCAGCGAGGCGGGCCGTCGGTCTGCGGGGGTCGGAGGGGCCGAGATGTCCAGTGTGCAGGTGAGTGATGGGTGCAAGTGTGGAGAGGTGAGTGTGTGAGGTGTGTGTAAAGTGTTTTAATAAGTTTTACTTACCTTTACTTCTTTCTGCAGGCTTCATCCCTTCAGGTCTCGGGAGTCCCTCATCTCACCGGCACAGAAAGCAGAATGGCCACTGAACTGTCAAAAGCTGTAGCCTTCTGCTTTCTGCTCAGGAGAGATCTCTAACTGAGCCTGAGTGGAAGGGCTCAACTTAGAGGACAGATTGTCAGTGATTGACAGCTTCACAGAGCCGTCAAACGCTGACATTTCATCTGTCAAAAGCTCTTGACAGATGAAACGTCACTCGCTAACGTCACCAGTAATTGGCTTTCCCTTAATTGGCCTGCTATGCCCGCTGGGTGGGCTTAACAAGGTCAATCAAGAGAAAGTAGCGTGGGTTGGCCACAAGTCGATGGAGGCGGGGCTAAAACCCGACAAGTGGGAGTTCCGCCTCCAAAATCTCCCCATGGAGAAAATCCAGCCCAGTTTTTCGTTGCAGAGTAAAGCTGCCTTGATGCCAATTCTCAACAATGTACCTCAGCTGCAACAGTGTACCTCAGAAGGGCAACCCCTATTGTCACAGTGGCATAAAATTTCCGTCGGGGGAGCTCTCCTGATCTCCCCCCATTTCTCCAAGTTTTTTGCCAAATATCTGCCAAAGTTACAGCGGGAGATCAGTCGAACCCCCCCCACAGAAATGTTACCCCAGTGAGAATCCTCACCTTTCCACACTGATTATCCTTGAGAGTCTCTGATTTGAGTGAGATTGTCAATATTGTGATTTTAGCCCATGCCCACCGTAGAGTGGACCCAAACTTCCCAAATGTATTTCACAAAGACATCTTAAAGCCAATAGAAAGATAAGACTTTAATCCGATTAGGATTAGAACTCAAATTCCAGGGATAAAAGGGCAATGTCTAACCCACTGTGCCACCTGAAATTGCTGAACTGCAAAATGAAAATGTCAGTTTTGTAGATCGGCCACAAGGTATATGTTTCTATCCCAATTTAATGTAATAAATTAATGTGGATAAAAAAAGCTGTGGTGCTTTCTTGGTGTGAATGTAAAATAGCAATATAAATACATGGGCCGATTTCCCAGGCCTGTTCTCCACTGGACAGGAGCAGTGATCCTGTATTTCCCATTCCAGACCAGTTTCAAAACCTTTCCTTCCTCAGTCATCAGGCTGTTAAACCCGAAGCTTGATTAGCCTGATTTGCAGTTTCTGAATTATGCCGTCTTTTACTATGTTCAACATTTTTGGTGCTCAGTGTGATTGATTTTGGGTCTTCATCTCAATTTCCCTTGTATTCCTTTGTTACCCTTTAACGGAAATGTTCCAGAAGGTCTGGAAATAAAAGCAGTTAGTCATTACCATCAATTTGAGCGTTTATTCAGACATAACAGCGGCGATGAGAATAAATGACAATGCATTGTTAAAAAGATTGACTATCGGACATCTTTGTTACTTAGGTTGTGGTCTACCTTGTCATTGAAATTTATTTTTGTCATGTCAGCATTCCTTGGGAAAATTGAATAGTACCAAATGGGGTTGAGCTGGAGTGAGTGTGTAGATTTTGAGGCAATTTAACTTGCAACCGATGTCAAAAAGGAGCAGTTTTTCTCACTATCTGCAGACCCGCAACACATACATTGATTAAGAATCTAATCGCTCCTGGTCCCAAGTGTTCAAAGAACATCTGAGCCCAAAGCCGCTTGTTATTGCGGAATGGTTCATGTTTAAATAGAGGAGGCAAAGTTTCTCAGTTTGTGTCCAGAGGAAATAGTCCAAAACATGTGACTTTTGTGGGTATCTCGATGATGCAATGAGAGTGTCTGTGGTTGGAAGGAAATGCCGACACAGAGGAAACTGTTAAGTGAAGATAGACCCAAGTGTGCCAGAGCTCTCGAAATAGCACTTGGGATGGAAACTGCTGCCAGACAAGCTGGCGAGCTACAGGCCACAGAGACCAGCGGAATTGATCAACTGTGTCGGAGGTGCTGTAAAAATAAGTATCATCCAGACTGATGTCTATGTAAGAAAGCTACATGCCATAATTGCATGGAAACTAGTAGGTGCTGCTAGACAGGAGGCAGAGAGAAGAAAAGAGGGCCCCAAGTCATATCATAGCGTTGTGAGGAATCAACAGAACAAAAGACAAAAATCCAGTGGCCGCTATGTCGATTCTGACGAGAAACCTGAGGAAGAAACTGTACCGTAAGGTGAGACGGATGAAGCAGAGTTGCCTTTTCCTGTATATTCCACAACAGGAAAGAGGAAAAAATGAAATTGAAGTCCCCATCTGGATAGAAGGTATTAAATGTGAACTTGAATTGGGACTGGGGCTGCGGTAACTATTGTGTCATCAAAAGTATATGAGAAGAAATTTGGGAAACTTGCCCTCCAAAAAAAATTGACATTTTACTGAAAATTTATTCTGGACACCCATCGCCAGTCCTTGGGAAAATAAATGACCAAGTGAGATATGAAAATCAGATGAAACGATTGTCAGTAATTGTAGTTAAAGGCAAAGGTGCCTTATTAATGGGTTGAGATTGGTTTTGTAGCCTGAGGTTAAACTGGGCCAATACTAAGATGATCACCGCTCAAAGACCCTTGGACATACAAGTCCTTATTCAGTCTGAAACGGTACAGCAAAGGGTTTCCAGGTACACCTTAATGTGAAGGATGGGTGAAGCCAATTTTTTTAAGCTCAGAGTGGTACACCATGCTCCCAAGGAAAGGCTATCAGTGGAATTAGATCATGGAGCAGAGAATATCGTTCACAGAGACTGGGCGAGTCCGACTGTGCCTGTAGTAAAACCTGATGGCGGTATAAGAGTTTGTGGTGACTATTGAATAGTTTAGATGTTCAGGAATATCCTCTGCCCAGAGCTGAAGAGTTGTTCGCCAATCTCATTGAAGGCCAACAGCTTTCTAAATGAGATCTTTCCCAGGCTCACTTGTGATTAGAAATTCTCCGCCTGGACACTCGCAGTCAAATGGGGAAATCGAGAGGGTTGTACCTACATTTGAAACTTCTCTAAAGGTGTCACAAGATCCTGGCACCATGCATCAGGAATTAGCTGTTTTTCTTTTGCGTTATCGTGCGATACTTCATACCATTACCAGTGTGACACCAGTTGAGCTATTCACTGCAAGGAGGTTACGTACGTGTTTGATATTTTTAAACTTGACTCCGAAACATCAATGTCGAGAAAGAAATTTCGTAATGTTGGGCTGCCAACTTCAAAGCAATATCGTGTGGGAGAAAGAGCATTACGGCTTCATTTCAGTGGGAAGGTGAGAAAATTGAGTGTTGGTGTTGTTGAACAGAAGATTAGAGCTATTGGGCTGGATTTTTCATAGGGCCGTTGAGGCGGGATTGGAGGCATGTGGGGGGTTAAAATTGGAAAAAATGGCGGGCGGGCCCGATCCCGCACCCATCCCGCCTCTGCCGAATTTTCCCAGGTGCGCGTTTTCAGATCCAGTTCCCGACCCGCCTCTAAGAGGCGGGATAGGCCCTTAAGGCCATTGACAAGCTCCTAATTAGCTCCATAATGCCATTTTCACAGGCCTTTTGGATTTTTACCAGTTTTCCACATGATGCACGCCTCCTCTGAAACACGACGGTGAAACCTGGCGGGTACACATTTGGCTTGCTGGCTTTCAGCTGCAGCTCCACCATTAAAGAGTAGTTTGGAGCAATCATCATTTGCAGGTGGCAGAACTTAGTTGTTTCAGGTCTGGGGAAACTTTAGCAGGCCTACTCATTGTTGTGGAAGTTTGGAGCCTGACACCCATTTCCAGTGTGAGCTCCTGGAAAACCCCTCACCCCACCCTGACTCAGCGCTTCCTCAACTAAGGCATCTACCAGAAGAATGGGAACCATTCGGTTCCTTTCCCCCTGGACATCAGAGGAGGAGGAGGAGGAGGAGGAGAGAGAAAATGAACATCTGGCAGAGGCGCATCAACCAGCGGCGGCAATACGCGAGACCATTGCTGGCCGGGACGCAAGGAACGCACTCATCTTGGCCAGATTTGTCTCGCCTAGCCAAGCAACCACTTGTGCCTCGCAGCTTCTTGCCACAGCATCGTTAATGGCCAGGACCCATTGTCTTCCTAGCACTCTGACCATCATTCTGACAACTGCTACTCCTCCTAAGTCCACAATGTGGAAGTCCCAATAGCGAGATGACACAGACCACAACTGCAATGTAGCCATCAGATTTTTTATTTACAGGAAGCTACTGATGGCTTATCACAATTAAACATAACATTTCACCCAAGTGACAAACCTTGTGACTATTTGTGCAGTTTCTTTCTCTTACGCGTGCTTCTACGTGGTGGTTCCCCCTTGGCATCAGCAGATGTGGTGGCCCCTTGCTCACTCTGTTGCTGCTCCTGTCTCGACACCTTGGGCGGGCGTCCTCTGGGGTGCCGAGCCTGTGAGGGCTCGCCAACAGTCTGCTGCTCCTGCGGCTGTGCAGGGGCTGAGATGCCGATCTCAGTTGGGTGTGGACTCTGGTGGGGCTCTGACCGAGGAATTGGCAGTGGCATGGAAGTGTGAACGCTTGGAGAGGAGCCCCCACTTCCTTGTTCTCTGTCACCATCATCCCTCTCATAGGTCAGGCCCACCTCAGCGCTTGAAAGTGGCTTGAGAGCACCTTGCTGCACATCAGGGGGGCCATGGGGACCCGTATCTGCACTGGCAGTCCTACTCAGAAAGACTTCCATGAAGGTTTGGTTTCTCTGTTCAATAGATGTCCATCGCTCCTCCAGAGATGTCATTCTATTCAGAACACTCACCATGTTTTCTGCACTCTGGCGACTTATCACCTCCATGGAGGTTGCCATCCTTTCCATGGTGATGCGTTCATGCGTCAATGACTCCACAAAGGCTCTGCTCATGTTCGCAATGGACTCCTCCATTCGCTCCACACTCGCAGCGACCCTGGAGACAAAACCTGCCAGAGACTCCTGCATCTGTTCCTGGAGTTCCAGCACCGCTGTTCTTGTGGATGGACCCAGAGGCATAGGGTCGACATGCAGCTGAGCCGAGCTGGGAGAGTCCTGCGCCCTCCGACGAGGACTCTCCACTGCTTTCCCTGTCTCCACCATCTGCTGAGGCTCACTTGTCTGCTGTGATATACCAGGTGACAACACTACTCTATCTCGCGAGGGTCCCACCGAGGTGTGAGTCTCTGCACTGGTGCTGGCCTGGCTGAATTGTGCTGACGCTGCGTCCTCAGAGGTTTCAGCTTCCTCTGAGGAGTCTTGAGCCTCAGGCTGTTCCTCCTGGATGGTGGTGACGGGTGCTTGCGATGGTCCTGTGGGGGAGTAAAGGAAAAAGTCAGAGATGTGAGGCCAAGGTGACATGCACAGTGCATATTGCAGATGATCATAAGTCCAACTATTAGAGCTTCAGAATCATTATCAGCGACTCATGCAATGTCAATGAGAGACCGGCTTGCTCTGCTGTGCCCATCTGCCCGTCCTGCACTTGCGCATCATCATCGAGTCCCATGATCTCCAGGGCCGCCTCCTCCCAGGTAGTGAGCTGGGCTACTGAGGGTGGCCCTCCTCCTGTCCTCGCTCTTTCGCGCTTATTGTGAGCTCTCTTTTCCTGCAATGAGGGAGACAAGTGGAGTTTGAGTGAAAATGAAGGAGTGAGTGTAGAGATTCCATAGCATAGATGCTTATAAGGAGGCAAAGATGGAGTGAGGTGGCAAGACCAAGGGCCCATCCTGTGTGTTGTAAGTTGTTTGCATAGCATGACAGTGATAGGGAGTGTGAGGGCTGCATAGTGGAATAGTTAGGTGAATGTGACCATAGAGAGAGAGGGAATGGGTAAGGGTGCAGGGATGTCAGTGTCAAGTGGGATGTGGAGGAAGAGGTTGCTAAAGCTGAGTGCTGGTGAGGAAAGGCAAAGGGCATCAGATTGAGGGTGATGGGAAAGTCATACTCACTTTTCCAGTGCGCACAAGGTCATGAAATCTTTTGCGGCATTGAATCCAAGATCTGTTGATCAAGGATAGAGAAGTCACCTCCTGGGCCACCTGGAGCCACACAGCCTTTGTTTGCTGAGGAGGCTTCTTTCTCCCTGAAGAAGGGAAGAGCACCTCCTTATGATCTCTTGCTCCATCTTGCAGGGCGGCGTCCTCGAATCTTGGAGCAGACTTGGGTTTGTTGGTACACATGATGCCTCCAGGTCAATGTAGGAACAAAGGCCAGAATGTTGGCAGTCTGCAAAGGAAGCAAGGCCTCTTGCAGACCTTAAAAGCAGCAGCAATGATGATGTCATCAGAGGCGACTTTCAGACTGGAAAAGCTAATTGGGCCAGGGGTTCCCACACACTGGAACTCAATTGTCCAATCAGGGGAAAATCGCGTTTGTTACACACATCTCACGAGAGTCGTGTGGATAACACGGAATTCGGATAACACGACCCCAACCCGCCCCAGTATCAAAATCCAGCCCGTTGTGTCTTTGTGGATGGTTTGCTGTGGAAACGTCATGAGGATCAATTACCGGACCTGCATCGATCTACTGTCTTTGATGTAAAAAAGAAAGACTTGCATTTATATCGCGCCTTTCATGACCACCGGACATCTCAAAGCGCTTTACAGCCAATGAAGTACTTTTTGAAGTGGAGTCACTGTTATAATGTACCAAATTATAATGTTGCGTGTGACCTACTATCAGTGCCTATTGCACCTAAGGTAGTAGCTGTTACTGTTCCTCAGGTGTAGCAAACCAACCACTTCCCAGAACATTCTTCATACTCCTCCTGATTCTGGTGTGAACTCTCCAGGATGGTCTCCAAAGAAGGTTGTGAACCTTGAAAGTGTTGAAACCGAATCTGAGAAGATACCATCGACTGCTCCTATTATTAGTCCCAGCTCACCCATTGTCAATCCTATTAAAGCTATCTGCCAAGGTTAAGGAAACCTGCATATCATTTGGACGTACAGATGAGTGTAATGTTTTTCATTATAGTTCTAGTGACATAACCTATCTTTCCTGCGTGCTACCGGGAGAGTGCTATGGTATTTTTTTTTATCACATTGTTGTAAGATGTAGTTGCTGAATTTCTTTACTTAATAAATTTTAACCAGGCTAATTTTTGGAAATGATTATTTTCACCTTGTAATTCTGAGGGGAGAAAGTGATATGAGTGACAATGGACCTGATTTTGCTATAGCAGGGCATCTTAACGGCATCTGCCGTTAGTTAGACTTGCTCCTACACCCTTCAGCTCAAAACATTTTTGCCCACTAAGTTGCTGAAAGTGCAAGCTGAGGGAATAAGGAAAAGGAAGTGGGGTAGCGTTGTTGGTTAAAGAGGAGATTAACACAATAGTAAGGCAGGATATTAGCTCTGATGATGTGGAATCTGTATGGGTAGAGCTGAGAAATACCAAGGGGCAGAAAACGTTAGTGGGAGTTGTATACAGACCCCCAACAGAAATGCTGAGGTTGGGGATGGCATTAAGTGTGAAATTGGAGACGTGTGCAATAAGGGCACAGCAGTTATCATGGGTGACTTTAATCTACATATAGATTGGGCTAGCCAAATTAGTAACAATACTGTGGAGGAGGAATTCCTAGAGTGTATATGGGATGGTTTCCTGGACCAATATGTCGAGGAATCTTAGACTGGGTATTATGTAATGAGAAAGGATTAATTAGCAATCTTGTGCGAGGCCCCTTGGGGAGGAGCGATCATAATATGATAGAATTCTTCATTAAGATGGAGAGTGAAGTAGTTGACTCAGAGACTAGGGTCCTGAATTTAAATAAAGGAAACTACGATGGTATGAGGCGCGAGTTGGCTAGGATGGATTGGGGAGCGTTACTTAAAGGGTTGACGGTGGATAGGCAATGGCAAATATTTAAAGATCGCATAGATGAACTACAGAATTTGTTCATCCCTGTTTGGCATAAAAATAAAACAAAAAAGGTGACCCAACCGTGGCTAAGAAGGGAAATTAGGGATAGCATAAGATCCAAGGAGAGGACATATAAATTGGCCAGAAAAAGCAGCAAACCTGAGGATTTGGAGCAGTTTAGGATTCAGCAAAGGAGGACAAAGGGATTAATTAAGAGGGGGAGAATAGAATATGAGAGTAAGCTTTCAGGGAACATAAAAACTGACTGTAAAAGCTTCTATAGATATGTGAAGAGAAAAAGATTGGTGAAGTCAAGCGTAGGTCCCTTGCAGTCAGAATCAGGGGAATTTATAATGGGGAACAAAGAAATGGCTGACGAATTAAATACATACTTTGGTTCTGTCTTCACAAAGGAGGACACAAATAAACTCCCAGAGATGTCGGGGAACATAGGGTCTAATGAGAGGGATGAATTGAATGAAATCAGTATTTGTAGGGAAATGGTGTTAGGGAAATTGACGGGATTGAAGGCTGATAAATCCCCAGGGCCTGATAACCTACATCCTAGGGTACTTAAGGAAGTGGCCCTAGAAATAGTCGATGCATTGCTGGTCATCTTTCAAAATTCTATCAACTCTGGAACAGTTCCCATGGATTGGAGGGTAGCTAATGTTACCCCACTATTCAAAAAAGGTGGTAGAGAGAAAATGGGGAATTATAGACCGATAAGCCTGACATCGGTAGTGGGGAAAATGCTAGAGTCCATTATAAAAGATGTAATAGCAGAGCACTTGGAAAACAGTGACAGGATCGGACAAAGTCAACATGGATTTACAAAAGGGAAATCATGCCTGACTAATGTACTGGAATTTTTTGAGGATGCAAATGGTAGAATAGATAAGGGAGAAACAGTGGATGTGGTGTATTTGGACTTTCAGAAGGCTTTCGATAAGGTCCCGTATAAGAGATTAGCGTGCAAAGTTAAAACACATGGGACTGGGTGTAATGTACTGATTTGGATAGAGAACTGGTTGGCAGACAGGAAGCAAAGAGTTGGAATAAACGGGTCTTTTTCCGAGTGGCAGGCAGTGACTAGTGGGGTACCACAGGGATCGGTGCTAGGACCCCAGCTATTTACAATATATATAAATGATCTAGACAAGGGAACTAGATGTAATATCTCTAAGTTTGCAGACGACACAAAGCTGGGTGGGTGTGTGTGCTGTGAGGAGGATGCAGAGAAACTCCAGTATGATTTGGACAGGTAGGGTGATTGGGCAGATGAATGGCAGATGCAGTATAATGTGGATAAATGCGAGGTTATCCACTTTGGTGGCAAAAACAGGAAGACAGATTATTATCTGAATGGCAATAGATTGGGAAAAGGGGAAGTGCAACGAGATCTGGGTGTCCTTGTGCACCAGTCGCTGAAGGTAAGCATGCAGGTGCAGCAGGCGGTTAAGAAGGCAAATGGTATGTTGGCCTTCATAGCGAGAGGATTCGAGTACAGGAGCAAGGATGTCTTGCTGCAGTTGTACAAGGCCTTGGTGAGACCACACCTTTGAGTATTGTGTGCAGTTTTGGTCGCCTTATCTGAGGAAGGATGTTCTTGCCATGGAGGGAGTGCAGCAAAGATTTACCAGACTGATACCTGGGATGGCAGGAATGACGTATGAAGAGAGATTGGGTCAATTAGGCTTATATTCGCTAGCGTTTCAAAGAATGAGAGGGGATCTCATTGAAACTTATAAAATTCTAATAGGACTAGGCAGACTAGATGCAGGAAGGATGTTCCTGATGGCGAGGGAGTCCAGAACGAGAGGTCACAGTCTAAGGATAAGGAGTAATCCATTTATGACTGAGATGTGGAGGAATTTCTTCACCCAGAGAGTGGTGAACCTGTGGAATTCTCTACCACAGAAGGCAGTTGAGACCAATTCATTAAATATATTCAAGAAGGAGATAGATATATTTCTTAAGGCTAAAGGGATCCAGGGATATGGGGAGAAAGCAGGGACAGGGTACTGAATTTGAATGATCAGCCATGATCTCATTAAATGGCGGAGCAGGCTCGAGGGGCCGAATGGCCTACTCCTGCTGCTATTTTCTATGCTTCTATGAAACGGGGCACATGGGACCTGAGTAAACAGGGCAACCAACAGATTATATCCTTAACCAATAAGAATCTGAGGGGGATTGACAGGGTAGATGTTGAGAGGTTGTTTCCCCTGGCTGGAGAGTCTAGAACTAGGGGGCATAGTTTCAGGATAAGGCGTCGGCTGAAATGAGGGAATTTCTTCACTCAGAGGGTAGTGAAACTTTGGAATTCTCTACCCCAAAGGGCTGTGGATGCTGAATCATTGAGTATATTAAAGGCTGAGATAGAGAGATTTTTGGACTCTAGGGGAATCAAGGGATATGGGGATGGGGCGGGAAAGTGGAGTTGAGGTCGAAGATCAGGCATAATCTTAGTGAATGGTGGAGCAGGCTCGAAGGGCCGTATGGCCTACTCCTGCTTCTAATTCTTCTGTTCTTATGTTCTTATGAAGGATTGTGAAATTAACAGCAAGAAGATTGAGAAGGAAGTGTAAATTAAAGTGGGTGAATTCAATGTCAAATCAGGTACAGAAGAGAAATAAAAAAGAGAGGGAAAGAAAGATTGGATTAAGAGATAGAAAAAAAGAGAAAGAAGGGAAAAGTAAAGACTTTTTTTTAAATTTTACGTTTTTAAAATGTCCAACAATAATTAACACCTGAAGAAATGAGACTCTACACTTGTAATAGTTAATTTTCAGTGCCAGAGAGGTTGACTGGCAGTGATTAACAATTATCACATTGTTAAAAGGGTACTTACGCTTGAAATGACAAGACTTAACTTTCTGTGGCAAGTTTAGTTCATATCTACCGCGCAAATACAGCAACTTCACGCCATTCAATGCATTTCAATGGTGAAACAGACAGCGGAGATGCTGTTTTCGCGAAGCTAAAGACGGAGCGGCGCAACTCGGACAGCAACTTTTGGATATTGGCATTTAACCGCACTTCTGCCACTCGCCTGAAGTTGCTGTACCATTTATGCATAAATAACAGTGAGCACCATTAGCCTCACCATTATTTTTGTTAACTTATTGATTCTTGCATATTATTAACCGAACACAAGGTTGTGAATCTTTGGAATTCTCTACCCCAGAGGGCTGTGGATGCTCAGTCGCTGAATATATTCAAGACAGAGATCGATAGATTTTTGGATACTAAGGAAACCCAGGGATATGGGGATAGTGCAGGAGAGTGGAGTTGAGGTAGAAGATCAGCCATGGTCTCATTGAATGGTGGAGCAGGCTCGAAGGGACGAATGGCCTACTCCTGCTCCTATTTCTTATGTTCTTGTGTTCCTAAGGGCATTTGGAGGGAGCAGATTCTGCAATGCTGGTTCTGCACCATCAGATATCAATAGCATGCTTTGTAAATGGAGCAGAGAACTTAACAGTGTGCTGGTGAGACTTGAGGCTCTACTGTCTTCCCCCTTTCTAATTTTAGTAAAAAAAAAGGTCGATGCGAATAAAAATTGGGGAGCATCACTTTATATTCACATCTAAGGGTAGATTCTCTAATCCCGTGCTTCCCACCTCCAAAGGGAGCACAGGTTAGAGATAGAACTGCAACACTGCTGCACTGATCCTCCGACCTACACTCCCTTTGTTCGCAGCCCCTTATTGGGGGCATGGGGCCACTTAATTCACCCTTTGCGTTCCACGATATATACATCTCTTCATGTGAGAACTCCACCAATGTAAATTGTTTGTGTGTGCGATGTTTTTCTTTAAACATTTCAGCCACTTTGGTCCCCATTGGTTGTTTTCTTAAATAGCATGTTTTAGTTATGATCATCCATTAGATGGTATGTGCCAAAAAACAGTGGGAAACCGATAGCTGTTTTTCTAACATTGACTTTTGGAATCTCAGCTTCCGCTGCCTCTCGGTGCAGCCATAAATAAGTCTTAGTGTTGCACAAGACGATTAATCACAGTGGCGTCTATCTCCTGTAACGCTATATCAAAAAACACAGTTCAGTCTGGCCAAAAGAAACTGCTCTCAAATACAGCACTGGGCTTTGCTGCTGTCTCACTAACTAAGGTTGTGGGTTCAAGTCCCTCTCCAGAGATTTGAGCGCAAAATCTCGGCTGACACTCCAGTGAAGTACTAAGTGAGTGCTGCACTGTCAGAGGTGCCATCTTTCAGATGAAAAGCTAAGCCGAGGCCCTGGCTGCTCTCTCAGGTGGACATAAAAAATCTCAGCACTATTTCAAAGAAGAGCAGGGGAGTTCTCCCCGGTGTCCTGGGCCAGTATTTAACCCTCAATCATCATCACTAAAATAGATTATCTGGTTATTATCTCATTGCTGTTCGTGGGAGCTTGCTGTGCGTAAATTGGCTGCCACGTTTCCTACATTACAACAGTGACTACACTTCAAAAGTACTTAATTGGCTGTAAAGCACTATGGGATGTCCTGAGGCCGTGAAAGGCGCTATATAAATGCAAGTCTTTCTTTTTTAAATACACCACCTGCTGTGGTACTGAGCCATATAGAGCAGGAAGCTCTCAAATTTGCTCCATGGTCTGTGCTGCGGAGCACTGCAGTTTACTTCGTATCCTTGGGTTAGGGATGGGGGTGGGGGGGGTGCGAATCGGCTAATGTTCCCACCTCTGGGGGGGATTGTCTAGTGACCCTGACTGGAAAGTGCAAGTTTATTTTATTGGGTGCGAGTAAGATTGGGTCTAACTGTGGTGCCTACCTCACCGTGGCAACACTCACTGTGCAGCTTATACATGAAGAATGGCCACTTTAACAAGGTACTGGAGGGCTGAAGGAAACCTTGGAAAAGGGGGAAAAATTTGAGCAAAGAAGAAATGGGCCGGAATTTTCTGTACCTGGGCGGGTCGGGTGCGGGCGGTCGCCGTGGCAGGAAGCGACCCCGTTCTTCATACGACACCACTCCTGAGACCGACTTTCCGTTAACGGGGCCTATGAAGGCCGCCCTGCGCATTACCCGGCCCTATTAAATGGTGCGGGTCTGATGACATCATTGAGGACGCGTTTTCAGCTGGGATATTTAAAGGAGCCATGGCCACATGGCATTTGATGGTACATCTAGGAGTGTGCAGGCAGCACACTGCACAATTGGACTGCTGCAAAGACTGGCAAACATGACTGCACTGAGACAGAGGGCTGCACCCAGGTCTCCGATGACTCCCTCCATATGCTTTTGGAGGGAGACAGAGCACGCAGGGAGGTTCTCTTCCCTTCTAATGGGCGGAAGAGACCTCCCCAGGAGACAAAACGAGCCTGGCTCCAAATAACAAAGGAGGTGAACAGCAGGGATGTTGTCAGGAGGACCTGGGTGCAGTGCCGCAAACGTTTCAATGATCTCATTCGATCAGGAAAGGTGAGAGCAAAGCCACAATCAACTTCATCTTGCTGTGCCTGTCATCACATCCCCATCACTCTGCCTTCCCAAGCCTGCTCCTGCACATTATTACTCACACCAACATACCTTGCAAGTCCACCCATCCCTCTCACTCTATCTACATTATCACATCCCCATCTCACTAGCCAACCCTCACACTCACCTCATCCTAATGCAATCATAGCAACTAACAACACACAAGGAGGCCACTTGGCTTTGGCACCCCACTTCATCATTGTGCTCGGGTGCTGGTGGGATGTGGACCGCAGGTTCCTCCTGCTCCTCCTCCTTGTCTTCCAGCTGATGCTCCTCCTCCTCTGAAGAGGCCGTGCGCTCAGTGCCTTGGTCCTCATGCAGCACTAATCCTTGCTGCTGCGCTCTGTTGTGCAGGGCGCAGCAGACCACGACGATTCTGGAGACCCTGGCTGGTGCGTACTGAAGGGCTCCTCCAGATCTGTCAAGGCATCTGAAGCACATTTTGAGCATGCCTATTGTCTGCTCTATGACACATCCGGTGGATAGGTGGCTGTCATTGTATCTCTCCTCAGCCTCAGTACTTGGCCTCCTTAAGGATGTCATGAGCCACCTCTTCAGTGGATAGCCCTAGTCTCCAAGCAGCCAGCCGGGAAGTCTGTTTGCAGGAGCGAAGAGCTGAGGGAGGTTGGACTGGCGAAGGATGAAAGAGTCATGGCAGCTGCCAGGGAATTCGGAGCACACATGCATGATGATCTTCCTATGGTTGCAGACCAGCTGCACATTGAGGGAGTGGAAGCTCTTGCGGTTCACAAACACTCCTGGATGATGATGGGGTGCCTGATGGCCACATGTGTGCAGTCAATGATGCCCTGCACCCGTGGGAAGCCAGCCAGAGTGGCAAAGCCGAGCGACTGCTCAGTAACACTGGCTTCATCAGTGGCAAAGTTGATATAATTGGCTAAATTGTCAAACAGGGCATCGATGACCTGTGTGATAAATCTGTGGGCGGCCGACTGCGAGATGCCGCAAATGTTTGCTGCAGATCCCTGGAAGGAGCCTGAGGTGAAGAAGTTGAGGATGCTGGTGACTTTGACAGCCACTGGTAAGGCATGTCCACCCGCTCCTCGGGGCTGCAGGTTTTGCTCCAGCAATTTGCAAATGGCTGCGACAACCTGCTGTGATAGCCTGAGCCTCCTTTGGCACTGCTGCTCAGTCATGTTGAGGAAGCTCATCCTCTGCCTGTATACCCTGTGTTGTGGGTATCGTCTCCAGCGTATTGCAGCTCTGATGTCCTCTGTCCTATGCTGCATCAGGTTGGTGAGGGGAAGGTTGCTGGTGTGATTGTTGGTGCTGCTGGTGTGATTGTTGGTGCTGCTGGTGTTGGGGCTCATCGTGGTCCGATTCTGAGGAACAAGGTGAGACAGTATAAACGGCACCCATGCTGATGTAACAGATGGCAGGTCAGTAGAGATGACAGAAGCAATCTGTCAATGGTGTGATAGGTTCTACCAATGAGGTGACAGTGGATCCCGACTTTGCTGGAAACACTTGCAACCTCTAGAAAGCTAAATCTGTGCTGACAATGCACTCAGCAACAGCATCTGCCTTAGCAAAGTAAGCAGGTGTCAGGTGGAGTATTTATTGTGCTTTTCATGCTGTGCACTAATGAGCTGGATCAATGGCCACTGAACTTCCGGCTCAGGTTCACAGAGGTGGTTCCCGAGCTGCGTGATTCCCGTGCTCATCCAGGGAAATATTAAAGGTAGGGTGAAAAAGACGCTTAAGGATCTGACAGGTACCTAATAATGATTTAAATTAGCTTGCCACCTCTGCCGTTTGGGTTGCTGCCGCGCCGGCAAAAGCGCCCAAGGGAAAGGCTCATGGGGGCGGGATGACGGCGGGTTCCCGACCCGCTGCAAAATATTCCAAATTACACACCCAACCCGGCTTCAATCACACCCGCACGGACCCCAGAAAATTCAGGCCATAGATTCATCTGTTCAGCCAAAAAACAAAAAGCTGCAGCAGATGATAAACCTACATTCATGGATGCCAAGTGACATTCTTCAAAAACATTCAAGCAGGAGAAATACTTTCAGCACATTTTCGGGCACAGGATCTTTAACTGACACGTCTTCCATTTTAAGCAGCTCCATTCAAAGCCAGCAGTAGCAATATAAAACTTTTGTTAGATGCTGGAGTACTAAAAGAAATATTGGATTTCTATAGCACCTTTGACAGACATTCCGAGGCGCTGTACAGCCAATGAAGTACTTTTTGGAGTGCAGTCACTGTTGGAATGTGGGAAACGCGGCAGCCAATTTGCACACAACAAGCTCCCACAAACAGCAATGTGATAATGACCAGATAATCTGTTTTTGTTATGTTGATTGAGGGAAAAATATTGGCCAAGACACCGGGGATAACTCCCCTGCTGTTACTTCGAAATAGTGCGTTGGGATCCTTTACGTCCACCTGAGAGAACAGATGGGGCCTCGGTTTAACGTCTCATCTAAAAGACGGCACCTCCGACAGTGCAGCACTCCCTCAGTACTGCACAGGAATGTCAGCCTAGATTTTTGTGCTCGAACTTCTGGAGTGGGACTTGAACCCACAGCCTTCTGACTCAGAGCTGAGAGTGCTACCCACTGAGCCACAGCTGAGTTCAGTGCTGGGCACTGCACCTCAGGAAGGATATATTGGCCTGAGAGGGGGGTGCAGCGCAGATTCACCAGAATGATACCGGAGCTAAAGGGTTAAATTACGAGGACAGTTTGCGTAGACTAAGGGGTGTAATTGAGGTGTTTAAGATGATTAAAGGAGTCGATAGGGTAAAGAGAGAAAAACTATTTCCTCTGGTGGGGGAATCCAAAACAAAGGGACATTACTTTAAATTAGATCTGGGCCGTTCAGGGGGGATGTCAGGAAGCACGTCTTCATACAAAGGGTCGTTGAAATCTGCAACTCTCTCCCCCAAAAAGCTGTTGAGGCTCGAGGTCAATTGAAAATTTAAATACTGAGATTGATAGATTTTTGTCAGGCAAGGGTATGAACGGAAATGAAAGCAAGGCAGGTAAATGGCTGAATGGCCTATTCCTGTCCCTATGCTATTAATTTTAAGACTAAATTATTGACATATATCAATGAGTACATCACACTTGTGATGAGGAAATTCCTCTCCTATTTTACTGTAACTGTTACTGGTACTTTTGTGAAAAGAAGTTTCTCTTGATATAAAAAGAGGAAAGCAGAGAGCTTCCTGAATTGCCCCATGATTCTAAATATTAACATTTACTGGCGTAGCTCAGTCCACAATCAAAGCCACCAGCAGACCTCCCGTGACATTGCTCACCAGTGAGTTAGAGGAGAATCTGAAATGTGATAATTAAAGTGTGACAGGAGTAAGTGTGACACAGGAGTAAGTGTGACACTTAGAGGAAGTGTGTGTTCTATGCAAGATTTTTAATCAGTTACCGATTCTGAGGTAATTCGGTGAGCTATACTTCTCCTTTTGCTGACCGGTGTGCAAGTACGCTCTGAAATAAAGATGCATCTGACACACTTGACACTAAGTAGAAGCACTGACCCTCGTGTATCAGCAGCTGGAATGCACAGGTTTCAAAATGAATGCTGGGCAATTTTAACATTATCTCTGGCAGTGAGTGTGGTGGAGATGTGCACAACCCAACTCACAGCTGCAACTAAAGCTTCTGTTTTTGGTTGAGAGTAAGTGCGCGTAAAGTTGAGTGAGCTTAATCTACTTTCTCTCTGATGAGTACATAGGCTGCTTAAAGAAAGAATTTTTATTTATTTAGGGCTAAAAATTCGAGATCTTACCGCAGGCAGTTAAGGCCCATTTCGGGGAAAAGAATGGCGGCCTGCCTGCACTTTCGCCCACTCCCAGTGGGTCTCGCGGCAGCTGCCATTTTCGGCAGGTCGGCAGCGCTGCTGTTGCCTGCGCTCGCCGAAAGTATTGTAATTAGTTGGAGCGTGACGTCAATCAGCGTGCAACGCCGTGTTGATGCCCGCTCCTCCATTTTGGATATGGCCGTTCCTCTTGCCGCTCCTATCCAAGGCTCGCCCGTGCGTGCAGCTGCTAAAAGCGCTTCAGCAGCATCAGCAGCCATGAGGACGCTTCAACCGACAAATGTAAGACAGCCAGGACTCTCCACGTAGAAGTGTTCATTTTATTCGCAAGCCTAGGTCTTGAGAGGTAACACTTGAAATGTCCCCTGTAACACTATATCAAAAAACACAGTTCAGTCTGGCCAAAGGAAACTACTGTCAAACACAGCACTGGGCTTTGCTGCTGGCTCAGATGAGTAAGGTTGTGGGTTGAAGTCCCACTCCAGAGACTTGAGCGCAAAATCTCAGCTGACACTCCAGAGAAGCGCTGAGGGATTGCTGGACTGTCAGGTGCCGTCTTTTGGATGAGTCCGAGGCCCCGGCTACCCTCTCAGGTGAACGTAAAAGATCCCATGGCACTATTTCGAAGAAGAGCAGGGGAGTTCTCCCCAGTCTCCTGGGCCAATATTTATATCCTCAACCAACATCACTAAAACAGATGATCTGATCATTATCTCATTGCTGTCTGTGGGAGCTTGCTGTGCGTAAATTGTCTGCCACGTTTCCTACATTACAACAGTGCCTACACTTCAAAAGTGCTTTATTGGCTGTAAAATGCTATGAGATGTCCTGAGGCCATGAAAGTCTTTCTTTATTTTTAAATACCAAAAAACAAAAAGCTGCAGCAGATGGTAAACCTACATTCGTGGATTCCAGGTGACTTTCTACAAAAACACTTAAGCAGGAGAAATACTTCCAGCACATTTTCGGGCACAGGATCTTTAACTGACCCGTCTCCCATTTTGAGCAGCTCCATTCAAAGCCAGCAGTAGCAATATAGAACTTTTGTTAGATGCTGGGGTACTTAAAAAAAGAAAGACTTGCATTTCTGTAGCACCTTTCATGACCAGCAGACGTCCCAAAGCGTTTTAAAACAAATTAAGTACTTTTGAAGTGCAGTCACTGTTGTGATGTAGGAAATGTGGCAGCCAATTTACGCACAGCAAGCTCCCACAAACAGCAAGGTGATAATGACCAGATCATTTGTTTTTAGTGATGTTGATTGAGGGATAAATATTGGCCAGGACACCAGGGGTAACTCCCCTGCTCTTCTTCAAAATAATGGCATGGGATCTTTTACGTCCACCTGAGAGAGCAGACGGGACCTCGGTTTAACGTCTCATCCAAAAGATGGCACCTCCGACAGTGCAGCACTCCCTCAGGTGGAGGGGGTGCACCTCAGATTCACCAGAATAATACCAGTGGCTAAAGGGTTAAATTAAGAGGACAGGTTGCATAGACTAAGCTTGTATTCCCTTGAATATAGAAAATTAAGATGATTAAAGGATTTGATCGGGTAGATAGAGAGAAACTATTTCCTCTGGTGGAGGAGCCCAGAACAAGGGGGCATTACCTTAAAATTAGAGCTAGGCCGTTTAGGGGTGATGTCAGGAAGCACGTCTTCATACAAAGGGTAGTTAAAATCTGGAACTCTCTCTCCCAAAAAGCTACTGGGGTGGGGTCAATTGAAAATTTCAATACTGAGATTGATAGATTTTTGTCAGGCAAGTAATTAACGGATATGAAAGCAAGGCAGGTAAATGGAGTTGAGATATAGATCAGCCACAATCGAATTGAATGGTAGAACAGGCTGGAGGGGCTGAATGGCCTATTCCTGTCACTATGCTGAGCAGATGTCTGCCTTCAGGATTAATTTTAAAACTAAATTATTGACAAATATCTCATATATCAATGAGTACATCACACTTGTGATGAGGAAATTCCTCTCCCATTTTACTGTAACTGTTACTGGTACTTTTGTTATAAGTAATTTCTGTTGATATAAAAAGAGGAAAGCAGAAAGCTTCCTGAATTGCCCCATGATTCTAAATATTAATATTTACTGGCGTAGCTCAGTCCACAATCAAAGCCACCAGCAGACCTCCCGTGACATTGCTCACCAGTGATTCAGAGGAGAATCTGAAATGTGATAATTAAAGTGTGACAGGAGTAAGTGTGACACTTAGAGGAAGTGCGTGTTATACGGAAGGTTTTTAATCAATTACCGATTCTGAGGTAATACGGCGAGCTACACTTCTGCTTCTGCTTACCAGTGTACCTGAAATAAAGGTGCGTCTGGCTCATTTGACTCTAATTAAAAGTACTGACCCTCGTGTATCAGCAGCTAGAATGCACAGGTTTCAAAATGGATGCTGGGCAATTTTAACATTGTCCTCCCCTGGAAGTGAGTGTGGTGGAGATATGCACAACCCAACTCACAGTTGCAACTAAAGCTTCTATTGTTGGCTGAGAGAAAGTGTGTACAGTTGAGTGAACTATTAATCCACTTTCTCTCTGATGAGTACATAATTCTGCTTAAGGAAAGAAAGAACTTTTACTTATATAGCGTCTTCTACGAAAATATGATTGACAAAGAGAGAATAGGAGAGTAGAATGGCGGTTAACACAAAAGGGAACCCAAAAATCTTCTAACGGCATGTAAACAGTAAGCGGGTAGTAAGAGGCGAGGTGGGGCCTATTAGCGACAAAGAAGGTGATATATACTTACAGGCGCAGGGCAAGGCTAGAATACTCAATGAGTACTTTGTATCAACAACAGAAAACGCTGGAAAAACTCAGCAAGCCAGGCAACATCCGTGGAGAGAGAAACAGAGTTAATGTTTCAGATCAAAGACCCTTCGTCAGAACTGAGAAAAAAGCAGGAAATGAAACAGATTAAAAAAACAAGTGGGAGGCTGGGGGTAGGAATAAAAGAACAAAAGGGGAGGTGGATGCTGACAAAATATCAGTAGAAGTGGAAAAGGTAGAAGCAATGGAAGGGGTGAAAGTTGATAGACAGGATGTACTAGAAAGGCTGGGTATGCTTAGAGTGGATAAGTCGCCTGGTCCAGATGGCTTGCATCCCAGAATGCTAAGGGAATTGGGGGAGTAGATAGCGGAAGGGCTTGCCATAATTTTCCAATCTTCCCTAGATGCGGGGAAGGTGCCTGAGGATTGGAAAGTGGCAAATGTGACACCATTGTTCAAGAAAGGGTGTAAGGACAATCCTAGTAACTACAGGCCGGTCAGTTTAACTTCAGTGGTGGGTAAAGTTTCAGAAACAATAATCAAGGAAAAAATTAACGGGCACTTGGAGAGGTTTAAGGTAATTAAGGGGAGCCAACACGGATTTGTAAAAGGCAGATCATGTTTGACTAATCTAATTGAATTTTTTGATGAAGTAACAGGGAGGATTGATGAAGGGAATGCAATGGATGTTGTCTATATGGATTTTAGGAAGGCGCTTGATAAAGTACCACATAGAAGGCTGGTTAACAAAACTGAGGCTCATGGAATAGGTGGGTCAGTGGCAGCTTGGATAAGGAATTGGCTTAAGGACAGGAAACAGCGAGTTGTGGTAAATGGCTGTTTTTCAGACTGGAGGATGGTCGACAGTGGTGTTCCCCAAGGGTCAGTGCTGGGGCCACTGCTTTTTTTGATATATATAAATGACCTGGATATTGGAATACAGAGTAGAATTTCTAAATTTGCTGATGACACCAAACTTGGGGGTGTGGCAAGCAGTGATGATGATATCAATCGACTGCAACAGGACATAGAAAGGCTAGCAGAATGGGCAGACAAGTGGCAGATGGAATTTAATATAGAGAAGTGTGAGGTGATGCATTTTGGCAGAAGGTAGCTAAAAGTAGTGCCCCGGCGAAGTTAGCGCCCCAAAGGGGGCGCGACTCAATTTTTCCCCCTCGGACTCTATGACCTCAGAACGTCCCAAAGCGCTTTACAGTCAACAAAGTACTTTTGAAGTGTCGTCACTGCTGTAACGTAGGAAACGGAGCAGCCAATTTTCGTACACAGCATGGTCCCACAAACAGCAATGAGATAATGGACCAAATAATCTGTTGTATTGATGTTGGTTGAGGGATAAATATTGGCCAGGACAACATTGTTATTTGAAACAGCCTGCTATTTTTTTTTTTAAAAACCTGACTACCTCCAGACCAGACTGCTACTACTATTAGTTCTGGATCTGGAACCCATGCTCTTCCAGTTGAAAGCTCAGCATTTGCTCGCCTGAACTACCAGGCTTGCCTCATCATCTGATCTAAAAAGGTGTCACTTCGATCTACGTGGAGATATCTGGGTATTTGCTGAGCTGAATGGCGATTCCCTAATGATGCCGTGTTTTAACTCTTTAGGTCACTTCCGCACTCTTTGAAAATGAAGCACTGGGCTCTCTTTCTTCTGTTGGCAAGCTGGTGCCATGTCCGGCAAACGCAGGCTGAATTCTTCACATCCATAGGTAAGGCTTATTGGAATGTTCATCTTTTTGGAGGAATACAGCAAACTATTCATAATCCGTCATAATGAAGGACATTTCTACAGTCTCTTCTGGTGCTGGCTCAAACCAGAGATGATGGAGACGATAACCCTCAATGGTAAGATGTACCAATACTAGACCCCAACCAGTCTTAAGTAAAATTCATCGCTTTAGTTGGCTTATTTTTGTTGATGGTCAGAGACTCCTCATTTGTAAAGCACCTCTGTTAGGCCTTCTTCTGCTGACTTAAGAGAAATTTTCTGGGTTTTGGAATTCCTGCTTGGCGTTCTCGAGAGGATCTCTCCAAATTGGCCTCTGCCATGAAACCAGCGTGCTGTGGACGCCAATCTGGCATCCCAATGCAGCTCGGCAGTCGGGCCCAGAACAAGATCGGCTGGCTCGGACGCTAGCAGCAGCCCTCATATAGGCCCTGAGAGGACGAGGGGAGTCGAACGGGACGGGGATCGAGCCTGTGCTGGCAACGGCCCGCAGTATTACTGTGGAGCCAGGCCGAGCACTCCTGCTCCTCCTGGCTCCACATTCAGTTCAGTGAAAAAAATTGTACTTGCCTTGTCTGCAGCGGCCTCTAACGGTGGTTAGTCCACTTTAAAGCTTGAAAAAACTAGTTGGAGCTTGCGTAGTGCAAGCTCTCCCCAGTTTGTTGACCAATTTTAAAGTGGGGTCCTTAAACAGGCATTAGGCCTCTCACTAGCATCTGCAAAGGGCTTAATGCTTGGTGGACGCCTGAATATCACCCGAGTTAACATGGCACCGGACATATTTCAGGCGCCCTTGTTGTGTGGGATATATCCTCATGAAATTAGTCATTATTGCCCCATTTCACGCACAGAAAACGGGTGTAACCGGGTCCAATTTTTCTCTTTCCCTCTGTCTCTATATCTCTCTCTGTTCTGCTGGTAACCTTAGGTTCTATAGAGTGCTGTATCATGAGTAATGTGAAACTGTTCTGATGTTTTTCCGACTGTGCTGCGACTAATGGATGCTGTGCCAAGTTCTAAAATAACTTTCCGCGATAAGGGTATTGACTTTGCACAGATTTGTCGATCTTGCTTGAGTTGCCACTTTGCCCCTTTTGTGAGAGAAAGCAGAGACTCTTTCTCTTCTCTCCCCCCCCCCCGCCACCCCACCCATTCCCTCCCCAATTAGTGCTTAGTACAGCAGTTCTGGAATGAAAACCAGAATCTCCTCAGGGGGCTGTTTGCCAAGAAAAGTCTAAAAACAAGAGTGATAAATGTGAGGACACGGAAGTTTTTTTTAAATTGCTTTTAGAATCTGAGGAATAATCCTTCTGACGACATTTTGTTTTGTTAACAGAGTTGAAGTTGCCAGAATTATGTTTTTTTTTCCCAGATGTCCTCCATGAACGAGTAACTGGTAACAACAAAAAGTGAATCATATTTGTTTCTTTTTCAGTGCTATTATTTTACAGCCTATAAAATTAGTGAGTTACTACCATCTCCAGCTGTGGTGGAGCGCACTTTAATGAACATCTGGGCCTTATAACTATAGGCAGTCTGGAGGTAATGAAAGCACGGATGAGATTTTCAGTGTTGGGAGGAAATGAAGTAGCTGCAGAGCTCGGCAATGCTGCAGAGGTGGAAGTTAAGAGATCTTGGGGGTGAAATTCGCCTCCTTTGCGCCCAACGTTAGCACCTCCTGGGGGCGCTAACGGGGCACAAAGGAGTTATCGCCTGGTGAGGGGCGATAATAGCGGCTCCCGAGAAATTCGGCAGGGCGCTGCTGAAGCGCTAGCCGATAGCGCCGCGCTCCGCCGGTAGTGCCCCGGGCCGCTGCGCGATCCCTTAGCGCCCCGCCGTGGCCCCTCACCGGCCCGTGCAGAGATTCAGCTGTGCCAGGCGAGGCTGCTGCGGGCGATGTCAGCGACAGCCTCGTGGGTCGCGAACCGGGCCGCACACCGCTGGCAGAGTGGTAATGAAAGGGGTGGTCCGGCTGCGCCCCGTGCCGACATTTTTTCTTTTGGCCGACCTCCAGGTCAGCCCCTCTTGGCGGCCCTTGGCGTGGTCTGTGGCCGCCATCGCGCCGTCCGGCACCGCGTCTCGGTGCTGGGCTGCGGCCATGCCACCTGGCCGCCCTGGTGGGCTGGTGGAGGCTGTCAAATGGGAGGGGAGGGGCGGTGAAACACATCAGTGCTACCACACATTGCGCCCCCGACGTCGCCCAAGTTAGCGCTTCGCTTCCTCGCCGGGACGGTAAGCCCAATTTAGCAGTCGGGGCGGTACTCCCACAGCCGGGCGCTAAAGGTCTGGCGCTAATTGAGTTACTGCCCCCAAACGGGGCGTAACTGAATTTCTCCCTCCTTGACAAGGATATGTGGGTTGAAATTCACCTCCAAATGTAACAAGACAGCACAGAAACAGGCCATTAGTCCCAACTGGTCCATGCCAGTGTTTATGCTCCACACGAGCATAAACCTCTTCATCTAACCCTATCAGCATAACCTCCTATTCCTTTCTCCCTTATGTGTTTATCTAGCTTCTTCTTAAATGCATCTTTGCTATTCACCTCAACTACTCCTGCGGTAGCGAGCTCCAAGGCACTGCGGTTGTGCGCCATTTGGTGCAGCCTGATTGAACAGCAGGGACGGAGATGGAGTTGTGGGCAAGGGTACAGAGCTTTTGGGTGGAGCTGAATAAGGTGGCTTTGGTCTTTCCTATCCTCAATTGGAAAAAGTTCTGTTTCATTCCTGACTTGATGTCAGTCAAGTTGTCTAAACAATACAGAGGAGTCGAGGGTACCGGTGGAGAGGTAGACTAAGAGTTGCCAGCATACATGTGAAAACTGACCCTGTGTCTAATAAATAACGTCATCGAGGGGAAACATTAAAGGACGGGGGGGACCAAGTATGGAATTTTGGAGTATTCGGTGAGCAACCATGAGAGGGCGGGAGGGGAAACCTTTGCAGAAAATGTGCTGGATGCCTTGCGACAAGTAGAAGTGCAACCTGGCGAGGGCAGTCCCAAGGAGGTGGACCACGGGAGAGGCAGTGGAGGAGGATGGAGGGGTCAACTGCCATCAAAGGCTTTGCAAAGATTAAGGAGGGGATAATGTATCAGTCACATAATGGCGTTGGTGACTTTAACCAGAGTGGACTCAGTGTTGTGGGCATGACAGATGCTGGACTGAAGGTATTCAAACAGGGAATTGTGGGTGGTGATGACTTGCTTGAGGACCTTAGAAAATGAAGGCAGGTTATTGTTGGTGCAGTAGTTGGAGAGGGCAAAGGCAAAACTGATTTTTTTTGAGGTAATGAAGGCAGTTTTGAAGGGGCAAAGAATAGTGCAAAGGGAGCCATTTACAAAGTCTTCAGTGCTCGCAAAAGGAACTGCTCTCTTCCTCTTACCAAATTTCCTTGCTGCATGTTACTGTATCCAGGATACCACACACTTAATGTAATATTCCACCACGATGCCATATTGAAAGAGAGACAATAGAGAGTGAGAGGATCAATTAGCAAACCCTAGCCAATATGCAGCTTCTAGAGATCTAGGCCGAGAAATTCGATGGCGTCGCACCCGTTTTTCAGGTGCTAACCGGGCACCTAAGTCTCCATTTTGGCAGGCAGGAAACACGTGCTTATTACGACCCCGCAGATTGGTATAGCAAAAAAAATGCGCCCCGAGCCAGCACCTGAAACATGCATTAGGTCCTTTGCACATACAAAGGGCCGAACGCTTATTTGAGGTCCCCTGTGCAAAAGTCGGTTGCTCTAAATGTATCCGGCGCTAGGCCGGTACCGTTCAGGAAAACCAAATCTACATGAGGCCCAACCATAGGACCTTATAGGGACCACAGCAGGCCCTCACCAAAAGGGCACGTTTGTAAAACAATATTTGCATGAATGTGGAGCCAGGAAGAGCAGGAGTGCTCCTTCCGACCCCACATTAAAATTGTTAGCTGCTGCCGGGCACGATCGCCGCTTTGACCCTCCCTCCTGATCGCCGCCTCGCCCACTGCCCTCGCCCCCCCCACCCCATATCCCGATCACATCCCCTTTCCTTTTAAAGACATACCTGAGGGCCACTGAGGCGAAATTCAAAACATAGAAGATAGGAGCAGGAGTAGGCCATTCGGCCCCTCGAGCCTGCTCCGCCATTTAATGAGATCATGGCTGATCATCCAAATTCAGTACCCTGTCCCTGCTTTCTCCCCATATCCCTTGATCCCTTTAGCCTTAAGAAATATATCTATCTCCTTCTTGAATATATTTAATGAATTGGCCTCAACTGCCTTCTGTGGTAGAGAATTCCACAGGTTCACCACTCTCTGGGTGAAGAAATTCCTCCTCATCGCAGTCCTAAATGGCTTACCCCTTATCCTTAGACTGTGGCCTCTGGTTCTGGACTCTCCCGCCATCGGGAACATCCTTCCTGCATCTAGTCTGTCTAGTCCTGTTAGAATTTTATAAGTTTCAATGAGATCCCCTCTCATTCTTCTAAACTCTAGCGAATATAAGCCTAATCGACCCAATCTCTCTTCATACGTCATTCCTGCCATCCCAGGTATCAGTCTGGTAAATCTTTGCTGCACTCCCTCCATGGCAAGAACATCCTTCCTCAGATAAGGCGACCAAAACTGCACACAATACTCAAGGTGTGGTCTCACCAAGGCTTTGTACAACTGCAGCAAGACATCCTTGCTCCTGTACTCGAATCCTCTCGCTATGAAGGCCAACATACCATTTGCCTTCTTAACTGCCTGCTGCACCTGCATGCTTACCTTCAGCGACTGGTGCACAAGGACTCCCAGATTTCGTTGCACTTCCCCTTTTCCCAATCTATTGCCGTTCAGATAATAATCTGTCTTCTTGTTTTTGCCACCAAAGTGGATAACCTCACATTTATCCACATTATACTGCATCTGCCATGCATCTGCATAATCACCCAACCTGTCCAAATCATACTGGAGTTTCTCTGCATCCTCCTCACAGTTCACACGCCCACCCAGCTTTGTGTCATCTGCAAACTTAGAGATATTACATCTAGTTCCCTCGTCTAGATCATTGATATATATTGTGAATAGCTGGGGTCCTAACACCGATCCCTGCGGTACCCCACTAGTCTTCGCCAGCGATCTGCGTGGCGACGCCCATTCGCTGTCCACAGCTCGCCTGTTCCATTTAAATAAGGCCTGAGGCCCACTATCGGGTGGGCCTCAGGCCTACCCATTCGATGCAAGGGATTGTTTCCGGCCCCCAGTTGACGCTGGCCTGACGATTTTCTAGGCACTAGAAACTGATTGAAAGCAGGGACCTCTTTAGCACTGAGAACATCTGATCAGTGTAATGATATTCTGGTGGGTATGATTTAATTTGATACATATCCCAAAGCAACACTTGTTGAAAAGATTCCTTGGGGAAAATAAGTGAAACCAGTTCAGATTCTTGGCTGGATCATTCTTTATCTCCTATCTGACAAACCAATCACCTTGCTCAGCAACACTGGAGATTTTCATTTTAAAATGGGATAGATATTTTTAGTCAGGTGAGGCGGTGGTTCTGAACAACATTTCTGCAGTCCCACTGAATGGGAATAAATACTCATTTGCTACAGACCTGCGGTTATTTTTGAGCTGGACATTTTATTCTTTAATGAGGCAGGTATTGCGCAGCTTCTGATTGCAACCTCGGCCCTTTCAATCCAGGATTGAAAGTTTCTTAAATCCTAGCGAGACCAGTGGTTGCCAGGGAAACATTGGCCCACTGCATTCATTGTGTTATGCATCTCACAAGCTGACAGTAGTCAGAAAAGGATTTTGAAATTAGATCACTTTCTTCTTTATTACCTTGTGCAGGAATAGCATTCATTCATAATATCTTTCGCTCTATAAAGAATGTTAGGAATCCTCACCAATTTTCACAAGGCTCCACTGCCAAATTTCGTCCTCTCTGATACGTTAAAAAAGATCACGGTCAGTCTCTCCTTGAGGCATTTTGTTCAAGATACAAGGCGCTTTTACCTGGTGGATTAGGTTGTCCGAGTTAGCACTCCAGGTACCGAGCATCTCATGGCAGCAGCACATATTTGGGCGAGGAGGTGAGCGCCCTCCCATGATTTCCCATGCATTTATTTTAAAGAACAGAAAATTGTCAACCTGAATTCTGGATTTGCGTTCTGTGTGCAGAGGGTATGATTGGAGCACTAATTAATGAAATCTGCTGGTGTATGGGTGCTCCCAATTGGAAGAATTGGGGCCTAAAAATTCGTGAGTGGCCATTTTTGGGTCTTTGCCCCGTACACGAACGGTAGGGTCCGAGGAGCCCTAGATATTGGGCCTCAGACCTCATTCCCATATGAAGGGTGCTGTGGGAGGAGGCCACGCAGGTAAGCGATGGAAGGTTGGGCCGCAGGCAAGTGATCGGTGGCCGGGGGAGGGGGTGGAACTGCGGGCCTCAGAGGTGGGGGCAAATTGCGGGCCTCAGAGGTGCGGGGGTGGGGGAGGATCGCCTGAAAAGCGGACAACACATGGCCCAAGCTGGGCCTGGATCTCCTCCATGAAGCCATTGTAGACCTGGTGATCTGGTGGGAGAATGGAGCTTTGTTTTGATAATGTCACAACGCAGGGAGCTGCTCGTGTGCATGATCGTTGTCGGGGCTCGGTTCCAAAGTGGAGCCCGGCTCCCCGCAGTCTGGGTGTAAAAGTGAGGGCACAGCACCCCTCCCCCGAATCCAGGTGAGGTTATGTGCAAATATAAATGCGCCAATGCTGACAATAGGAATAATTGGATGTGGAAACCTAGGTCACCAGCGAATGGAAGTTCCAAATGAACAGGAGATGCCGGCAAGCATGTTTAATTCTCTTTCCTGGTTTTTATCGGTGCAGTTTCAGAGCTCAGCATTATCTAGAGTAATACAGGCCCCTCAGAACCACATTCGAAAATACAGACTTTGGAACCCGTCTGGCTGGCAGAGTCTCAGTACTCCCGACCGAGAAATTAAAAAAACTCATTTGTTTTACTTTTAAAAGCAGTCTGGATCCTGGTTCTTTCCACTGGCTTGGAGAGATGAGACCTTTGCACTAAAGCATATTGCTACCGTTGAACAGGCTATCCTAGTCAAGAATGTCTTGTGTCATTGTACAGGACGTCAACTCAGCAAGGCTGCCTACAGATGAATGGCTTTCTTTGTGACAAGAAAAGTTTATTTTCTGCTATGGAAGCGTAGCTGACTCCAGCGGGGGGGGTAGGGTGGGGGGGGGGGTAGAGTTTCCGCTCAGTTGTGCTGGTCTTTTCAGCGCAATTCACCCAAAATCGGCGTAACCCTCGCAGAAATCGCAGATTTTAAGCGCAAATTGTGTTCAGCGCAAATTGGGATTTCTCAATCTTTGCACCCGTTTAAAAAACATCGCACTAGAAGCAGCCCCCCCCCCCACAAAACTGGCTACACCCCCCCGGGTCAATTAATCACCATTGGGAGTTTCCGCTAATTGCGCTCGTTTGTGAGCCTTTGAGGAGGCTCCAAAAATTAAGCTGGATCTTTTGGGTGCAGGGACACTAATATTCACGTTTTAAAAGCTTTTGAATGTAATTTTTTAAAATTGACTAAGAAACTGACTACTGTACCGCAATATAACCGGGAAATGGTTCTGTATATTTTTTTTAAGTCATTTTCAGTCATTTAAAACCAGGTTACTCACAGGTGGTGGATTGACACCCTGATTAAAAATGCTTATTTTTTGGGATAAATCCATTTCCAGCTGTATTAATCAAACTGCACCAAGTTACTACTCTTAAATATATCAAGGAATACTTTATAAAGCAAACTTTTTTATTTAAAGTTACGTTTTAAAACGATGCCCGATTGCGCTGGTTCATGGCAGATTTTGCGTTCGAAATGAGTTTGAGCGGAAACCCGAGAGAAAAAGAAACTTCTCAAAATGGTCGTAATTTTGGGTGCAATTTGCGCCCGGATCGCTGACTGCACCCAAAGCGGAAACTCTACCTCAGATGCATGGCTCTCCCACTCCCAGCTGCTTTATTCCAATGGGAGTATTCTAGATGCAGTAAAATGTTGGTCTTTGATTCTGCCATGGGAGAAGGAAGGTGCTTTTAGTAATGTAAAGGCAGCGAGCTGGGCACATCAAATTTCCTTTCTGTGGCTCTCTATGAAAGCGGAGTCCAGTATGCCTACGTAGACTGACTCCTTAGTCTGAGTGTGCACAGGCGGGTCGTGCATAGAGTTGCCAACTCTGGTTGGGCACATTCTTGGCGGTTTCATTCATCACGTGACCTCCTGCCTCCAATTGCCCAGCCCAGTCAAACAGCCTTTTGTTCCGTATTTTTACAATGAATACATTGAAGTGTTCAAAGAAAATGAAAAAAAACCCACAATGTTTTTAGTGCCTCAATGCTTTCTCTCCCGGGTTGCTTGCAGCAGTGTCCTGGAGATGAACTCCTGGAGACTCCAGGGCAATCCTGGAGGGTTGGCAACCCAAATAATGCGCTGATGTTGCTCTCCTGAAGCTAGTTGTAATGTCAAGCACAAGCATAAGATTGTCATTAACAGATTGCGTTGGCAGTAATCACTCTTTAAATTATGAAAAGAACCAAGTCTTCTACAGCCACTTTCTAATGATTTGACTTAATTTTTTAATAAACAACTCCTATGTGGTAAGGGCATATTTCCCTTCGCCCTCCCTCCCCATCCCCCTATCAGTGTCAGGGAAAAATAACTTTGAGATTTGGCCGTGAGCCAGAGTGCAATGTTTTCTTCTCCGAAATGGTTTGAGTTTCACTTCCCCCATGTTCAGGAACGCCTGGTACTTCGAAACATAGCTGTAGCAGGAATGCTGAGACATTGAGATCACAGCGGTGTTCATAAGAAAATCAAAGTGCTGCAGCAGGCCATGTGGCTCTAACTGTACAGGAACAATAGCTGTTCCACAAGAAGCACTCTGTCACTTGCCTCTCACCGCCCACTAAGCAAGGAATCCAAGGAAAGTGGGGAGTGTCAGTTCATATGACCTGACCACATGGGCAAGGTGGAGCCTGGTTTTATTTTTAACTTTTATTTCTCAAGTGACCGGATCTCTCTTGTTTTGGTTGAAATAAATATTATGCAGAGGAATTGTTAAGAATTCCTTTCTTGTTTAGTTTATGTTATGTAACCTGTAATGTATTGCAATCAGTCTTAATTCAATCATTTCATAGCCACTGTATATATAATGTAAAATGATAAGGAATGTGACTTAGCCAATGATAAGACCTTTGTACTGGGATCTAATGGGCTCTTAATGCTTAAACGAGAAAGAAACAAACAAACAAAAACTTTTGAGGTGTGGTCACTGTTGTCGTATAGGGAAATGCAATCGCCAATTTACGCACCACAAATCCCACAAACAGCAGTGAGATAACTAACCAGGTCATTTGTTTTAGGTTTTGTTTGAGGATAAATGTTGGCCAAGACATCAGGAAGCCTTCTCTGCTCTTCTTCGAATATTGCCATGGGATCTTCTACATCCACCTGAGAGGGAAGACAGGTTTAAAGTCTCCTCTGAAAAACAGTGCCTCCGACAGTGCAGTACTCCCTCGGTACTGCACTGGAGTGTCAGCATATTCTGTGCTCAAGTCTCAGATTGAGCATAACTAATTCATTTTGGCTAGGTGGGTGTTTGACACATGCGAAAGCCCATCAACATGTTTGAGTATTGAAGTCAAGATACTGAGAAATCTGCACCCACCTGTAGGGGTTCTGTTTGCCCAGTACTGAGTACACACTCTTTTCCACAGGAACCTATCCCACTTGCTTAAGTCCAAAGAGTTTGGGTGCAGATTGGCAGAGCCAAGGCTTAAGCCCCTAAGTGTGTGCAGTGGTACTTCTGGAGTTTAATCAGTTAAAACCAGGTCTTTACCAGTGTGGTTTGCCCAGCTAGGACCACTCTATCCTGGGGCGTTGGCTTTCAGGATTATCTGGAGCTGAGTAGGAAGAACCCCAGCCCCCAAAAATAGGTCTACCCTTCCAGGTTTCCAGCTGGCTGGTCAATCATCAACAGTGCCCTGGAGTACTGCAGAGCAGTCTGATTCAGTTATTGTGTTACTGAGTCTGCCACAGTGGGTTGACTTGGTGCTGAGATCCTGTTGTCATCTTGGAACCGCCTGATCTCCAAAGAGCTTCTGCTAAGGCAAGTAAATTCTTAAAGGGCTAGTCACAACATTGTATATTAACCATGTGGAAGTCAAACACGGTAAAGACTATTAACGACCTTGTGCGTAGCCACGACTGTTCTTCCTCATACAATTTTGTGCACTTCAAAATTGGTTCATAATCCTGCACTGTAAATAAAAGGAACTAAAAATGGCCTGAGTTTGGTGATTGTATTTTGCAGCTGCAGGGAAATCTTGGCTTACGCCATTTAATGTTATTGTTGATAATCTGCATCCAAGAGTTTAAATGTTTGGGAATAAGCATTCTTCAATTAACTTTCTTTAAAACATTTTCCTCTTTCCTTCAGGTCAGATGACAGACCTAATTTACACAGAAAAAGACCTGGTGAAATCTCTGAAAGAATATATAAAAGCAGAAGAGACAAAATTAACAGAAATGGTACTTATTGGGAATATATTTAAGCCTTATTCTAGTAATCTTAATGATTATGTAGCTACTTGCTTCCTTATAACCTGCTGAAGATTGATGTCCCTTATTAGCGCTCAGTGTTCTGAGGATCGATCCTGTGCCTCCAGTGTGAGTTGAAGATAGGACCCATGGTCACATTAAGCACTGTTCCCTGCCGGGAGCATCGGTTTGCAGATGTCACCCTATAGTATCTACACTTTAAAGTATCCATATCCAGAACTAAAAGACCCATTGAGGCATGTCATTTGAGGTTGGAGCTAAAACACATTGCCCAAGCAGAGTAGAGGGAGCTTTACCCTGAATCTGACTGTGTGCTCCTCAGCTAGGTGCTTAAAATGAGATCCTTTTGTCCTTCAGCACTGATTTCCCTCACACTGTCGAGCACACACTAGTCTACAACAGAAGTGAAATCATCCATTTTATGCAAATAGGACCAATGCCTTCCTGTACATTATTCAATCAGCGCTAAAGTGCAATTTATGGGGAGGCATTGAACACACCCCACCTTTTCAAAGTTACAATGATGAATGGCTACTCCAGCACAGTGAAGCAATAGGGAGTCCTTTCCCTACTAGGATTTAACAACAAAAAAGAGATCTTTTGGTGGATACAATGTTGGTGGAATTACAATTTCCCATCCTAGAAAGACTTGCATTTATATAGCGCCTTTCACGGCCTCAGGATATCCCAAAGCGCTTTACAGCCAATCAAGTACTTTTGAAGCGTAGTCACTGTTGTAATGTAGGAAAATCCTAATAATAGTATCTTCTGCCACATTTATAGCTGGGCTGAAAAGCTGGATCAGCTGACACACACGTCAACCTCTGACCCGGAAGGATATCTGGGCCATCCAGTGAATGCATACAAGCTCATGAAACGGTTGAACACAGATTGGCTAAAACTAGAGAGCCTGGTTCTGCAGCATACTTCTGATGGTAAGTAACGGAAGTGATATCCACTGGGATTTGCATCTGTTGGAAGGAGAAAGCAGTGGGTGCAGTATTTCTGCTGGCATTCTCACCTGTCAGGAGAGTGGTAGCTAGAATTTCTATTGAGACTATGGGCTGGATTTTGAATGACCCATGGAGTCGGGTTTGGAGGCGTGTGGGGGGTTAAATTTGCGGGGTCGGGGGTCCCGACCCCATCCTGACTCCATCCCGCCTTCACGCAATTTTGACAAAATCAGTCGCGGGGTTCCCGACTCCGTCCCGCCTCCAAGAGGCGGGAGAGGCCAATAAAGCCATTAACAAGCCCTAAATTGGCTCTGTAATGCCATTTTGAAACGTTTTAGCTAGTTTAACCCTTTTCCGACGTGAAGTACGCCTGATGTGAAACACTCCAGTGAAACCTGGCGGGAGCACAAGTGGATAGCTGACTATCAGCTGCAGGTCCACTATTACAACGGAGATGTGATGAAGGGAGTAATAGTATTAGGTGTGAAAGTCGCCTCTGATGCATTGAATGTGTTCAGAAACTGCATGGCCTTTGCTGTGAGAGGACTTGGATGCAAAAAAATTCTCTCTCTCTCGCTCTCTCTCTCTCTCTCTCTCTCACAATTGCCCAATTAAGTGAAAATTGCATCATTCATCCACATTTATCTGGAGTCGGGGGGGAACACGAAATGCGGGTGACACGACCCCAACCCGACCCGAAGACAAAATCCAGCCCTATCATTTCGGGGATTACTTTATGTGGTCAACCTGGTGTTTTACACACCCTGGGGTAGATCTTGACTTTGTGCGATAGTGTAAAACGGGTAATAGCGAATCAGTAGCCCGTTTCACGTCTCTCCATTGACATCAATATTTAAATGTTAGGGCCCAATGACCTCATTCAGACCCCAATGGAATTTTTACCCTGATGTCCAGTGACGGAGTTGCCAGTGAAACCTGGTGTCAGGCAGGATCATGGCCAGAAGAGGCCCAGGTAACTTTGATACCAATTTGCTTTTTGAAGGTTTCCTTGTGGGCCAGGAGGAGCAGGAATGATCTTCCAGGCCCCCGAAGGAAGCCTTGGGCCTCCCCCGCCCCGGCTTAACCAACCCCACCCCCGACCGTGATCGCCCCAGGAACCCCTCCCCCCACCCCCCGCTTACACACTTACCGTATGCCGGAGGCCAGCCCCTGAGTATGCCGCGGCCTCCTCGTCATTCCCGCCGGATTCAGGTGGGAGTCCGATTGAAATAATTTAATTGAGGCTCAGGAGTTAAAATCTCCCGAGTCTCAATCTGCAGTAAGCCAAACAATTTCCCCCCTGCTATCGATCCCCTCCCACTTACATCTCCAGTTAAAATCAGGGCTTAAGTATCTATTTTGTAATGTTCTGCTCACTAAATGTGTCAAGTGAATGATGTATTTCACTTAGTATCTGACATCCAGCTACAACTGTCCTCAGGATCCAGAAAGTCCTTTAAAAACAACAGTTTGCATTTATGTAGCAGCTTTACCGTCGATAACATCCCAGGGTGCTTTACAGAGAACAGATGAATGGCCAATCGATACAGCCATGGATTAGAGGTGAAGAATAATGAGGAGATAGGGATAGAGAACAGGAACGAGACAAGGATAGAGATAATGACAGAGCCATGGAGGGAGAGATTGGGACTGGTGACTGAAAGCTTATTTGAGGAGAGAGATTTTGAGAAGGTTTTTAAAGTTGGAAAGAGAGAGAGGGGTTTCTAAACAGTATAACTAACATTAATATTTGAAAAGCTAAAAAATCACAGAGATGCGTAGTTAGATTTGGTTGGTGTTCTGGTAGTTGGCATGGGTCCTCATGGATGTTTCAGAGGCTGTAGTGTTGTTATTAATCGGGTATGCCTTGATTAAACATTACCATGTGTTTGACAAATACTTCTGTGTCGGTATTTTAGACTTTAGCTGAATAATCTCTTCAAAATTTGGGTCGAGAACAGATTGGTGGTAGCAGTGTGATCGAAGGCTGCAGGTCATCACATTCAAGAGTGTGCTTGTGCAAAAATACTATTGCACTGGTGCTATCAGAGTGATGTGGAGACTGCATCCAATTTCATCAAACTTCACATTGCAGTCCAAGGTCTGGGTCTGTTACACTGAGCCCCAGAAATTCTTAATCTGAGGTACTTTACACATCAGGATATTTATTTATGAAGCTCTGTAACCCCTTTTTGTTTTAAAAGAGAAGAACAGTCTTCCAAGGATGGCTAAACTATTGCAACATGGTTCCTGTGAGGCATTATTCAGTTTTGAATGTTTTTCTGTTTTCCATTAATTACACTATTTTTGACAGATTTTCCAAAAGTGGCAGATATAGATAGAAAGCAAATTGATCTTGCACCGTGCTGCTGGTGTTCCAGGATGGTTCTGCTATTTAATTTGTTCATTGTTTTGTATATATGCACAGAAATTGGATGTAGCAGTTTGACAGGAATCTTGGTAATAGTTTATAGAATCTTACAGCGCAAAAGGAGGCCATCCAGCCTGTCGTGCCTGTGCCAGCTCTTTTGAAAGAGCTGTCCAATTAAGTCTCACACCCCAGCTTTGTCCCCAAAGCCCTGCCAATTAGTTCTCTTCGAGTACATGTCTAATTGCCTTTTGAAAGTTCCTATGGAATCTGATTCCACCAGCTTTTCAGGTAGTGCGTTCCAGATCTTGACAAAGTGCGAAAAAAATCTCCTAATTTCCCCTCTATTCTTTTGTTTTGTCTTTTATATCCTTTTGTTTGCCTTTTCCTCCAAATTTCATAAGCACAAAGTTTGCTACTGTAACATTGTACTCATGTGTCAGCTGTGCCTCAGTTGGCGCACCCTCGCCTCTGAGTCAGAAGGTAATGGGTTCAAGTCTAGACACAAAATGCATCAAGGGGTATGGGGAGAGAGCGGGAATATGGTATTGAGATAGAGGATCAGCCATGATCATATTGAATGGCGGAGCAGGCTCGAAGGGCCGAATGGCCAACTCCTGCTCCTATTTTTCTATGTTTCTAAGTCCCACTCCAGGGACTTAAGCACATAAAGCTAGGCTGACACTCCAGTGCAGTGCTGAGGGAGTGCTGCACTGTCGGAGGTGCCGTCTTTCGGATGAGACGTTAAACCGAGGCCCTGTCTGCTCTCTCAGGTGGACGTAAAAGATTCTATGGCACTATTTTGAAGAAGAGCAGGGGAGTTATCCTGGTGTCCTGGCCAATATTTATCCCTCAACCAACATTAAAAAAACCAGATTATCTGGTCATTAGCACATTGCTGCTTGTGGGAGCTTGCTGTGCACAAATTGGCTGCCGCGTTTCCCACATTACAACAGTGACTCCACTTCAAAAGTATTTCATTGGCTGTAAAGTGCATTGAGACGTCCGGTGGTTGTGAAAGGCGCTATATAGAGTCATAGGGGGAAAAATTAAGTTGGTTGCGCCTCCCGTTAGCGCCTTAAGAGGGTGCTAATGGGGCGCAAAGCAACTAGCACCCGGGCGCGACGATGTTTGCGCTGCTCGCGAAATTAACTAGACATTTTGCGGCGGCGCTAAACACTACCGCCACGATCTCCTGCGCCGGCAGATCGTGACGTCAGTCGAGTGCGCAATGCCCCGGTAGCGCCCCGGAGCGGATATTGAGTGGTGCCCCCTGCCTTACCGCCTGCCGCTAGCTATGACAGATTGAGGGGAGCGTTTTGCAGTCAGGAAGGGACTGGGGGAGCGCTATTTAAAGGCGACCGCTTTCAGCCTTTTTTTGTTGGTGACATTTTTGAACCACGCATTCTGAGAGAGAGAGAAAGAGACTTCTGGAGAAATTCAACGCTGTGTGAAGGAGTTTTGGGTGCTGAGTAGCACTTTGCAGGTTCATTTTGATTTGCCCTTCCTTGTATCGATTTAGAAGAGACTGTGGGGGTTGCACTCTGAGCTCTTTCCCTGGTTCCCTCCATTGTTCTTTCCAGAAGATTTGATGTACAGGTCTCTCCAGGCCGAGATTCAAGGCTGCAATGAGCAGGATGTGGATGGAAAGCAAGATCAACCATCCCCTTTAAGAACTGGCCGGCGCCATTGTGTCTGTGTTCCATTGCTGACTGCCATCACATGAGCTTCGCCAGCGCTCTGAGGTAGTGCCTCGCTCCTCGGCCTTTGCGCCTTAAGACAGGTGTGAAGAGCCTGATTTAGCGCTCCAATCACCTCCAGGGGCGATAAAAGTCAAGTTTGCAGTCGGAGGCCATAATTAGCGCCAGGCGCTAATCTTTGCGCCCGGCCGATAATTGCGCCCCAAATGGGGTGATACTGAATTTCTCCCCCATAGCGTCATGGGGGAGAAATTCAGTATCGCCCCATTTGGGGCGCAATTATCGGCCGGGCGCAAAGATTAGTGCCTGGCTCTAATTATCGCCTCCGACTGCAAACTTGACTTTTATCGCCCCTGGAGGTGATTGGAGCGCTAAATAAGGCGCTACACATCTGTCTTAAGGCGCAAAGGCCGAGGAGCGAGGCGCTAACTCAGAGCGCTGGCGAAGCTCATGTGATGTCAGTCAGCAATGGAACACAGACACAATGGCGCCGGCCAGTTCTTAAAGGGGAGGGTTGATCTTGCTTTCCATCCACATCCTGCTCATTGCAGCCTTGAATCTCGGCCTGGAGAGACCTGTACATCAAATCTGCTGGAAACAACAATGGAGAGAACCAGGGAAAGAGCTCAGAGTGCAACCCCCACAGTCTCTTCTAAATCGATACAAGGAAGGGCAAATCAAAATGAACCTGCAAAGTGCTGCTCAGTACCCAAAACTCCTTCACACAGTGTTGAATCTCTCCAGAAGTCTCTTTCTCTCTCTCTCTCTCAGAATGCGTGGCTCAAAAATGTCACCAACAAAAAAAGGCAGGAAGCGGTCGCCTTTAAATAGCGCTCCCGCAGTCCCTTTCTGACTGCAAAACGCTCCCCTCAACCTGTCGTTGCTAGCGGCAGGCAGTAAGGCAGGGGGCGCCACTCAATATCCACTCCGGGGCGTTGCGCACTCGACTGACGTCACGATCTGCCGGCGCAGGAGATCGTGGCGGTAGTGTTTAGCGCCGCCGCAAAATGTCTAGTTAATTTCGCGAGCGGCGCAAACATCGCCGCGCCCGGGCGCTAGTCGCTTTGCGCCCCATTAGCGCCCTCTTAAGGCGCTAACGGGAGGCGCAACCAACTGAATTTGTCCCCCATAGAGTTATACAGCACAGAAAGAGGCCCTTCGGCCAGATCGTGTCTGCGCTGGCCATCAAGCCCTGTCTATTCTAATCCCATTTTCCAGCACTTGGTCCGTAGCCTTGTATGCTATGGCGTTTCAAGTGCTCATCTAAATGCTTCTTGAATGTTGTGAGGGTTCCTGCCTCTACCACCCTTTCAGGCAGTGAGTTCCAGATTCCAACCACCCTGCAAGTCTTTCTTTCTTTCTTTACTCACACCTCGCAACTGTCCCATTTTAATCAGAATGTCCCAGCATTATGTAATGCGGCTGAGAAAAACCATTGTGGCGCGAAAGAATTTCAGGCGGGCATAATTAGCCAATCTCACCCAATGTCCACATATGCTCTTTTCATCGGGGGTCACCTGATAGAAGTGAGAAGCAAGAGGCCTGGTTGAAGTTTTTTTTCCATTTTCTAGTCCAGGGAAGCTTGGCCCAACAATAGTGCTCTAGCTGTAGTCAGTCAATTTAGCACAGACTGGTGATTGAATCCTAGGCCACCTTGGTTTGTATGGCTCAATATTCATCGAGTGGTTCACTGAGCTACCCTTTTTGTAACTATTGGACAGCTCTACGAACCGTTTTCTGGTTTTGCAAGCAATTGGGCAGTATTGTGTTAAATAGGACATCCATGAAGCGTATTGTTCACCCATTTGACTTCTATTTTTGGAGTTTCTCATAATTGCATTTCTTTTCCATTCCTGGGTAGGGTTCATTGCTAACCTCTCGATCCAACGGCAGAACTTTCCAACGGATGAAGATGAGAGTGGAGCGGCGAAGGCTCTCATGCGTTTGCAGGACACCTACAGGCTGGATTCAGAAAGTATTTCCAAGGGCAGGCTGCCAGGTACCTAGAACATTGGAATACTGGTTACTGCTGATAAAATGTGGAAAGCGCATCTTGTATTGAGTTGCATCATTGCAGCTGCTTGACTTTAATTTGAAATTCTCATTAGGGAGTGGTTATGTTACTGGGACCAATAGACTTGGACTAATGATCTGGGGACATGAGTTCAAATCCCACCACGGCAGCTGGGGAATTTAAATTCAGTTAATGAAATAAAAATCTGGAATTAAAAGGCTAGTATCAATAAGGATGGCCATGAAACTATCGGATTTGTCGTAAAAACCCATCTGCTTCACTAATGTCCTTTAGGGAAGGAAATCTGCCACCCTTACCTGGTCTGGCCTATATGTGACACCAGACCCACAGCAATGTGGTTGACTCTTAAATGGCCTAGCAAGCCACTCAGTTGTCAAGGGATGGGAAATAAATGCTGTCCTTGCCAATGATGCCCACACCCTGTGAATGAATTTATAAAAATTAGCATTAGTAAGCTGGTGAAGAGATGTCCACTTTGGTACTGCGATGCATTGGTGTAACAATCAAAAAATGGTGAGTTCCCTATCTCAGTAGTATTGGAAAGAGAATGCCAATAAATAAGGGGCTTCTTTAGAGAAAGAATGAAAATTTGATGCCGAGTTCATTTGTACCAATCTCTTAGTAGACACATAGGGGGTAATTTTAACCCCAAAAAACAGGTGGGTTAGGGTCAGGTGGGAGGTTAAAGAGTTAAAAAAACTAAATCCCGACCCCAGCCCGCCCTCGTTTTAACGGAGGTGGGACGAAGGGAGGCAGGTCGCCTATTTAAATATTATAATGAGGCTCCATGCCTCGTGGTGATCCACCATTTCAAATTTAACTCTGGCTAGCCGGGTTTCCCAGGCCTCGGGGAACCTGCCAGCTAAAGGGAGGCGAGGACTGCTGGATCCAGCAGTGTCTTTCCACTTACCTGCTGGATCCAGGAGTGTCTTTCCACTTACCTGCTGGATCCAGCAGTGTCTTTCCACTTACCTGCTGGATCCAGGAGTGTCTTTCCACTTACCTGCTGGATCCAGGAGTGTCTTTCCACTTGCCTGCTGGATCCAGCAGTGTCTTTCCACTTACCTGCTGGATCCAGGAGTGTCTTTCCACTTACCTGCTGGATCCAGGAGTGTCTTTCCACTTACCTGCTGGATCCAGTGTCCCAGCCTCGCCAACCCCCTGCGATCGGACACCCTCCGGCCCTTCCGATCTCCCCCCGAAGCCACCCACCTCCAAATTAAAATTCCGGTCCCAATGTGGCATGGGGGTAAAAGTTTTTTACAGCATTTGATCATATCGCTCTGCTGTTGTGTAGGCAGAGGTGGCAGTCATTTTTGCATGAGGCTGGTTGCTAAGCTCCTTGAACAGGAGATCGTACATGATACAGTTTTGCGAGGAAGGAAATACAAATGACTCAGAACAATAGGTTGAGTCCTGTTTGTATTTCTACCCAGAGTAACTGCTGAAGTCAGCTGTTCAGTATGTCTGATAGACTTTAACTCATATTGTAAGTTAGAATATTCGATTAAAAGAAAACCCCTTTTTTTAGAAGGGAGTCAGGCTCCGGAGACAGATTCAAGATACAAGTTAGTGGAGCTCAGCACACACTCCCAACAAGCTTCCATCTGATAAAATCTACCACATTATTTCAGCTTTTCCTCTCGAAGCTAATGATAGAAATCTAATGCCCTTTTTTTATAGCTGTATCGGGGCCAATTTCCTTTCCACTGCCCCCTCCCCCCACACAGGAGTGGTGTATCTGCAGGCTCAGACACACTTACTTCCCCCCTCCCCCGCCCCCCAACACCCATCACCAGGGAAACCCCCAAAATCCCCGGGCAACACAAAAGGGGTGGAACCCGGGCCAAAAATACTTGACCCTCTATCTGACCTTTGTACCTGGGAAATGCATGTTTCCTGGAGCAAGGACCAGGATACTCGGCCCTATTATCCTTTAGGGCTGTAACTTTCTTGGAAGAACTCTCACCTACATTTCCTAAACTTCAAGACTATCTTTGAAATATTTCCTAGTTTATTTGCTGGTAAACAATAGAGAGAAAAAATACAAGAGCGGTTAAATGAATCTAAATTGTACACCAGTTATGCTGTTGTGAACCCAGCTGACTTTAATAGTGCAGATATATTTTAATTAAAAATGTCTTTGCTTGTAAAAAAAAAATGAAAATCTATATTGTTTGGCAATTTCTTTTGTCCCTTGGGTAGGAGGTAAATCTGAACATTAGCTTATCAAAATGCCTTCGCCTCCAGTGTAGTTTCTAGTACGCCTGGATGATTAGTCAGAACCGGCAGTCACTTGGCATTGTGTTGTTCTATTGATCTATTTGGTGCTGGTCTATCTATACCTATCTCTGTAACCTCTTCGAGTGCTGCAATCCTCCGAGATCACTGCACTCCTCAAATTCTGGCTTCTTGCGCATCCCCGATTTTAATCGCTCCACCATTGGCGGCCGTGCCTTCAGCTCTGGAATTCCTTCCCTAAACCTTTCTGCCTCTCTGTCTCTCTCTATCTCCTTTTAAGATGCTCCTCAAAACCTGCCTCTGTGACCAAGCTTGTAATCACCTGTCCTAATAGCGCCTTATGGTGTCAAATTTTGTTTGGTAACAGTATTGTGGAGCGCCTTGGGACATTGTACGACATTAGAGGCGCTATATGAATGCAAGTTGTTGTTGCTGTTGGTCTGTACACTTGCCAACATTCTCTCGCAGGTGTGCAGTACGCCGTCTCTCTCACGGTGGAGGACTGCTTTGAGCTAGGCAAGATAGCATACAACGATGCCGATTACTACCACACTGTCCTGTGGATGCAGCAAACCATCAAGCAGCTGGAAGAAGGGGAGCCTGGCGTGGTAACAAAGGCCGAAGCCCTGGACTACCTCAGCTACTCCGTGTACCAGATGGGCGACCTCCACCGCGCTGTTGAACTGACAAAACGCCTCATTGCTGTGGGTAAGAACACAGAATAACTAACACAATAGCAGGGGGGATGGTAGTGTTGTGGTTCTGTTACTGGACTCATAACCCAGCAGCCCAGGCTGACGGTGCAGTGAACCTGAGTTCAAGTCCCACCATGACAGTTTGAGAATTAGAATTCAGTTTGAAATAAAATCTGGGCAATAAATAGCTGGTATCAGTAAAAGTGACAGTGAAGCTGTCGAATTGTCGTCAAAACCCAACATGGGTCATTATTGCTTTTTTGGTGAAGGAAACCTGCCGTCCTTACCCGGTCTGGCCTATATGTGCCTCTGGTCCCACACTAACGTGCTTGACTCTTAACTGCCCTCTAGAGTGGCCTAGCAAACCACTCAGTTGTATCAAACCGCTACCGGTGGTTCAAGAAAGCGGCTCATCACCACTTTCTCAGAGCAACTAAGGAATGGGCAATAAAGGTGATTGACAGGGTAGATGCTGAGAGGTTGTTTCCCCTGGCTGGAGAGTCTAGAACTAGGGGGCATAGTTTCAGGCTAAGGGGTCGGCCATTTAAGACTGAGATGAGGAGGAATTTCTTCACTCAGAGGGTTGTGAATCTTTGGAATTCTCTGCCCCAGAGGGCTGTGAATGCTGAGTCTTTGAGTATATTCAAGGCTGAGATCGATAGATCTTTAGACTCTAAGGGACATCAAGGGATATGGAGATCGGGCAGGAAAGTGGAGTTGAGGTCAATGATCAGCAGTGATTTTATTGAATGGTGGAGCAGGCCCGAGGGCCGGATGGCCTACTCCTGCTCTTATTTCTTATGTTCTTATAAATACCGGCCTTGCCAGCGACGCCCACATCCTCAGAACGATTTGCATTTTAAACGCCGAACTTGCTACTTTCTGCTATATTACTGCAAACCGCTTTGAATTTAGATTTGTGATTAAAACAGAGCTAGAAAGAGAAGCAAGTAATCCAGTGGAAGGGTTGGGACACTATTGCAAAGGATACGAGTAAATCTAGAACAGCAATAAAAACAAGAACTTGGAAAAGGTCATTAGGTCAAACAGGTCCATCCTTCTTTTTTCTTTATAGAGTCGCAGCATATGTTTTCAGGGCTTCCTTTTCAAATATCAGCAATAAGATAGTGCTGCTACATAATATGACACTGGACAGTTATTTTACACAGACATCTCTTATATATATATTTAAAAAAACACTCCATTACATTTTAAGCTTTGCAGGTGACTTGTCCTCAGGTCCTGCTTTCCTCTCATGATTGGTCGATGTGGGTAGTATGTGAGTGCATGTTTGTGAATACCAACTGGCGTCTCAGCGTATCAGCGGGTATTTGAAGTTGGTCACACATTTTGCACTCACGCTGCGATTCTTTAACAAATAGGAATACTTTGAGCTGTGCTCGTGCGTTTGTACAACCTAACATTAATACCTCAGTGACTTGGGATTAAAACCCGACATTAAAACTTCCAAAATGGTTTGCTTTCCTCGGACACTGAGCTTCCTTCACGTTTAGGAATGCTGTTTTTACCAATATTTGAAATCTATGTCGAAAGAATAACAAAAAGTTCTAATGAACTAGGTTGGCCAAATCTCACTTGCTGAGATGTTGCTTTTATAATAAAAATAAATTGGAAAGTGGAAGTATAATAAATAAGAAACTTCTCCATATTCACGTGTCATGTGAGAACTGAGCTGATCCAAAGGAGCAGTCAGTCGGGCTGCCAATACATTACTGGCCTTTAGCACCCATGTTAAATTGAGGAGATTAACACTGGGCGGGAATGGAGTGAGAACATAGGAAAGCCGACTGTTGCGTGGTTACCTCACCTGTCGGAAACCCGAATTGACAGCTCAGGAATTGGGAAATCGTGGGCAGCACATGCAAGAATTCCCGATATACACTTAGCAACGGGCAAGACTCTCGGCTGACAGTGTAGACTCATAAAATCCAAAACAAAGCAGCCTGCTTAAACATTCACTCCCTCCACCACCGGCGCACCTTGGCTGCAGTGCGTACCATCTACAAGATGCACTGCAGCAACTCGCCAAGGCTTCTTCGGCAGCACCTCCCAAACCCGCGACCTCTGCCACCTAGAAGGACAAGGGCAGCAGGCGCATGGGAACACCACCACCTCCAAGTTCCCCTTCCAAGTCACACACCATCCTGACTTGGAAATATATTGACATTCCTTCATTGTCGTTGGGTCAAAATCCTGGAACTCCTTACTTAACAGCACCGTGGGAGTACCTTTACCACACGGACTGCAGCTGTTTAAGAAGGCGGCTCACCACCACCTTATCAAGGGCAATTAGGGATGGGCAATAAATGCTGGCCTTGCCAGCGATGCCCACATCCCATGAATGAATTTTTTAAAAATTACCCCTTTTATATAGGATTGCCAACCCTCCAGGATTGCCTGGGAGTCTCCAGGAATTATAAAGATTGATCTCCAGGACTCTGCTGCAAGCAACCCAGGAGAAAAATCGTTAGGGGCATTGAAAAAAAAATGGTGTGCTTTTTTTCCATTTTCTTTGAACACTTATTTACTAGTTATAAAAATATTGGAGATGCGGGGGGTGGGGAGGCTGACTGACAGTCAAGGATCATCCAATCGGGTAACTAGGAGCCTGTTCGCTTTCCAATTGGCCGTGGCAAGGCGGTGCTTCACTGGGATGGACATGTCAGGCAACCAATGGCTGGAGCCTGGGGGGCGGGTCAGCTGGAGGTGGGAGATCATGTGATGGAACCTCCTGGAATACACCCAGACAGAATTTTATGTTGTGTTTTAATAAAACCCGGCAGCCAAAAGAGGCTCTGTCACATTCTGTGGGAGAATGAGTCTCTTATTAAAGTGAAGTGAGCCCAGAGGATTCCCCCGGTGTGATCAGCCTGTGGCCTACGGTGATTTTGTTTCAGCCTCAGTATTCAGCAAATCCTACCCTTTTTTCAACCACTGGTACTGAGTAAACATAATTTAGTGCACCATTTGAATGTAATTAACAGTAAGATAAGGTGTAATTGTGAGCAACATATGAGCAACTGTGTTGTCAATAATTGCGATGAGTTATAGGATTTAGTAACCCATATACTATTGCATGATGGAAAAGCACATCCGTGTGCTATGAATTGAATGGTGTAAAACTTTACTAGTGTGCTGTGTCATGATCATCAATGTGGAAGCTGCTTCCTTATAAGGGTTTTAGAGGTTAAGTTATGAGGACAGGTTGCATAAACTTGGCTTGTATTGCCTTGAGTATAGGAGATTGAGGGGTGATTTGTTTGAGGTGTTTAAAAAATGTTAAAAGGATTTGATAGGGTAGATACAGAGAAACTATTTCCTCTTGTGGAGGTATCAAGAACAAGGGGGCATAATCTTAAAATTAGAGCTAGGCCATTTGGGAGGGAAATCAGGAAGTACTTTTTCACACAAAGGGGGAGTAGAAACCTGGAACTCTCTCCCTCAAATGTCTGTGGATGCTGGGTCAGTTGATACTTTCAAGACTGAGATTGATAGATTTGTGTTTAGGAAAGGGTATTAAGGGATATGGAGCTAAAGTGGGTAAATAGAGTTGAGGTACAGATCAGCCATGATCAAATTGAATGGTGGAGCAGGCTTGAGAGGCTGAACAGCCTATTTTTTTTAATTCGTTTATGGGATGTGGGCGTCGCTGGCATTTATTGCCCATCCCTAATTGCCCTTGAGAAGGTGGTGGTGAGCCGCCTTCTTGAACCGCTGCAGTCCGTATGGTGAAGGTACTCCCACAGTGCTGTTAAGTAAGGCGTTCCAGGATTTTGACCCAGTGACAATGAAGGAATGGCAATATATTTCCAAGTCAGGATGGTGTGTGACTTGGAGGGGAACTTGGAGGTAGTGGTGTTCCCATGCGCCTGCTGCCCTTGTCCTTCTAGGTGGTAGAGGTCGTGGGTTTGTTCCTATAAGGAAGGATATCTCAAATGTTGACTTGTACACCAGGTTTTATATTTCAGCCAAGGGATCAGATACCAAGCAATACAAGCCAAAAAAATGAGTTAGCAATGGTCTTTTCCTGTTTGTAGAATTTCTAATGTTTATAGGCAGTTCAAATGGAACTCTTAACACAGATGCCAAAACAGCTGCACACTGTCACTGACTGTATAAACCTGAAATAATATGATCAGATATGCCAAGGCAGCAGGATTGCAACCCTGAGTGAATAGGTTTAGGTTTGTTTAAGAGCAAGTTTAGGACAGATGTGAGGAGGAATTTCTTGAAACAGAGACTGAATGGTTGCCAGGAAGTGTGGTTAAGGCCAGGCCAACTAGATGATGGTTGGTATTCTGAAAAGATGAGATGAAATAAGCCAAAAGACTTCTTTAGTCCTACCTACCTTTTGGAAATCATTAATGCCACTGCTTAATAAGTCCCCTGCCTTCACGGTGGCATAGTGGTTAGCACTGGTGCCTTACAGCGCCAGGGACCCGGGTTCGAATCTGACCTCGGGTGACTGTCTGTGTGGAGTTTGCACATTCTCCCCGTGTCTGCGTGGGTTTCCTCCGGGTGCTTCCTCCCACAGTCCAAAAATGTGCGGGTTAGGTTGATTTGGCTATGATAAATTGACCCTTAGTGTTAGGGGGGGATTAAATATGTGGGGTTATGGGGATAGGATGGGATATGTTAGGGGGAATTAAATACGTGGGGTTATGGGGGTAGGGTGGGATATATGTACTGTGGGGATTAAAGCAGGGACAGGGTACTGGATTTGAATGATCAGCCATGATCGTATTGAATGGTGGAGCAGGCTCGACGGGCCGAATGGCCTACTCCTGCTCCTAGATTCTATGTTTCTATGTTTCTTGTGTTAAGCGTTTACAGGATTTAACCAGAATTTTGCTACACTATAGAAATTTTCTGATACAGGCACGTGAAGGACATGTGATCTAGGCAAAGGCAGTGTGTATATTCTGTTGTCCTTGTTTATTAAAACATAGCAGCTGTATATCTGTCCAAGATCTATTGCTTAATGTAATGTGGTGCTGAGGTTATATTTGTATAGCATTTTGAAAGTAAGCATCTGTGAAGAAAGTGTGTCCAATTTGGAAATAGTCCAGAATGTTTATGTCTTGTTTAAATGTACAGCCTATACTCCCAGGTCTCAACTAAGAAATGTTCCTGTTAACTTCACTGTGCTTTGTAGAAAGTCTTTTAATTGTCGACCAACAGCTGTGAAGGGGGAAAATATCCAGCATTTTAAAGCGATCTAAGCATTAATGGTGAAATAATTCCTTTCATCACATTGCTGCCTTTCTTCTTCTCCTTTTAATGAGTGCTAATGTTTTTTAGTAGTTTCTTATTCATCTGTTTAGAAAATATTCTGTGCCACTTATTTAGGCCACCTGGGTTGCCATGGTAAACACCTGCTGAGAATTCTGGGAATATTATGCCTGCCAGGACTCCCATTTCCTGTGTAAAGGCCACCCTTGTGACATTTACTTTGTTATTTTAAACATAATAAGCTAGAAATTCATTAATGCCACGTCTATTTTACAAATGTTAAACAGGCATCTCAGCATGTATGTTCACGCTCATTGCACACCAGAGGTGTGCCATCCACCATATTGGTAAAGGCTGAAGTATAGGCGTCCAGGGCCCGCGCCGGAAACAAGCATTAGGCCCTTTGCATGTACAAATAAGGGGCCGAATGCTTGTTTCAGGACTCCTTCCTGAAATTGGGATGCCCTGAACGTAAGCTGTCACTGGACTTGCTGCATTCAGGATAACAATGTCTACACGTGGCCTAACCGGTGGGCCTTAGCGGAACTGCTGGAGGCCGCCCAAAAAAGTGAGCTTTTTTAAATACTTGTCTGAATGTGGAGCTGGGAGGAGCACTCCTGCTCCTCCTGGCTCCACAGCAGTCCTGAAGAACATTGACGGCCACTGCACGGCCCCTCTCCAATCACCTCCCTTTCCTCCCGCTCACCCCCCTATCGCTTCCTTCCCTCTCAATTGTCCCCCCCCACCCCTTAGGACCTACATGAGGGCCTTTGCCGGCGTCACCGAAATTTACATTCAGTCTGCCGGCGAACTGCAGGCATCTGATGCACTGCCGATCAAGCGGACTGCTTTGTCATGGATGGTGACGAGTGTCATTGCAGCTGCACCTATCCAGGCAAGTGGAGAGTATTCCATTAGACTCCTGACTTGTGCCTTGTAGATGGTGGAAAGGATTTGGGGAGTCAGAAGGCGAGCCACCTGCCGCAGAATACCTAGCCTCTGACCTGCTCTAGTAGCCACGGCCTTTATGTGGCTGGTCCAGTTGAGTTTCTGGTCAATGGTGACCCCCAGGATGTTGATGGTGGGGGTTTCGGCAATGGTAATGCCATTGAATGTCAAGGGAAGGTGGTTAGATTCTCTTGTTGGAGATGGTCATTGCTTGGCACTTGTGTGGAGCGAATGTTACCTGCCACTTATCAGCCCAAGCCTGGATGTTGTCCAGTTTTGCTGCATGCAGGCACGGACTGCTTCATTATCTGAGGAATTGCGAATGGAACTGAACACAACCCTAACTACTATTTGGATGCAAAAGGTGCCCTTTTTTTTTCCAAAGAAAACAAGTCCAACTTTGTTAACTTTCCTCATAATTTAAGTTCTCAGTCAAGTTTATTGCTTGTGTCTGTAACCTCTCAAGGACACCGTTTTAATAATTACTGTAGTTGCTTAGCACTACATGCAGTACTCCAGTGGTGTCTGTCGCCATCTGTGTTTGCTTTTCTAGCTATTTCTTGAATAGTGCAGTTAAAAAAAAATATGTATTTTCCATTACAAGTTAAAAGGATCTTACTGCTTTCCTCCATGTTTAGATCCAACACATGTAAGGGCAAAGAGTAACCTCCGTTACTTTAAGAATTTGCTGAGTGAAGAGAGGCAAGGTGATCAAAGAACAGATGAAGAATTCTCCCAATCTCAGTCAAAGGAGGGGGTCTACACGCGACCAGACAGCTATCTACCTGAGCGGGATTCCTACGAAGCTCTGTGTAGAGGGGAAGACATTAAAATGGTAAGAACACAAAAGAGGGAAGTCAAAGTAGTAAGAATGTACAAAAGGGAAATGTTTAGAATGCCACAGTAGAATCAATTTTCTGGTTGCAGTTGACATCCACCCGAGGGTGATGAAAGAGATGGGACACGTGCTTTGCAAGCCCCTTGCCCATATCTTTAACAGCCCACTACAGTCTGGCCTGCTTCCCTTGGATTGGAGGGATGCTCATGTAATTCTTATTTTCATAAAGGGTGACAAGTCAGATCCAGGGAACTATAGGTCTATTAGTATGACGTCAGTTATAGGTAAGATGCTCTTTATTATCAATTGGATAAAGAAGGAGTCATTAGGGACACTGAGCACAGCTTCTGAAAAAGAAGGCCGTGTCTTACTAATTTGGTAGAATTTTTTGAGAAAGTTACTAGGTTAGTGGATGAGGATATCCCAGCAGACATTGTCTACTTGGCACTTCAGAAAGCCTTTGATAAGGTACCTTGAAATCGGTTCCTCTACAAAGCAGAATCTTGCAGGTTCGGTGGGAAGTTGCTGCAGTGGTTTAAGAACTGGCTGCCTTCCCCGAGGCAGAATGTTGTTGTTGATAACTGTGGATCCGTTGGAGGCCGGTTACCAGTGGTGTCCCACAGAGATCGGCATTCGGGTCATTGCTTTTACAACCTTAATAAATGACCTAGATATAGGTATTGGAGGAATGGTCTGCAAGTTCATGGATGCATGGTGTAGTTATGGAGGGTCGGGCAGACGAGACTGTGCCATCTTGAGGGCTGTTTGACTATTTTCCAATTAAATTGCAAAATTAAGTGGCAGAAGAGTCGGTAAGCAGACGACACAAATTTAAGATAATTGGCAAAAGAACCAGAAGTGAGATGAGGAGACATTTTTTATACAGCGAGTTGTTATGATTTGGAACGCACTGCTTGAAAGGCTGGTGGAAGCAAATTCAATAATAACATTCAAAAGGTAATTGGATAAATACTAGAAGTGCAAAAATTTGCAGGGCTATGGGGAAAGCGCAGGGGAGTGGGACTAATTAGAGAGCTCTTTCAAAGAGCAGGCACAATGGGCCAAATGGCCTCCTTCTGTGCTGTATCATTCTATGATTCTATTCTATAAAACCACCTTGTGCTATAGGATTTTCCAGCATAGAAGAAGGATAAATCAGTCTCTCGACAACCAGGGCAATCTCGACATAATCCGGTAAACACATCATTTGAGGAGGGAGGGCATGTCGAAGCCACATTTTATTTTAAAGGGACTTCGTACATTACCTTTTCACTTTCCTGCAGACCACTCGAAGACAAAGAAGGCTGTTCTGCCGTTATCACAACAACAACAACCACCCTCGCTTAATTATCGCCCCTATCAAAGAAGAGGACGAGTGGGACAGTCCGCACATTGTGCGTTACCACGAGGTGTTATCCAATGCAGAAATCAAAAGAATTAAAGAGCTGGCCAAGCCCAGGGTGAGTGAAGAACCCCATTTAATTTCTTAAAGTGCGGCTCCGCGCTGCTTTGTATATCTTGTTGTGATTTATAGTCTGTCCCAGCTGTTTGACTGCTTGACCTTTGGGCCTGAATTGTTGAGGGTCTAATCCATTAATAAGATTGGTTCAAGCGGCATCAGTGTTTCTGCCTGAACCCATGAAGAACTCTAGCACATCTCATTTCCAGTGTGCCTATTTTACTGTGACATTAGAACCTTTCTGTGCATGATGCTTTCATCACTTATGCATTCTTATGAATCATCGGCTGTGGAAAATATTACAGTAAGCTAGTAACATTGGCCATTCGAGCACTGTGAAACTCATTGACCAGCTCGGAACAGTATTATAGAATTGCTGATGTACAAATCCAACTGCTTCTGTGCACCAAATGTAAAATATCCTAGTTAAACTCAGTCCAAGAATGTTGGTTTGGATGAAAATGTTTTATTTAGATCAAATCATAAGTAGTCATTTCAACAGCGAATTCCCTGGCCTTCCTCCAACACCCGACATTTGTTAGTCAGATCATTGTGCAATTCTGGCCTTCATGCTGCAAGTCTAACACAGTCGTTGTTGTGTAAGCCAAAACATTGGATCATTTCTTTGTCAGTACTTGGTTGGAGGGGAAAGAAGGTCTTAAACGCACCGTGCTCAATTTAAAGAGTTTCCTTTTCAGGTTTGTTGTGCTTGTCCAGCCATATACATTGTTCAGGAAATACTGCTATTTTGCGATAGATTTAGTTGATGCAATCTCGGCCATGGTAATCTCAGCGAAATTGTAAGATAGAGGCCACGAGGGGGAAGCTCTACTACTGTAGAGAAACTCCTGTGCTCCAACCAACTCTACGTCTCTGCTTTTGCCACACATTTTATTATTCGACTAAAAATAATAAAGAAGCAAAGTATAAATAGAGATAAGGACTGAATATTTGACTGTAAAATAGGCCCTGAATTACCTCTGTGCACCCTACAACAACAGCAACAACGACTTGCATTTATATGGTCACATCTATTTGCAACACCAGATTTCGGATTGGTCCCCTTGGAGGACAAGACCAGATTTCGGATTGGTCCCCTTGGAGGACAAGACCAGATTTCGGATTGGTCCCCTTGGCGGACAAGACACACCCAGCAGTTTATCTGGAATGTGTAATTAGATCCTGCCTGCTGAAGTAATCAAGTAACTCTCTCCCTCCGATCTGATCTCTCTCTCTCTCTCTCTCTCTCTCTCTCCCCTCCGATCTCCTCTCTCTCCCTCCGGTCTCCTCTCTCTCTCTGATCTCCTCTCTCTCTCCCCCCCACTCTGATTTCCTCTCTCTCTCTCTCTCCCTCCGATCTCCTCTCTCTCTCTCCCTCCGATCTCCTCTCTCTCTCTCCCTCCGATCTCCTCTCTCTCTCTCCCTCCGATCTCCTCTCTCTCTCTCCCTCCGATCTCCTCTCTCTCTCTCCCTCCGATCTCCTCTCTCTCTCTCCCTCCGATCTCCTCTCTCTCTCTCCCTCCGATCTCCTCTCTCTCTCTCCCTCCGATCTCCTCTCTCTCTCTCTCCCTCCGATCTCCTCTCTCTCTCTCTCCCTCCGATCTCCTCTCTCTCTCTCCCTCCGATCTCCTCTCTCTCTCTCCCTCCGATCTCCTCTCTCTCTCTCCCTCCGATCTCCTCTCTCTCTCCCTCCGATCTCCTCTCTCTCTCCCTCCGATCTCCTCTCTCTCTCTCCCTCCGATCTCCTCTCTCTCTCTCTCCCTCCGATCTCCTCTCTCTCTCTCTCTCCCTCCGATCTCCTCTCTCTCTCTCTCCCTCCGATCTCCTCTCTCTTCCCCCCTCCTCTCTCTCTCTCCCAAAATATCTCCCACCCTCTAACCCCATTTCACTTAAAGACTACACTTGGTCTTGACTCCCCATGTGCAATACCATCAGGTATCACCCAATAATATATTAAATAGCTTGCGTACAAAAATCACTTCCTTTCATGTATCACACTTATGACCTGTACTTTTCTCCCATCACACGTTATTGATAACACCTCTGCTTTTATAAAACAGTAATTCCTCCAACTCACCATTAGCACTGCCACAAGAGACCTGCCAGTATATATTAATTTTTAATACTTTTATGCTCATTTTCTCCAGATAACATTCCCTCCTCAGCCTAGGGACCCTGAAGCACCCTAACTGCCATTTCCCCTGAGATCAGATAACTCAGCACATTCCTGGGAGCTTTCTTTTCTGCATAACTAAGTACCTCACCCAGTGATTCATTTACCCACTGAGCTACAAGGGAAAGTTTGTAACCAATTTATAGCACTGTGGCAACTATAGCAGTATTAACCACATCGAGCTGTTAACCACATGTTACAGTCGCTGTACCATTGCTCACCACCACACAGCTTGCACTGAATGTGCACTGAAGATGTGAGACCTCCAGTTCTGGCTTCTTGCACATCACAGATTTTCATTATTCCATTGGGAGCTCTGGAATGCTTTCCACCCCTCTACTTCTAGCTCCTCCTTTAAGATGCTTCTTAAAACCAACTCTTTTCCCTATCCTAATATCTCCTTACATGGCTCGGTGTCAAACTTTATTTGATAACGCTCCTGTGAAGCGCCTTGGGATGTTTTACTATGTTAAATGTACCATATAAATTCAAGTTGTTGTTGTGCGTGGTTCTTGTTGGTGAATATAGAGATATGACAAAAATCAGGGATGCGGAAATGCCACTCAGCCTATCAAACCTCATCCTTCTAGGACACAACGCTCCTGTCATGGCAGAGTTAAGAGTGGAATACAGATTGATCTACAAATGGCTCCAATTTTCCAACTATAAGTCACCTCAGGATAGCGTTTTTTTTAAATAGTACATTGAACCGTTCATTATCCAGATAACAGAAGGTCCAACCCATCTCCAGGGACATTGCAAACCGGAGGATAATTGAGACTCCCCAAAAGTAAGCCAAAGTCCCCAATTCTGGCACAGGGTCTACAGCTAAATCATTAGCCTCCTCTCTTTTCTTTTCCAATGCTGATAGACCTAGTTATGTATTTCCAGCATTTTCTGTTTTCATTTCTCATTTATGCAGGTACAAGAACGAAGACAATACAGCGACAATAGCATAAGACGCATGGTATAGTTTTGCTCGCCAATAAAAGAAGGTGGAATCCCAAATAACAAAATAAGCTGCGCAATGAGGTGATGTCCTGCGTAGATTCTGGCTGATAATGGAGATTAAATTGTAATGCCAGGAACCTGTATATGGTAGTTTAACTTTGATAGATGACAGGTTTCTGGGGCAGATTCAGTCTTTAATGGCCTAGTGTGTTGTGTGCCAGTCCTGGGTGGGAGGGACGTGGGATACTATTGTCATTGGCAGTGTTGGTGGGAGTATTGGGGGAGCATCATCATCGTCATTCTCAGGTTATCAGTGCAGTTTTGTAACTTTGTTGACAATTGTACAATACAGGAAAGGCTGAACAGGCTGGGGCTCTTTTCTCTTGAAAAGAAAAGGCTGAGGGGTGACCTGACAGAAGTCTTTAAGATAATGAAAGGGTTCGATAGAGTAGATGTAGAGAAAGCATTTCCACTTGCTGGGGAGTCCAAAACTAGAGGTCATCACTAAGGTAGTCACTAATAAATCCAATAGGGAATTCAGGAGAAACTTCTTTACCCAAAGACTGGTAAGGATGTGGAACTCGCTACCACAAGGTGTAGTTGAGGCAAATATCATAGATGCATTTAAGGAGAAGCTAGATAAGCGCATGAGGGAGAAAGGAATAGAAGGATATGTCGACAGGGTGAGATGAAGTAGGGTGGGAGGAGGCTCGTGTGGAGCATAAATACCAGCACAGACCTGTTGGGCCAAATAGCCTATTTCTGTGCTTTAAATTCTGCCAAAATCTGCGTAACCATCGCAAACGATCGCGGAATTTCAAGAACAAATTACGTTCAGCGAGACATGAGTCTCCGTGATCTTTTGTGCTAGTTTAAAAAAAATCGCGCTAGAAGCAGGCCCCGCCCACAAAACTGGCCACGCCCCCCCAGGGTCAATCAGTCCCCATTGGGGGGTTTCCGCTAATTGCGCTTGTTTGCAGACCTTTGAGGAGACTCTAAAAATTAAGCTGGTTCTTTTGGGCGCAGGGACGCTAACAGGCACGTTTTAAAAGCTTTTGAATGTAATTTTTTTTAATTTACTAAGAAACTGACTACTGAACACCAATATAACTGGGAAATGGTTCTGTAAAGTTTTTAAAAGTCATTTTCAGTCATTTAAAATCGGGTTACTCACAGGTTGACGCTGCGATTAAAAATGCTTTTTTTTGATAAACCCATTTTAATCAAACTGCACCAAGTTACCACTCTTATCTATAGCAAGGAGTATTTTTTAAAGCAATTTTTTTTTTTAAATTGGGGTTTAGAGCGCTGCTTGATTGCGCTGGTTCATGGCAGAATTTGTGTTCAGCAATATGCAAATAAGTTTGAACGGAAACTCAAGGGGAAAAAAAAAACACTTCTCAAAACAGGCACATTTTGGGCACAATTTGCGCCCGTTTCACCAATTGTGCCCAAAGCGGAAACTGCAGAGGGTTAGATGAAGAGGGGTGGGAGGAGGCTTGTGTGGCGCAAAAGTGTCAGCACAGGCCAATTGGGCCTGATGGCCTGTTTCTGTGCATAGACTCGATGTAACTTGATGTACAGTGGTGTCATTTGAGTTGCAAAAATATCATGTTCTTTTGTTCTCTAGATGTGGGTGATGCAGGCAAGGCTATATTTATTGCCAATCCCTGGTTGCCCTGACAAGGTTGCGGTAGGCTGCCTTCTTGAACTGCTGTGGTCCTTGTCGTGATGGTGCTCCCAAAGTGATATTATGTAGGGAATTCTAGGACGTTGACCAAAAAACAAAGATTTGGATCATTGCCAATATGTCTGTCTGCTTTCTTGCCTTATTATTGAACGTCATGGCAATTATTTACAACTGATTGGCTTGCTTGGCCACTTCAGAGGCATTAAGAGTCAGCCATGTAGTGTATAACTGTTTTCATATATAGTCCAAGCAAAATGGGGTGGCAGGTTCCTTTCCCTGAAGGACATTAGTGAACCAGAACTCATCAAGGCTTCTTCGGCAGCACCTCCCAAAGCCGCGACCTCTTCCACCTAGAAGGACAAGGGCAGCAGGCACATGGGAACACCACCACCTCCAAGTTCCCCTACAAGTCACACACCATCCTGACTTGGAAATATATCGCCGATCCTTCATCGTTGCTGGGTTAAAGTCCTGGAACTCCCTCCCTAACAGCACTGTGGGAGCACCTTCAGCACATGGACTGCAGCGGTTCAAGAAGGCAGCTCACCACCACCTTCTCAAGGGCAATTGGGGATGGGCAATAAATGCTGGCCCTGCCAGCGACTCCCACATCCCATGAATGAATAAAAATAAAAGCAAATAAAATTGCAGATGCTGGAAATCTGAAACAAAAACAGAAGATGCTGGTAAACACTCAGCACGTCAGTCAGCAACTGTGGAGAGAACAGGTGAGTTTAACAGTGGGTATACCCCTGAAGCGTTAACTTATCTATCTCTCTACAGATACTGACATACCTGACATCAGTTGGGTTGGGTTTTAATGACAGTTCAGCAGCTTTGATGGACATCTTACTGGTGCATAAATCTAATGTGTCATGTTGGAACAAATAGTGACTGGCTGGTGCAGCAGAGTGCCAGAAAATCCCGACCCAAAACATGAGGAAAAGAGAATCCTCTCTCTCTGCCCCTCCTCCCAACGTTTGGTACTTATTATCCATGCGGCAGCTGCTATTGACAATACTCTTGAGCCAAGTGGTCAGGATGACTTGGCTCTTTGTGTTCTGTGCCTTGCTGTTCATGAATGTCATGATCGGCCAGCAGTGGAGCAGGACGTGATCCAGTGCCAGAACCCACAGCCATTTGATGAGATATGACTAGCTCCATCAGAGCTGCTTCATGAAGCATCTTGGATAAAACCATTTGTTTGATGACAGTCACTCAATTGAAGGTCATTATGGGACACCCTGGTCAAATGGTGGTTAGCACTGGGGTTCACCATTAAACAGTCCAAATGTATTCACTTTTCTATCTATTTTTGTTGTGCAAAGAGCCAACTTTACTTTCTGATCTTTCAATCTCACAGTTGGCCCGAGCCACAGTTAGGAACTCAGTCACAGGGACGCTAGAGACAGCGAACTATAGAATCAGTAAGAGGTAAGATGATTGCCGTGGCAACCAAAGCAAACAGGGTTTTTGATTGGCTTCGTAGCCCCTTTAAACTGTCTGCTGTCAAATCAAATGGCCAATCAAAAATAAAACCTGGAGGCTTTGCTGGTTGTCTTTGTCTGTGCTTGTCCTGTGATTTATCACGTTTTATTTTTTTAACACAGCTGACTCGAGCAACAGTGCGTGACCCTAAAACGGGTGAACTAACTGTAGCCAATTACAGAGTGTCACAAAGGTAAGCTTTGAACAGAAAGCCATGGGGTCTCTGGGTGCCAAACCATATTCTACTCTTAAAGGCATCTCGGGGGAGAAAAAAAGAGGAATGGCTTGTAGTATTCAAACAACTGCATGTGAGGATGTCGAGGTGGAAATCTTAATATTAGTGCAAAAGCTTCTTGCAAATAACAAGTATCTGTTTGAAACTGACACTGTTTCAGTAGCATTCAGGACCATGTTTTTTTTCTTTTCCATGGTTGTGTAGGCTTCACACATACAGACACACACACCATTCTTGTAAAATCTGGTGTATAGGTCACACTTCGATGTATCTTTTAATGTCCTTAAACCATTGTGGTATAGAATAACAGCACAGAAATGAACCATTCAGCCCAATAAGTGTGTACCAGCGTATTTCTCCACATGAGCCTTCTCTTGCTCGATCCCCAAACCCTTTAATGTTCCTCTTTCTCAAACAACTTTGTAAATTCCCTTTTAACATAATTTATGGACCCTACTTCAACAGGTTTGTGGCACGGAATTCCACATTCTAAACACCCTCTGTTTACAGATTTTTTTCTAATCCTCCTTTTGTGATTTATTGTAACAGGAACATGATTTCTTTATGGGTTTCCATAATTGGAGTGTTTTAATTCATTGGTTTTCCTCATTTTATTGAAATGGATCTAATATTTTAATACTAAAAACCATTTCTACATTGCTTGAAGTTTGGGCCAGTACTCGAATGTTTTACTGCCAGCCTTGGCTATTCAAATTTACCAATTGTCATTGGGCGAGCTTCATCAGTTCCCACTTTGCCTGGCAGAGTTATTATCACTGAGTGATTCTAAGGAAGGGCATTTTCCAGTCACAATTCTACAAAGATCAAAGAGGTGCCTGTGGCCCAGACTCGGTGATTCCCCAACCGGAGGCAAAGTGCGGCAACAGCAATGAAAGGGAAAATGGGGAGATTTTGTTGAGAAACTTAAATTGGAGTCTAAGGCAGGTAGTGCGGAATACCATTAAAGTTCAGAGAAGCAGGAGCAGAAGATGAGATAAGTTGAGAAGTTGTTGTTAGATGACGGGTAGGGGCTTTGAAAGGAAGGACAGACTGAGAGTTAAAGAGTTCCACATTTTTGAGGTACTGGGGATGATTTAGAGTGAGTGTGCAATGAGTGTGACAGAACAGGTAGGATATTGGCATAAATATGTAAGCTTTAAAGTGGCAGATTTATTCAAAAAATATATTTTTGATCAAAGCTGCCATTTTAAAGCTTACATATTTATGCCAATGTTGGTTGGCAACCAGAGGACACCAATTTAAAATAATTGTCAAAAGAACCAGCTGGGAGATGAGTTTTTTACGCAGCGAGTTGTTATGATCTGGAATGCATTGCCTGAAATTGTGTGGTGGAAGCGGGTTCAATAGTAACTTTCAAAAAGGAATTGGAGAAATACTGGAAAAGGAAAATTTTGCAGGGCTGTGGGGAAAGAGCAGGGGAGTGGGACCAATTGGATAGCTCTACCAAAGAGCCTGCACAAGCAGGTAGGGCCGAATGGCCTCCTTCTCTGTGCTGTATGTTTCTATGTTTTTCTGGTGTGATAAATGACATATTTAGCCCACATGACTCAAAAGCTTTTAGCTCACTGAATTCCAAATAGATCTTGTGACGTCTTGGAAAATCCTGAGAAGTGGCCTTTATGATTTACACAGAGAGAAGGATTGCCAGGTGCAAGCTGACCATTGTCAAGATCAACAGTAGATGGCAACATAAAGCTGTTCAGACGTCTGAATTTCCTTTTGCAGGCGTGATGCCTTTCTGCTGTTAAATATTGGATTAGTTAGTGGACGTAAGTGCTTGATGAGTGGAGTGCAGTTTTTCCACATCTTACACCTGGGGCCGATTTTCCAACATGTGCTGCCCGTGGGTGAGTGTGTGTGTGTGCCACCGGCATAAACCCAGAGAATGACCTCCTCGGGCATTGATACCCAGCTAACTCGGGCCAAGTCTCACGTGCAGCCGAAAATTCTGCTTAGTTCAGATGTCCACTCACGCTAGCTATTCTGAGCCTGCAGTCTGAGCTTAGCCAGTTAGTGAGGAGTCACAGGCTGCGCTGTGGACTCGTTCCCACCAGGAACAACAAAAACAACTTGTATTTATATAGCGCCTTTAACGTTGTAAAACGTCCCAATTCGCTTCACAGGAGTATTATAAGACAAAAAATTTGCCAGATAAGGAGAAATTAGGGCAGATAACCAAAAGCTTGGCCAAAGAGGTAGGTTTTAAGGAGAGCCTTAAAGGAAGAAGAAAGAGAAGAGAAGAGGAGAGGTTGAGGGAGGGAATTCCAGAGCTTAGGGCCTTGGAAACAGAAGCTACCAATGGTTGAGCGATTATAATCAGGGATGCTCAAGAGGGCAGAATTGGAGGAGCGCAGATATCTCGGGGGGGTTGTGAGGCTGGAGGAGGTTACAGAGATAGGGAGGGGCGAGGCCATGGAGGGATTTGAAAACAAGGATGAGAATTTTGAAATCGAGGCTTTGCTTAACCGGGAGCCAATGTAGGTCAGCGAGCACAGGGGTGATGGGCGAACAGGACCTGGTGCGAGTTAGGAACTGGACTAAAGAGTATTTTTTTTTAAGGAAACCATTAGTAAGGAAAGGCTTTTATTCTCTCTCTCTGACATGGATTTGAGTGGATGAAAGAAAAGAATGGTGTTAAGTGCACTATGTTTCTCTCTCCTCAAATTCGAATTTGATGCCAGTTTTTCTACTCTATGAAAAGCTTTAGAAGGTTACCAAGGACTTCCCTGCATTAATGGGGCACCATCTTATCAGATATTAGGGCCAACATTTTTTAAATTTAGAAACCTAAGTAGATGGCCACTGCTCAGTGTATAGGACGCTACCAAGGTTGAAAGGAGTGGATAGGAAGCCAAAGTAAATCGGGAATTAGTGAGTAGTTTGACACCAAGCTTCAGTTTGGTGATAGAAGCCCCTGAAGGCTCCGCTGCTTAAGCCATTGAGTGGCTAATCCATACAGACTGGCATTGCCCTGGGCCTTGCTAACTTAGTGGCAGTACCATTGGTCTCAGCACCTTGGGTTAGGGAGCAGAAACTTGGCCAGGGTTTCCGTCCGGTGCAAGTGTGGCTGTCTAAACACCTGGTGAGCACAGGATCCGCGGTGACTGCTCCCATAGTCAAATAGCCCACCTACACTCGCTGTCTGGGCTCACGTGGAGAGTGACCACTTGGACAAGGTATCGGACAGCAAGCAGCATCCGTGGAATTGTACCGTGATGACATCTTCAGGTGAGGAGGAGTGAAGGGAGAAAATCTGATGGAAAATGAAGGGGAAAAGTCTTGCAGTCGGAAGATCAGGGATACGTGATGGAGTTAAGGCATTCCGCAGTGTAGCATTTGTGGGAAAGAATGACTTAATTTCGATACTGAGAATGTAGGGAGAAGGAAGAGTGTGCAGAGTGGCATGTTTGCAGCTTGGAAGGATGCAAAGTTTGCAGGTTTAAGGACCACAGCCATATCAATAGAAATGCATGAGAAAGATTGGAGATGAGGGATGGGTGAGAGATTTCACGTCACATGACTAGCTTTTTCCTGTCTCCTGAAGGTTTTTGGGCTTAATGGCGAGTGGTTTGTTTGAAAACACAAAATGTAATGATGCTAGCCATAGTGAGACACATGTCGCTTGCACGTAACATTTTTGTGATGAAAATGGCACAGGATATTTCTGTTCCCCCCCCCCCCCCACCCCCTCATCCCCGTTTAAAAAAAAGTCTCCCCAAATGAAAGCTATACAGACGCGCAATGGGGTTGCTCAGTGTCTGAAAGAGAAAGATAGATTCATGTTTTCGGTGAGAAACTTCAGCGCCTGATGAAAGGGCACGAACCCATCTTAATTGATGCCATTAAACAGTGGTAGGCACATTAGCAGGCAATAAAAGGCTCGGCACTTTCGTTTTTTGAACACCTTATTAACGTTTGCTACTGAAACAATGGGCTCTCAATTCAATCTGAAACTCTTTATCAACTTGCCTCCTCTTTCCTGATCTTTGATACCAATCTGTCCATGGCGGAGCTTTCTGAAATTAAACAAAAGGATCATAAAGTTGGACCAAATAAATTGTTGGCTTCAAATTAAAATGTGTAAAAGTCTGTCACTATCAGTGTGCCACTGTATACCAGTTTGTCACTATCAGTGTGTCACTGTGGTCCAGTCTGTCACTATCAATGTGTCACTGTATACCAGTCTGTCATGATCAGTGTGTTACTGTGGTCCAGTCTGTCACTATCAGTGTGTCACTGTGGTCCAGTCTGTCACTATCAGTGTGTCACTGTGGTCCAGTCTGTCACTATCAATGTGTCACTGTATACCAGTCTGTCACTATCAATGTGTCACTGTATACCAGTCTGTCACTATCAGTGTGTCACTGTGGTCCAGTCTGTCACTATCAATGTGTCACTGTATACCAGTCTGTCACGATCAGTGTGTCACTGTATACCAGTCTGTCACTATCAGTGTGTCACTGTGGTCCAGTGTGTCACTGTATACCAGTCTGTCACGATCAGTGTGTCACTGCGGTCCAGTCTGTCACTATCAGTGTGTCACTGCAGTCCAGTCTGTCACTATCAGTGTGTCACTGTATACCAGTCTGTCACTATCAGTGTGTTACTGTGGTCCAGTCTGTCACTATCAGTGTGTCACTGTATACCAGTCTGTCAGTATCAGTGTGTCACTGTATACCAGTCTGTCACTATCAGTGTGTTACTTTGGTCCAGTCTGTCACTATCAGTGTGTCACTGTGGTCCAATCTGTCACTATCAATGTGTCACTGTATACCAGTCTGTCACTATCAATGTGTCACTGTATACTAGTCTGTTACTATCAGTGTGTCACTGTATACCAGTCTGTCACTATCAGTGTGTCACTGTATACCAGTCTGTCACTATCAGTGTGTCACTGTATACCAGTCTGTCACTATCAGTGTGTCACTGTGGTCCAGTCTGTCACTATCAGTGTGTCACTGTGGTCCAGTCTGTCACTATCAGTGTGTCACTGTGGTCCAGTCTGTCACTATCAGTGTGTCACTGTGGTCCAGTCTGTCACTATCAGTGTGTCACTGTGGTCCAGTCTGTCACTATCAATGTGTCACTGTGGTCCAGTCTGCCACTATCAGTGTGTCACTGTGGTCCAGTCTGCCACTATCAGTGTGTCACTGTGGTCCAGTCTGCCACTATCAGTGTGTCACTGTGGTCCAGTCTGTCACTATCAATGTGTCACTGTATACCAGTCTGCCACTATCAGTGTGTCACTGTGGTCCAGTCTGTCACTATACCAGTCTCTTCCTTTTTAAGTTCTTTTTGTTTGAGCACTGTTGCATCTTATTCCGCTCAAAGGTTACATTACCAGTCAGGATTCCCCTGTATGTTTTTTTGAGTGGGAAATCACTATACCATATGAAGCCTGACCTTATGAGGGTGGGAGCGATTTTAAAAAAAAATCAACAATCTGTCTGGTCCAACTTTGGAGTCTGGATTCCGGAGCCCAACAGCAGAATGCCAGTTATGCACTGTTGCTGTATCAGCATGTCCATTGTATTCTACATTATTGGATCTTGATTCATTCCAGTTTTGGCTATGCACAGTCTCCAAGTTGGATGCATCTCCGAGTTGTGTTCTGTTTTGTTCAGTTTTGTTTTGTGTGTCACTTCCTGCCTGTAGCGCATGGTTGGACGATGAAGAAGATCCTGTTGTGAATCGAGTCAACCGGCGAATAGGGGACATCACGGGCCTGGAAATGGAGACTGCCGAGTTACTTCAGGTACTCAATTCAAACCTCTGAAACTGCAGTGTAAGGAGGGGCAAGGATTTGGAGACGATGGCCTAGAAAATCATCTAGGCCCATTTATGGGTCTGAGATGGCCAGCGCGCTAGGAGCACGCACCAGAAGCTGAAGGCCCGAGGCTCGCCCAAAGTTAGGAGAAGGGCTAGCATGGGCCTGGCAGCCACCCACAGTTGTGCTGTGGAGAAGGTAGGCGCACTCCTGCTCCCCCTGATTCCATGTGAGGGTAAGTATATAAAAATAAACATACCTTTTTTGTTGGTGGCCTCTGGGTAGGCTGCAGCAAACGCAGTAAATCCTGAGTGGATCATGTGCGCTCAGTGCTGACCAATTTAGGAGGGGGTCCTGAAACTAGGCCACTCATTAACATATGAAAAGGGCTTAGTGCCTGTTTTAGGTGGCCGCCATGGACGCCTGAATATCATATACAAAATAATAGTCATGTGCGTGCCTTGTGAATTAAGACGGTCATTATCATTATCAAGAATCATCAGCTACTCCTACAGAACTTTAGATATTTGTGACGTTTTGAATGCCAGCTGTGGGTATTTTTGCGCGGGAGTATTACGGTTGGTCAGTTCATGTTCTGAGGGAGACAGAAGAAGCTTTTGCGGTTTTCTCTCCTTAGCTTTTTATTTTTCCTTCATCTTTTCCAGAAGTTGGTAACTTATGCCCGGGTAGAATTCCACAAGGGGGCTGGTATTCGTCTGGTATCTCGCCCAGACATGATGACTGGCAAAGGAACCAGAGGCGACATGAGGAAAAACATTTTTACGCAGCGAGATATTATGATCTGGAATGCACTGCCTGAAAGGGTGGTGGAAGCAGATTCAATAATAACTTTTAAAAGGGAATTGGATTAATGCTCAAAGGGGGAAAATTCGCAGGTCTGTGGGGAAAGGGCAGGGGAGTGGGACTAATTAGCTATCACTTTCGGAGAGCCTGCACAGGCACAAAGGGCCGAATGGCCTCCTTCTGTGCTGTAGCATTCTATGATGACCAGACTGTTCAGTTCAGGTAGGGTATCCCAGCCCAGGATGATCCTGACCTTGCCTGGCATCCACACATGTCACGCTTTGCAGCAGAGATTGCTGGGTAGTGAGCACAAAATCAGGGAAACCTGGCCGATTAATGTAGAGGAAAGAAACCTTCAAGGCGCGTCATTAACTGTGAGAGCGCAACGAAAGCTCTCGTGAGGATATGTGATCGCCATTCCCTCAGTCCAAAAGAAGTTATTTTGTGTAGCTGAGGTTGTTTCAATGCTTACAAGTTAAGATGCTGGAAAGCTGCTTGTCCTCTGAATACGTGAAGGGGTTGAAGCAACAGCAGTCGAGACGAGAGTCGCGACACAATAGTGTTTGCAAGTCTACAGGTAACTGAACTTGTTCATGCAACCTTGAACGGAAATTGTCTCCACCGCAGGTATCGCCCTGACGTGAGACATTCCCACAGATAGAAGTCATTCCCATGTCGAATCATGCAGCACAGAAGGAGGCCATTTGGCCCATCGTGTCCGTGCTGGCTCTTTGAAAGAGGTTGGCTTTTTGTGGCACGTAGGTCGGCTTTCTCATTTTACCCTCCAATATTCAACACATCCAAAAAGAAATTGACAGAAACCCCACACGCCACCCTTTTTAAATGTTTTTTTTTGTCATCAAAGGGTTAAATGGGGGGCGCACCTGACTGCATCACGAGTGAAGCCAACCACAGGATCGACGAGCGTCACCTAGAATTAGTTCAATGTTTGTTGTGTGGTCGGAAAGGCGCCTGTTTTGTGGTGTGATATTCGCACCACGGCTGAGATGTGCTGCTGTGCAAGCTGCCAGGCTACGTCCTTTCTGAGCACTCGGAAGCTCCTCCGCCTCTCACGAGTGTGTTTCTCTGTTGCAGGTGGCAAACTATGGAGTAGGAGGACAGTACGAGCCTCATTTCGATTTCTCCAGAGTAAGTGGCGATAATACCCATTCAGAGCTTGACTCAAAACGTTTCCAGCAGATGTCTGCACTGGAGTGCAGCAGTTCAGACTCTGGCACCTTAGGCCATGGATTGAAGTCACACCACGGCCCAAAATTGATAACTCAGTTCATAATGCATGACCTTTTCAAAATCTGAGCAATGGTTAAAATGTGGGAGTAAAAGTAAAACTTTCCCCTTTTAGACCAAGAGAAGCAATTTGTTGAAACTGGATGCAGCTGTTGGTAAAATGGTGAACCCCATTAGGTTCAAACCGCAAGTAAACATTGATTCAACTAATGCCTGTTATTCTACACTATCCTTTGACCATATTCACATAACGTCCATTTATCCTGCACTAACCTCTCACGTTATCACTGCTGCCATGGCCTAAACCTCCAAATTCTCTTCGTAGCCCAGTTTCAGGTTGCCAACCCTCCGGGATTGCCCTGGAGTCTCCAGGAATTGAAGACTGATCTCCGGGACTCTGCCGCGAGCATCACCCGGGAGAAAACCCATAGGGGGAATTTTAAAAAATTGTATGATTTTTTTCATTTTCTTTCAACACTTTTATTTATTAGTTATAAAATTTTTAGAGACGGAGAGAAAAGGATGTTTAACTGGGTGGGGAGGTTGGAGGCGTGAAACCGCGAGGAATACATCCAACCAGAGTTGGTAACCCATCCCTTGCAGTACATGGTTTGTCACTCTGAGCTTTCCTCTCACTGCTCCACAACTATGGCCTGTCACTCTGATCTCAATGTGCCCTTTGATTTTGTATTCATTGAGAGTTTGGGGAACAGTCCTCCACCAACAGGAAATAAATCAATGCTCTTCCACCTGTAATTTATATGGTAAGAGCTTTGGTCTCCTTACCTAAGAAAGGATATACTTGCCATAGAGGGAGTGCAGCGAAGGTTCACCAGACTTATTCCTGGGATGGCAGGACTGTCGTATGAGGAGAGATTGGGTCGACTAGGCCTGTATTCACTAGAGTTTAGAAGAATGAGAGGGGATCTCATTGAAATGTATAAAATTCTGACAGGGCTAGACAGACTGGATGCAGGGAGGATGTTTCCCATGGCTGGGGGGGTCTAGAACGAGGGGTCACTGTCTCAGGATACGGGGTAGGACATTTAGGATTGAGATGAGAAATTTCTTCACTCAGAGGGTGGTGAACCTGTGGAATTCTCTACTACAGAAGGCTGTGGAGGCCAAGTCACTGAATATATTTAAGAAGGAGATCGATAGATTTCTAGACACAAAAGGCATCAAGGGGTATGGGGAGAGAGGGGGAATATGGTATTGAGATAGAGGATCAGCCATGATCATATTGAATGGCGGAGCAGGCTCGAAGGTCCAAATGGCCTACTCCTGCTCCTATCTTTCTATGTTTCTATGTTAAGAGCTCACATGCCTGATGTAGGGACCACCTCGTTTCATTGTTTGTCTTGTCACAGTGCTATCTTTTTTTTTAATAGTAGAATTTATCATTACTTAAGCATTTCAACAAAATATCTAGCTGTGGTAATCCCGGGATAATTGAGGACCCTCATATATTCTCCCACATTAGTCCTTGCTAGCTTACCCAACACACTGGCACTGTGTGTTTCCTGGAAACTTTCTTCTGTATGTTTCTGTTTGGCCAACTGAGCTTGGCTTCCTAAACTTGGAGCTCTTCTTCTGGGCGTGATAGTTGTTGAGTTTGGACATGTTCCCGAAACTCCCGCTGGTTCCTCTTGTCTGTGGAACTTGAAGACATGAGAAAGCTGCTCCGTGTTACCACAGATGTTCTTCCCACTTTTTACTGAAAGACGTAGTGAATAGGCGCAGGAAAAAAAATATTTTCGGGGATAAAAACATGAAAGATGGAATTGATGATTAGAAATACTGTTTAGATCAAGTTACAGAAGTGAAGTGTGAATATTGTTTTCACAAAAGTGAGCCGAAGGCTAAATATTTAGAAAGTGTTCTGTTAGACAGGGGATTTGAATCCCTGTACTCTCACACAACTTAACATGCTCCTGCAAAATTCTTCGGTGGTGCATTTTACCACATTTGTTGAAGACTGTGTTAAAATGGAATACAAATTTTTTTTAAAGAAACGCATTGAAGTGGTGCATTACCAGAGGGACTTAAAGCCCTATCTTGGCTTTGAATAATGGTGCTTATAGTGATCAAGTACGCAGGAACTGACTCTCATCACTTCTACATTAAAATGGCTTAATAAATAAAGTGCAAGTTGTGCTCCCAATCAATTTTTTATGGCAGCAGCACTTGTTAAACAATTAATTTATCTTTCATTGTGCAATCATTGGCAAAGGATTTTGAGATAGCCCAGTCTGGCTTTACACTTGGAATGAGTGCTGTATGCACAAATATGTCAAACTTGGACGGTATCCCTTTTCTGTTACTTAAAATAAAAATGACCTAAGGCACCTTTACATTTAATAGTGGTCTCAATGGTGGGACAGCACAGCAGCACCTGGGAACCCACCATGCAGTGGGTTTTGCTGAGAGCAGGTGTTGGATTCACGGATATCAGGCACCTCTTTCTATTCGCCCTTCAATAGGATGTCAGAGCAACACAGGGACGGTAATGTCTTGAAATTAAACCCTTGAGATGAAGGCGAACATTTTAAATGATTTGTTTGTACCTGTCCAGTAGTTTTTAGCGATTTCTGTACTTGGACCCCTACTTCTCTCTGCTCCTCCACAGTTCCTAGCCTCTCGCCATTTAGAAAATACTCTGATCTATCTTTCTTGGGTGCAGAGTCGATGACTTCACACTTCCCCACGTAGAACTCCAACTGCCACAGTTTTGCCCACGTTAATCTATCAACGTCCCTTTGCAACATTCTGCTCCCATCTACACTACTTATTGTGCTACCTAACTTAGTGTCCATGATGTGAAGATGCCGGTGTTGGACTGGGGTGGACAAATGTGAGAAGTCGCACAACACCAGGTTATAGTCCAACAGCTTTATTTGAAATCACAAGCTTTCGGAGCGCTGCTCCTTCGTCAGGTGAAGTGAAGAAATGCATATAGGCACAGCATATATAGTCAGAGAACACTGCCAGATGATTACAGTTAATCTTTCTAACTGCCCTTTATCACGCCGAGGTGTGATAAAGGGCAGTTAGAAAGATTAACTGTAAACATCTGGCAGTGTTCTCTGACTACAGTATAGAGGTGTGCCTATTTGCATTTCTTCACTTCACCTGACGAAGGAGCAGCCGCTCCGAAAGCTTGTGATTTCAAATAAAGCTGTTGGACTATAACCTGGTGTTGTGCGACTTCTAACTTAGTGTCGACAGCAAACTTAGATGTACAGCTCTCTATTCCTTCATTGGTAGGAGGAGGCTTGTGCAAACACTGGCATAGACCAGTTGGGCCGAATGGCCTGTTTCTGTGCTGTAAACTCTCTGTAATTCTATGTCATCGAAAGCACACAGAGAGGCAGTTGGAGGTCCCAGGTATCTGCTTGACCTCTGCTCTCCTGGAGCTCCTTCATCAAAGTAAAAAGTGCCAGCGGTATCCGAATAAGCCGTATATCCTGACAGCCCTTGAAGTTTTCAATAACCTTGGTGCTTGGTCACTTTGTAACGCCAGAGTTCGGAATGAGTGATCACGGATCTGTGGGGTCGATCTGGAAGAGTAAACTTTAGAATAAGAGACCTCCAGATTAGTGGGATCAGCAAGAAGAGAACGTGAAGCGACAGGTCCCAAAAGAGCAGTGATGGAAAGAGAAGCCATTGAATAACATGCCATACGAACAATCACGGCCAGGAAAAGACCCCCTGGTCCATCCAACCTGTCCCACACAGTTGCAATGCCTTGTGCATCGCAGTATGTACACTCTACCCGAAACCATGTGATCTCCTGAGCGAGGCAACAAACCAGACAAAAGCACAGGCCAATTTGGAGGGGGAAATCTGGTACATTCCTCTCTGACCCCCTTAGGCGACCGAAACTGGTCCAGGAGATCACTCTGATCCCTGATGATGCTCTGCAGTACCTACCCTTTCTACAAGGTGATCTCCGCCCCAGCCAGAAACAGGACCAGCTCTCGCTCGAAGGAATTCAGCGAATCAGCGTCCACCGCACAAGCCGACAGCCTGTTCCGCATGCCCACTGCTGTCTGGGAAATACATGTGTGAGCGGAGTGAGAGAGTGAAATGTCGGGGCTTGTGTGAGCAGAGTGTGTGAGTCAGAAGAGCTCAGAATGGATGAGCCCTGTGTGAATTGGGTCAGGAGGAGTGGGAGTGAAGGCCATTAGTTGATTCAGTAAGTGTTTACTTGCAGCTCAGGTTTAATGGATTTCACCATCACTTATATCCAGTTTCAACAACAGCTCCTTTCTGTGTAAAAAAGGTGATGATCTCACAGCTTCACTATTGAGCCTTTCATGAAACTTCTTCACTTGGACTTCCTACAATGGAGAAGGCCAAAGTAGCAGATGTGTGTTTGTTGAGCTCGAGTTGTGTTTACTCTGGTCAACAGCTGGGCAGGGAGAAACCTGGGAATTATTACATTCTTTAAATCATTGGCGAAGAAAGAGATTAAACCACAATATCCTTAAAAAGGCAAATGAAAAGAAAGATGACCATCAATTTGAGTTTGTCATCTAGTTAGGATTTTGCCTATTTGTATTGTTTAATGCAGTCAGTAGTTCCTAGAGGCAGAAACCTCTCAGCTTTCATACTGAGAGAGCCATTTTATTGTCCAATTCCTTGCATCTGCGGTATCGAAAGTAAGAGACAATAATATGCACTAATCCTTGTAATCGCTTCCAACCACCTCCTAGCCATATGGAGCAAATCGGACTCTGCTTGGCGTCTTCAAGTCTTAACACCTCTTGATAGTGAATGAAGTGTTCAGTGGTCCACAATGAGCTTTATATCGAGTTTATCAGAATTTTGTACTGTCCAGGTCTTCTTTCAGACTTATTATAGTACTTAACATGATAGCCATCAAGATACTTCAATTACATCTATAGTGCAATAATACCCCACCCCCAACAAAAACAGCCCCGCTGGTCTCTTGTGTGGCACCTTTTGCAATATTTGGTGCACTGTGCTTTCAAATATACCTGCTACTTCCGTATTCGATCATACCCGGCTGGAATCTGCTGCTGATTGATTCGGCAGGAACCCAACGGTTTACAAGTGCCGACTCCTCCAAATAATTTCTGGATGCCTCTCATCAATCTGACCTCCGAATGTATTTTGAATCTCCTGTTTGAATGGAGTCTGAATGCTGCCATGCCCCACCTTTACAAGGTCCCCTTTTCAACAGTCTTAATGATAGGCTTCGTTGCTGCATCACATTTCATCCGTTGTTGCACATTAAGATGAGAGATGTAATGGCCTAAAAATTGCGGTCCACGGCATCTGCCGCCGACCTGCAAAAAGAATACGCACCTACCTGATGGTGGCGGCCCTCCTACATAAACTTGCGATCTGACGCTGCGTGCTGGAGGACAGCGTAATGGCCCACGGATCCCAGGGGCACAGCCTGTGCGGAAGCGCACCTGGGATCACGTGGGCCTGGTCCAGCAATCAGGAAACAGAATTAGATTTTACATCATTTCAGAAGGGAATCCCGTAATCAGATTTAATGGAATCCCATAATCAGATTTAATTACAATTTACAGGATTGGAATTTAATTCCTAATTAGCTTCATTCCCACCAACTTCACTACATCTTAGTTCTGTTAGTAAAAAATTAATTTTGCTGATAATAATTATCGACATCATTAAAATCCAATCTTTGCAGAGACAAGAAAAAATAATTTGATACAATTAAACTATCCAATTTCCGAGATGAAAATGGCTAAAACATGCCTGAGGTATCCCCTTATGCTGATGCAAACAGGCCCTGAACCTGTTTGCATCAACCGTAAATTTTTTGTACACAATTGCTAGGCAGTTGGTGGGCAAATAGCCCAACTCTTCACCAGCAATTGGTTTTTCTTTGGCCGTGCGGATGATCTGTCAATGCGTACGTTGACAGATCACAAGTTCAGGATAGCGCATGCGGAAATCCCGAACTTGCGGGCCATTTCAAAGGTGGTATGACGGCGTACTGAACGCCATCATACCTACTGCAAATTCTGGCCCAAAGTTTATGTTGTTCAGCTGAGCTGGCAATGCAATCTGAGTGTTTCCCAAATTGAAATGCATCATTTGAGAATTAAATATGGGATTGACTGTTTCAGTCTCCCAGAATACCCAGGACACTCGTAGAAATATGTTTAATCTCCCAATCTCTCAGCCGTCAAGTGAAACTTCAAAAGTATTTTTTCTTGATTTCAGATGAGCTCTGTGATGGCTACTAAATGATTTTGGGAAATCTAACTAGGTCCCTTATTTTTAACTTATCACAAGGTCATTAAAAATCAAGAAAGCTATGGTTCTGTGTGTGTCCCAGTCCGTAACAAATTCTAGGAAATTTAGCCCATGTAGGGTTCCTTAAATTTTACAAGAAATCTCCAGAGATCTGGAAAATGAACTGCTCTTATTTAAGAATGTTATTCCAGTGCACCTGTGTCCAGGTGATGCCTGGGAATCATAAGGGCAACAGCTGCATTCCTTGGCCTAGTTGCCTTGAGAGTCTGTGAATAGAATAACCCTGACAGGAGTTTTGCAAAAACCTGACTACTGATCAGTTGCCTTCTCCCATGTCAAGGCATGATTGAATAGTAATTTAAAACAGTATGCTATGAGATTGAGGAAAGGTCATTGCATTCATGGAGTCAGTCTAAAGTATCTTTAGCCTCCTCCAGTCCAGGTGCCTATCATCAGCTGCAGGGTTCTGGCTTATGCTTCCTAGTAGATGGTTGAATAACCTAGTAGATGGCTGGCATCCATCTATTCATGGTATTGACTGACGAGTTCAAAACCCTTAACTATTTTGAGTAAATGGAAGAAAAGAATATCTATTAGAACACATAAATTCCTGTCAACGAAACAAAGATGTTAACCCAGCATAAATGATTTAGCCCCAACCATCTACTATAGTTCATTGCCCTGTCTGAGTGGATCGCACCTTGGAATAGGGGACTCTGAAGCCCTCAGCAGTCATCTCGCTGGTTCCTTATTGCTGTGCTGTGGCTGCTCAGTCACACAGTACTGAGTCATTGCTTAATTCCATTGCCAATTTACATTAATCGATTAACCTTTTCATTGGCACAAATCCATATAAAAGTTGGAATGAAATGTTTCCATTGAGAGCACCATTATTTGAGAAAATTCGGATTGAACCTACTCGGGCCTCCATTCCTGGTAACCTTGAATTCATTCCTTGTTTTACATCTAGACATTTCACTTTCTCATAACAATGCTTGACCGAAACCTCCTTTTGTACAAGGTGAAGAATAGGAATCGGTCTCCATTCTGCCAATGACTGCAGCCAAGACCCAATTCCACAAATATAGGCCTGTTCAAAAATAGTAAACCAAAAAGTCAAATACAACTTTTTGTTGGGATTTGTGTGGTGAAAGCGGCTGATGAGGGTTTAAAGCCTTAACAGGAAGAAATCCAGGATAAATTTGTTTCTTAAAATAAAATCTGTTGCAGCGCCCATTCGACAGCAACCTTGCGACGCAGGGGAATAGACTAGCCACGTATCTAAATTATGTAAGTACCCGTGAGTGCTCATCCGTGGTGCGTGCTCTTGCTGTGCGTGTATTCATTCTCATTTCGTTTTATAGAAAGATGAACCTGATGCTTTCAAAGAATTAGGCACTGGAAATCGCCTTGCCACTTTTTTAAACTATGTAAGTATATGTGACAGTCAGCTGGGTAGGAGGTACGCTTAATAACTGAGTGGGTCAGCAGGTAAGCTAATCTTCTCATTCTCGACCCAGCCAGTATATCTTTGTGGTTTCTTGTGCTCTTCAACATGAGAGGAGCTGAAGATGAGGAGGGATGTTCCTGTTATGGCGCCTGGATATATTGGATCATCTGGGAGCAGTGCAAAGAGAAAAGCAGGCACGCCCGTAAGGGAGCCTGCCCAAGTTTCCATCTGTTCACTCAAAAGGAACAGAAAATTGATCACGCTCAATTGCTTACGTGTGATTCTCTCCACTCTGTTTCCTCTAAGCACTGTGCCCCCGACAATCCAATATGGATGTTCTTAACAGCTGGAAAAATCTGTCCCTATATTTCTATATTGCATCCAGTGATGGCGCCAAATACTTTCTGGATGGTAGTAACTCAGTACATTGTAAGGGAACTACATTCCGCTAGCCAAAGCCCAATGTGTGACTTGTCCATTTGAACAATTTATATTTATACAGCACTCCTCTCATTTCAGAGTGGTTTACAAATGGAACAGCTAGACACCAAGTCAAACATGAAGGAATATAGGGCGTAGGGCCAAAGGCACGGTTAAAGAGACAGGTTTCTAGGAAGCCTTTGAATGCATGGGGAAAGGTAGTAAGGGAAAGTGGTTTTGCAAATGAATCCCAGAGGTAGTGGAGCAGAGGGAGGAAGAAATGAGAGTCAGAGGAAGGAAGGGTGCAGGCTGCGACATAGCACTAGAGAAGAATCCTCACGTAGGGTGGAGTGAGGTTTGTGTGAGTGCCATCTATCTACTTAACCTTTGAGTTGGGATTTAACAGTGTCAGAACTTTAGAGTTATAATGATAGAGTTCTACAGTACAGAAAGAGGCCATTGCTCCTGGTCCAGCTTTCTGAAGAGATCCACTTAGCACCCCCCCCCCCATTTCCTGCTCTTTTCCTACACCCTTTTAAAATAGAATCAGACAATTGATTGAGATCCTCATGGTGACCTTAATTTGGTAATTTGCCACCAGCAGTGCCTGCACGAATACACCGCCTACAAGCAACCAACAGCATCGAGGACGGGAACTATACGCCTCCGACAGTATCTGGGACCCAAGTTTTCACGGGTTCCAAACGCTGTCAGCGGAGGCAGAGCAAACATGGACCTCCATTTCCGTTGGGTCTTCAATTGGTTCAGCGGGGACTGGCAGCACACTACAAAGTGGGGGGGAAAAAGGGGAGAGCAGCACTTGGGTCACTGATCTCCATTTGAGTGCTACCCCACCCCTCCCCAGCAACATAAAACAATATCACGAGCCATCAGAAAGGAACTCCCTTCTGTTTGGTCTGAATTGAAATGCAGGCTCCAGTTGAGTGCTACATGTTAGTGTAGCACTCAATCCCGAGGGATTTTATTACTGTTATAATATTAATCAAATAACTGATTGTGCCAATTGGCATCAAAGCATGGATACCTTGATATCAATAAATAATGAATGATCTGAGTGGTTTAACCTCCTGAATGCTGTCTTCCAAACATCCGTTATCAGTGGAAAGGATGTTTATAATTCAGTAAATCAACTTTGAATCATTCCTGTCTCCCTATTTTCTGCAAGTTTTTACTTTTAGGTAGCAACAGTGTCCCAACTGGAGAAAAAGTTCTGTATTAATGTTTAAAGGTGGCTTGCTGGCGTTGGAATATTGACTGTTTAGTGGTCATATAAAAACATCCACATCCACATTAATGTTTGCTCAAACTCGCCCTGTTTGTGTATTTTTAAAATTTGTTCCTGGGATGTGGGCGACGTGGGCGACGCTGGCAAGGCCAGCAATTATTGCCCACCCCTAATTGCCCTTGAGAAGGTGGTGGTGAGCTGCCTTCTTGAACCGCTGCAGTCCGTGTGGTACTTGTGTGGGCCTGAGTGCTGCCTTCCACTTTTTTTCCCATCTTGTAGTGTGCTGCCAGTCCACCAGTACAGCCCAGTCTGCCACTCAGAGTGACCCAAAGCAACATTGTGTACAATATCCCAAAGCACAAGAAGCCACCATCAGTTTACGTAGCATTTTACTTTCTTTTGCTTCGAGCTGATTTTAGAATACTGTTGTTCACATAAAATCAGCAAATGTCGCACTTTTTTATTGAGTTGTCAATGTGCTGCTGCACTGGGCTACTTCTGTATGTCATGGGAACCTTATCCATGTTGGAAGGCCCATGGAGGAGTGAATTAAAGGTTTTTAATGAGACACATTTCTAATTATATATTTGTAAATGACAGATTGGTGGTGGAATGCTAATGTTCATGATTCCGCCATCACTCACTCCCAATTTTTATTCAGCAAAACCATAACTTCCTCTGCATTATTTCCCACCTTTTGATTTTTTTAATTCTACCCATCCTTCAAATACGCGATTAAACTAAACCCCTGTTCTGGTGGCTCAGATGGCTATTAAGTCCGTGGTTTTCCGCATTGGCACTCGCCAGCCTACGATTTTCCTACCCATTAGTGAATAGTCGGGCATTCGAGGGCTGGTGGACGCACAAGTGGAAAACTCCAGCTTAAAGATCCAATGGCAGTCTTTGAAGAACGTGCCAGCTGAATTCCTCCTTCTACCAATAATATGAAAAGCAGATTCCTTGGCTGTTCATCCCAATGCTGTTTGTGGGACATCGCTGCTGCGGAATGGTTGCCATGTTTGCCTACATAACAGTAGTTGCTGCACAACTCCGAATGAAATTAAATATGCCAATATGCTTGAGACACTTTGACCGTGATAAGTCACTACACATATGCCGATATTATAATTTAAAGATCCTCCTCTTCATTAAGCCAACATATGTGTACTAGTATTGGAAAGGTGGAAGAAAAGATTTGCAGCACTAAAGCTTGATGAAAAGTCAAGGCACAATAGTGCTACCACACTCCTCAGTGCCATACTGAAAGAGAAAGATAGGGACTTTACCTCAGAAGATGGCGAGCTAAAGATGCCTTTAATATTTGGCGCTCGGATCGCAGGAAAGTGGCCTCTGTGAACCGACCTGCCATGTTTACGTCGCTAAAACAGGCTGCCTTTTTCTCAACGGCGGAATCGTAAGCCCGTGAAAATAGTTCTGGCAGTGTGTATGGTGTGAAGTGCCTGGACATGGCTCTCCCACATACTGAACTACAGAAGCACTAATATAAAAGTACCTTACTACAACGCGGTCAGTGAACTCAAATCCACGTGGTCAGGCTGAGTGCAGTTGCCACCTCTTCATTCCACGAGGAGGAGTGTACCCTATGCACATGTACCACATCATGTGCACATCTGAGGCTCATGCATATGTTCTGACCCTGCCTCCTCCCCCCCCCCCCCCCCCCACCCCAATGTGTTGTTTTTAATTCGCAGCAGTTAGAATAGAGGACACAGTGACAATTCCAGTAAACCCACGTTAAATGTACTCCAGAGACCAAGAGTGGATGCTGATGCTGGCAAACAAGAGTCCTTCTTTAGACTATTTCCAGGTCAACACATGCCAGTTATTTATTGCTCACAGAGAAAACCAATGCCAAATGGTGTGGTAATGATTATTTATGGCAGGCTGTCCGATTTCTTTGAATTCTTCTATGTTCGGGGGGTTCAAGCTACACCCTTTGTGGGGTGATGTCACCAGCAAGCTTTTGCCCACCTCCTTGAAGCCTCACCTTTGCAGAGGTTGAGTTGATGCTGCATCTTCACTTCAAGCGGTTATGGTGAAGGTGAAGTAATTGCTCGTCATCTAATAGGGGACCTTCCCCTCACTTTCACATTTCAATTTTTCTCTCTCCATTGCAACTTTTCTTTTGTCTCTTTTAATACTGCTGTAGTCCCTGTACCCCAGAACTTCCCTTTTGTATTCCCCAAACACACTATCTTACACTCTCCCTGTATCCTCACTGTCTTGCAATTAGTCTCATTTGACTCATTCTTTCTCAGGAACTCCAAACCACCCTCGGTCTTTTATTTCTACTGCAATTCTTCAGGAATTTAAAAGCTTGGGTTGGGGTGGGGGGGTGCGCAGTGGGTGGAAAACTGACGGTAGTAGATTGTCCTCCTGTTGACTTCGATGGAAAGAAAAATTGGGTGAGGTATATAACAGGTGGCCGATCTGCGACCACTAGTTTATCACAACAACAACTTGCATTTATATAGCACCCTTAACGCAGTAAAACATCCCATGGCGCTTCACGGGAGCGTTGTCAACCAAAATTTGACCACGAGCCACATAAGGAGACATTAGGACAAGTGACCAAAAGCTTGGTCAAAGAGGTAGGTTTTAAGGAGAGTCTCTTGGAAGGAGAGAGAGGCAAAGAGGTTTCGGGAGGGAATTCCAGAGCTCATGGCCGAGACAACTGAAGGCACGGCCGCCAATGGTGGAGCGATGAAAATCGGGGATGCACAAGAGGCCTAGAATTGGAGGAGCGCAGAGATCTCGGAGGGTTGTAGGGCTGGAGGAGGTTGCAGAGATAAGGAGGAGCAAAGTCATGTAGGGATTTGAAAATAAAGATGAGAATTTTAAAATCGAGGTGTTGTCGAACCGGGAGCCAATGTATCACCCCCGCTGAAGTTGAAAGTTATCCCCTTGGTGTCATTAATCCCTATTTCCTGATATACTTTACCTTCCCTTTCACTCTTTTCAGACCTGGTGGTATCCTGCACTAAGAACCCTGACCTTTATTTTCTCAATGAAAAGTAACTCTTCCCACTAACCCTTTGTGCTGTGAACTGTTTTACTGTGAGAGAAAGAGGTGAGAGAGAAAGTTTACATAGAATTAGAATTTACAGCACAGAAACAGTCCATTCGGCCCAGCAGGTCTGTGTCGGTGTTTATGCTCCACACGAGCCTCCTCCCACCTTACTTCATCTCACCCTATCGACATATCCTCCTATTCCTTTCTCCCTCATGTACTTACCTAGCTTCCCTTAAATGCATCTATGCTATTCTCCTCAACCAGCACCACTGTAGAAAAGACTTGTGAGGCACTTTGGGAAACAAAGGGTTAAGTTGCCCACACACTGAGCTTTGCATTTAATTGCAGTCACACAGATTTACAACAAAGATACCAGTTCTAGCTTGTTTTTCCTAGAAGTTGAATGTAACCACTTGAAAAGGTCCATGTGCTGGTTCACATTCTGCAGAAATATCGCAATGACTGCTGTTGGCGTAGCTGCTTGTTAAATCTGCAGTTGGTTAGGATGCTGATAAAATCAAACGGCTGCAAGTTCACCTAGTCAACCTGCCCTTTTTTATTTAACCTGCGCCTTTATCCGCATTTCCCTGCCCCATATAAGGGAGCCAAAGGTCTCTCTGCCATTGTAGTTTGCTGTGTGGCAATCTCTTAAATAAGGCCTAGCTAATGGAGTAAGCTGTTTTCTTTTGCATTTTCCACCGTCCTTCTCCAGAAGGTGCTGACGTTTGCTGGGCTACAGCTCCACGGATTCAAGCAGCCCTTTGTAGGAATGGTCATGACCTAGACAGTTACCAGTAGCCTGTTCGATCATGGAAAAGGGGCAATAGAGCTCGATACTGTTCTCACCTGACTTCCTCATGCGCACTTTCTGACGGGTCAGTGTTCAGCGATCATGAATAGAAACCCGGTGTGATTATTTTTCTTTCCCCCTCACCCTTCCTAGCTGAGGAGTGCTGAGGCCAACTATAGCAACCCAACTGTTGCTATAATCAGCTTAAGTCAGCTACCCCAGCAAGCTGTCAACACCTTCAGAAAGGGAGGAGAGTTGTTTTTGTAAATTACGGTTTAAATATCCATCCGGCTACACAAGCTGCCATTGTATTCGGTTGGTGTGATGTAAAGGAACACTATTAATAGCCATGCTGAGGCTGATGTAATTATTCTTTCCATATTAATGTTACTGGATCTGCTGCTGAAACCCTCATCCATGCCTTTGTTACCTCTAGACTTGACTATTCCAACGCACTCCTGGCTGGCCTCCCACATTCCACCCTACGTAAACTTGAGGTCATCCAAAACTCGGCTGCCCGTGTCCTAACTCGCACCAAGTCCCGTTCACCCATCACCCCTGTGCTCGCTGACCTACATTGGCTCCCGGTTAAGCAGCGCCTTGATTTCAAAATTCTCATCCTCGTTTTCAAATCCCTCCAAGGCCTCGCCCCTTCCTTCAGCCTGTAATCTCCTACAACCCCGCAACCTCCCGAGATATCTCCGCTCCTCTAATTCTGCCCTCTTGAACATCCCTGATTATAATCGCTCAACCTTTGGTGGCCGTGTCTTCTGTTGCCTGGGCCCTAAGCTCTGGAATTCCCTGCCTAAACCTCTCTGCCTCGCTACCTCTCTTTCCTCCTTTAAGACGCTCCTTAAAACCAACCTCTTTGACCAAGCTTTTGGTCACCTGCCCTAATTTATCCTTATGTGGCTCGGTGTCAAATTATTTGTCTTAAAATAATCCTGTGCAGCGCCTTGGGATGTTTTACTACGTTAAAGGCGCCATATAAATACAAGTTGTTGTTGTTGGATTCCAACTCCCTGTAGCTTAATCTTGGCCACACAAGAAAATGCCATGTAATTCATAATAGGACCTCAAAATGCCCATAGGTAATCGGAGTGGACTGAACTCCCGATGGAGGCTGTTGCCTCAATTCCTTGTTTTCGATGCGGTAATAATAAAAATAGTTTCCCTTTTATCTTTCTTGAGAATCGACGTCGACCCTGCACCACATCCTCCAAAAGGGAAACTCGAGTGGAATTACCCACAAATGCTGCCCTTTCCCAAGAACGAACATTCTCCCAACTGAAATGAGCAGAATGTGGCGGTAGATGACTCTGGTAAATGAATCTTAACGGCTTTCTGGTTGAGAGGAAGACACATTTTCCTCTTGTACTACTGAGCTGGTGATTCAAGTCATGCAGGGTGAAGCGTTGAATAATTGTTAGTGCGTTTGATGTTAAATGTACAGAAGAGATTTACTAGAATGGTTCTAGGGATGAGGGATTAGAGTTAATGTGGAGGGACTGGAGAAGCTAGGGTTGTTCTCCTTCGAGCAGAGAATGCTAAGAGGAGATTTGATAGAGATGTATAAAATCATGACGGGTTTACATAGAGTAAATAAAGAGAAACTGTTTCCAATGGCTGAAGGGTCGATAACCAGAGGGCACGGATTTAAGGTGATTGGCAAAAGAACCAGAGGCGACAGGAGGGAAATCTTTTTAAGCAACAAGTGGTTAGGATTTGGAATGCACTGCCTGATAGGGTGGTGGAAGCAGATTCAATAGTAATTTTCAAAAGGGAATTGAATAAATACTTGAAGGAGAAAAAATTGCAGGGATATGGGGAAAGAGCTGGGTGGGGGGGGGAGTGGGACTAACTGGATTGCTCTTCGAAAGAGCTGGCACAGACTTGATAGGCCGAATGGGCTCCTTCTGTGCGGTACTGTTCTATAATTCTGTGATTCTCTCTGCTTTCCTCCTCCCCCGCCCCAACCCTGATGGTTTCTTTCAGACAAATTTCACTGGTTCCTTCTGAATGAATCCTTCTCATAAAGGCTTTACTGGGACTGTTTGGTTTAGCTGATTGTTCACTCCTTTTGTTTCAACCAATTCTCCCAGCAAATTGAAGGCTAATCAGAGAAGAGAGCCTAACAGTCAAGTAAGTAGAGCAGAGAGCACAGTGAAGCATAAAATAGCAAGGAAAATTAAGGTTTGGTGAGTTTAGGCCACTTAATGAAGTGTCACATTCCCACGTGGCGGAGGGGGTAGCGGGAGGAATGGTTAGTGAATTCAATGATGGTGTAAGCGTACCTCCCTGATTGTCTAATTATGAGAGAGCATTAATGGTGACTGTGGACAAGTCACAATGGCAGGAGGAGAGGGGATTGTAAACACCCTGAATGGAGGTGGCAAAAATTCAGATCTGTTGAAGCAAGTGGGGCAAGAGGCATGTGGTAATTGGTGTCCGTTGATGAGGAAATTACTACATGTTGGCTGTATTCAGCAGGCACTTGACCTTTGTGATCCCACCCTTAAGATTTTTGACACTTAAATTCTATATTTGCATGCTTTATGCTGGTGTTTCTGATAACATGCAAGATAATATCTACAATGTAATTTGTCATCTGGGCTATAAGCTGATTCTAATTTGATCATTTTTCTCATTGCATGTTTGTGCATCGGTACCCCGTGGCTTCTTATGCCCAACATGTTTAACCTTTTTTTAAATGTCATTTTTCATCTTATTATCTTTGTGCTGAATTGACACTGCAGCAATGGAGATAAAAAGGCAAACAGCAATTGCTGGAGTCTGGAAATAAAAGCAGAAAATGCACAGTGGGCAGTCAGCATCTAAAAGGGAAAGATAGGTTAGTATATTGGGTAGCACCCTTCATCTGGTCAGCTAGAAGAATCCCCTTTAAAGGACTAACCACGACATACCCAGAAGGACAAAGGGAGGAGGGGAGAGGAGGACTACAGGTCGAGGTGAAGAGTTGACATCCATTTTCACAGAAAGGTAGTGTCAGTCGCATTGTGCAGCTTCCCTTCTGTTGTAAGGTAATGACTGACTCATACATTTTGACTTGTATTTGTGTAACAACAACTTGCAATTATATAGCGCCTTTAATGTAGGAAGACACCCCAAGGCGCTTCAGAGAAGCGTAACAGATGGAAATTGACATGGAGTCAAAGAAGGAGATATTAGGAGGGGTGATCTTGGTCAAAGAGCTAGGTCCTAAGGAGGGTTTTATAGGAGAAGACAGTGACCGAAAGGTTTCGGGAGAGAGTTCCAGAGCTTAGGACCTAAACGGATGAAGACATAGCCACCAATGGTGAGGTGAAGAGAGGGGAGAATGCATAAGGGGCCAGAGTTGGAGGAACGCAGAGTTTTGGAGGGTTGTAGGGCTGCAGGAGGTTACAGAAATAGGAAGGAGTGAAGCCAATATATGTCATCGAGCACAGAGGTGATGATTGAATGGGACTTGGTGCGAGTTAGGATATGGGCAGCAGAGCTTTGGATGAGCTGAGGTTTATGGAGGGTGGAAGATGTGAGGTCGGCCAGGCAAGCATTGGAATAGTCGGGTCTGGAGGTGGCAAAGGTATGGACAAGGATTTCAACAGCAGATGGGCTGAAGCGGGAGCGGAGGCCGATGATATTACATCGGTGGAGGTCTTGGTAAAGGAGAGGATATGAGTTCGGAAGCTCAGCTCAGGGTTAAATAGGATACCGAAGTTGCAAACATCCTGACTCAGAAATGACCCTTTTTGATCTCTACCTTTTCTCCTCTCCTCTCTTTGTTCTCTTGGGTGCGTCCTAACCTATCCTCATTAGTCCCATTAAGGAGCTCTCCAGTTTGACCAGGTAAGTTCTGATAAAGACTTACAGCCGAGCAATTAACTTAAAAGATTCCGATGCTGACCATTCCCTGTGCTTTTCTAGTACTTTCTATTTTTTGATACTGTGTACTAATTAATTTTTAATTTGAAAAGGTTTTTTTGCTCACCTGGAGGGTAAACACCGACACAGACTGGTTGGGCTGACTGGCCTGTTTCTGTCTTGTAGTTTTGGTGTGTTCTGAGTAGAGTACTGCGAATTTATTTTTTGAAGAGCTGTGGTTTCATTGTAAAGTGGACATCATTTTTAATCGTAACGTGAAAACTTTCAGGAAATCTTTCCCAGCAACCGCTAGTGGAAAATGCACGGAGTAGATGCTCGTTAATTGTGACTTTCACTTAAAGTGGGGTCTTAGCTCAGGCACTGAAATCATTCATTGTGCATCCTGACAGTCTTCCACTGTGCGTTGATACCAATAGAGATACCCTTATGATGGCTTGTCCAACAGTTGGATGAATGGACTATTTTTTCTCACTGCGTGGAAAGGTCCCGTTAAGAGGTGCTTACTGCAATGTTCTTTCAGCACTCAGAGAGTTACTCTTCAGCTTCTTTGTGTAATGTCTAGAGCTTTGTTGTCCTGTCAATGTTCACTGACTGTCCTGTTGGCTGCTCAGTGCCAGAAATTTGCTATATCTGTTTCATTTCATTGCTTCATGCTATTAAAAAGAATGCAACATTTTAGAAATCATTGTCATGTTTACAATGTCTGATTTCAACACGTCTTAATGCATCATTGAAGTGTTCTAAATACACATTGAATTTATTTTTAAAAGGCTTTTTATTGAATTCAACAAAGCCTACATGGGTTATGATAAATTACACAGTAACACAGTGCCTTCAGTTCCATATAGTGCGGATTATAGTAAACTTCTGTAGATTTTGTTTGAGTTACTTATTGAAGGGCGAGAGGATCAGGATCTTTCTTTTGTAGACGGAGCCTTGGGTTGGGGGAGGAGGGTGGGTAAGGGTAGGACTTGTGGAGTATGTCATTCTCAGGACACTGATGTGAATAATGGAAAGCAGGGTTCTCTCTCTGGTCATAGTGCCCTTTGAATTTAACGGAACCAAGCACTGGCCAAAGCCCAACCATGCTTCCTTACAATGGTCGAGCTCATCAAGGTGCACTCAATCTGTCTGAATACATGCCAAAGGTCAGTGTGCCATTGTTAATGGCATGGACCATGTATGTGCAGCCAGTATTTGTAACCTCAGTAACTAAGATCTTATAAACTAGTGAGTTGATTACATTTGTGTGCCTGTGTCTTGGACTCATTTTTAGATACTAAAGACCAACCACAATTCCATGGAAACTCATACCATGTTGCCATAGCGAGGAGCAAGCACATAAACACATCACTGTTCTAGTTCCACCTCCATAGTTCTGCAATTAAAATTTATCATTTTGAAGCTAGAGTCGTAGGGTAAGGGAGAGAAAAGTCAATTTGGGTTCATGCTTCTGAACCCTATCCAGTGACCCTTCTAGAGTGCGCGTGTGCACCCACGCTCATTTCGTGAGGACAACAATGGCCTTGGCCGCTGGTTAGTCTGGCCACACTCACTGCCCAGACTTCCACGTGAAGAATCGAGATATGCAAGGTACTGGCAGCTGCCTTTGGAACCATCTCCAGCAAGGACTCAATGCCTTAAGGAAAGGGTAAAATAAAACTGATGGAGGAAAAAAGACTAATTTAGGATGGTGCCAGGCCTTAAACCCCTAATGCATAGTTGCCATGGCTGTGGGTGATGGTGGTTTATCCTTGTCTCCACTGAACTTTCAACCCTAACTATGCCTGCTGTGTAGAGTGGAAGCCAGGCATCTCCCCAATCTAATACGAGGTGATAAGACCATTGCTGGGCCATTGTCACATGTTCCCCAAGTATCCAACTGAAGAGTGGCCTTGACGGAACCCTGCAGTGGTACTCCTGCTCACTTTCCGAGTCACAGGAGATGCACCAGGTGGAGCCAAGGGAGATGGGGTGGGGGGGGGAAAGGAGGGTAAGCAGCAGGATTCATACCTACATTTAAAAAGAGTGAGAAAATAAAAACCGAAAACGCCACTACAGGTCAGTCCAGATCTGAAAGAGAAAGATAGGGTGGTGCAGCCATGACAGAGAGTCAAACAAAAATTGAGGGCCTTTGAAGATGAGAGATACAGAGGCAGGAGTTTGAGCTGCATCCTCCTGAACCATTTGTGAAGTCATGCTGGGATGTTGCTGCGCTCTAATCATCCATGGTTTTTTACATGTGGCACACTGCTTATGGTGACGTCGATTGTTTGCAGCTTCGGTCCCTGTAACTGTTGGGTTATGTTGCATCAGCTGCATGCATTTAACATATAAAAGTGATTGTCTCAATCAGGATTTCCGTAGCTTCAGCTGCATTCAGTTAACATGAAAGCAGCCTCTCCAAATACTCAGCTGCACAATATTTACAAATCTGTTTGCAATTCTGTACACTAGATGAGTGATGTCCCAGCAGGAGGAGCCACAGTATTTCCTGACTTTGGTGCTGCCTTATACCCAAAAAAGGTAACTATTTACACAAGTTTTTTTTATTGCCTGTTATTGTTTGTTTTTCTTTCTGTACTTGATTAAGTGAGAAGCGAATGGATCAGTGGTGTCCTGTCAAATCTGCAGGGAATTTCATTGGCTATAATCATTTATTCGTTTCTTCCTTCAATAACAAAAGTGAAAGTTTTCCACAGTTTTCATACTAGGCCCAAGCCTGGTAAAGCCCATCTCACCCTTGGAATCTGGACCTCTGCATATTCCTACGGTTAGAGAGACCATGATCTGCAATGTGACTGTTCCTCAGACCATTCACTGCCAAAAATAAAAGCTCGTGTGGAGAGCGAGAAAAAAGACCAGAAGGAATGGCAAATCTTTTAAGTTTTGTGTTTTTTGCTACTTTAAGATCTAAATCTAGAAAATGATTAACAATCCATGTTTATTTTTCATTTCCTAATCGACAGAATTAGAACATAAGAACATAAGAATTAGGAGCAGGAGTAGGATATCCAGCCCCTCGAGCCTGCTCCGCCATTCAATAAGATCATGGCTGATCTTCGACTCCACTTTCCCGCCTGATCCCCATTTCGTTTGATCCCACTAGAGTCAAAAATTCTATCTCAGCCTTGAATATACTCACTCAGCATCCACAGCCCTTTGGGGTTGAGAATTCCAAAGATTCACAACCCTCTGAGTGAAAAAATTCCTCCTCATCTCAATCTTAAATGACCTACCCCTTATCCTGAGACTATGCCCCATAGTTCTAGATTCTCCAGCCAGGGGAAACAACCTCTCAGCATCTACCCTGTCAAACCCCCTCAGAATCTTGTATGTTTCAATGAGATTACCTCTCATTCTTCTAAACTCCAGAGAGTATAGGACCAATCTACTCAATCTCTCCTGAGGACAGCCCTCTAATCCCAGGAATCAATCTAGTGAACCTTTGTTGCACTGCCTCTAATGCAAGTATATCCTTCCTCAGATAAGGAGATCAAAATTGTTCACAGTATTCCAGGTGTGGTTTCGCCAAAGCCCTGTACAATTTTAGCAAGACTTCCTTATTCTTATACTCCAACCCCTTTGCAACATGCCATTTGCCTTCCTAATTGCTTGCTATACCTGCATGCTAACTCTCTGTGTTTCCTGTACGAAGACACCTAAATCTCTCTGAACACCAACGTTTAATAGTTTCTCACTATTTAAAAAATATTCTGTTTTTCTATTCTTCACCTAAATAAATAACCTCACATTTCACCACATTATACTCCATTTACCACCTTATTGGCCATTCACTTAACCTGTCTATATCGCTTTGCAGGCTCTTTGTGGGAGAAATTCATTATAGCCCAGGAATGGGCGTTAATTTTAGAAAAGTTTGAGAACGCCAGGTGCTAATGATTCAGACTGCATGCAAAATTCAGTCTCATTGCACAAAGAAATGGTGCAAGGGGGAGGGATTCAAATTCCTGGGACATTGGAACCGGTTCTGGGGGAGGTGGGACCAGTACAAACTGGACGGTTTGCACCTGGGCAGGACCAGGACCGATGTCCGAGGGGGAGTGTTTGCTAGTGCTGTTGGGGAGAGTTTAAACTAAAATGGCAGGGGGTTGGGAACCTGTGCAGGGAGACAGAGGAAAGGGAAGCAAGGATAGAAACAAAAGACAGGAAGGAGAAAAGCAAAGTGGAAGGCAGAGAAATCAAGGGTGTAAATCAAACAGGGCTACAGTAAATAATAATTTTAAAAGGACTAAGAGTGTTAAAAAAAACAAGCCTGAAGGGTTTGTGTCTTAATGCGAGGAGCATTTGTAATAAGGTGGACGAATTAGCTGTGCAAATAGATGTAAACGGATATGATATAATTGGGATTACGGAGACATGGCTCCAGGGTGACCAAGTCTGGGAATTCAACATCCAGGGGTATTCAATATTCAGGAAGGACGGGCAAAAAAGAAAAGGAGGTGGGGTAGCATTGCTGGTTAAAGAGGAGATTAACACAATAGTAAGGAAGGATATTAGCTCTGATGATGTGGAATCAGTATGGGTAGAGCTGAGAAATACCAAGGGGCAGAACACGTTAGTGGGAGTTGTATACAGACCCCCAAACAGTAATGCTGAGGTTGGGGATGGCATTAAATGTGAAATTGGAGACGTGTGCAATAAGGGCACAGCAGTTATCATGGGTGACTTTAATCTACATATAGATTGGGCTAACCAAATTAGTAACAATACTGTGGAGGAAGAATTCCTAGAGTGTATACGGGATGGTTTCCTGGACCAATATGTCGAGGAACCAACTAGAGATCAGGCCATCTTAGACTGGGTATTATGTAATGAGAAAGGATTAATTAGCAATCTTGTTGTGCGAGGCCCCTTGGGGAGGAGCGATCATAATATGATAGAATTCTTCATTAAGATGGAGAGTGAAGTAGTTGACTCAGAGACTAGGGTCCTGAATTTAAATAAAGGAAACTATGATGGTATGAGGCGCGAGTTGGCTAGGATGGATTGGGGAACATTACTTAAAGGGTTGATGGTAGATAGGCAATGGCGAACATTTTAAGATCGCATGGATGAACTACAGAATTTGTTCATCCCTGTTTGGCATAAAAATAAAACAAAAAAGGTGACTCAACCGTGGCTGACAAGGGAAATTAGGGATAGCATAAGATCCAAGGAGAGGACATATAAATTGGTCAGAAAAAGCAGAAAACCTGAGGATTGGGAGCAGTTTAGGATTCAGCAAAGGAGGACAAAGGGATTAATTAAGAGGGGGGAAATAGAGTATGAAAGTAAGCTTGCAGGGAACATAAAAACTGACTGTAAAAGCATCTATAGATATGTGAAGAGAAAAAGATTGGTGAATTCAAGTGTAGGTCCCTTGCAGTCAGAATCAGGGGAATTTATAATGGGGAACAAAGAAATGGTTGACCAATTAAATACATACTCTGGTTTTGTCTTCACAAAGGAGGACACAAATAACCTCGCAGAGATGTCGGGGAACATAGGGTCGAATGAGAGGGAGGAACTGAATGAAATCAGTATTTGTAGGGAAATGGTGCAAGGGAAATTGATGGGATTGAAGGCCGATAAATCCCCAGGGCCTGATAATCTACATCCTAGAGTACTTAAGGAAGTGGCCCTAGAAATAATAGATGCATTGCTGGTTATCTTCCAAAATTCTATAGACTCGGGAACAGTTCCCATGGATTGGAGGGTAGCTAATGTAACCCCACTATTTAAAAAAGGTGGGAGAGAGAAAACGGGGAATTATAGACCGGTAAGCCTAACATCGTTAGTCAGGAAAATGCTAGAGTCCATTATAAAAGATGTAGTAGCAGAGCACTTGGAAAACAGTGACAGGATCGGACAAAGTCAACATGGATTTATAAAAGGTAAATCATGCTTGACTAATCTACTGGAATCTTTTGAGGATGTAACTGGTAGAATAGATAAGGGAGAACCAGTGGATGTGGTGTATTTGGACTTTCAGAAGGCTTTCGATAAGATCCCGCATAAGAGAGTGGCGTGCAAAGTTAAAGCACATGGGATTGGGGGTAAGGTACTGACTTGGATAGAGAACTGGTTGGCAGACAGGAAGCAAAGAGTTGGAATAAACGGGTCTTTTTCCGAGTGGCAGGCAGTGACTAATGGGGTACCGCAGGGATTGGTGCTAGGACCCCAGCTATTCACAATATATATTAATGATCTAGACGAGGGAACAAGATGTAATATCTCCAAGTTTGCAGATGACACAAAGCTGGGTGGGTGTGTGTGCTGTGAGGAGGATGCAGAGAAACTCCAGTGTGATTTGGACAGGTTGGGTGATTGGGCAGATGCATAGCAGATGCAGTATAATGTGGATAAATGCGAGGTTATCCACTTTGGTGGCAAAAACAGGAAGGCAGATTATTATCTGAATGGCAATAGATTGGGAAAAGGGAAAGTGCAACGAGACCTGGGTGTCCTCGTGCACCAGTCCCTGAAGGTAAGCATGCAGGTGCAGCAGGCGGTTAAGAAGGCAAATGGTATGTTGGCCTTCATAGCGAGAGGATTCGAGTACAGGAGCAAGGATGTCTTGCTGCAGTTGTACAGGGCCTTGGTGAGACCACACCTTGAGTATTGTGTGCAGTTTTGGTCGCCTTATCTGAGGAAGGATGTTCTTGCCATGGAGGGAGTGCAGCGAAGATTTACCAGGCTGATACCTGGGATGCAGGAATGACGTATGAGGAGAGATTGGGTCGATTAGGCTTATATTCGCTAGAGTTTCGAAGAATGAGAGTGGATCTCATTGAAACTTATAAAATTCTAACAGGACTAGACAGACTAGATGCAGGAAGGATGTTCTCGATGGCGGGGAAGTCCAGAACCAGGGGTCACAGTCTAAAGATAAGGGTAAACCATTTAGAACTGAGATGAGGAGGAATTTCTTCACCCAGAGAGTGGTGAACCTGTGGAATTCTCTACCACAGAAGGCAATTGAGGCCAATTCATTAAATATATTCAAGAAGGAGTTAGATATATTTCTTAAGGCTAAAGGGATCAAGGGATATGGGGAAAAAGCAGGGACAGGGTACTGAATTTGGATGATCAGCCATGATCTCATTAAATGGCGGAACAGGCTTGAGGGGCCGAATGGCCTACTCCTGCTCCTATCTTCTATGTTTCTATGAAAGGATTGGAGCGCTAAATGAAACGCTAATGGCCTAGCTCAGTCGCATTAAACTCGAAGCGCTGACCAATTTCAGGTGCAGTCTAATCACAAGTCATCATTGCCACAGGCTCTTTCCAGTTCTTAAAGGGGAGGTTAATTGATGCTGCAGAATCTCATTCTCATCATTGCTGGCTATGCACCCATCTCAGCCAAATGCAGCAGGTCAAGGAGAAGGAGCCGGACGACTCAAGCAGCCGTAATGATGACAGATCTATGCCCCAGGGAGAAAGCCCACAGATTCTATGACCATACATTGGAGGCGTTGGTGTTCACAGTGGAAAGACGAAGGGCGGTGCTCTACCCGGCAAGTGGCAGGAGGCCCTCGCTGCAAGTCATCCGCACCATGTGGAGCGAGGTAGGCCAGCATGTCTCGGGCAGCACTTTGGATCGCAGGACCCACACGCAGTGCAGGAAGAAATTTAACGACCTCACTCGATTGGTCAGGGTGAGTCAATGCTTCAACAAATGCTACATACCACCATCTGAACCACAGCCTTCAAACACTGCCCAAAGCACTACACCCCCAGCACTCACCCACCAACAACCGGCACCTACCACACTCAACACCCACATCTCACACCTTGCACACAATGACAGCTATTCAACTATGGCAGGAACATCACCCAAACACAGTGCTCCACACTCTCTCCCACACTTTCCTTTCTCTTGCAGGCCAAGGTGGCTCACAGCAGGAGGGAGCAGGTGCGCACAGGTGGGGGACAAACCGACACCCAACCACTGTCTGAGCTGGAGACTCGGGTGCTGCAGATTATTGGGCACCAGGTGGTGGGCATCATGGCCACTGGCGACATTGACCACCTTGGGGACAACAACGGTATCTTCATCCCGACTCCTTCTTCTCACATCCCACTTCCCCCTCACCCCACAAGCCTTTTGTACTTTCCAGCTAATCATGCTGTATGCATGCCTTTCTCCCTTCCTGCCCCTTCCCCTCACCTTAACCCGACTATTGTGCCTTTATGCTTTCAGAAAATGAGCAAGCAGCTGAGCAGCCTGTCCCTGAGGATATCATAGAGAGCGAGGCGGAAGAAGAGGAGGACGTAGAACACACCGTGTCACTGCATGTCTCACCCGTAGGCACCAGCTCAGATACTGGCACTCCGCACTCTTTAGAGGCTAGTATAGTAGCGGGATCTGCACAGGGTGAGGCACCGGGTGACGAGCGGGCTGCAGCAAGGCCGGGAGGAAAGGGTTGCTCGGGAGCCAGCTCCCCGAGGGTGAATTCGTTTGCGAGTTCTGCTGCACAGGACTCAGATGAGGTCCTCGATGGGGAGGCCTTTAGATGAAGGGTGGTGGGCATGCACACGGAGATGATAGGTGCAATGGCAAGGGTGCCTGAGAGCCTCTCGGCAATGGTAAGAAGCGTGGAGGAGTCCACCTCCATCATTGCACAAGGCTCTGCGCACACCATGGAACCCATCATTTCCAGTCTGCAAAGGATGGTCGACTCCCAAAGAGACCGTGGTGACCCAGACCTGATGCCGCGTGTGATAGGCGATCTGGCAGCTTCCATTGCAGCACAGGCGGAAGCAACGCAACGTCTTAGTGCTGTAATGCAGTCTATGCTTGGTGCCATCAATTCTCAGACTGCTCTCATGCAGTCGCAAGCTTTGACTGCTGCCATCGTGGCTGGGTCTACCACCGTCCACCGGGGCTTTCACGGTGTCGCAGTAAGCCAGCAATCTGTGCTCCAACAGGTTGCCAGGGATGCGGAGGTGCTGCCCCGGTGGAGTGCCAGTGGGTCAGTGGAGCAGGAAGCTGCTGTCCTCTCTCAGGATGACAGCATTCCTGCTCCCACCGCTGCCATTCCGCCATTGCCCTTGTCGCTGTCTGTCATCCAGCCAGCCCAGACTGCTGCCGCCCATGCTGAGGTGGTGCAGTCCACAGCCGGGCCTTCCAGGCCCAGAGCTGGTCGAGGGCGTCCTGCGAGGCTATCTGAAGTCTCCCGCACGGACACTCAGCAGCCTTCCACCCGCCGTGCTGCAGCCACTGGGCCAACACTTCGTAGGAGCACTAGAGTCGGCAAAGGCACTGTAACGAGGGGCACTAAGGAATTGCACAAGGGTGAATAGTTAATATTGTTGTTGTAAATATGTGTTAACTGATTATTGATAAATTTATTAATTCAGTTTGGATTATTTTGTGGTGTCTCTCATTTTAGCTTTGCGCTGTGTTGTGGTCTGCGACAGGGATGGAATGATGGGGATGTGGTGAGCAATGGGGATCTGGGGTTTAATTTATTGGAACCACAGTCTGATGAGGCGGTCACGGACTGCCCTTCCGGAAGGCCGATTGAGTGACTGCCTCCTCCCTCACTCCTGTTCCTCCTCCTCCTCCTCCTCTTCCTCTCCCTCTTCCTCCTCCTGAGGAGGTCCCGCAATCCCTGGTGGCAAGGGCTGGGCCCTCATGATGGCCAAGTTGTGGAGCATGCAGCAGACCACGATGAAATGGGACACCCGCTCAGCCGAGTACTGGAGGGCTCCTCCCGAGTGGTCAAAGCAGCGGAACCATTGCTTGAGTACCCCGATGGTCTGCTGGATGATGTTCCTGGTGGCGGCATGGCTCTCATTATATGAGTGCTGAGCAGGAGTGTTGGGGTTGTGGTGAGGAGTCATGCGCCAGGTGGAGAGCGGATAGCCCTTGTCTCTGACCAGCCAGCTGCAAGTTTGACGTGGTGGCTAGAAGAGTGCTGGCACACCGGTCTGGTACAGGATGAAGGCTCGTGGCTGCTGCCAGGATGGCGGGCATTTACATTGAGGATTCACGGTCTCTGGTCGCACTCCAACTGCGCATTAAGTGAGTGGTAGCCTTTGCGGTTACGAAAGATCTCAGGATTGTTATGTGGTGCCCGCAAAGCCACGTGGGTGCAGTCAATGGTGCCCTGCACCATGGGGAAGCCCGCTATCCTGGCAAAGCCACATGCACGCTCGTCCTGCTTCTCTCTGATGATGGGAAAGGAAATGTAGTCCCTTCTCCTACTGTAGAGAGCCTCTGTGACTTCCTGATGCAGCGATGGATGGCGAACTGTGAGATGTTAGCTATATCTCCTGTTGCAGACTGGAAGGATCCGCTGGTGAAAAAATTGAGGGCGACGGTGACCTTGACTGCCACTGAGAGAGCCGTGGTCGCCCTGATTTGAGGTTCAAGGTCTGGTTGCAGGAGGTGGCAGAGTTCGGTGACCACATCCTTGCTGAAGTGGAGCCTTCTAATACACTATTCCTCGCTTAATTGGAGGTAGGAGAAGTGCTCTCAGAATACCCTCGGAGGGTAAGGCCTCCTGTTGCGATCCCTCATGACCCGTCTCCTCCCTCTGGCCACATTTTGCAATATTTCTCGCCGCCTCCGCTCCCTCCGCCGTAGGTCCTGGAGGGCGAGGTCGACTGCCAGTACAGCCCCCATTAATGTAACCAAGTGTAGCACTTTGATATGTTGTGAGAATAAATGTAACTAACTGTTAGTAGCCACAACACTCCTAATACTAAACACCTTTAAATGACTGAATTAAATTGTTGCACAATGTCAAACTGACAAGCAAGCAGTGAAACAGCACTAACATGACAGCTGCAACTCATTACTGAGGATGCCTTTAAATACCGCCCCTGGAGCCAGCATCCACCTGCTTGACGCTTCCTCTCTTTCTCTCACTGTCGGGGCGAGGCGCTAAGGCACGGGGCGAAAATGAATTTGGCTGATTGGGTGCCCAGTGAGCATTGCACACTCACTGATGTCACGATCTGCCTGGCAGTGAGGTTCCCGGTGGTAACTGGTAGCGGCAGGACAACGGGGTGGCCGGATTTGCCGTGCGGTGCTGGTTTTGCCTCGCCCCGGCGCTACTGCATCAGTGCCCTGTTAGCGCCCCCGCCAGGCACTAACGGGCGGCGCTAACCAACTGAATTTTTCCCCCAGCGTGTCCTCCTCACAGCTTACTTTCCAAATCAATGAGCATTTTGGAAGGGAAGCCAGTAGATGGCCAGTCACTGATTGAGGTGATGGGATTTGATCTTATTCACTAAGTAGTGGGAATACAACCCTTTAAGACAAAGGGTAGTGGAAAGCTACAACTTGCTCCCCCCCCAAAAGTCTGTGAATGCTAGGACAACTGAAATCTAGCATGAAAGTATAGCAAGCAATAAGGAAGGAAAATGGGATGTTGGCCTTTATTGCAAGGGGGTTGGAGTATAAGAGTAAGGAAGTCTTGCTACAATGTACAGGGCCTTGATGAGACCATACCTGGAGTGCTGTGCACAGTTTTGGTCTCCTTATCTAAGGAAGGATATACTTGCCTTGGAGGCGGTGCAACGAAGGTTCACTAGACTGATTCCTGGGATGAGAGGGCTGTCCTATGATGAGAGATTGTGTAGAATGGGCCTATACTCTCTGGAGTTTAGAAGAATGAGAGGTGATCTCATTGAAACATACAAGATTCTGAAGGGGATTGACAGGGTAGATGCTGAGAGGTTGTTTTCCCTGGCTGGAGTGTCTAGAACTAGGGGGCATAGTCTCAAGATAAGAGGTAGGCCATTTAAGACCATGATGAGGAGGAATTTCTTCACTCAGGAGGTTGTGAATCTTTGGAATTCTCTGCCCCAGAGGGCTGTGAATGCTGAGTCTTTGAGTATATTCAAGGCTGAGAGAGATAGATTTTTGGACTCTAGGCGTATCAAGGGATATGGAGATCGGGCGGGAAAGTGGAGTTGAGGTCGATGATTAGCCATGATCTTATTGAATGGCGGAGCAGGCTCGAGGGGCCGTATGGCCTACTCCTGCTCCTATTTCTTATGTTCTTATGTTCAAGACTGAGATCAATAGATTTTTCTTAGATAAGAGATATGGAACAAAAGAGGGTAAATGGAGTTGAGGCACAGATCAGACATGATCTGATGGAAAGGCAGAACAGACTCTAGGGGCTGAATGGCCTATTCTTGTTTTTTATGACTAAGTTTGAAACCAGCAAATAGATGTAAAGCAAGGCTTTTAGCAGGTTATGCGATCTAGTGCCCATTCCACAGAAGACTCTCATTTCCAATGGCTGCACTGGATTTGAATCCAAGACGCAAAGATGAAAAGAAGGGCGGAGAAATTGGGTACCTTTGCGTCTCTTGTTAGCACCCCCGGACGGTGTTAATGGGACGCAAATGGCTTTGCAACCGGGCGCGGCGCTGACATTGACATGACGTCATCGCCGTGCACATCGCCCCGGTAGCACGCCAGACCCGAAATTGACTTCCGCCCCCTGCAGCAGCGCCGGTCGAAAACACCGACAGCTGCAGGAAGCATGCATCGGGTGGCCGGCCACTTCAGGGGCAATGATTAAAGGCGAGGTAGTCAAGGTAAGCAAATAATATAGAATTACCTTTCCTGGTTGGTTTTTTTTTTGCGGTTTCCTGCCCGCGGTTAATCAGCCCGGCACTCTGCTTGAGTGCTGGGCTGATCGCGTGGGATCGCGGCTGCCTTGGTGGTCCAGGTAGCTACCTTTTATATTGCAGAGCCTGCAGCAATGGCCCTTCCCTTTAAGGGAGGGAAGGAGCCTTTGAACGCGGCAGTGCTGCACGGCCCAGTGTGCAGTGCTGCTGAAGTCTCCGGCCTGATATTCAGGGTTAGCACTCCAAGAAGGAAGTGAAGTGCTTGATTTAGCGCTCCACCTCCCTCTTGGGGGTGCGAAAACTGAATTTTGCTGTCGCTGTCGCGCCGGGCGCTAAAATTTGTACCCAGGTGACGTTAGCTCCCCAAAATGGTCGATACCGAATTTTCCCTCCCAAGGTGTTTTAGGACATGCTGCTGCCGACTATATATTGTGGAGATCTTCCTTCCCCTCCCCCATTGGCAGAGCTAGATTTGAATCTCGTCCCTAGCGATGACAAATGAGGGCTCCAGCACTGCAGTTTTCCCTTGATCAAAAATTTGTTCCATTTCCATACTGTACAGGGAACTGGGAACCAAACTAAACCCCTTCATTTTAATTCTTAAAAGAAAACACACAGGACTGCTTCACCTTTACTCGTCAAAAGCATTTTGTCTGTCTAATACATAAGGGGACAATTTGAACTTTGTTTCGTTATTTGCAGGGCACGGCAGTCTTTTGGTATAACCTTTTTAGAAGTGGAGAAGGCGATTATAGAACACGACACGCAGCCTGTCCAGTATTAGTAGGAAGTAAATGGGGTAAGGTCCTTACACTATGTGCTGCTGTTGATAGCCATGTGCCTGTCTGTTTATTGTGGTTAGTGGTGTAAAGTCAGTGAAGATAGAGTTCTCTATCTATTTACGTGTCTATGTTGCATCTTGGATTCTGTCAGAATGTGGCATGTGTTTTTTTTAAAGTACCTCTTTTTAACTTTTTTTGGTGAGTTTTATTAACGGTTATATTCAGGTGTAGAACGTCTGTGCTCGGTAATGACTTTTTTTTGCATCTTTGGCACTCAGTGCCAATATCGAGCAGTCCCAAGTCAGATGTAAGAAAGCCCAAGTGCAGAGTAAAGTTCCCCGTACTCAGCCCCCAAAATGTGCCTTCGCTCGAGCCTCAAGAGAACATTCCTGGCTTCATCAACATATTTTTCTTTTCCATTTCTCACACCAATCTTCTTTGTGACCTCTCTGAGTGCAATGGAAACTCTTATGCCAGTTTGTGAGCACTTTCCTGCTATGAGCACCAGACCCACTCGGAATTTCATTTGGACTGCCCAGGTTTATCGTCAGTTGACCTTGGTCGCTGGCATGTCACCGGCATGCTCTTGATTTTAACCCTGTCCTGAGAAGTGAAAAGCCAGTGTGCTCCCAACAAAGACTGAAGGAACCGTCCTAAAAATTCATTTCCCAGGATGTGAGCATTTATTGCCTATCGCTAGTTTGATGAAACTGCGTGGCTTGCTAGGCCACTTCGGAGGGCAGTTAAGAATCATATATAGGCCAGACCAGGTAAGGACGGCGGGTTTACTTCCCTAAAGGACATTAGTGAACCAGTTAAGTTTTTACAACAATCCAACAGCCTCGTGGTCACTTTTACTGATACCAGATTTTTAATTCCAGATTTTTTTTTAAATGAATTCAAATTCTAAATCGGAATTTGAACTCGCATTCTGTGTGTTATTAGTCCTGTAACATAACCATTACACCACCAGACCCATCTCCTCACATTCCTTCAAGGGTCCCTCAGGAGACTAGAGTTATCGTTGCAATGAGGATAGCTCATTACTTGTATGAATCTGCGGCTTTGTTGGGTAAAGGGAGGATTCAGTAATAAATGGGTTGCCTCCAAAACAGATCTCATTGTCTCGTAGCAACAAATAAGGAGCATCATAGATGAATCTGGACATCCATGTTAAGGTTGGATTGTAAAATCAACCCGTTGACATTAGGTCCAGTTTCACAAATTGACAGGGAACGAAACAGCCAGGAATCCTGGCTTCCTGTTGCTCACTTACTATCCCAGGGAGCACCTTTCACTCTATTTAATTTGTCAACTGTGCATGTACTGGCTGAAGATATCCGTCAAAAAAAAGGCCACAATGGTGAAATGCAGCACGGAAGGAAGGAAATATGAAGGAGTCAAGATTAATGGTCCGGAATTTGCGGAAGTAATAATGGCTAGGCTGTCAGCACTTGCCGTTATTACTGGGTAAAACTGACAGCAACTTCTGGCGTCCACACATGCGCAGTTAAACGCAGAAATCCGGAAGTTGCTGTCAGTGATACCCTAATCCTCCGCAGGGTGCGCTGTTTCAGTCTTCACCGATAGAATCATTTAGAAATCACTGATTTGTAGTCAACTTCAACTATTTATACACTATTCTACTGTAAGGAGCAATGATAAAGTTAAACCTTGTTCAATCAGGAGTAACTGAGTTTTTAACAGCGTACTAAGTCATAATTAATGCTGAACAACCTCTCTGTCCCTGAAAAACTAATTTTATAAGTGTGGAGTCTCATTCCCTCAGAATAACATTTAAAAATCACAGATTTTTAATAAAATGTTTTTTTTTAATAAAGTTTTTGTTCTGATATTTACATTTCTCCCTTAACCCCATTTTGCTGCCTGTACAATGATTTAAATGTGATTTAAATTCCCTGCTTTTTACTTCCTGCTTTATTGTCCGTGAGAATTCTTCAGTCTGATTGACTGATCAGCCTGCCTGCTGCCTGCCCTGTTGCTGGACGCCACACCTCCCCTGTAGAAGGTGCCAAATTGAAACTGACATCGGAAAAGAGGAGGTCTGCGCTTTAGAGCCCATTAAATCTTTATGGGCAGCTTTTTTTCGAGGTCAGCGGCGAGCGCTGTCCCTTCGCTGCTGACCGCAAAATCTGGGCCAATGTATTTTCTTTTTTTGGAAGGGATGTACGGAGACAGGTTGTAAATTACAATTCTTATACTCTATAATGATGCGTCACAGACCTTTATTCTCTCCTCAACTATTGTTTTGTTTCATTCACAGTTTCCAACAAATGGATCCATGAGCGAGGACAAGAGTTCAAGAGATCGTGTGGATTGACAGAGGTGGATTGAGCTTGTGGTCCATGCTGTTATCCCTCTTTATTCCCTTCCCTTCTTTTATCAGGACAAGCAAACTGTCAGGATTTGATTTTTCTCCTTCAAGTGCATCCTTATGCATTCCCCTTTGATCATTTCATCACTGTGTTATTTTCATTCCATTCCATTTTTTCTTTCCCCCCCCCCCCCCCTCCCCTCCCCACAACGAGATGTACTGTGATATTCATTGGAAAAAAAACCCTTCTTGTGGTATTTTCAGTTGGTGGTCTACTGTGTACATGCAGGTAATTCACCCTCAATTCGACTAGAATACTCATGTAATGCTGTCTGAGAGAAGACAACAATCGTTTCACTTTGGGGAAAGAAGTGGATGAAAATATCAGAGCAATCACTTTTCGTTCATCCTTTGTGTCCTACTGACTTACGAATTGGAACAGAGAAAGACACGTGCAGTTTGGACCCATCGTTCCTCCACATGGATGCAGCTCCACGAATCTCCCATTCTCCACAGCTCAGCGCGCCTCTCCTGGGCAGCCTCTGCCTTTTGAGGCCCTCAAAACCTTGTTCAAACACTCCAGTTAAGTAGAAGGTTCACGTGAAAACTGTTCGGCCATTCCAGCTTAACTTATCTATTTACATGAGGGGGTTTCATATTATCGTTTTGTCTGCTTATTTTCACTTTTGAGGATCTCCTCAGCAGACCTCCATTCGGTTTTGAGCATCTGATCATAATTTTATCCTTTTTTTCGCTAAATTGCAGATGTTGAGTGCTCCCTTTAAGCAACTAAATTAATCCAAATCTCTTCTAAATTACAATAAGCCTGAAGTGCAAACAGAAAGTGTCCAACCAATTTGAGTTATTTTTAGTGACAGTCTTAATTGTTTCTCTGAGGACCTTCATTGCACTGAAAATGAGCCCTGGTTCAGAGGTTAATATGTAGCAGCCCAAGAAGGCAGCCCACCACCACCTTCTCAGGGCAACTAGGAACGGGCAATACATGCAGCTTTGCCAGTGCTGCCTACATCCTGAGAACAAATAAAGAAAAATAATAATTGGGCTCAGCTGAATATATTAAACTAAATAAATTGATGAAAAAATGTAATGGCCCAAAAATTCGTGAGGAAGCCTTCGTGCGAGGGTAAGGCCTCCCCGCGATCTCTCACTCCGCGTTGGCTTTTTCAGTTCCAGCTCGCACGAACTTGATGTTCTGGACAGCTGCTGTGCTGGGCTTGCGTATCCCACCGGCGTAGTTAATTCGTGTGAGCTGTGGGATCACGTGACTCAGTTAGAGCCAATGGCAGCACACCATCTTCCATTCATAACTTTCACATAAGTGCTGTGAAAGTTATGAATACTATAGCCCCCCAAAAGAACCGCTAAACCTCAATTAAATTTTTTTTAAAACCATCACATTAATAAAATAAGTATAGTTAAATAAATTAACCATTTTAAATAAAAAATTAAATTTTTGAAAAAATTTAAAATCTTTTAAAAAGTTATAAAAATAAACTTACCTGTCTTTAAAGTCTCTAAAAAAGATATACCTGTTAAAAAAAATTCAAAATAATACTTAATTCACTACTTACCTTGTTAAAAGTGGGTCTTACTCCTTTTTTTATGTGTAGAATCTTCCGTACTTACCTGCGCGTTGAAACCACTAAGTGCACAGCGTGCGCGCAGCCTGTAGCGCGCACGCGGTTCACCTAGGACCCGCCCCCTTTTCCATTCACCAAGTGCCGGTTTTCAGCGCATGCGCAGTGCATGCAGAAAACCGGCAATTGGAGACAGAATACGCGAGAGTACACAGTGCGTACTCTCGCGTAGCGGGACTAATTTTTGGGCCAATATCTCCAACTTGAGGATGAATATTTTATGAGCAAACTCATAACAGGTTCATGCTGGGAAAGGGATACAATCTTATACAAAGTCTATTTTTGCAAAGTTCCTTCTTGACTTGGCTTTTGACCCACCGCCTGGAAATGTAAGCTCATGGAGCCTCTCTCAAACCTGCTTTTAATTTAAAAATTAAACATTAACAGAACTAGACGTGTCATTAAAATTGCAAAATGTTTAGTAATGATATACAGGCCATCTGTTTTATTGACCTGACTTCTCTGTAATGGCGCCAGAGTGGCCATTTTAGAATCAAGACCACTAGCAGTCAGACTATCCCAGCATGCTATTGTTACAGCAACATAACAGGGTCAATTTTAACTGTTCCCGCCAGGCGGGAAAAAAGGGCGGCAGGGGTTTTTGTACCCCGCCCAATTGTCCTTCATTAAAACAGAGAGTAGGGGGTTAAAGGTAATTACTCAGACTGGCAAAAGGTGGGAAGTGGTGTTCCACAAGGATCGGCGCTGGTTGTTCACCATTTACATCAACGATTTGCACTTGGGAATCGGAAGTACAATTTCAAAATTTGCAGACGACACCAAATTGGGGGTGGGGGTGGGGGGGGGGGGCGGGGGTTAATACTGAGGAAGACTGCGACAAAATACAAAACATTAATAGTCTTGCAGAACGGGCGTGCAATTGCCAAATAAATTTCAATATAGATAAATGTGAGGTGGTAAGAAGAATAAGGAGGCCACATAGTGCTTGGAAAAAAAGAGTCTAAATGGGGTAGAGGAGCAAATAAACAGATCACTAAAAGTAGGGATATAGGTTAATAAGGCCATTAAAGAAAGCAAACAAAGCACTCGGGTTAATTTCCAGAGGGATAACATTGAAAAGCAGTGAATCAAATGAGGTCCTGCTGTTAAATTTGGCCAGTTCTTCACATTTCCGGGCTCTAAGACGCTGCCCCCCCACCCCCCCCTCCCCCACCCCCTCCCCCCCCGCCCCCGCCCCATACTCTCTCCACCTCCCCACAAATATCGGGGCCCATGTTTCCACTTGTGGGGGAGACCAAATCTCGGGGCCATGAATATAAAATAGTCACCAATAAATCCAATATGGAATTCAATAGGAACGCACTACCACTAGGGGTAGTTGAGGCGAATAGCATGGAAGCATTTAAGGGGAAGCTCCAGATAAGTACATGAGGAAGAAAGGAATGGAAGGATATGCTGATAGAGTTAGATGAAGTAGGGTGGGAGGAGGCTCGTGTGGCGCATAAACACTGGCACAGACCAGTTGGGCTGAATGGCCTGTTTCTGTGCTGTAAATTTTATTTCCTGCCTTGAAGGAATGGTTATAATGACCACAATAAATTACAGTTTTACAGGGGGGAAAAAAAAATACACTGAAAAGGGGGGGGGGGGAAATACACTGAAAACAAAATGGATTCTGCTTCTGGTGATTCCTTAAGTGAAGAAGGCCTTAGCTAAGCCACATTTTAAGGCCTTAAAAGTCCTTTAATGTGTTAATAAGCCAAATATCTCCCTGCACTCGTGTATATGAAGCGATAAAGAAACTAATGCATCACTTCTTGAAGGACAAGGTGCTGTGCCAGCACGTGACGGTGAAGTTATAAATCCTCTTTTGTGTCTGCCATGTAACTGAACTGGAATCTGTAGGAACCAATAGATCTAATGCGGCCTATAATTTCTATCCTTCAAAAGCTGCGTAATGCATCCTGATCCCTATATAAGTCTAAAACCAACCGCAGTTGCTTCTCTAAGTCATTCTACTTAACTGTTGTGGCAATCGAGCAAATTGTGTTGAAAACCCACAGAAGCGGAATATTACCTGTGTGATTCTGTGCTGCTTTTACCAATTTCACTCCAAAGAATAGCAAGTTTGGTTGGGTCATCGCAAATGCAGAATATTACTGATGTTTTATTTCATTTGCCTTTTTACCTCTGGTGTTTTACATTGCATATATTTTGTTTAAATATAGAGTGGTTTTATTAACTTTTTTTTAAAATCTTAATTTTATTAATTTTGTTTTTAGTATTTTTTGAATGGAGCACAAATGCCACAAAGTGATTGGAGGAAGTCGTGGTCCAACTGTTTACTGTGCTAGAATGAATGAATAAAATAAGAAAATCAGATCATTGCGGGGACTTGTCTTGGGACTGTTCTGTTGTACTTCAAAATTTATTTAAACCTGGTGACATGACCCAAACACACTCTGGCAATTGAGCAATCCTTTCCAAACCAGAGGCCCCAATTTTAATCGGGCGGTGGGCAGTTAAAATGAGACTAGTCACTTACCAGCTCTGATCCAGCTGCCTACCCGCTGGGTCCCGATATTAACCCGCTCTTTAACCAAGTAGGGTCTTTCTTTAAAAATGCAGATTGGGTCCCAATGATGTCATTGGGACCTGAGTGCAATTTTAGTCAGAGCCCTGAGTAGAGAAGCAGTGACAGCTTCTCCATCAGGCCAGACCTGATGGGAGGTGAGCTGTGGGCCAGAAGAGGCTCAAGCAGCTTAGTTGGAAAAACTTTAGTTTAGGATTCCTTGTGGGCCGGCAGGGGCATGAGGGTACCTCCGGGCCTGACAGGGAGGCTTTTGGCCTCCCTTGCCCCGGCTCCGGCTCCTCCCCCTCCCCCACCAATCGCAGCCAGAAAGCCCCCCACCCCTCGATCATGGCCAGAATGAACCCCTCCCGCCACCTACGATCGTCTCCAGAGATCCCCTTGGATCGCCTCCAAAGCCCCACCCCACCTCGACTGACGGCCAGGGACCGCTCCCATGGGATCCCGGCTGCTTCTCTCCTGCCGCTGAACTGCCGCTCCCGCCCGGCGGCCAGCTAGTGGATCTGGCCGGGTTCGGGCGGGACTCCGGGAGAATTCATTCAAATCCACGTCCCAGGACTCCCCGAGTTCACCGTTCGTTTCCGAGCTCGCACGCTCAGTTCCCGACCCTACTTTCAAATCCACAGTCCTGGTGGTAGACATTGGGTATCCTCTGCTTCCATTTTGCTCAAGTGATTTCTCAGCTAGGCTGCCACCTGGCAATGCTTCCAGAGGGGACTGGGGAGCAAAAAGACAAACAGAGATTGTCTGTAGAAATTGGGCCTCATGCTGGTCATTTACAGCCTTAATGGTGTCAGGATGACACTGAGGTCCAGAATGTTGCACAAAAATTAAGCTTTTTAACTTTTATTGCAAGTCCCCGTCCTTTATCAAAGGCTGGAAACTGTCCTTCACCAGGTCTTCCCTACTTACATAGAATTACATAGGATATACAGTACAGAAACAGGCCATTCAGCCCAACCAGTCCATGCCGGCGTTTATGCTCACTCGAGTCTCCTCCCATCTTCTTCGAAATAGTGCCACAGGATCTTTTACGTCCACCTGAGAGAGCAGACATGGCCTTGGTTTAACGTCTCATCCAAAAGACAGCACCCCCAACAGTGCAGCACTCTCTCAGCACTGCACTGGAGTGTCAGTTTAGATTTTTGTGCTCAAGGGCTGAATTTTGCCGGCACTCAGAATGCCGGTTTGGAGGCGGGTCCGCTGTCAAAACTGAAATGTTTGACAGCATGTTGGGAACCTGCTCCAAACCCACCTCCATGTAAGTTTCCAAAGTGTTGCATCTGTGATTTCAGAACAGACCCAACGCCAAGCGGCAGGGGAGGCATTTAAGATAGTTAAATGCATGTTAAATGCTTGTTAACTACTATTTTGCCAGCCTATTTCTATTTTACCACATTTTTAACGGGGTTCAGGTCATTCGGAGATCACGTCAGGTAAGTAGGTCGGGTTCTCTATGTCTCCCCATTGCTGTGAATAGGTGACAGCTTCAAAAGTGGTATGAAAACTACCATTTCACAGCTGTTCATTTTCCAATGTCAGAAGCTTGAGCCTTCAGGACTTAGAAGACACTTTTGAGCTTTATGCAGTTTGGAAGTGTTTGGAGTAAGCCCTCGATCCACTGTTACCTCCCTGAAGCAAGCTCTCTCACCATTGACAGATCACTTCTGTCATCTCAACTTCAGCTACCATCTATTCCAGTCATGATGCGGAGATGCCGGTGTTGGACTGGGGTGGACAAAAATGAGAAGTCGCACAACACCAGGTTATAGTCCAACAGATTTATTTAAAATTACGAGCTTTCGGAGCTGTTGCCCCTTCGTCAGGTAAAGGTACAATGAGGGAATCTATTACACAGTATATAAACACAGAAAGCAATTTGTCTGCAGAGATACAATCTTTCAGGGAGGCATTACATCAAAGACACACCAGAGCACAGCCAAGACAATGAGATGGGTCACAGGGGGTCCAACTTGTCAAATCCTGCCGTCTGCAGTTGAGCTTTTAACCTTTTTTTTTTATTTTTATTTTTTTGGGGGGGGTTTTTGTGTTTTTTTTTAAACTGGAAAGACAGACAATGATGTCAAGTCACGTTCTGTAGCGTGACATGAACCCGAGATCCCTATTGAGGCCGTCCTCATGGGTGCGGAACTTGGCTATCAGTTTCTGCTCGATGATTTTGCGTTGTTGTGTGTCTCGAAGGCCGCCTTGGAGAACGCTAACCCGCAGATCCGAGTCAAGGACATTCAGCCTCGGATCTGCGGGTTAGCGTTCTCCAAGGCGGCCTTCGAGACACACGACAACGCAAAATCATCGAGCAGAAACTGATAGCCAAGTTACGCACCCATGAGGACGGCCTCAATAGGGATCTCGGGTTCATGTCACACTACAGAACGTGACTCGACATCGTTGTCTGTCTTTCCAGTTTTTAAAAAAACACACACAAAAAACCCCCCAAAAAACCAAAAAAATAAAAATAAAAAATAAAGGTTAAAAGCTCAACTGCAGACGGCAGGATTTGACAAGTTGGACCCCCTGTGGCCCATCTCATTGTCTTGGCTGTGCTCTGGTGTGTCTTTGATGTAATGCCTCCCTGAAAGATTGTATCTCTGCAGACAAATTACTTTCTGTGTTTATATACTGTGTAATAGATTCCATCATTGTACCTTTACCTGACGAAGGGGCAGCAGCTCCGAAAGCTCGTAATTTTAAATAAATCTGTTGACTATAACCTGGTGTTGTGCGACTTCTCATTTTTATCTATTCCAGTAACATCGGTGCCCTTGAAAAAATCTCACCTTGGTCCTCTGAATCCCTCCACGATCAGCCCCAACACCAACAACACCAGGCACACCAACAACAATACCAACCTTTTCCGCAATCACCTGATGCTGCACAGGACACAGGGCATCAGCATTCGACCACATTGCTGCCTGGGAGGCCAGCAATGGCATCACCATGGCCAGATTTACTTCACTTGACGCTGTACACCCTGACTGCCACATGATGCACCAGGTTGACACCACCCCACACCAGCATCATAAAGCATCCCTATAATGTCCAAGCCATTCCTTTCACACTCATCACAATTGGGGGGGGAAAGTTATGTCTCAACATTCACTGGAACTCACTAAGACACTTCCAAAGGTGAGCACAGATCTGTCCAATAAGGTAAAGTGTTGAAAATATAGATTTCAATGTTTGACAACACATTAACAGAAACTTCGCATGAACATTGGCTAAACCATCCAGGTGCCTATCCTTGGGTGTTGTTAGTTCGTATGCTTGCAGTAGGTTGAGGGTAAGTTCGAGGGGTGGCTAGTGAGATGGGGAAGTGATAATGTAGATAGAGAGGGATGGGTGGAGGTGCAAGGTAAGCTGGTGTGAGTAAGGATGTGCAGGAGTAGGGTAGGGAAGGCAGAGTGATGTTGATGTGATGAGTGGCACAGCAGGATAAGGTTGAGTGTGGCTTGACAGTAACGTTTCATGATCTGCTCAGATCATTGAAAGGCTTGTGACACTGCAGCCTGGTCCACCTGACAACATCCCTGCTTGTGTCCTCCTGTGCAATGTGCAACCAGGCTGCGTTGATCGCCTGAGGAGGGCTCTTCCACCCATGGGAAGGGAAGAGAACCTCCCTGTGTGCTGTGACTCCCTCTGAGTCATGGGAGAGCCTGGGTGCAGCCATGCACCTCTGTACAGTGCTCGTCAGTGTTTGCAGCACCTCAATGCTGTAGAACACTGACAGCAGAACTGTCAAGATCAATTTGGACATGGCTCCTTTAAGGAAACCAGCTGATGACGCGTCATCAAATGACGTAATCAGACCCGCTTCCTATTAATTGGCCGGGAACTTTGCAGAGCGGGCTTAACAAGCCCAATCAACGGGAAATCGCTTGGAGAGTGCGGGCTGCAGTAGGCAGCGGGCTGGGACCGCGACACCGACCCCGGCCGCCCAGGACCAGCCTCGGTCGGCGAAATCGCAGCCCAAGTCTCTGGAGTGGGACTATGAACCCACAACCTTCTGAGTCAGAGGCGAGAGTGTGATCAACTGAGCCACAGCTGACACTATAACACTGTAGAGAATTCATTTTTGTTAACCAAAGGTATTCAGGGATATGGGGCAAAGGCGAGTATGTGGAATTAGGTCACAGATCAGCCATAATCTCATTGAATGGTGGAACAGGCTCAAGGGGCTAAATGGCCTATTCCTGTTCCTATGTTCCTAGGTAAGTTATTAGTTATGATTCATTTCCGAAGTTATTAGTTCTGATTCATTTCCAAAGGGACACAGCACATACACTCTCCAGTAAAAAGCTGCATAGAACAAAGAGCAAAAGTCAATTTCCTAGAGATACACTTATTATAATCGATTGTGGTTTCTCAGATATTCTCCCAACCCCCAGAGCTTTAACAAAAAATAACTTACATTTATATAGCACTTTTTACATAGGATATACAGCACAGAAACAGGCCATTCGGCCCAACCAGTCCATGCCGGCGTTTATGCTCCACTCGAGCCTCCTCACGTCTTTCCTCATCTAACTCTACCAGCATAACCCTGTATTAATTCACCCTCATATGCTTGTCCAGCCTCACCTTAAATGCATCTATAATATTTGCTTCAACCACTCCCTGTAGTAGTGAGTTCCACATTCTCACTGTTCTCTGGGTAAAGAAGTTTCTTCTGAATTCCCTATTTGATTTCTTGGTGACTATATTATATTGATGGTCTCTAGTTTTGCTCTTACCCACAAGTGGAAACTTAGGCCTGGATTTTGCTCACCTCGGCGGGTCCGTGGTGGACGATGTCGGTGGAGGGTCCCGACCCCGCTGCTGGCTCCATCCCGCTCTGTGAAATGAATTTCCCTTGATTGGGCTTGTTAAGCCTGCCCAGCGCGTTTCCCAGCCAATTAGAGGAAGCGGGTCTGGTGACGTCATTTAGAGTCAGAGAGTCATAGAGTTATACAGCACAGAAAGAGGCCCTTCGGCCCATCGTGTCCGCGCCGGCCATCAAGCCCTGTCTATTCTAATCCCATTTTCCAGCACTTGGTCCGTAGCCTTGTATGCTATGGCGTTTCAAGTGCTCATCTAAATGCTTCTTGAATGTTGTGAGGGTTCCTGCCTCTACCACCCTTTCAGGCAGTGAGTTCCAGATTCCAACCACCCTCTGGGTGAAAAAGTTTTTCCTCAAATCCCCTCTAAACCTCCTGCCCCTTACCTTGAAACTATGCCCCCTGGTTATTGACCCCTCTACTAAGGGGAAAAGTTCCTTTCTATCTACCCTATCTATGCCCCTCATAATTTTGTACACCTCAATCAGGTCCCCCCTCAGCCTTCTCTGCTCTAAGGAAAACAACCCCAGCCTGTCCAGTCTCTCTTCATAGCTGAAGCGCTCCAGCCCAGGTAACATCCTGGTGAATCTCCTCTGCACCCTCTCCAATGCAATCACATCCCTCCTATAGTGTGGCGACCAGAACTGCACACAGTATTCCAGCTGTGGCCTAACTAGCGTTTTGTACAGCTCCATCATAACCTCCCTGCTCTTATATTCTATGCCTTGGCTAATGAAGGCAAGTATCCTATATGCCTTTTTAACCACCTTATCTACCTGTCCTGCTGCCTTCAGGGATCTATGTACATGCTCACCAAGGTCCCTCTGATCCTCTGTACTTCTTAGGGTCCGACCATTCATTGTGTATTCCCTTGCCTTGTTAGTCCTCCCAAAATGCATCACCTCACACTTTTCAGGGTTAAATTCCATTTGCCACTGTTCTGCCCATCTAACCAATCCGTCTATATCGTCCTGTAGCCTGAGGCTTCCCTCCTCGCTATTTACCACTCCACCAATTTTCGTGTCATCTGCGAACTTACTGATCATACCTCCTACATTCATATCTAAATCATTAATGTACACTACAAACAGCAAAGGACCCAGCACCGATCCCTGTGGTACACCACTGGACATAGGCTTCCAGTCACAAAAACAACCTTTGACCATCACCCTCTGCCTCCTGCCACTAAGCCAATTTTGGATCCAATGTGCCAAATTGCCCTGGATCCCATTTGATGACGTGTCATCAGTTGGTTTCCTAAAAGGGACCATGTCCAAATTTATTTTTGACATTTGTGCTGTCAGTGTTCTATAGCATTGAGGTGCTGCAAATCATTTTCAGCTGCTTCACTAATGACCTCGACTCCAACATAAGGTCAGAAATGGGAATGTTCGCTGATGACTGTACAGTATTCAGTGCCATTCGCAACTCCTCAGATAATGAAGCAGTCTATGCCCGCATGCAACAAGACCTGGATGACATTTGGCTTGGGCTGATAAGTGGCAGGTAACATTCATGTCACACAAGTGACAGGCAATGACTGTCTCCAACAAGCGAGAGTCTAACCACTGCCCCTTGACATTCAACGGCATTACCATCGCCGAAACCCCCACCATCAACATCCTGGGGGGGTCACCATTGACCAGAAACTTAACTGGACCAGCCACATAAATACTGTGGCAACAAGAGCAGGTCAGAGGCTAGGTATTCTGCAGTGAGTGTCTCACCTCCTGACTCCCCAAAGCCTTTCCACCATCTACAAGGCACAAGTAAGGAGTGTGATGGAATACGCTCCACTTGCCTGGATGAGTGCAACTCCAACAACACTCAAGAAGCTCGAAGCTCGACACCATCCAGGACAAAGCAGCCCACTTGATTGGCACCCCATCCCCCACTGTAACCATTCACTCCCTCCACCACTGGCGTACCGTGGCTGCAGTGTGTACCATCTACAAGATGCACTGCAGCAACTCACCAAGGCTTCTTCGGCAGCACCTCCCAAACCCGTGACCTCTTCCACCTAGAAGGACAAGGGCAGCAGGCGCATGGGAACACCATCACCTCCAAGTTCCCCTCCAAGTCACACACCATCCTGACTTGGACGTTTATCGCCGTTCCTTCATCGTCGCTGGATCAAAATCCTGGAACTCCCTAACAGCACTGTGGGAGTACCTTCTCCACACGGACTGCAGCGCTTCAAGAAGGCGACTTGCCACCACCTTCTCAAGGGCAACTAGGGATGGGCAATAAATGCTGGCCTTGCCAGCGACGCCCACATCCCATGAACGAATATTAAAAAAAACACTGACAAGCACTGCACAGAGGCACAGGGCTGCACCCAGACTCTCCCATGACTCCCTCCGTGTGCTTATCGAGGGAGTCACAGCACGCAGGGAGGTCCTCTTCCCTTCCCATGGACGGAAGAAGACCTCCCCAGGAGATCAACACAGCCTGGTTGCATGTTGCACAGGAGGACACAAGCAGGGATGTGGTCAGGAGGACTTGGGTGCAGTGCCGCAAACGTTTCAATTATCTCAGTATATCACGAAACGTTAGTACAAAGCCACACTCAACCTCATCCTGCTGTGTCTCTCATCACATCCCCATCACTCTGCCTTCCCTACCCTATTCCTGCACATTCTTACTCACACCAACTTACCTTGCACCTCCATCCATCCCTCTCTATCTATATTATTACATCCCCATCTCACTAGCCACCCCTCACACTCACCCTCATCCTAGTGCAATCATACCAACTAACAACACACAAAGATAGGCACTTGGGTGTTTTATGCAATGTTCATGTAAAGTTTCTGTTAACGTGGTGTCAAACATTGAAACCTTTATTTGCAGCACTTTGCGTTCTTGGACAGATTTATGTGCACCTTTGGAAGTGGCTTAGTGAGTTGCAGTGAATGGTGAGAAATAACAATACCCCCCGCAATGGTGATGAGTGTGAAAGGAATGGCTTGGGCAATTTTAGGGATGCTTTATGCTGTTGGTGTGGGGTGGTGCCAACCTGGCACATCATGTGGCAGCCAGGGTGTACAGCGTCAAGTGAAGTAAATCTGGTTATGGCGAGGCATCCCTGGCCTCCCAGGCAGCAATGTGGTCGGGTGCTGATGCCCTCTGTCCTGTGCAGCATCAGTTGATTACGCAGAAGATTGGTGCTGCTGGTGTACCTGGTGCTGCTGGAGTTCGGGCTGATCGTGGTGGGATTCTGAGGACCAAGGTGAGAGAGTATAAAGGGCACCCATGCTGATGGAATAGATGGCAGGTGAAGTAGAGATGACAGAAGTGATCTGTCAATAGTGAGAGAGGTAATGAGGTCAGACTGGATGGAGACTTGTGTAAAGACTTGCAGCATTCTGAATCTGTTGTGGAAATTCAGTGAGGAACAGCTTGTGGCTGAGGGAAGATATCTCTGTAAGGTGGGAGCTTTTACTTTACATTTGAAGCTGTCAACTCATCAGCTGATTCAATGGCCACTGAACTCCCGCCTCAGCTTCACAGACGCGGTCCACGACCAGCGTGGACCCCGTGGGCGAGCTGTCAAAGACAAAAGGTAAGCTGAAAATCATTCTTAAGTGGCTCTAAACAAGTCACTAATTACTGGAATTGGTTTGCCCACCACTGCCTGTCGGGTCTGCTCAGCGCTGACAGACCCGACATCGGGAAAGTTGCGTGGTACGGAGTTGACAGCAGATTCCCAAACCGTTGTCAAAAATATCAAATTTCCCACCCGACCCGTCACCAATCCCGTCCGCTGACCCCCCTGAAAATTCCGACCTTACTGTCTGGGGGAATTTTAACCTTAAAAAAATGGGTGGGTTGCGGGCATGGGGGCAGTTAAAGTGTTAAAAATGTGAATCCCGACATGAACCCGCCTCCAATCCGCCCACTTCCACTGTTACCGGAGGCGGGATGGGGACGGGCAGCCAACCCGCTGCCAGAAGACGGGTCACCCATGTAAATATTATAATGAGTCTGGAAGCCTCTTCTTTAGTCTCCATTTTGTCTTTAACTTTAGCTGGTCGGGTTTTGTGCACCTCATGAAACCCACCAGCTAATGCAAGGTGAGGACTGCTGCATCCAGGAGGTAAGTGCCCTTACACTGACCTCCTGGAGCCAGGGTCCCTACCTAACCCACCCCCCCCCCCCCCCCCCGCAATCAGAGATCCCCCCACCAGGCCTCTGATTCCCGCCCCCCCCACCCCCCCCGGCCTCCCCACAGGCCTCCACCCGCGCGCACCCCCCCCCACTCCTCCGATCACCCCCCATTCCCCCGTGCTGCTCCTCCGGCCCTCGATCCCTTCAGGCCCCCCCCCCTGTGCTGCTCTTCCGCCCCCCCCACCCCCCACCCCCGTCCTCACCCGCCCGCCCACCCCCCTAATCTGCTCCCGGTCCCCCATCCTTACCCGACACCCCTGCCCCCCGTGCTGGTCCCGGCCGGCCCGCGATGGTCTGGAAGCTCCCCCCACCCCAGTCCTCCGGCCAGCCAGTGATGTTCTGGACCCCCCGTGCTGTCAATAGTGTGTGCTACCAGATGAGCCCATCTACGGAAGGGTACCACTAAAACAATTTGTTCAAGACAAGCTAAAAGTGCGTATGTAATCCAAATATGATTCTGTCTCAGTTATCAACGTAGCACAGTATGACCGCCTTTTGTGACTGCCGAAAGCTCACAATGCAGCAAGATAACACATCAATCATAGTTTGTGGCGTCTTTCCATTCTCCACTCACTGACTAAATAAATAATTACAGCGTTAATGGTTGACTTTCGACATTTTTAACAGATCTTCACACTGGTCATGTCTCACTCACATTGCTGTGATTCACCCAAAAGCTTGGCAATAAGCTGATCCTCTCCATTTCTCCAGACCATAGTCGCCAATTCACAGGAAACAGATGTCTGGGTGACTGATGAAAGTACACCCCCAGGGGGAGCATTACTCAAGATACCAAAACATTAGTTATACGACATCAGTTAGCCGCAAATTGGAAATTATTGCTGTCAAAACGAGGAAAAAAGGTACGGCAAATAAAGTCAGGCCTCCCTGGATGACGAAACAGATAACCAATATGATGAAGCAGAAAAAGAGCGCGTATGACAGATGTGAGGTTGCAAATACATCTGTGAATCAGGCTATATATCGAAAGGTCAGAGGAGAAGTGAAAAAGAAAATAAATGGGGCAAAGAGAGTGTATGAGTATAGAATGGCAGCCAACATAAAAGGTAATCCAAAAGTCTTCTATAGGCATATAAATAGTAAAAGGATAGTAAGAGGAGGGGTGGGGCCGATTAGGGACCAAAAAGGAGACCTATGCATGGAGGCAAAGGGTATGGCTGAGGTACTAAATGAGTACTTTGCATCTGTCTTCACCAAGGAAGAGGATGCTGCCAAAAACATAGTGAAGGAGGAGGTAGTGGAGAAACTTGATAGGATAAAAATTGATAAAGAGGAGGTATTAGAAAGGCTGGCTGTACTTAAAGTAAATAAATCACCAGGAGTGGATGGGATGCATCCTAGGATGCTGAGCAAATTGAGGGCCGAAATCGCGGATATGGGGGTGGTGCCAGAGGACTGGAGAATTGCAAATGTTACACCATTGTTGAAAAAAGGGTGTAAAGATAAACCCAGAAACTACAGGCCAGTCAGTTTAACTTCGGTAGTGGGGAAGCTTTTAGAAACAGTAATCAGGGACAAAATTAACAGCCACTTGGATAGGTGTGGATTAATTAAGGAAAGCCAGCACGGATTTGTTAAAGGTAAATCGTGTTTAACCAACTTGATCAAGTTTTTTGATGAGATAACAGAGAGGTTTGATGCAGTTGACGTAGTATACATGGATTTCCAAAAGGCATTAGACAATGTGCCACATAATAGTCTCGCCAGCAAAGTTGAAGTCCATGGAATAAAAGGGACAGTGGCAGCATGGATACGAAATTGGCTAAGTGACAGGAAACAGAGAGTAGTGGTGAACGGTTTTTTTTCGGACTGGAGGAACATATACAGTGGTGTTCCCCAGGGGTCGGTTCTAGGACCACTGCTTTTCTTGATATATATTAATGACTTGGACGTGGGTGTACAGGACACAATTTCAAAATTTGCAGATGACACTAAACTTGGAAGTATAGTGAACAGTGAGGAGGAGAGTGATAGACTTCAGGAAGACATAAACAGGCTGGTGAAATGGGTGGACACGTGGCAGATGAAATTTAACGCAGAAAAGTGTGAACTGATACATTTTGGTAGAAAGAATGAAGAGAGGACATATAGTCTAAATGGTACAATCCTAAAGCGGGTGCACGAACAGAGAGACCTGGGGGTACAAGTGGACAAATCGTTGAAGGTGGCAAGTCAGGTTGAGAAAGCAGTTAAAAAATCTTACGGAATCCTGGGCTTCATAAATAGAGGTATAGAGTACAAAAGTGTGGAAATTATGATGAACCTGTAGAAAACACTGGTTCAGCCCCAACTGGAGTACTGTGTCCAATTCTGGGCACCACACTTTAGGAAGGATGTGAAGGCCTTAGAGAGGGTGCAGAAAAGATTTACAAGAATGATTCCAGGAATGAGGGACTTCAGTTACGGGGATAGACTGGAGAAGCTGGGGTTGTTCTCCTTGGAGCAGAGAAGATTGAGAGGAGATTTGATAGAGATGTTCAAAATCATGAGGGGTCTAGACAGAGTACATAGAGAGAAACTGTTCCCATTGGCAGAAGGCTCGAGAACCAGAGGACACAGATTTAAGGTGATTGACAGAAGAACCAAAGGCGATGTAAGAAAAATCTTTTCTACGCAGCGAGTGGTTAGGATCTGGAATGCACTGCCTGAAAGTGTGGTGGAGACAGACTCAATCTTATCTTTCAAAAGGGAGTTGGATAAGTACCTGAAGGAAAAAAAATTGCAGGGCTACGGGGAAAGGGCGGGGGAGTGGGACTAGCTGAAAGTTGGCATTGGCTCGACGGGCCGAATGGCCTTCTTCCGTTCTGTAACCATTCTATGATTCTATGAAATGGTTAATAATTCACAGTTATTGTGGGAATCATAACAAGATTATTCCAGGAAAATCTTTTTATATTTACTGCCATGATTGTTTGTGAAGTGACAAAAAAATATTTGTGGTTCTGAACTTGTTGAAAAAATTCCAGATTGGAAAATTGAAAAAAGACGTGTATTAAATAAATTAAGGGAACTGGAAACCTTTCAACTGGAACTTTTAGAAACATAGAAACATAGAAAATAGGTGCAGGAGTAGACCATTCGGTCCTTCGAGCCTGCACCGCCATTTAATGCGTTCATGGCTGAACATGCTACCTCAGTACCCCATTCCTGCTTTCTCGCCATACCCCTTGATCCCCCTAGTTGTGAGTATTATATCTAACTCCCTTTTGAATATGTTTAGCGAACTGGCCTCAACAACCTTCTGTGGTAGAGAATTCCACAGATTCACCACTCTCTAGGTAAAGAAGTTCCTCCTCATCTCAGTCTTAAATGGCTTCCCCTTTATCCTTAGACTGTGACCCCGGGTTTTAGTTTTCCCTAACATTGGAAACATTCTGCCCGCATCTAATTTGTCTAAACCAGTCAGGATTTTAAACGTCTCTATAAGATCCCCCCTCATTCTTCTGAACTCCAGAGGATACAAGTTCAGTTGATCCAGTCTTTCTTGATATGTCAGTCTGGCCATCCCAGGAATCAATCTAGTGAACCTTCGTTGCACTCCCTCAATAGCAAGAATGTCCTTCCTCAAGTTAGGAGACCAAAACTGCACACAATACTCCAGGTGTGGCCTCACCAAGGCCCTGTACAACTGTAGCATCACCTCCCTACTCCTGTACTCAAATCCCCTTGCTATGAAGGCCATCATGCCATTTGCTTTCTTGACTGCCTGCTGCACTTGCCTTCCCACCTTCAGTGACTGATGTACCATGACGCCCAGGTCTCGTTGCACCTCCCCTTTCCCTAATCTGCCACCATTCAGGTAATAGTCTGCCTCCCTATTTTTACCACCAAAGTGGATAACCTCACATTTATCCACATTGTACTTCATCTGCCATACATTTGCCCATTCACCCAACCTGTCCAAGTCACTCTGTAGCCTCCTAGCATCCTCCTCATTGTTCACACTGCCTCCCAATTTAGTGTCATCCGCAAATTTGGAGATATTACAATTAATCCCTTCGTCCAAATCATTAATATATAATGTAAACAGCTGGGGCCCCAGCACCGAACCCTGCGGTACCCCGCTGGTCACTGCCTGCCATTCTGAAAAGTACCCATTTACTCCTACTCTTTGTTTCCTGTGTGCCAACCAGTTCTCAATCCACGTCAACACATTACCCCCAATCCCATGTGCTTTAACTTTGCACACCAATCTCTTGTGTGGGACCTTGTCGAAGGCCTTCTGAAAGTCCAAATACACCACATCTACTGGTTCCCCCCCGTCCACCCTATTGGAAACATCCTCAAAAAATTCCAGAAGATTTGTCAAGCATGATTTCCCTTTCACAAATCCATGCTGACTTGGACCTATCATGTCGCCACTTTCCAAATGGTCTGTTATGACATCTTTAATAATTGATTCCATCATTTTACCCACCACCGATGTCAGGCTGACCGGTCTATAATTCCCTGCTTTCTCCCTCCCTCCTTTTTTAAAAAGAGGGGTTACATTAGCCACCCTCCACTCCTTCGGAACTGATCCAGAGTCTAAGGAATGTTGGAAAATGATCGTCAATGCATCCACTATTTCCAAGGCCACCTCCTTAAGTACTCTGGGATGCAGACCATCAGGCCCTGGGGATTTATCAGCCTTCAGTCCCATCAATTTCCCCAACACCTTTTCCCGACTGATAAGGATTTCCCTCAGCTCCTCCCTCTTACCAGATCCTTTGATCGCTTTTATTTCGGGAAGGTTGTTTGTGTCCTCCACAGTAAACACCGAACCAAAGTACTTGTTCAATTGATCTGCCATTTCTTTGTTCCCCATTATGACTTCCCCTGTTTCTGACTGCAGGGGACCTACGTTTGTTTTTACTAACCTCTTTCTTTTTACATATTTATAGAACATTTTGCAGTCCGTTTTAATGTTCTCCGCAAGCTTCCTTTCATATTTTATTTTCCCTGCCCTAATCAAACCCTTCGTCCTCCTCTGCTGAGTTTTAAAGTTCTCCCAGTCCCCGGGTTTGCTGCTACTTCTGGCCAATTTGTATGCCACTTCCTTGCTTTTAATACTATCCCTGATTTCCCTTGTTAGCCATGGTTGAGCCACCTTCCCTTTTTTATTTTTACGCCAGACAGGGATGTACAATTGCTGTAGTTCATCCATGCGATCTCTAAATGTCTGCCATTGCCCTTCCACTGATAACCCCTTAAATATCGCTTGCCAATCTAACCTCGCCAATTCACGCCTCATACCCTCAAAGTTGCCCTTATTTAAGTTCTGGACCATGGTCTCTGAATTAACTGTTTCCTTCTCCATCCTAATGTAGAACTCCACCATACTATGATCACTCTTCCCCAAGGGGCCTCGCACCACAAGATTGCTGATTAGTCCTTCCTCATTACACAACACCCAGTCCAGGATGGCCTCCCCTCTAGTTGGTTCCTCAACATATTGGTTTAGGAAACCATCCCTTAAACACTCCAGGAAATCCTCCTCCACCGTATTGCTTCCAGTTTGAGTAGCCCAATCTATATGCATATTAAAGTCACCCATGATAACTGCTGCACCTTTTTTGCATGCACCTCTGATTTCCTGTTTCATACCCTCCCCCACCTCACTACTACTGTTTGGAGGTCTGTACACAACCCCCACTAACGTTTTCTGCCCTTTGGTGTTCTGCAGCTCAACCCATATTGATTCCACATCCTCCAAGCTAATGTCCTTCCTAGCTATTGCATTAATCTCCTTTTTAACCAGCAATGCTACCCCACCCCCTTTTCCTTTTATTCTATCCTTCCTGAATGTTGAATACCCCTGGATATTCAGTTCCCAGCCTTGATTGTTCTGGAGCCACGTCTCTGTAATCCCAATCACATCATATCCGTTAACATCAATTTGCACAGTCAATTCATCCACCTTATTACGGATACTCCTTGCATTAAGACACAGAGCCTTTAGGCTTCTTTTATTAACACCCTTTGTCCTTTTAGACTTATGATTTAGTATGGCCCTTTGTGTTTCTTGCCTTTGTTTACTCGGATTTCCCTTATTGTTTCTCACCCTTCTAACATTTGTTTCTGACTGCATATTACTTCCCCCTGTTTCACTACATAGGTTCCCATTCCCCTGCCATATTAGTTTAAATCCTCCCGAACTGCCTTAGCAAATATTACCCCGAGGACATCGGTTCCAGTCCTGCCCAAGTGCAGACCGTCCCTTTTTTTACAGGTCCCACTTCCCCCAGAACTGGTTCCAAAGCCTCAGGTATTTGAATCCCTCCCTCCTGCACCACTGCTCAAGCCACGTATTTAATCTCGCTATCCTGTTCATGCTACTCTGATTAGCACGTGGCACTGGTAGCAACCCAGAGATTACTACCTTTGAGGTCCTACTTTTCAATTTAGCTCCTAGCTCCCTAAATTCTGCTTGTAGGACCTCTTCCCGCTTTTTACCTATATCGTTGGTACCTACATGCACCACGACAGCTGGTTCTTCACCCTCCCTTTCCAGAATGTTCTGCAGCAGCTCCGAGACATCCTTGACCCTTGCACCAGAGATGCACCTTTTAAAGAGGGATACATGCAACCATTATACTATTTAAAAACTGCAGCTTACTGCCAGTGTCCCTTTTAAAGAGGCTTTCCACTGCGACTCATCAAGGAAGGTGTGTCATCACCAGCACCACTGTTATGGGAACGGTAGCATTGTGGTAATGTCACTGGGCTAATAATCCAGAGGACTGGACTAATGATCCAAAGGAGACGTGAGTTCAAATCCCATCAACGGCAGCTGGGGAATTTAAATTCAGTTAATTAAATAAATCTGGAATAAAAAGCTAGTATCAGTAATGCTAACTATGAAACTATCGGATTGTCGTAAAAACCCATCTGGTTCACTAATGCCCTTTAGGGAAGGAAATCTGCCGTCCTTACCTGGTCTGGCCTATATGTGACTCCAGAACCACAGCAGATGTGATTGACTCTGAATTGTCCTCTGAAATGGCCTAAAAAGCCACTCAGTTGTAACAAACGGCTACAAAACACAATAATAAGAATGAAACCGGACAGACCACCCGGCTATGGACATGGCAATGGCACACCCAACCCTCCTCATCAACAGCTGGGGACTTGTGCCAAAATTGGGAGAGCTGTCCCACAGACTAGTCAATGATATAGTCATACTCACAGAATCATACCTTTCAGCCAATGTCCCAAACTCCTCCGCCGGCAGGACAGACCCAGGGGTGGTGGCACAGTGGTATACAGTCGGGAAGAAGTGGCCCTGGGAGTCCTCAACTTTGACTCCGGACCCCATGAAGTTTCATGGCTTCAGGCCAAGCATGGGCAAGGAAACCTCCTGCTGATTACCACCTACCGCCCTCCCTCAGCTGATGAATCAGTACTCCTCCATGCTGAACACCACTTGGAAGAAGCACTGAGAGTAGCAAGGGAACAGAATGTACTCTAGGTGGGGGACTTCAATGTCCATCGCCAAGAGTGGCTCGGTAGCACCACTACTGACCGAGCTGGCCAAGTCCTGACGGATATAGCTGCCAGCCTGGGCTTGCGACAGGTGGTGAGAGAACCAACATGAGGGATAAACCTACTTGACCTCATCCTCACCAATCTACCTGTCGCAGATGTATCTGTCCATGACAGCATTGGTAGCAGTGACCACCGCACAGTCCTTGTGGAGACGAAGTCCCATCTTCACACTGAGGACACCCTCCATCGTGTTGTGTGGCACTACCACCGTGCTAAATGGGATAGATTCAGAACAGATCTAGCAGCTCAAAACTGGGCATCCATGAGGCGCTGTGGGCCATCTGCAGCAGCAGAATTGTATTCCATCACAATCTGTAACCTCATGGCCCAGGCATATCCCTCACTCTACCATTACCATCAAGCCAGGGGACCAAACCTGGTTCAATAAGGAGTGTAGAAGAGCATGCCAGGTTGGCACCAGGCGCATCTAAAAATGAGGTGCCAACCTGGGGAAGCTGCAACGCAGGACTACATGCATCCTAAAAAGCGGAAGCAGCATGCTATAGACAGGGCTAAGCGATCCCACAATCAATGGATCAGATCAAAGCTCTGCAGTCCTACCACATCCAGTCGTGAATGGTGGTGGACCATTAAACAACTAACGGGAGGAGGAGGCTCCATGAATATCCCCATCCTCAATGATGGTGGAGCCTAGCACGTGAGTGCAAAAGACAAGGCTGAAGCATTTGCAACCATGTTCAGCCAGAAGTGCCGAGTGGATGATCCATATCGGCCTACTCCCGAGGTCCCCACCATCACAGAAGCCAGTCTTCAGCCAATTCGATTCACTCCACGTGAAATCAAGAAACGGCTGAGCGCACTGGATACAGTAAAGGCTATGGGCCCCGACAACATCCCGGCTGTCGTGCTGAAATGGGGATGTTCGCTGATGACTGCACAGTGTTCAGTGTCATTCACAACTCCTCAGTCCATGCCCGCATGCAACAAGACCTGTACGACGTTCAGGCTTGGGCTGATAAGTTGTAGGTAACATTCGCGCCACACAAGTGCCAGGCAATGACTATCTCCAACAAGCGAGAGTGTAACCACCGCCCCATGACATTCAACGGCATTACCATTGCCAAATCCCCCACCATCAACATCCTGGGGGTCACCATTGACCAGAAACTTAACTGGACCAGCCACATAAATACCGTGGCAACAAGAGCAGGTCAGAGGCTAGGTATTCTGCAGCGAGTGTCTCACCTCCTGACTCCACAAATCCTTTCCACAAGGCACAAATAAGGAGTGTGATGGAATACTCTCCACTTGCCTGGATGAGTGCAGCTCCAACAAGACTCAAGAACCTCAGCACCATCCAGGACAAAGCAGCCCACTTGATTGGCACCCCATCCCCCACCTTAAACATTCACTCCCTCCACCACCGGCGTACCGTGGCTGCAGTGTGTACCATCTACAAGATGCACTGCAGCAACTCGCCAAGGCTTCTTTGGCAGCACATCCCAAACCCGTGACCTCTTCCACCTAGAAGGACAAGGGCAGCAGGCGCATGGGAACACCATCACCTCCAAGTTCCCCTCCAAGTCACACACCATCCTGACTTAGAAGTATATCGCTGATCCTTCATCATCGCTGGTTCAAAATCCTGGAACTCCCTACCTAACAGAACTGTGGGAGTACCTTCACCACACGGACTGCAGTGGTTCAAGAAGGCGGCTAACCACCTCCTTCTCAAAGGCAATTAGGGATGGGCAATAAATGATGGCCTTGCCAGCGATGCCCTGATCCCATAAATGAATTTAAAAAATGAACATAAGAACATAAGAATTAGGAGCAGGAGTAGGCCATATGGCCCTTCGAGCCTGCTCTGCCATTCATCAGGATAAGGGGTCGGCCATTTAAGACTGCGATGAGGAGGAAATTCTTCACTCAGACAAGACAAGCAACAACCAGATCTTCGACCTCAACTCCACTTTCCCACCCAATCCCCATATCTCTTGATTCCCCTAATGTCCAAAAAATCTACCGATCTCAGTCTTGAATATACTCAACGACTCAGCAACCACAGCCCTTTGGGGTAAAGAATTCCAAAGATTCACAATCCTCTGAGTGAAGAAGAAAGTCTTAAATGGCCGACCCCTTATCCTGAGACTATGCCCCCTAGTTGAAGAGGATATCTCACTGCCAGTGCCCATTTTAGAGCTGCAATGTTCCCAAGATTGTCATTAGATTTACTATTGCAGCACAACCCTTTTTACAGCCGCCAACGGATGAATGTTAAATAGGTCAATTTACGATAGCTGTGTTATACCGTGACCTTGCTTCACTTTTCAGAAACAAATTCAAAATACAAACAGATTTGTAAATGGTTCTGCTGAACAGAATAGTGCTCCCATACTGAGCATTACAACAACTTCTGACAGAATCATTTTTACCTCAACAAAGTTCTCAGGTAAAGTTATCTGTTTTCCTTGAACGGCTAAGAGCTGAGGATGCTGCATGTTATTAAATGGCCTCTTGTATTATGAGGGCCTTCAAGTTCTCAGACTCTGTGCTTCATTGGGCCATGGGACAAAAGACAGCGGTCAAGCGCAAAGCGTACAAAAGACATCCACTTCCTCAATCACTTATACGGGGTCTGGACACCACCCCTCACCCCCCACGGCTCCTCCGGCCGGCCCGCGATCTTTTCAGACTCCCCCACCCCCCGCACCTCCGGCCAACCCCGGCCCCCACGCGATCCCTCCCTCCCTCCTCTGTGCAGCCTACTTCCACAGGCCTATCCGCCCGGAGACAGCCAGCCTCTCAATCTGAGTGGCTGCAGGTGGGAAACAGAGGCTTCCCATTCAAATCAGGCCCTGCCGTTAAATTCGGCAGGGCCTGCGGGGAACCCGTTCACCTGCGTTTCCCGACTGCCTCGGAGCCCCCCCCCCCCCCACCACCCTCCCTCCCCCCGCCACCCCTAGAGACCCAGCCTGTTCAATCTTTCCTGATAGTATAACCTCTCAGTTCTGGTATGATCCTTGTAAAAAGATTTTGCACCAGTGGCTCTACATACTTTTTATAATATGGAGACCAGAACTGTACACATTACTCTTTGTGGTCTAACCAAGGTTCTATACAAGTTTAACATAACTTCTCTGCTTTTCAGTTCTATCCCCCTAGAAATGAACCAGCCTGTTCATCCTCTCCTGATAGATATAACCTCTTAGTTCTGGTGTCATCCTTGTAAATCTTTTTTGAACCCTCTCCAGTGCATCTATATCCTTTTTATAATATGGCGATTGGAATTGCACGCAGTACTCCAAGTGTGGTCTAACCAAGGTATGATACAAGTTTAGGAACTATCTTGTATATATGGCCCCTAGTTTTGGATTCTCCCACAAGAGGAAACATTCTCTCCACATCTACCCTGTCCAACCCATTCATAATTTTAAAGTCGTCTATCACGTCTCCTCTAAGTCTTCTCTTTTCTGAAGAAAAAAGCCCCAACCTGTTCAATCTTTCCCAATAGCTATAATCTCTCAGTTGTGGTACCATCCTTGTCAATCTTTTTTGCCCTTTCTCCAGTGTTTCGATGTCATTTTATAGTATGGAGATCAGAACGGTGCACAATACTCTGAGTGCGGCCCGACCAGGATCCTATACTTGAACTGAGAGCTGACAGAACCACTCTCTCTCCCTCTCCCCAAGCTCCAGTCTAACCTTATGTTCCTGGCAGCGTATGCTTTGGAAACAGATGTGACCAATCCATTGCCATCTGTGACTGTACATGACGAGGAGCCAAGGATACGAGCTGTGCTGCGGTTTTGAAAAAGAAATCAATCAACCCTCTGGTGGGATAAGTTTGCTTGTACGGTTCTTTTTACAAACTGCTGTCCAGTTAGAGTTTCCAGCTCCAGCACCACCTCGGTGAGTGAGCTTAGCACTAAAATCAAAACCAGGTATAGTGTTTGGGACCAGAAGGAGCATGTCAACTAAGGACAGCTAATGCCAGAATCTGTGGTGTTTACATCTGAGAAATAATCTCAAGGTGGAGCCTTGTAACAGAACCACATTGTATGTTTTCAGTAAAGTTTTACGACAGTGCTTGATGGGGCGATCCCAAGGTCCCTCCCCACACTCTATGAGCAGTTTCGATTAGCCGGAAGAAGTCAACGTGAACTTTATTTTACTATCTGGACGTTTTACAAAAGGGAGTTGCTATGGAAACGATTGCTGTCTGGCAGCGAATGCATGATCCAGGCCCCTCTCTGTTTAGCGAGAGTGACCATGGAACTAGAACGAGCATAATGACAGATGGATGTCTCACCAAGGGCTATTTCCCCTGGCTGTAGAGTTTAGAACTCGGGAGCATAGTCTCAGGATAACGGGTCGGCCATTTAGGACTGAGATGAGGAGAAATTTCTTCACTCAGAGGGTTGTGAATCTTTGGAATTCTCTACCCCCAGATGCTCAGTCGTTAAATATATTCAAGACAGAGATCGATAGATTTTTGGACACTAAGGAAATCAAGGGATATGGCGATCAGGGCAGGAAAGTGGACTTGAGGTGGAAGATCAGCCATGATCTTATTGAATGGCGGAGCAGGCTCGAGGGACCGTATGGCCTACTCCTGCTCTTATTTCTTATATCCTTATATCTCAGATCATTACCAAGCATATCTATTTAGACCCACTTCGTACACTTGCTACAGAATGAACTAAATTTTATTCATTTACTTTTCTCTAATTTTATTTTCCGTTCCACTCCTGACCTCACACTAGGGTATGATTCTACAGCAGGCCACCCTCCAAGGAACTCATCTAGATGGTCATTCGTTGTGCGTGAACAGAAACTTGAGTTTTTCCGTGCTGTTTAATAGAGAGGATCAATGTTGAGATCAACTGGCAACTGTTGAATGACCCAGGAAAGATCATGAGGTAGTGTTTTAAAAGTGGGAACCTGGCAGATTGTTCCCCGCTCTCGCCCTGACACAATCATTCTTACCCTGAACACTTTCTCATGTGATGATTAGTAATCCTCTTCATTAACAGCACAGATTCACTGCGATGAGGCAGCATATGAAGAAAGACTTGGAAACACTGGGGCGCTTGAAATTATGAAGGGATGAAACAGGCAGATAGAAACAGATTGTTTCCAGTGATTCAGGGATCTGGAACAAAGGGATGTTGATATAATATTAAATGTAAGAGATTTAGGACAGAGAGCAAGAGACACTCTTCAGTTGCACAGAGGGTTGTGAGGCTGCGGAATGCACTACCGTATTTGGTGATTGAAGCAGAGAGCATGGGCCGGAATTTCCTTGGGTCTCCCTCTCTGCTGCCGTAACTTTGGCAGAAGTTTGGTGGAAACCACGCCAACTCATGTAATTCTCAGTGTCAGTCAACGTTTAAGAATCGGTTAAATAGGTAGGTGGAGGTAAGGGGGATAAAGGGATATAGAAGCAGGGCGGGTGCATTGGATTAAGAGTTCGGCTCGTGCGGAGGGTAAACACAAACAGGGACTGGTTGGACCAAATGGCCAGCTTCTGTGTTGTCATTTCTATGTGAAAAAGAAAGAAATTAGCTTTACATTTACATAATGCCTTTCACTCCCTGAATAGTGCAGTGAAGTGCTGGTCTGGATTATGTACTCAAATGAGTGACATGTGGCTTGAACCCACAACTTTCTAACACAGAGTAAAGAGTGTTACCATTGAGCCAAAGATGGCGCCTAGCTATGTAATTACACTACCAGCAGTGTACATCTAGGCTTATGTAGTTTATGAACAATGGGCTTTGACATTCATTGAATCAGCTCTATGTGCAACACAGCATACTATGTGAAGGTCATTTGGCTTGAGTCCCAATACAGAAATGCAACATAATTAACCAAGCTTATAATGAAAGAAAAGGCCATTGGGCCACGGAAGCTCATTGAATGCGGCAGTGACTCATGTTTCGCTCAGACTTTGCAGCATTGCCCAAGGCTGAGAAATGAATCCCAGTGCTGTTTGTGACAGGAAAGCATATAGGGTTAGATGAAGAGGGGTGGGAGGAGGCTCGTGTGAAGCATAAATGCTGGCATAGACCATTTGGGCCGAATGGCCTGTTTCTGTGCTGTTGTCTTGATGTCATTCTATGTAATATCAGGAAATTGGGCACAGAGGGCAATGTGGGCAATCTGGAGCCTGCAAGATTTTCCGCCGGTTAAAATCATAAACCTTAGCCTCTTGTGGAAAGTGTTTGGCAAACCCAAAACCAAATGGACATTGAACATGTTTAGAGCAAATGTGAGAAGTCGCACAACACCAGGTTATAGACCAACAGCTTTATTTGAAATCACAAGCTTTCGGAGCGCTACTCCTGAAGCCAGCCTTAACACAATAGCAGGTTCATAGACCCATGTTTTCTTCGGTCTATAATGCCTTTGTCGCCCTGAATGTCAGGTGATGCACAGTACTGGGTGCGGCCAGCAGTGTGAGAACTGAATTCTACTGTCAGGGTGCACTCTACCAGTGTAAAAGTGTCTTGTTTTTCCTGCTAGCTTTGAAACTGTGAAATAAAAAGTGCCCTGGTCACCTCTGTGGTTTTCAGAATGCAGTAGATAATTGTCCATTATGGTAGCCCTTGCAGTGAGTTCTTCAGTCTATCACTGTCCATTAACCAGCACTCAGTATTTACTCAGTCTGTCACACCGCCCCGGGGCCAAGTGTGGCGTCAGCGATCTGTATTTGTTTGTTTAACCTGACCACCTTTCAGGAACGGCTGACAAGTACTTGTGAGAAATAAAAAGAACGGAACACTGACAACTCGGAATTTCACAGTATGTTTCTTTTATTCCTATTTTTTCTCAATTGGAGATGTTCTCGTACATATGGTCAACACCTTTGAGTAACCTACTGGGACATGAGTTTATACATGCCTTTTACTGCACTTCCAAAGAGCTATTTTAGGTAGCTAGCTCCTAGCTCTCATTTAAAATCGGAATACCCACATTTATTTTTAGCCTTTATTTAATATGGGTGATGTGTTGATTGGCCTTCCAGCAGCCTCTGATTTGACTTGAATCCCAAACATGCTGAATACGTGGAAACTCTGTGCTGTGCAGCACAGCAACTAGTGCATGGATATTGCAAGTACTCAAACATAAAAATAGAATTATAGAATCATGGGGTGGATTTTCATTGACCCGTGGAGGCGGGTTTGGAGGCGTGTGGGTGGTTAAAATTGCAAAAAGTGGCGGGCGGGCACAAGTCCGCCTCCATCCCACCTCCACGCAATTTTCATTAAATCGTGTCTGCTGGTCCTGACTCCGTCCCGCCTTTAAGAGGCAGGATAGGCTGTTAAGGCCCTTAACAAGCACTAAATTGCCACTATAATGCCATTTTGAAAGGCCTTTGTGATTTTAACCCTTGTTCTCTCTCTCTCTCTCTCTCTCTCCTCATTTTGCATCCAGGTCATCTCACAGCAAAGGCCAGGCAGTCTCTGAAGACCTTCAATGCAGCAGTAATGATGACATAATCAGAGGTGACTTTCAGACTGAAAACACTAATTGGTTCATGGGTTCCCACATGCTGGAACTCAATTGCCCAATTAGGTGAAAATCGCATCAATCTCCCACATCCAATTGCAGTCGGGTGGATAACACGAAAAGTGGATGACACGACCCCAACCCGCCCCAGTATCAAAATCCAGCCCATAGGCTCTTACAGCACAGAAGTGTCTGTGCCAGCTCTTTGAAACAGCAACCCAATTAGTCCCACTCCCTGGCTCTTTCCCCATAGCCCTGCAATTTTCTACCCTTCAAGTATTTATCCAATTCCCTTTTGAAAGTTACCGTTGAATCTGCTTCCACCACCCTTTTAGGCAGTGATTTCCAGATCATAATAACTCACTGCATAAAAAGGTTTCTCCTCAACTCCCACCTGGCTCTTTTGCCAATTACCTTAAACTTGGGTCCTCTGGTTACCGAGCCTTTTGCCAGTGGAAACAGTTTCTCCTTATTTACTCTATCAAAACTCTTCATGACTTTGAACGCCTCTATTAAATCTCCCCTTAATCTCCTCTGCTCTGAGGAGGACAACCCCAGTTTCTCTAGTTTCTCCATGTAACTGAGGTCCCTCATCCCTGGTTCCATTCTAGTAAAATAAACCTGAAAGTAGTTAACAGTTCACTGGTTTTGAGCCACAGACCTTGCTCTCTGTTGAGTTACCTGATCTCAGTGGAGCAGCAACAGGGCAGTTGGGCAAGTCTGAAATCATTTGAAAGGTAGTTGGATGCTGTCATGGAGGACTATAGTTTTTTTTTGAAGGATGGGCGAGGTGAGCCTAAAGGTCTCGTTCACTGTACTGATCTTTGTACTTCTCAGTACCTCTGGGCTATGGAGGGGACAAGAGTCAGCCAGTGCCCTCTGCTAATAATCCTTAGTTGGTGAGAATGTGGAACTCGCTACCGCATGGAGTGGTTGAGGCGAATAGCATAGATGCATTTACGGGAAAGCTAGATAAGAACATGAGGGGGAAAGGAACAGGAGGATATGTAGATAAGGTGAGATGAAGTAAGTTGAGAGGAGGCTCGTGTGGAGCATAAACACTGGCACAGATCTGTTGGGCTGAATGGCCTGTTTCTGTCTGTAAGGGGTTTTGTCGTGCTTGTATCGCAGACGGTGCTGGTGCGGGGTTAGGCCTTCGTTGCCTAATACTATTGCTTGCTCTGGTCTCCGGCCAGCCTTGTTGCAATAAGCACCTGTGAGTGGTTCGACCCACTCGCCCTTACGGTTCTAACACTGGACTTAGGTGCGAGAGCAGTAATGCAGAGAAAAACTCAAATAGACCCGGTTGAATAGTACAAAATGGAAATCTTTATTGCATAGCGTCCAAAATCATGAAGTACATGTCATAGGCGCAAAGTAACGAGAGTACAAGTATACATACATTCATAAAGCTTGGTCTATGGTAATGAAGAACGCACGGCACATCGTAAAAAGGGGAACACATTATACTTTATCCTTAATAAAACCACCCTCCCTTATCAATACCTACACTACATCTAGATTTGTAGGATCGGGAAACATGCTCACCACTCGTGATACTTCGGAGAATTTTAAAGTGAGGCACTCGGCTCGTTCGCTGCAGCGCCTGACTGTCACGTGTTTGGAGGGGTCTCTGTACCCCACTTGTTTATCTTCGCTGCTGCTGCAAGCAGGCCGAACTCGACAGAACTCGGGCCCGGTTGTAGAACTCAAAGAAAAGTCTTCCTGTACCGACACCAGTTGTCGGTAGAATTCGAAGAAGAGTCTTTGGCCAGTTCGTGCAGTAACCTGTAGAGTTCAAGAAATGGGTCGTATATTTTCGGGCGCGGTCGGGGTTTGCTGACCGCGGCGGCACGTGGATTCTTCTCCTCTTCTTCTCGTCTCGTCTCATCTCTTCGGGCCTTCGGGTCCAGACACCGTTTACCGACCCTCGGGATGGTGCACCCGGTCACCGACCTTCGTCGAGGCGGCTCGTTCCGTTTGAGCTCCACCCAACATTCGAATAACCGTCCAGTGCGACTAAAAGTCCAGAGTCAACAGAGTCCAGAGAAACACAGAAGGCTGCTCGTCCAGCAGAGTTCAGCCCCAGTCAAGAGTCCGCAGAGATAAGAGAAAATAAGAGAGCGATGGACATTTGTTGTCTATAGTTATAGTGCTGTGTTCCCTTATCTCCCGCCCAAATCTTAATGTTTGTCCTTTGTGAAATATTGGCGCTCAAAACTCCCAGCATGGGGTGATTCTTGTCTTTAACGGGTTTCGGTAGCACCTGAGACTGGCCAACTACCCGTTAATGTTTTCCCCATTGTCAAACCGGCTAGGAGCCTCCCTGGCTGGGTTTTGGGGGCCCCCGAATACTTGTTAATCACCCGAGAATGGCTCTCTCATTGTAGAGCCGTGGGGGTATTTGCGTATTGATGTGTCTGGATGGGCCTTCGATTGCCCAGTACAATGGTCCTTACTTGTGCATGGAAAACGATTCCAGCACTCGTATCTTTTGCTATTGTCACAAATGCAAACAGGTTGCATCCTGTCTTTATCAGTGCTTATCGAGTATGACCCCGTCTTATATTGAAAATGTTTATTCGAACGCCATCTTGTCTGCCCCCTGTACTTCTGGAAACTTCTGCCATGATGCGCGGCGGCCATTTTACAGGCTTCTGTGTCCTGTTTAATCATGACAGCATTTCGTTTAAATAAACTGATCAAACGAATCTGCTTCTATCTTGTTATTTCGAATCACGATAATTGCGAAACTTTACATGTGCTGTAAAATTCTATGTAATACTATGTAATTCAGTTGAGTACAGAATTGAGCTTGGCCGTGTTGTCCCCATGTTGAGCAACCTCCCTGTATTATCGGTCTCGGCTCCCCATTATGAATGGCAATCCAGGCAAGGTACTGGAAGGGTGCTGGTGCCTTAAAACCAACGTTAGTCAGCGCCTTCAGGAGAGGACCCGAGAAAATTGGGGGTGGGGGGGGCGGGGGATGGGAATTGCCACTATCCACTAATGACTATAAACTCTGACTAAGCTAATGGTTCTCTGGTAAAGGGAATAAGGGAACTTTGAACTGATTGAACTACTTGCCTCTAAGCATCTAAGAAACCCAGATCTGCAGGGGTCATGTATGCTGGGAGTCTGACTGTGTCCGTGCACATTGGCTCCAAGTTCTGTAGCTATGGTGGCAGGCACATGGGATGCTTTATGACCAGCACACAGTGGGAAGATGAAGAAATGAAGTTGAAGTTGCTATAGTCTTCTCCAAGTGCCAACAGCTGATATTTTTTAGTTTTATTTATTTATCAACTTACTGTTACATTTCAGTTTGCGTATGTCCAACCGAATTTCTTCGGGAAATTATCCTGATGGAAAATAAATTGCAGTCTATCTGAGGCCATAGTACCAAAGAATCACTTCTCCTCAATATATAATTAGTAATTCAGTGGCCGAAACAAAATACACTTGCGAAACCTTATCAAACCTTATATAACCCCTTAATTGTGTCAGCTGTGGCTCAGTGGGTAGCACACTCGCCTCTAAGTCAGAAGGTTGTGGGTTCATAGTCCCACTCCAGGGACTTGAGCACATAAAGCTAGGCTGACTCTCTGGTGCAGTGCTGAGGGAGTGCTGCACTGTCGGAGGTGCCGTCTTTCGGTTGAGACATTAAACCAAGGCCCCGTCTGCCCTCTCAGGCTGGATGTAAAAGATCCCTATTTCGAAGGAGAGCAGGGGAGTTATCCCCAGTGTCCTGGCCAATATTTATCCATCAACCAACATAACAAAAACAGATTATCTGGTCATTATCACATTACTGTTTGTGGGATCTTGCTGTACACAAATTGGCTGCCGCATTTCCTACATTACAACAGTAAAAGTACTTCTTTGGCTGTAAAGCGCTTTGAGACATCCGGTGTCGTGAAAGGCGCTATATAAATGCAAGTCTTATTTTAGTTGAAATCCTTTGAAACACTTATGATCAGATTGTAAGTTCCTTGACTCTTTGTATCAAGGAAACATATGTTTTAAAAATATTAGAAATCTGTGATTTAGTACAGACTGACGGTGTTTGTGATGGAGTAAAAGACCTGATTGAAGTAACACAATTGGGTTGGGGAGCACGCAAGTATAATCTCCCTCAGAAACTCCCTTATTACTAAAAGCTAATCTGGAGCCATTTGCCAGTATAATAACTTGCATTTATAGAGCACCTTTAACATAGTAAAATGTGCCAAGGTGCTTCACAGGTGCGTAATCAGACAGAAATGGACACCGAGCTACATAGAGAGGCTTTAGAACAGGTGAGCAAACGTTTGGTCAAAGAGGTAGGCTTTAAGGAGCGTCATAAAAGGGGAGAGAGTAGGGGTGCGTTTCATGGAGGGAATTCCACAGCTTAAGGCCTAGATGCTGAAAGCACAGCCGCCAATGGTGGGGCAAAGGAAGTGGGTGATGCACAAGATGTCAGAGCTGGAGGAACGCAGAGAACCCTGTGAATTGTAGGGCTGGTGGAGGTTATAGAGATAGGGAGGGGGCTAGGCCATGGAGGGATTTGAACTTGAGAATAAGAATTTTTAAATTGAGGTGTTGGTGGACTGGGAGTCAATGTAGATCACAAATTCCGTTCAACCGCATAATCCAGCCTCATTGCTGCACATGAATTTTTAGTATTTTCTAAAAGCAGTGTGCATTTCACAAATGTGTTGTCATCTCCCGTAAGGAGTGATTTAAGGTAATACAGACAGTAAGGTACTGAAGTGGGGTGGGAGTCAACAGTAAAAGTATGGTTAGATGTAAAAGAGCTAACTCAAAGTTTTCATCCGCTCCTTGGCTTGGGTTCCCGAATATGAAATATAGTTTGTGTGCCTTGGACAGATTGACAATAATAATTATAGCAATTGATTTTAAATGATGGAAGATCAATGTTCCTTAATGCTAATGAATGTCATATTGAATGTGGTTTTCATTCTGTCCCATTTTCTCCCAGTTTCCTCTCCTTAGAGCCTACTTTAAAAATTCATTCTCAGGATGTGGGTGTCGCTGGCAAGGTCGGCATTTACTGTATATCCGTAGTTGTCCTGGTTGGATACAACTGAATGGTTCGCTCGGCCACATCAGAAAGCACTTAAGAGTCAACCTTCAGTCAGTAAGAGCTCACCTTCAGTCAGTAAGAACAGGCAGTGTGGGATGCAGATGTCTTCACAGCTACTGTCAGTGTGTTGGTGCTTAACAAGTTGACAGGAATGGACCCCAAAAAAGTGAGGAAGCAGGGAAGGCAGAAAGGGAATATCTGCTGCCTCCACACTGGGTATATTCCCCCTCAATGTTTCTCTTGTGACCCCTCCTCACTTGAAGGTATTCTTCAAGTGTATAGCCTAGGCAATGAATGTCAGCAAGCTTTTCTCCCAGTCAAGCCCGGTCCAGTCTACAACCAACAGTCATGCATGCACGCGCCCCTTCCAGCAGAAGCCACTCAATGGAAATAAAAATCGTGAGAGGTGTAAAACAGGCTGCCGATTCACTATCACCCGCTTTAAACTATCGTCAAAATTACCCCCATTGTGTCTTATCTCCAGCCTCATAAAAGTGCCCTCACAGCACTAATGAAAAACATCCATTTCCCACTCCAACCACCCACGTGTCTTTTTGTATTGTCCACCATAATGGAAGGGAAGCTTCCTGATGATACTGGAAACTGGTAGATAATGGAGACTCCCCAAAATCTGATCTTGTCCATTTGATGGAGCAGTTATTCTAGGCACAGGAACGAGGACAAATAACAAAACAAACATAAAGTGGTTTTCTCCACCAAAAAATATGACATAAAACAACAAAAGGTGCATGAACAGACTGTCCAATGAGGTAAAATCTACCGCAATGCTTTGTCCTGTGAAAATTGTGGTAAGTACTGTAATTGAGAATGAGAAGTTCTACTGTATAATAAATAGTGTTGAATTATAGAAATTTATACTCGGGCTTGTGACCATGGTTAATAATATCAGTGTAAGTTTCTTATATTAACATTGCTCTAGGGTTTATTAAAATCCAAGCTTGAGTGATGAAATAATAGATTATGAAAGTTTACAGGCAGTTCACATGCAGCAGCTCCTGCTAATTGCATCATCTATCGCAGGTTGATTAACTTGTCCATTTAACTGGTTGTATGATTGCAACATTGATACAACACCTAATGGTGTTAAGGGAGCATTTCTAAATTCTCATACTCAAACTTCTGTATCATTACATAGGATAACACCTAGTCCAAAGTCTGCTACAAGGCAATAACATGCTTAGCAGTTAAGATCATATCATAAGCTACAACAAAAATGGAGCATTTTCTTATCGAGTCATTACACTAACTTTAAAACAATCTGAGCTGCATTATTCTGTAATTTTTAATTATATATTGTCACACTATTCAGCTTTTTGTGTTAGATATTCTCGGTTCAGTATTGCCGATCACTTGTGTAGGTTGACCTCAAGTCTCCCATTAACAAGAGTGCATCTTTTTCTGCAAATATCTAGCTAAATGATAGCATGACCTACGGATTGTAATATCCATATGACGGCTATTGAAAGTATTAAGAAACACATCTTCACGCAAAGGTAGAAGTGTGGAACTCTCTCCCACAAAAAACAATAGATGCTAACTCAATTAATAATTCTAAATCTGAGATCGATAGATTTTTTCTAGCCAAGGGTATTAAGAGATATGGAGCCAAGGCGACTAAGTGGAGTTAGGATACAGATCAGCCATGATCTCATTGAATGGTGGAACAGGATGAGGAGCTGAATGGCCTACTCCTGTTCCTATGTTCCTATGTATTATGTGCTGCCCTGTGAATTACTTTCCTTTTGAAAAGCACAATATTGATACACGGCACAGTTTCAAACCAACAACTGGTGTATTTATGAATGAACAGTGTACAGTTTTTTGTACTTTTACCTTTTCTCCTCATTTATGAGAAATAATAAAGACCCAACTCAGTAACTTGCTAAATATGGGCTCACCTTCTCTAGCTTAACTGCTCAAAACTAAGATGGCTCACATTTTTAAAATGCGAACACCTCTCTATTGCAGCCAGCCTGCTAACCTCAAAGCCCACTCTGTGCCTGGGAGATAAAAAGAATGCCCCTTATGTCTGTGAGATAGTGGGTGAGTCCACCAATCTATCAGTTACAGTGACTACCCTGTGGTGAATGCCGAAAATTTGAAAGGTGGCTCTCCCGCATACGATTTAGCCAATCCCATTGTTTTATAAATGGAATGGATTGACATCTGGATGCTTGGGTATTGCAAGGAGTGAACAGCCCCAAATATTTCAGATTTGTGCAAAAGGATCCTCCCTTTAAATAGCTCATTCAAACATCAAATTACCACAGTAACCAGCCTGGCTCTAGGCTGCTAGTTTATGGTCAATAATTAAATCTGACAATTCTATCAAAAGGAAATTGGATAAGTACCTGGAGGAAAACAATTTGCAGGGCTGCGGGGAAAGGCTGGGGGAGTGGGACTAGCTGAAGTGCTCTTGCAAAGAGCCTGCACGGGCTCGATGGGCCGAATGGCCTCCTTCTGTGCTGTAACCATTCTATGATTCTATATAGAAATATTAGAAATTTAAAAAAATCAACTGAGGCACTGCAGGCAAAATCAAATTTGCCAAAAATCAAATTTGCCAAAATATATACACATTTAAGGATTTGTTTTTAACTATTTTGACTATTTTTAAGTATTTCTCAAATGGAGAATGAAGAAAAGATCATCCGATATATATACAACATAAAGTTAAAACCAAAAATACTGCAAATGCACAGCAGGTTAATTTGTTAACATTTTGAGCGTATCCCTTCATCAGAGTCCCTCTACTGAAACATTCATTTTCTCTTTAATTTTAGGATTTCTTTTGAGCTCTGCTGTGCGCATCACCTGTTATGACCAAAAGTGACAATGTACCACACACTCTCCCTTCCCAAATGTTTGGCATGGATATGTCTGCCTTTCCCAATTCCTGCTTCAGATTCTGGGATTGATGCTAATATCCATTATATATGGTTGCATCTCTGTTATACCACATGAGTTGCATTGGTCCAGAATTTGCTGGAGTGGGACATCTCATATAGAAACATAGAAACATAGAACAGTACAGCACAGTACAGGCCCTTCGGCCCTCGATGTTGTGCCGAGCATTGTCCGAGACCAAGATCAAGCTATCACACTCCCTATCACTCTGGTGTGCTCCATGTGCTTATCCAATAACCGCTTGAAAGTTCCTAAAGTGTCCAACTCCACTATCACAGCAGGCATTCCATTCCACACCCCAACCACTCTCTGAGTAAAGAATCTACCTCGGACATCCCTTCTATATCTCCCCCCCTCGTGGCGTGTTCCGTAATTTAGACTTTTTTCCTTCACCTTCCAGCTCGAAAAAAAATTGCACTGCAAGTTGCTGGAAGTGTGAGCTGATAACGGCGCAGCGAGAACAACGGGGCATCTAGGACCTTGGTGAATGACGGGACCAACAACAACAACTTGTATTTATATAGCACCTTTAATGTAGTAAAACGTCCCAAGTCGCTGCACAGGAGTATTTTAAGACAAAAACATTTGACACCGATCCACATAAGGATAAATTAGGGCAGGTGACCAAAAGCTTGGTCAAAGAGGTTGGTTTTAAGGAGCGTCTTAAAGGAGGAAAGAGAGGTAGCGAGGCGGAGAGGTTTAGGCAGGGAATTCCAGAGCTTAGGGCCTAGTCAACAGAAGGCACGGCCACCAAAGGTTGAGAGATTATTATCAGGGATCCTCAAGAGGGCAGAATTAGAGGAGCGCAGATATCTCGGGGGGTTGTGGGGCTGAAGGAGATTACAGAGATAGGGAGGAGCGAGGCCATGGAGGGATTTGAAAATAAGGATGAGAATTTTGAAATTGAGGCGCTGCTTAACCGGGAGCCAATGTAGGTCAGCGAGCACAGGGGTAATGGGCGAATGGGATTTGTTGCAAGTTAGGACACAGGCAGCCATGTCTGTCTGTCTCTTTAATCAATTAGATTTAAGGATTGAGAAAGAAACAGAGGAATGACGGAGAGGGAAATAGGGTGAGTTAGAGTCAAATTAGGTACAGAAAGAGCAATAAAGAGAGGGAAAGAAAGATTGGATTAAGAGAGAGAAAAAAAAAGACAGAAAGGAAAAGTTAGGAAAAAAAATTACATTTTAAAAATCTCTAACAACAATATACTACCTTAGAAATGAGACTCCACAGTTTCAAATGTTCCCTTTCTGGGCCAGAGAGGTTGAACGGCATTGCAGGAACATAAATCTCATCATGAAAATGGTACTTACACAGATAAGTAGCAGACCAAACTTTCTGCGACGAGTTTACTTGCCAATTAATGCGCAAATGTAACAATTTCATGAAAATCACAGGGAGGTTGAGGGCGAGCTGTCATTTTTGCGAGGCTAATGGTGGAGCGGCGCAAACCATCCAACAATTCGTGGCAATTCGCAATTCACAGGGTATCTCTTCCTCGCCACAAATGGCTGGATGATTTACACATTAATAACAGAAGAGCGCCATTAAACTCGCTATTATATTGGCAGCAAAATCAGGCTCAGTGGGCTGGATTTTGAATGACCCATGGAGTCGGGTTTGGAGGCGTGTGGGGGGTTAAATTTGCGGGGTCGGGAGTCCCGACCCCATCTCGACTTCATCCCGCCTCCACGCAATTTTGACAAAATCAATCGCGGGGTTCCCGACTCCATCCCGCCTCCAAGAGGCAGGAGAGGCCATTAAAGCCCTTAACAAGCTCTAAATTGGCTCTCTAATGCCATTTTGAAACGTTTTAGCTAGTTTAACCCTTTTCCGACGTGAAGTACGCCTGGTGTGAAACACTCCAGTGAAACCTGGCGGGAGCACAAGTGGATAGCTGACTATCAGCTGCAGGTCCACTATTACAACGGAGATGCTGCATTGAATGTGTTCAGAGACTGCCTGGCCTTTGCTGTGAGAGGACTTAGATGCAAAAAAAATTCTCTCTTTCTCTCTCTCTCTCTCTCTCTCTCTCATTCTCCCCCCTCAACCCCCCCCCCATATTTTGCATCCAGGTCCACTCACATCAAAAGCAAGCCAGGCAGGTCCTCTCTCACCAACAGTCTCTGAGACTAGGCAGTCAGCAATGATGACATCATCAGAGGCGACTTTCAGACTGAAACCACTAATTGGTTCATGGGTTATCACATGCTGGAACTCAATTGCCCAATTAAGTGAAAATTGCATCAGGCATCCACATTAATCTGGAGTCGGGGAGGAAACACGAAATGCGGATTACACGACCCCAACCCGACCCCAAGACAAAATCCAGCCCAGTGTGTTCATAGGAGGTTTATTCTGAAGGTAAACTACAGAGAATGAGATACCATAGGTAGTGAAGCTTCAGCACACTCCTGAATGAAGTCAGAGCTATTGAGACTGAACCCGGAGAGTCACGTGAACTCTGAGACTGTGTTACAGGGATGGACAACCTTTTCTTTATGTGTTAGCACATCCAACCTATTTTTTTTTCCATTTCAAAACCATTTCTGGAGTTTTACTTTTGACCTTTGATTCTTACTTTACTGCTGCCACTTTATCTTTAATGACATCAACCCCAAGTCATTATATCTATTGAGTATAGCTTAGTTTAGTCAGTGTAGCTTAGTCTCAGATTACAAAATTCAATTGCTATCAAAAATTACAATGCTGGAGCAGACGGACCTGCTGAAAAATAAAAAAATCTTTTCTTCTCAAGTGACAGGGAGAGTGCTTCTCTGAAAAATAATATTGGGCCATAATTTGCTGTCAAAATAACGATGAGGCTAATGGCGCTCTCCATTATTTATGCATAAATGGCACAGCAACTTCAGGTGAGGGGCAGAGGCCGTGGTTCAACTCAAATAATCACAAGTTGCTGTCCGAGTTACGCTGCTCTGCCGTTAGCTTCTCGAAAACAGCATCTGGCTGTCTGGCTCACCACTGAACTGCATTGAATGGCGAGAAGTTGCTGTACTTGTGCGGTAGATACAAACTAAACTCGCCACAGACATTTAAATCTTGTCTATTTCAGTCTAAACACCCTTTTAACAACACGATAAGTGTTAATTACTGCCAGACAACCTCTCTGGCACTGAAAATTAACACCTACAAGTGTGGAGTCTCATTTCTTCAGGTTTTACTTATTATTGGCAATTTAAAAAATGTAAATATTAAATTAAACTTTTTTTTTACTTTTCCTTTCTGTCTCTTTTTTCTCTCTCTCTTAATCCAATCTTTTTTTCCCCCTCTTTATTTCTGTTTCTGTACCTGATTTGACCTTGAATTCACCCACTCTAATTTACACTTCCTTCTCAGTCCTTGCGCTGTTAATTTCACAATTTGATTGGTTAAGGAGACACTTTTTTGCTTGCCCTGTTCACTCAGGTCCCAGAGTCCCCGATTCCGTCTCTGCGCCATTATCAGCTCGCACTTTCAGCCACTTGCTACTCTATTCTCAAGCAGCATTCGTGTGCAGCACTGGATGTTGGACGAAATGTTTTTGCGGAATCCAAAAAGAGTTACTCAGCAGACCATAACCTCCGAAGCAGATCCTTTTTAACCTTCTACTTAACGTATTCATCATCACCACTGCCACTGCTACCACCACCACCAACACCTTTAATGTAGAAAAAGATCCCAAGGTGCTTCACAGAGGTGTAATCAAAATAAAATATTGATACTTTAGGAGCTTTCATCCCAGGTAGAATTCGTAATCTTAAAGAAGTAAGGGCTAAAAATTGAGTAGAGCCCCATTTGGGGCGCTAACTTCGCCGTGGCGCTACTTTTAGCGCCCCGGAAAAATTAGCGACCCCGCGCCGGAAATTGAGTGGTTGCGCCCCAAGAGGCCGGGGACGGGAGCACAGGCAGGTGCTGGCCGGTGGCCAGCAATAAAAATGGCCGCCCCGCACCTTGCCTTTAAATAGCGCCTCCCCGGCCGCAGGTAGGCCCCCCGGCCCCGTCGGACATAGCGTCCGGTGGTAAGTCAGGGGGCGCTCCCGAAGATCGCAGCCGGGGCGCGATCGGGGCGCTGCGCACGGTGATGACGACATCGCCGACGGCGCAGCGCCGCGGGGCACTACCGGTTAGCACCGCCGCTAACCTCCCGCTGAATTTAGGGCGCTAACAGGAGGCGCAAAGCAACCCAATTTTTCCCCCTAAATGTCTACTTTCCACGCAATTTATATATCAATCGAGTTTCTATGTAATAACATTACATTTTTTCAAATTTCCTAATTATTGGAATAGAATTCAATCCACACTTCAGTTTGCCCTGAATCTCTGCTTTGCGAATATTCAAAGGTGTGGTAGTGTAGTGCTTATATTACTGGACTAGTAATTCATATGATTTGATTAATAATCCTGTGAACATGAGTTCAAATCCCACCATGGCAGTTTGAGAATTTGAACTCTGTTTAAAAAAAAATCTGGAATTAAAAAAAGAGCTGGTATCAGTAAAAGTGACCATGAAGCTGTTGGGTTGTTGTAAAAGTCCAACTCTTTCACTAGTGTTCTTTAGGGGAAGGAAACCTGCTGTCCTCACCCGGGTTAGCCTTTATGTGACTTCGGTCCCACACCAAGGTTGACTCATAACTGTCCTCTGAAGCGGCCTAGCAAGCCGTTCATTTGTATCCAGGGCGACTAGGGATGGGCAATAAATGCCTGCCTTGCCAGCAACATCCACATCCTGAGAATTAGGGTTGTTCTTGAGTTTGGGGGCTGAGTTGGCATTTTCTGAAGCTACTGGCCAGTTTTTGCTCGTGTTCTAGATTGGCACGTATGCTTCCTGGCATTGCCGACTTCGAAATTGGGAGGAGTGACAGTGAGCAGGACTTGTTCCTCCTGGTGCCTCATGGCCCATTCAATTAGTGTTGCTGCACTCTCAGTCCAGCAGGCTTTAACAGTATAGTGTTCAGTTCACTAGTTTGCAAGTGGGATCTCTCTGTGTAGCCAGTCAGCAGTGCAGTGTTTTCCAGCATACCCAGTCCTCCAATTACCATTAAATAATGTAATGCATTCTACTGTGAAATGCTGTATCAAATGGCATGTTAAAGATGAACATTCTCTGGGAGACCATGCCTCCCAGAACCCCCTAAAAAGAAAGAAAGACTTGCATTTATATAGCGCCTTTCACGACCACCGGATGTCTCAAAGTGCATTACAGCCAATGAAGTACTTTTTTGGAGTGTGGTCACTGTTGTAATGGCGTATAATAGACACACTTGTTAAATTGCCATTGCACCAATGCTCATCATATACCATGGATGGAACCTAGTGCCTTTCCAGCTTGTATGGCCCAATACTAATCCGCACAGTGTATGTACTAAGTGAGATGTCAAAGACCTATAAAGAAAGATGAAAGACTTATCACATGACTGTGAAATAACATAAGAAACACAAGAAATAGGAGCAGGAGTAAGAGTAGACCATATGGCCCCTCGAGCCTGCTCCGCCTTTAATAAGATCATGGTTGATCTTCGACCGCAACTCCACTTTCCCACACGATCTCCATTTCCATTGATTCCCTTAGAGTCAAAAAATCTATCGATCTCAGTCTTGAATATACTCAATGACTGAGCATCCACAGCCCTCTGGGGTAGAGAATACCAAAGATTCACCACCCTCTGAGTGAAGAAACTTCTCCTCATCTCAGTCCTAAATGGCCGGCCCCTTTCCTGAAATTGTGTCCCCTAGTTCTAGACTCTGCAACAAGGGGAAAAAGCCTCTCTGCAGCTCTCCTGTCAAGCTCTCTCAAAATCTTTTATGTTTCAATGAGATCACCTCTCATACACTCATAGAATCATAGAAAGTTACAGCACGGAAGGAGGCCATTTCGGCCATCGTGTCCACGCTGGCCAACAAAGAGCTATCCAGCCTAATCCCACTTCCCAGCTCTTGGTCCGTAGCCCTGCAGGTTACAGCATCCCAAGTGCACATCCAAATACTTTTTAAATGTGGTTTGGGTTCCTGCCTCTACCATCCTTTCAGGCAGTGCGTTCCAGACCCCCACAACCCTCTGGGTGAAGAAATTTCCCCTCAAATTCCCTCTAAAGCTTCCCCCAATTACTTTAAATCTGTGCCCCCTGGTTTTTGACCCCTCTGCTAAGGGAAATAGATCCTTTCTATCCACTTTATCTAGGCCCCTCATAATTTTATACACCTCAATAAGGTTTCCCCTCAGCCTCCACTGTTCCAAGGAAAACAGACCCAGCCTATCCAGTCTTTCCTCATAGCTAAGATTCTCTACTCCCAGCAACATCCTTGTAAATCTCCTCTGTACCCTCTCTGGTGCAATCACATCTTTCCTGTAATGTGGTGACCAGAACTGCACGCAGTACTCTAGCTGAGGCCTAACTAGTGTTTTATACAGTTGAAGCATAACCCCCCTGCTCTTGTATTCTATGGCACGGCTAATAAAGGCAAGCATTCCGTATGCCTTCTTAACCACCTTATCTGCCTGTCCTGCTACCTTCAGGGATCTGTGGACATGCACTCCAAGGTCCCTTTGTTCCTCTACACTACTCAGTGTCCTACCATTTAATGTGTAGTCCCTTTCCTTGTTAGCCCTCCCCAAATGCATTACCTCACACTTCTCCGGATTGAATTCCATTTGCCACTGTTCTGCCCACCTGACCAATTTATTGATATCTTCCTGCAGTCTACAGCTTCCTTCTTCAGTATCAACCACATAGCCGATTTTAGTATCATCTGCAAACTTCTTAATCATACCCCTTATATTCAAGTCTAGATCGTTGATATATACTACAAAAAGCAAGGGACCTAGTACTGAGCCCTGCGGATCCCCACTGGAAACAGCCTTCCAGTCACAAAAACACCCATCAACCATTACCCTCTGCTTCCTGCCTCCGAGCCAGTTTTGAATCCAACTTGACACTTTGCCCTGGATCCCATGGGCTTTTAACTTTGTGACCAGTCTGCCATGTGGAACCTTATCAAAAGCCTTGCTAAAGTCCATATACACTACATCAAACGCACTACCCTCATCTACCCTCCTTGTTACCTCCTCAAAAAATTCAATCAAGTTTGTCAGACACGACCTTCCCTTAACAAATCCGTGCTGACTATCCTTGATTAATCCGTGTCTTTCTAAATGAAGATTTATCCTGTCCTTCAGAATTCTTTCCAATAATTTTCCCACCACAGAGGTTAGGCTGACTGGCCTGTAATTACTCGGTCTATCCTTTTCTCCCTTTTTAAACAAGGGTACCACATTAGCAGTCCTCTAGACCTCCCGCACCACACCTGAAGCCAGAGAGGGTTGAAAAATGATGGTCAGGGCCTCTGCTATTTCCTCTTTTGCTTCACTTAACAGCCTGGGATACATTTCATCCGGGCCTGGGGATTTATCCACTTTTAAAGCTGCTAAACCCCTTAATACTTCCTCTCTCACTATGTTTATTTCATCTAATATTTCACACTCCTCCCCCCCGATAGCAATGTCTGCTTCGCCCCTCTCCTTTGTGAAAACAGACGCAAAGTATTCATTAAGAACCCTACCGACATCTCCCGCCTCCACACACAGATTACCCTCATGATCTCTAATAGGCCCTACCCTTTCTTTAGTTATCCTCTTACTCTTAATATATTTATAAAACATCTTTGGGTTTTCCTTGATTTTACTTGCCAAGAATTTTTCATGCTCTCTCTTTGCTTTCCTAATATCATTTTTAATTGCACCCCTGCACTTTCTGTACTCCTCTAAAGATTCTGGAGTATTTAGCCCTCGGTATCTGTCGTACGCCTCCCTTTTTTTCTTTATCTTACCCTGTATGTCCCTAGACATCCAGGGGGCTCTAGATTTGTTAGTCCCACCGCTTTTCTTTAAGGGCACATGTTTGGTCTGAACCCTCCAGATCTCCTCCTTGAATGCCTTCCACTGCTCTGACACTGATTTACCTTCAAATAGCTGTTTCCAGTCCACTATGGCTAAATCCCCTCTGAGCTTAGCAAAATTTGCTTTTCCCCAATTTAGAATTTTTATTCCTGTTCTATCTTTGTCCTTTTCCATAACTACCTTAAATCTAATAGAATTATGCTCACTAGCACCAAAATGCTCCCCCACTGGTACACCTTCTACCTGCCCAGCTTCATTCCCTAAAACTAAGTCCAGAACCGCCCCCTCCCTTGTTGGGCTTGCTACATACAGTTCTCCTGGATGCATTTCAGGAATTCCGCACCTTCTATACCCTTCACACTAATTTTATCCCAGTTAATATTGGGGTAGTTGAAATCCCCTACTATTACTGCCCTATAGTTTTTGCACTTCTCAGAAATTTGTCTACATATTTGTTCTTCTATCTCCCTCTCACTGTTTGGGGGTCTCATTCTTCTAAACTCCAGAGTATTTATATTTCCCATTAAAATGAAACCAGAAACATGCATTACATGTATTAATTTCCATCTTACTTTTAAACTTGTGCGATGTGTTGAATACTCATTGGGCAACTACTGATATGAACATGTCGGAATAAATTTTGCAAGGCTCTGTTCCGGGTGCAGAGTCTCACTCAACAGAAGAGCAGATCGAAAATCAGATGCAGAAGACAACAAAAGCAAAATACTGCAGATGCTGGAAATCTGAAATTAAAAACAGAAAATGCAGGACATACTCAGCAGGTCAGGCAGCATCTGTGGAGAGAGAAACCGAGTTAACGTTTCAGGTCGGTGACCTTTCATCAGAACTGGAAACGTTAATTCTGTTTCTCTCTCCACAGATGCTGCCTGACCTGCTGAATATTTCCAGCATTTTACTGATTTCAGGTGCTCCTGATGTTACAGCGACTTGGATCAAAATAGCATGGAGAAGAACTTAGCTCGCCCCACCCTCCCATCCCACCACCCCCGAACACCCCCACCCTCCCCTCGCCCCCCACTCCCACCCACCACAAACTGTTTTAACAGAGGTATTAAACAGTTTAAAATAACAAGACAAGGGATTTAGGTAGAAATGCTTTAAGGGCTTGTGCGACATTATCTCACAGCATAATTTGCAGGCTAATAACTTACTTGTGAATTCAAGTCATGAGTTAGAGGTGGGTGAGCGGGTGTGGGGGGTTAAAGTTCCCATCTGTTCTATTTTTAGTTAATACATTTGCATCATATATTTTAATAAAGTTACTGAGCAGTTTATTTTAATGAGTTCATTCCTTTGTTCAAATAGTAAAAAAATAATACTGCAGATAGAAATCGAACGGAAATGTGCTGACTAGAATACTAAAAGCTTGTGGGATAAAATGAGACTCTACAGTTACCAACCATCTCTCTCAATCAGTTAGCAAAATATGGCTGGTTTGCAAAATGGAAATATGAGCTTGAATTTTTTTTTTTTTATTTGTTGCTGGGATGTGGGCATCGCTGGCAAGGCCAGCATTTATTGCCCATCCCTAATTACCCTTGAGAAGGTGGTGGTGAGCTGCCTTCTTGAACCGCTGCAGTCCGTGTGGTGAAGGTACTCCCACAGTGCTGTTAGGGAGTGTGTTCCAGGATTTTGACCCAGTGACGATGAAGGATCGGCGATATACTTCTAAGTCAGGATGGTGTGTGACTTGGAGGGGAACTTGGAGGTAGTGATGTTCCCATGCGCCTGCTGCCCTTGTCCTTCTAGGTGGAAGAGGTCGCGGGTTTGGGAGGTGCTGCCGAAGAAGCCTTGGCGAGTTGCTGTAGTGCATCTTGTAGATGGTACACACTGCAGCCACGGTGCACTGGTGATGGAGGGAGTGAATGTTTAAGGTGGTGGATGGTGTGCCAATCAAGCGGGCTGCTTTGTCCTGGATGTTGTCGAGCTTCTTGAGTGTTGTTGGAGCTGCACTCATCCAGGCAAGTGGAGAGTATTCCATCACACTCCTTACTTGTGCCTTGTAGACAGTGGAAAGGCTTTGGGGAGTCAGGAAGTGAGACACTCGTCACAGAATACCGAGCCTCTGACCTGCTCTTGTTGCCACAGTATTTATGTGGCTGGTCCTGTGAAGTTTCTGGTCAATGGTGATCCCCAGGATGTTGATGGTGGGGGATTCGGCGATGGTAATGCCATTGAATGTCACGGGGCGGTGGTTAGACTCTCACTTGTTGGAGATAGCCATTGCCTGGCACTTCTGTGGCGCGAATGTTACCTGCCACTTATCAGCCCAAGCCTGAACGTCACCCAGGTCTTGTTGCATGCGGGCATGGACTGCTTCATTATCTGAGGAGTTGTGAATGGCACTAAACACTGTGCAGTCATCAGTGAACATCCCCATTTCTGACCTTATGTTGGAGGGAACGTCATTGATGAAGCAGCTGAAGATGGTTGAGCCTAGGACACTGCCCTGAGGAACTTCTGCTGCGATGTCCTGGGGCTGTGATGATTGACCTTCAACCACCACAACCATCTTCCTTTCTGCTAGGTATGACTCCAGCCAGTTGAGAGTGGAATCGGAGCAGTAAAGCAAACAAGATGTTAATATAATGTGACACATGATGTACCGACACTGGTATAAGAGAGATAAGAAGGTTTGTGACACAGATAGGGAGAGAGAGAGGTTGGAGGCTAAAAGTGAGAATAGGAGGATTGCCAATCAGACAAGCTTTTTGTTTCCTGCCACTGATGAGTTGGATGAGTTCACAAATTGGAAAATAAGATTACATTTTGTAGATAAGACTTGTATCCCACAATTAGCTGGCCAGATCACTTAGGAAGTATAAAGTTATGAGTTACAATGAGCACCATAAGTGTATATAAGTCATATCTCCCCTGGCCTTCATAATGCATCCTGTTTACACCACATGCTAAGTGCTAATCTGATAACGAATAAGTTAATTAAGTTATGAGGTATTAAAGATGGTTTTAATGGTGTACACTGCATTCCTTTGTGGTAGTTTGGGCTCTAATTAAACTATTATTATATCGTGGCTTTGTAATGGTGGGACGTTGAGCCTTTGCTTTAAATCAAATTTCAAAGAAAAAGATAAACATGATTTATTTTTTATTCTTAGGATGTGGGCAATGCTGATCTTAAGTGTAGAAAAATACTGATTCGAGTATAAGAAAGCAGTAAACAAATATACACGTGCAGCAAGCAGTTAGGAAGGCAAATGGTATGTTGGCCTTCATTGCAAGAAGTTTTGAGTACAGGAGCAAGGATGTCTTACTACAGTTATACAGGGCCTTGGTGAGACCACACCTGGAGTACTGTGTGCAGTTTTGGTCTCCTTACCTAGGAAAGGATATACTTGCCATAGAGGGAGTGCAATGAAGGTTCACCAGACTGATTCCTGGGATGGGGGGATTGTCGTATGAGAAGAGATTGTGTTGACTAGACCTGTATTCACTAGAGTTTAGAAGAATGAGAGGGGATCTCATTGAAACGTATAAAATTCTGACAGGGCTGGACAGACTGGATGCAGGGAGGATGCTTCCCCTGGCTGGGGGGTCTAGAACAAGGGGTCACAGTCTCAGGATACGGGGTAGAACATTTAGGACTGAGATGAAGAGAAATTTCTTCCTATGGAATTCTCTACCACAGAAGGCTGTGGAGGCAAAGTCACTGAATATATTTAAGAAGGAGATAGATAGATTTCTAGATGCAAAAGGCATCAAGGGGTATGGGGAGTGAGCGGGAATATGGTATTGAGATAGAGGATCAGCCATGATCATATTGAATGGCGGAGCAGGCTCGAAGGGCCAAATGGCCTACTCCTGCTCCTATTTTTCTATGTTTCTAACAAATTTTAATAAAATATATTTAGAAGGTTATGTTTGCAAATTGCATTCAAGTTTAAGTCAATGGACAAAGCAATCTATGAATATGAAGGGTTAATGTGATTCTTTACATAATGATCTCCTAACTGGATCTAATGGCATTATTGCTGGGTAGGGAGAAATCAAATGTCCATTATCTTAATGTTTAGCAGTTTAATACCCTGTTTGAAGTAATATAAATGGGGGTGTTAATTATAGTGCTGCATTAGCAACATGCAGTTGTACAGTGGTTTTCAGGTAGTAAAAGATCCCAAGGAGGATCATTGATATGAAAATCAGATGGTGAGCAGGAGCAGAGAGTTAGGGGAGGTGACCAAAGGCATGGTTGAAGAAGTAGGTTTTGAAGAGACTTTCGGAAGTGGCGAGTTTATGTGACAAGGCAGAAGGGCTTAGGTAGAGTGTTCCAGAGTGTGGAACCAAGACATCTCTAGTTCCCTCCCACCAGAGGTGTAGCAATGGGAAAGGGGGATGCAATAGAGGCCAGAAATAGCGGAGTGCATGCAAGGCTGCAGGAAAAGAAAAAAAGATTTGCATTTATATAGCGCCTTTCACGGCCTCAGGACATCCCAAAACGCTTTACAGCCAATGAAGTACTTGCGAGGTGTAGTCACTGTTGTAATGTAGGAGGTTGCAAAGGTAAAAAGGGTGGGGGAACTTGTAGATGAGATGATGAATTTGAATTCAATTTTCAATCAGGTACTGATTGTCCCATGCGTGATGTGCAAAGTTGGCAGATATCCAGCATTATGATCATGAATGGGGTGAAACTGAACAGAAAATCAATGCTAAAGTATAACGTGACAAAATTCAAAACTCATGGACAGTTTTTTTTTTAAACTTTAGCTGTAGCATTCTTTTCCAGCTTTCCTGCAGCTCACAGCATGGGTCATCTAAGTTTGCAAGCCAAGGACAATGAGATGGTGACACCATAATCTTATATTGGGCCCTGGTGAGACCACACCTGGAGTATTGTGTACTGTTTTGCTCTCCTTACCTAAGGAAGGATATACTTGCCATAGAGGGAGTGCAACAAATGTTCACCAGACTGATTCCTGGGATGGGGGGATTGTCCTATGAGGACAGATTGAGTAGACTAGACCTATATTCTCTAGAGTTTAGAAGAATGAGAGGTGATCTCATTGAAACATACAAAATTCTTACAGGGCTTGACAGGGTAGCTGCAGGGAGGGTGTTTCCCCTGGCTGGGGAGTCTAGAACCAGGGGTCACAGGCTCAGAATAAGGGATCAGTCAATTAGGACTGAGATGAGGAGAAATTTCTTCACTCAGAGGGTGATGAATCTTTGGAATTCTCTACCCCAGAGGGCTGTGGAGGCTCAGTCGTTGAGTATATTCAATGATGCGGAGATGCCGGTGTTGGACTGGGGTGGACAAAAGTGAGAAGTCGCACAACACCAAGTTATAGTCCAACAGTTTTATTTGAAATCACAAGCTTTCGGAGCTGCTGCCCCTTCACCTGACGAAGGGGCAGCAACTCCGAAAGCTTGTGATTTCAAATAAAACTGTTGGACTTTCACTGAGTATATTCAAGACAGAGATCGATAGATTTTTGAATATTAAGGGAATCAAGGGATATGGAGATAGTGCAGAAAGTGGAGTTGAGGTAGAAGGTCAGCCATAATCTTATTGAATGGCGGAGCAGGCTTGAAGGGCCAAATGGCCTACTCCTGCTCCTATTTCTTATGGGGGAAAAATTTGGTTGCTTTGCGCCTCCCGTTAGGGCGCAAAGCAACTAACGCTCGGGCGCGTCGCCGCCAATGCCTCCCGCGAAATTCAGCGGGAGGTTAGCGGCGGCGGTAACTGTTAGCACCCCGCGGTGCTGCGCCGCCGGCAATGACGTCATCGCCGTGTGCAGCGCCCCGCTCGCACCGCGGCCGCGATCTTTGGTAGCACCCCCTGACTTACTGCCGGACGCTATGTCCGACAGGGTCAGGGGGGCCTACCTGCAGCCGGGGCGGCGCTATTTAAAGGTGAGGTGCCGGGCGGCCATTTTTGTTGCTGGCTGCCTGCCAACCCCGGCCTCCTGACCCGCCCCCCCACGGAGTGCCGGCTGCTCTCCGTGAGCCCAGCACTTCCCTTGGGTGCGGGCTCTTTTCCCAGCACTCCCAATCCCTGGTGGCCCAGCTGGGCCCCGGGTCGTGCTGCACAAGGCCACTCCCCTTTAAGAAGGGGAGGAAGGCCTGCGTGGCGCTGTGACATGTAGCACCGTGATATTCCCTCACAGCGCCCCAAGAGGGAGGCGGGGCACTTCCAGTAGTGCCCCGCTTCCCTCTTGGGGCGCTACCACTCAATTTCGGCCGCGGGGGCGCTAATTTTTCCAGTAGCGTTAGCACCCCAAAGGGGGCGCGACTCAATTTTCCCCCCTATGTTTCTTATGTTAAGAAAGCTGCATGTGGCGCCCTCAGTACAACGATACAGCGGTCGGATTATCTTTTGAGCCAGCTCTGTTGGAAGTGGGTGTGTGTGGCGTGTTGGGTGAGGACAGGACTGGGCTGTGACTCTACAATCTGATAACTTGCTGGCACTCAGCCAAGACTCATGTGAATAATGGCCATTGAGACAAGGTATCGGAGACTAACCCTGAAAATTGCATCATGTAGGCCTTGCGTTTTCAAGGGGCAGTTGACGTTCCCCCCTCCCTCCCCACGCTGATTTTCCTCTGCCTGCTGCCCATTTGTCAGGGGAGAAACAGGCGGGTGACGGTTGTAAATTGGCCCCTAAATTTAATTTTCTAAAATTCTATGGAAAGGAGAATTATGCCAGATGACTGGAAGATGGCAAATGTGACACCCGTCTTCAAAAATGGAGGTAAGGGTATTCCCGGAAACTATAGACAGTTAATCTAGTTGATTAACTACTGGAGCATAAAATGCAAGATGAAATTACTAAGTTCTTGGAGAAACATGAGTGAATTAGGGCCACTCAGTACGGTTTCTAAAAGCCAAGCTGTGCTTGACCAACCTTTGTGTTATAAGATGACAGCACAAGTGGATACAGCCATAAAAAAGACAAATAGAATCCCTGGTTTTGAATCTAGAAGCAAGTAATTCGAAAGTAAGGAGGCAATGTTGAAATTGTCCAAACCCTCAGTTGGGCCGGAAGTTGAATATTGTGCACTGTTTTAGATACCCCATTATAAGATATAAAAGCAATGAAAGAAGCTCAGGGTAAATTCACTAGAATGTTATCACAGGTCAAGGGTTACAGTTTAAAAAAGAGATACTTGAGAGGATGTTGTTCATTGGTGCTGAGAAAAATGGCTTGATAGAGGTCTTCAAGTTCATGAAGGGTTATGATAGGTAGTGATAGATGGTTTACATCAAGACAGTTAGAATGTGGAATAACAACAGAAAATGCTGGAAACACTCAGCAGGCCAGGCAGCATCCGTGGAGACAGTTAGAATGTGGAATTGTCTGCCAAAAATCATTGTTGAAGCAGAGTTCAAGCATTTAAAAAAAATGATATAGTTGTTGAAAGAGATAAATATCGAAGGGTGTGGAAAGCAAAGCATGATAGTATGATTAAACTGGGTGGCTCCTATGGAGAAAAACACTCGCATGGGCTAGACTTGGTGGGCCCAATGGCCTATTCCTGTCCAGTGAAATTTTACAATTGTACGATTCAAGATAGAACTCTGATAGGAAGATGCTTAAATCGTGCATTGCATGTTATGATCAGGGAGTGAGAGAATGCTCTGGCAGAGATTGCCGTAGGTAATTGTGTACACTGGCCCAGATTCTGCTGGAGCGAGGCATCTCGCGGCATGCCCCGTTAGTTAGACTTGTCTGTGCACATTTAGGTTTTAAAGAATTTTGCCCACAGACCTGCTGGAAGTGTGAGCTGATAACATCTAGGACCTTGGTGAACCATGGGACAAACAGTGTGTCTCCTTAACCAATGAGATTAAAGGACTGACAAATAAACAGAGGAAGGACTGAGGGTGAATTAGAGTGGGTGGAATTCAATGTCAATTCAGGGACACAAAGAGAAATAAAGAGAGCGAAAGAAATATTGGATTTAGAGAGAAAAGAAATAGAAAGGAAAAGTAAAAAAAAGTAAAATTTTGACTTTTAAAAAATCTCCAACAACAATTCACAACCTGAACGAATGAGACTCCACACATATAATTGTTCACTTTCTGGGCAAGAGAGGTTTATTAGCAGCCATTAACAATTAACATGTAGTTAAAAGGGTACTTATGCTGTTAATTACTGGACTTAGATTTCTGTGGTGAGTTTAATGTGCAAATGCAGCAACTTCATGAAAATCACTGGGAGGTTGAGGGTGAGATGTCGTTTTCACAAAGCTAACAGCGGAGCGGCGCAAATCGTCCAGCAACTCACAATTCACGGCGTATCTCTTCCTTGTTACAAGTTGCTGGCCGAGTTGCACATTAATATCGGCGTGCATCATTCACATGCCGTTATTTTTTCAACAAATTCTGGGTCAATGGGGGAAAAATTAGGTTGCGCCCCGTTTGGGGTGCAAATATCGTCTGGACGCAAATATTAGCGCCTGGCGCTAATTATCGCCACTGACTGGAAACTTCACTTTTACCGCCCCGGGAGGTGAGTGGAGCGCTAAATCAGGCGCTGCACACCTGTCTTAAGGCGCAAAGGCCGAGCAGTGAGGCGCTAACTCAGCGCGCGAGCGCAGCGCAGGTGCTGCCAGTTAGCGAGGAAACACAGACACACTGGCGCCGGCCAGTTCTTAAAGCGGGGGGGGGGCAAACTTGCTCCCCAGCCACACCCTGCTCATTGCAGCCTTGAATCTCGGCCTGGAGAGACCTGTGAATCCATTTTGCTGCCAAGGATGGCGAGGGTGAGAGAACGAGCTCATCGCTTCACCGAGCGGGCCTTGGATGCTCTGGTTGGCGCGGTGGAGCGCAGAAGATGTATACTCTTCCCTGAGAGTGGCAGGAGGCCTTTGCCACGCGAGTACAGAAGAGTTTGGAGGGAGGTGGCTCAGAGCGTCTCCTCCAGGAGCATGGTGCCCAGGACCCATGTTTAATGCCGCAAACAGTTCAACGACCTCACTCGGGTCGTCAGGGTGAGTGGCTTTTTCTCAATACCTCTCCATCCCTCCATCTCAACCTCACTCTATGGCCAGAGGGTCTTAAAACCACAATGCACAACACTCATCCAACACCTATGGCCCTTTCATGAAACACACACACACATTCCACACTTTGCATACAGTAAGGGCTATTCACCTATGGGAGGCACATCAGGCAAGACCATGGCTGCATACAGTAAGGGCTATTCACCTATGGGAGGCACATCAGGCAAGACCATGGCTGTATACAGTAAGGACTATTCACCTATGGGAGGCACATCAGGCAAGACCATGGCTGCATACAGTAAGGGCTATTCACCTATGGGAGGCACATCAGGCAAGACCATGGCTGTATATTTACTCAGATGCAGTCCTTTTTCTTGCAGGCCAAGCTGGCGCATAATCGGAGACAGCAGCAACGGACAGGTGGAGGGCGGTCTCAGCTGCAACCCCTCAGCAATCTTGAGGAGCGCGTCCGCAGGATTGTGGCAAGCCGGGTGATCGGTCCCGTCGCCACTGGAGACGCCGACCCCGTTCTGGACAGCAATGGTAAGGTCATCACCTTTTTGTCCTCTGTCCTTCCACTTGTCCCTCACAACACCAGCCTTTGACACTTTCAATCCAACTTGCTAACTCGCTGCACTTATTCCTCCCTTACTGCCACCCTGTCCTCACACTAAAGCCACTCTTGTACCTCCCTGCTTTCAGATGGTGATTCACCAGCTGAGGAGATGGGCCCTGAAGCTGCCACTGGGAGTGAAGCTGCAGCCGAGGAGGAAGAGGAAGCCGGAGCATCAGTGCCACCCTCTCCCGAGGAAGCCCATGCCCACACTGGGAACACGCCTTCCCTGGAGGGGAGCAGGGGGGAAGGGTCTGATGAGGGTGAAGCTCCAGGACCCAGCGGGCTGCAGCAACGCCGTGGGGGTAGGGAAGAACGGGGGCCTTCTCCCCAGAGGGAGAGTATGCCAGAGACTCCTACTGCAATGGACGCAGAGGAGGAGCGGCTGATCGCAGAAATGAACACCCGGGCGGTGGGCATGCACACTGAGCTCATGGGTGCAGTGGGAAGGGTGCCCGAATGCATTGAGTCACTGGCAAGGATTGTGGAGCACTTCGCTGTAGCACAGGCGGATGCCACACTAACGCTTAGTGCTGCAATTCAGACACTGGCTGCCGTGATCCCATCTCTGACTGCTCTCATGCAGACTCAGATTGAGGCCACGCGAGCACAGACTGCTGCCAACCTCGATGGTTCGTTCACATGTCCCCGGGGCTCTCACCGCGCCGCAGTAGGCCAGCAATCTGTTCTCCAGCAGATTGCTCCGGATGCTGAAGTGCTGCCCCGTGGGAGTGCCAGTGTGTCGGGCGAGCAGGGAGTTGCTGTCCTCTCTCACAATGACAGCTTTCCTGCTGCCAACACTGTCACTTCTCCACTGCACTTGCCACCGCCTGTAGGACAGACTGCTGCCGCCCATGCAGAGTTGGTGCAGTCTGCAGCCGGGCCCTCCAGGCTCAGAACTGGTCGAGGCCGTCCTTCAGGGGCATCTGCAGTGTCAGGGTCTGACGATCAGCAGCCTTCCACCAGCCTTGCTGCAGCCACTGAGGTCCCATTACGGAGGAGCAGTAGGGTTAGAAGGGGGGAAGTGCGCAAGGGAAGGAGATCACCCTCGAAGGGCAAAAAGTAGGAGGTGTGACAAAATGCTGGTCATTTTTTTATTAAAGGCCGAGGTTCGTGGTCCAACTTTTGTTTAGTGTTTTGGACATTATCTCCAGGTTGTGAGAACCAGTTATGTTATTGACTGTTTTTTTGTGTTTATTTCTATGAGTTTGTCATGAGGAAATGACACACACAGAGTTTGTAAAATAAATAAGTTTTTGTATTCAAAATATACATATTTGGTGTTTGGAATTATTGGTGCCTTGGCCGGCTTAGGGGTTGCGTGCTGGGTTCATTGATGTTGTTAGCAATGGCAGAAGCCATTTCCACAGCAGGGGCCCTAGAAGCGGCTTGCTATTAGCCGTTGACGGACGGCCCTTGCAGTTTCACCATTGTGGGCCGCCCTCCCGCCTTGGTGCTGCTGATGATCATCCTCCTCATCCTCTTCCTCCTCTTCCTCCTCCTCCTCTGGTGGTGCTCCAAAGCCTGGTGGCATTGGCTGGGTCCTGACGATTGCCATGTTATGCAACATGCAGCACACAACTACGAAGTTGGATACTCGCTCAGGCGAGTACTGCAGGGCTCCTCCAGAATGGTCGAGACAGCGGAACCGTTGCTTCAGCACACCAATTGTGCGCTCAATGATGTTCCTGGTAGCTTGATGGCTCTCATTGTACCGCAGCTCAGCAGGGGTGTTGGGCATACGGAGCGGTGTCATCAGCCAGGTGCTCAATGGATACCCCTTGTCCCCGAGAAGCCAACCAACTGGCTGATGCAGTGCCTCGAAAAGTTCTGCCACAGTAGTCTGGCGCAGGATAAAAGCATCGTGGCAGCTGCCAGGATAGTGGGCATTGACAGCGAGTATCAGCTGTCTATGGTCACAGACCAACTGAACATTCAAGGAATGGAACCCCTTTCTGTTCCGGAATTCCTCGGCATTCTCATGTGGAGCACGCAAAGCCACATGCGTGCAGTCAATGGCGCCCTGCACCATGGGGAAGCCCGCTATCCTCGCAAAGCCCAGAGCGCGGTCACGCTGCTTGTCTGGGGTCATGGGGAAAGAGATGAACTCTCGTCTCCTTTTAAAGAGGGCATTTGTGACCTGCCGGATGCAGCAATGCACCGCGAACTGGGAGATATTGGCGAGGTCCCCAGCAGCAGCTTGAAATGAGCCAGTAGCATAGAAGTTGAGAGCCACTGTGACCTTCACTGCGACCGACAGAGACGTCCTGGACCTCAGTTGAGGCTGCAGATCTGGCTGCAGCAGGTGGCAGAGCTCAGTGACCACCTCCTTGCTGAATCGCAGCCTTCGCAAACACAGCTCCTCAGACATATGAATGTAGGAGAGCTGTTCACGATATACCCTGGGAGGGTAAGCTCTCCTGTACATACGCCTGTTGGCCCTCCTCCGTCTGGCCATCATTGCCACTCTCTCTCTGCGTCTCTGTGTCCTCCGATTCAGCTGGAGCAGGACGACGCCCCCAATCAGTGCAGCCCCCATAGTCTCTTTGCAAGCAAAGTAATGAAGGACAGCAACCAAAGTACTAGCGAAGTTAGGATCTGTAGGCAAAACTACCTCACAAAGCGTTGACTCAATGCAGAAGTCTCTCTTTCTCTCTCTCCGAATCTCTCTCTCTCTCTCAGAACGAGTGGTGCAAAAATGTCAACCACAGAAAAAGACAGGAAGAGGCCCCCTTTAAATAGCGCCCCCCCCCAGCCCCACAGCGATTGATAGCATTCCAGTCTTCCGGTCGTTGGATGCGCCAGGCGGTAAGGCAGGGGGCGCCACTGAATTTCCACTCTGGGGCGCCACAAGGGCGTTGCACCATGGAATGACGTCACAATCTGCGCGCGCAGGTTGTCGCAGCTGTAAAGTTTAGCGCCGCCGCACAATGTCTAGTTAAGTTCCCGAGCGGCGCAAACATCGCTGCGCCCGGGCGTTAGCGGCTTTGCGCCCCATTAGTGCCCTCTTAAGGTGCTAACGGGAGGCGCAACCAACTGAATTTTTACCCCAATATGTTTCCTAAATGAGTAACCGAATATTATGGTAAGGCAACTCTGATCTTCTTCAACACCTTGTGCTATCTGCTTTGAATTACAGGGGATTATTCCCCCTCCTTCACAAGCCAAGCCAAGGCATATAAATAGTAAATGGGTAGTGAGAGGAGGGGTGTACACAGTACTGCCCCCCCGATTATCAAAACCACGACAAGGCCTTGGACAACGTGGACCACTTTCCATAACTTGGGAGCCTACTGTCAATAAAGGCAGACGTCGATGACGAAGTCTAACACCACCTTCAATGTGCCAGTGCAGCCTTCGGTGGCCTGAGGAAGAGAGTGTTTGAAGACCAGGACCTCAAATCCGGCACTAAGCTCATGGTCTACAGAGCAGCAGTGATACCCGTCCTTCTGTATGCCTCAGAGACATGGACCATGTACAGCAGGCACCTCAAAGTACTGGAGAGGTAGCACCAACGCTGCCTCCGCATGATCCTGCAAATCCATTGGCAGGATAGGCGCACCAACGTCAGTGTTCTCGCTCAGGCCAACATCCCCAGCATTGAAGCTTTGACCACGCTCGATCAGCTCCGATGGACGGGTCACATCATCCACATGCCCGATACAGGACTCCCCAAACAAGCGCTCTACTCGGAGCTCCGACATGGTAAGAGAGCCCCAGGTGGGCAGAGGAAACGCTTCAACGACACCCTCAAAGTCTCCTTGAAAAAGTGCAACATCCCCACCGACACCTGGGAATCCCTGGCCCAAGACCGCACAAGTGGAGGAGAAGCATCCAGGAAGGCGCCGAACACCTCGAGTCCCTTCGCTGGGAGCAAGCGGAAGCCAAGCGCCAGCAGCGCACATCAACCCAAGCACCCCACCCACCTGCCCCTTCAACCACCGTCTGCCCCACCTGTGACAGAGACTGTTGGTCCCGCATTGGACTCATCAGTCACCTGAGAACTCATTTTTAATGTGGAAGCAAGTCATCCTCGGTTCCGAGGGACTGCCTAAGAAGAAGAAGGGGCTGATTAGGGACCAAAAAGGAGACCTACGCATGGAGACAAAGGGTATGGTTGAGGTGCTAAATGAGTACTTTGCACCTGTCTTCACCAAGGAAGAAGATGCTGCCGTAGACATAGTGAAGGAGGAGGTAGAGGAAATACTGGATGGAATAAAAATTGATAAAGAGGAGATACTAGAAAGGTTGGTTGTACTTAAAGTAGATAAGTCATCAGGACCAGATAGGATGCATCCTAGGACACTGAGGGAAGTGAAGGAAGAAATCGCGGAGGTACTGGCCATAATCTTCCAATCCTCCTTCGAAACGGGGGTGGTGCCAGAGGACTGGAGAAGTGCAAATGTTACACCCTTGTTCAAAAAAGGGTGTAAAGATAAACCCAGCAACTACAGGCCAGTCAGGTTAACCTCGGTAGTGGGGAAGCTTTTAGAAACAATAATCAGGGACAAAATCAACAGTCACTTGGACAAGTGTAGAATAATTAAGGAAAGCCAGCATGGATTTGTTAAAGGCAAATCGTGTTTAACCAACTTGATTTGAGTTTTTTGATGAGGTAATATAGAAGGTTGATGAGGGCAATGCGGTTGATGTGGTGTACATGGATTTCCAAAAGGCATTCGACAAAGTGCCACATAATAGGCTAGCCAGCAAAGTTGAAGCCCATGGAATAAAAGGGACAGTGGCAGCATGGATACGAAATTGGCTAAGTGACAGGAAACAGAGAGTAGTGGTGAACAGCTGTTTGTCAGACTAGAGGAAGGTATATAGTGGTGTTCCCCAGGGGTCGGTGCTAGGACCACTGCTTTTCTTGATATAGCTTAATGACTTGGATGTGGGTGTACGGAAGACGACCATTCAGCCCTCTTGCCTGTGCCGGCTTTTTGAGTCCCAATTTTTAAAAAATTTGTTCCTGGGATGTGGGCGTCGCTGGCAAGGCCAGCATTTATTGCCCTTGAGAAGGAGGTGGTGAGCTGCCTTCTTGAACCGCTGCAGTCCGTGTGGTGAAGGTACTCACACAGAGTGCTATTTGGGAGGGAGTTTCAGGATTTTGACCCAGCGACGATGAAGGAACGGCGCTATACTTCCAAGTCAGGATGGTTTGTAACTTGGAGGGGAACTTGGAGGTGGTGGTGTTCCCATGCATCTGCTGCCCTTTTCCTTCTAGGTGGCAGATTAATCCCATTCCCCCGCTCTTTCTCCATAGCCCTGCAATTTTTTCCTTTTCAAGTATTTATCCAATTCCCTTTTGAAAGTTGCTATTGAATCTGCTTCCGCCACCCTCTCAGGCAATGATTTCCAGATCATAACAACTCACTTTGTTAAAAAAATTCTCATCTCCCCTCAGGTTCTTTTTCCAATTATCTTAAATCTATATCCTTTGGTCACTGGCCCTTCTGCCACTGGAAAGAATTTCTTCCGAAGAATCCTATCAAAAACCCTCCTTATTCTTCCTTCCAGAATGCATCACTTCACACTTCTGTACATTAAATTTCATCTGCTATGTATCTGCCCATTTCACTAGTCTAGTTATGTCCTCCTGTAGTCTACTACTACCCTCCTCACTGTTTAATACATTTCCAAGTTTCAACTTTGAAATTCTGCCCTGTATACCCAAGTCCAGCTCATTAATGTATATCAAAAAGAGCAGTGGTCCTAATACCAACCCCAGTGGGGGATACAACTATATACAACCCTCCAGTCTGGAAAAACGACCATTCACCACTATTCTCTGCTTTTTGTCCCTTAGCCAATTTCGTATCTACGCAGCCACTGCGCCTTTAATCCTATGGGCTTCAATTTTGCTAACAAGTCTCTTATGTGGTGCTTTATTAAATGCCTTTTGAAAGTCCATATGCACATCATCAACCGCACAACCCTCATCAACCCTCTTTGTTACTTCTTTCAATAACTCAATCAAGTTTGTTACGACATGACAGTCGTTCAAGACGAAGGCCCACCACCACCTTCTCAGGGTAACTAGGGGATGAGCAATAAATGTCGGCCTTCCAGCGACACCCACACCGGAGAATTAATTAAGAAAACAGTATTAAATACCACTTGAAGATTTTAGGCTTTGTTGGAGATTAGTGAATTAACAGAATGGATCTATCCGTGTGTACTATGTGAAACCACATTTATTGACATGGAGCCTAATGAAACAGGCCTGCTAAGTGCTATATCTGGATAGTTGGCAACATTTTCTGTTTAGCACTCCATGCTAAGTGGATGTCTGCTCTTTTTAAAATCTGCTCCTACCACTATTAACTTTAATGTACTGCATTCAGCTTGAATTTGCCAACAAGGGGGTAAATGCCATGCAGCTCGAGTGATTAGAGAAGTGGGGCCACGTCACTGAGCCCGGCCTCGTTAGAAACAACAAGGGAAACCCCTTCATAATAAAAAAAACCATTGAGCACAGCAGGACAATGCATCAGATTATCTTTGTGGTGATTCATGGCAGAATTGGAATCAGGGTGGCTCTGGTGAAAGAGTATTAGAATGCAGAGTATTGGAGGTGTATTATCTGGGAGTGCTTTTTTTAATTCGCTTATGGGATGTGGGCGTCGCTGGCAAGGCCAGCATTTATTGCCCATCCCTAGTTGCCCTTGAGAAGGTGGTGGTGAGCCGCCTTCTTGAACCGCTGCAGTCCGTGTCATGAAGGTACTCCCACAGTGCGTAGGGGAGGGGATGATGGAGAACATAATGTAAGGGGCTGAGGATTTTGAAAAAGGAACACGGAAGGTAATCCAGGTAATCCTGCAGGCTCAGAGCTGCCAAATCAATAAATTAATAATAATCCCAGACCCACTTCCAACAATCCCTTTAGCTTATGTTGGACCTGGCCAATTCCCACCCTGTACCAGCCATGAATAGTTTACCACTGAGCAAATGCCTTGCTGGTGACAATGGAAATGGCATTGGAGTCCTAAAGATGTGATAGGACCCTTATTTTCACGGAGTGATGAGGCCCATTGTCTGTTTCCAGCGGGAGCGCTGGTCGCCTAAATCACGGTCCGCAGAAAAATCACATGGGGCGGCCCTTGGGTAGGAAGACAACAGCAAGTATATTTTTACTGGCGTTAGCTGTGGCTCAGTGGTAGCACTCTCTCCTCTGAGTTTGAAGGTTCCGGGTTCAAGTCCCACAGAGCCTTGAGCACATTATCAAGGCTGACACTCCAGTGTAGTACTGAGGGAGTGCTGCATTGTTGGAGGTGCCATCCTTTGGATGAGACGTTAAAGCGAAGCCTCGTCTTCCCTCTCTGGTGGACCTAAAAGATCCCATGGCACAATTTGAAGAGGAGTTCTCCCAGGTGTCCTGGCCAATATTTATCCCTCAACCAACATCACTAAAAACAGATTATCTGGTCATTATCACATTGCTGTTTGCGTGCAAATTGGCTGCCGTGTTTCCTACATTACAACAGTGACTACTACCGTCCATTCATGCTGAAATACGAGGCAGTAGAGAGATGACAAACGATCTGACTGTTTTCGCCTCTACTCCCCAATTTAATGAATGTGTTCCATTCTATAGAACTGGGGGAACAAAAATATAACATGATATTTGACTGTGATTGGAATAGACAATTGTTTTATGTATTTATACTCCAGGGTAGGATTAACGTTCAGTCAAAACAATCTACTAATGCTGTCCCCATTAATCTTTAGGGCAGTTGATATGTAACGCTTAGGTCTGTATCAAGCAAGAGGGAATCTATATGTTATTTATAAGGAATTGATTTTATTTTCCAGTCTTATTTAGGTTGCATCAATTTGCTGACAAGCTAATTGTAGTCTATGTGTAGTCTTACTATTCTGCACCAAATGTTCCTCACCCATCACCCCTGTCCTTGCTGATTGGCACCTGATCCCCAAAGCCTTCAATTTAAAATTCCCATCCTCGTGTTTTAATCCCTTCGTGGCCTTGCCACTCCTGACCTCAGTAACCTCCCCCAGCCCTACAATCCACTCCGCCCGGCACCACCCCACCCCCCACCACCCCCTCCGCCACACCATTCTCCATTCTTCTGACTTTGGTCTCTTTTCCACCCAGAAAATGGGCACAAGAAGAACTAATTTCAACCCCCCCCCCCTCACCATGTTTTTTTTAATTCGTTCATGGGATGTGGGCATCACTGGCAAGACCAGCATTTATTGCCCATCGCTAGTTGCCCTTGAGAAGGTGGTGGCGAGCCGCCTTCTTGAACCGCTGCAGTCTGTGTGGTGAAGGTACTATATTTACGATATCAACATAGAGGGAGAACCAGAGCAATTCATCTCCCATGGAGACAAACAATTAGATTAATTTTTATTTCTTTTTCTGACAAATTTTACAATTTATTGGCAAGCAGTTGGAGCAAAATGAGTTGTGTTATATATTAGCATGTACATTTGCATTAATGCATCTCCGCCCCGCCTCAGCTCATCCACTGCTGAAAACCCTCATCCATGTCTTTGTTACCTCGAGACTCAACTACTCCAATGATCTCCTGGCCAGCGTCCCACCTTGCATCCTCTGTAAATTTACCCTCATCCAAAATTCTGCTGCCCATATCGTAACTCGCACCAAGTCCTGTTCGCCCATCACCTGTGCTCACTGACTTACACTGGCTCCCAATCCGGCAACGCCTTGATTTTAAAATTCTCATCCTCGTTTTCAAATCCTTCCATGGCCTCGCCCCTCCATATCTCTGTAACCTCCTCCAGTCCTCTTGCCCATCCCCGATTTTCATCGCTCCACCCTTGGCGGCTGTCCTTCAGCTGTCTAGGCCCTGAACTTTGAAATTCCCTCCCTAAATCTCTCTGCCTCTCTACCTCCCTCTCATCCTTTATGATGCTCCTTAAAATCTACCTCTATAAGATCTCAGAGGGACCCTTTTTCCAAATGATTTGAGTTTGACCCATATTGTGGACAGTGATTTAACTTTATTCAGCACGAGCAAGGCTTAATAGATTACAGTATTTGAGCAGCAGTTTACAGTGTATAACTGAGACTTATATTACCACTTATACTCTGGGTAGAAGCCACAACCGTGAGTAGGCTGCACCTTGTGTCTCTTGCCTCTCTCTCTCCGTCTCCCGGGTGTCTCCTTGATTCAACCTGTAATCTTCTGCTCCTGAAATCTTCTATTCCTAAAATCTTCTACAATTTGTGGCTGTTAAGACCCTCTTCTTATACGCTTACTCTCATTCAAAACCTATGGGGAGAAAAATTGGGTTGCTTTGTGCCTCCTGTTAGCGCCCTAAGAGGGTGCCAACAGGGCGCAAAGCAACTAGCGCCCGGGTGTAGCGCCGTCCACGCCTCCCACGAAATTCAGCGGGAGGTTAGCGGTGGTGCTAACCGGTAGCGCCCCGCGGTGCTGTGCTGCGCTGCCGGCGATGACGTTATTGCAGTGCGCAGCGCCCCGGCCGCGATCTTCGGGAGCGCCCCCTGACTTATGTCCGACGGGGTCAGGGGGGGGCCTACCTGCGGCTGGGGAGGCGCTATTTAAAGGCGAGGTGCAGGGTGGCCATTTTTGTTGCTGGCTGCCTGCCAGCACCTGCCTGCGCTCCCGTCCTCGGCCTCCTGAACCGCCCCCCCGGCGGAGTGCCGGCTGCGCTCCAAGAGCCTGGCACTTCTCTTGAGTGCCGGGCTCTTTTGCCGGCACTCCCGATCCCCAGGGGCCCAGCTGGGCCCCGGGTCGCGCTGCGCAAGGCCCCTCCCCTTTAAGAAGGGGAGGAAGGCCGGCAATACTGCGGCACGTAGCGGCGCTTCCAGTAGCACCCCGCTTCCCTCTTGGGGCGCAACCACTCAATTTCTGGTGCGGGGGCATTAATTTTTCTGGGGCGCTATTCAATTTTTAGCCCATGGAGTCCTCCTGAACCAATCACTGGCTGACACCCAAACCCAAAATCCAATTATAAAGGTGCCACATTCGTAGCATCCTGGCTTACACAGGTTTTTGGTCTGATGACACTCTTACACCATCTGTCTTTGACCATCAAGACTCATATCTGGGGTAGTTATGGCAGTACAAAAGGAATATGTCTCCACAGGTTGGGATACGGCCCTTGCTTTCGGCCTTTGTTTTTATAATTCACTGTGGATGTTATAACATTCCACATAATGGTAACTACAGCTAACCTTGGTTCCCAGGCTAACTGCAGTCTATTCGACCATGGCAAGCTCTTTCTCACCCCAGGTTGTCTGGTTACAGCTCACTCACAGACTTTTAAGCTTAAGAAAAGGGTTACATGTTATACATAATTCAGGTTATAGTTGCATGCAGTTGATGATTACAAATTTTTATATTTAATCCTTACATACGATTATAGATCTATTACTGATGACTATAAGATATTAATGGTTATAAGATAGTAAAGCAAGTATTCTAAAAACCAACTAACATGTAATTCATAACAATTTTACGGTCCCTGCCTCTTATCTCAGTCTCCGGAATTCCATTAATTCTCTCAGCTTTTCTCACAGACCGACTGTCGCTTTGCTAACAAGGCTTGTTGGAGTCGGCATTTTTAATATTTGGTCAAGCAGGCCTCTTTCTTCCATTTTAAAATCTAACCGGGTCTACCCAAGGAATATTACATTCGTTTAAAGCATGACTCTTCAAGAATCAGCGTGCATTGACGAACAGTTACATAATGCAAACTTATACCTACAACTAAGAATGCTTATTTCATTTTGTTCATTTAGCTAGTGGGAATCTGAAATGGAGATTTCTCAGGATTCTTACACCTCTTTGACCAAGTTTTTTGTCACCTGTCCTAATATCTCCTTCTGTGGCTCGGTGTCAAACTTTTTCGATAATCGCTCCCGTGAAGCGCCCTGGGACGTTTTACTACATTTAAGGGAGTATATAAATGCAAGTTGTTGTTGTTGTTGTTCAATTCGTTTGTCCACCATTTTAACAGGTGTTAACCTGCATTGTATGTTGGTACCATAAACAGAAAACTCTAGGTTTTAGTTCCTGGAGGTTGACCTTAGGTACGGAGGAGCTCCTGGAGTAACCGAGGGGGTGATTTTGCCAATGGGGGCGAGTTGGAGGCGGGACTCCCACTTGTCGGGTTTTAGTCCCGCCTCCATCGATTTGTGGCCAATCCACGCTATTTTCCCTTGATTGACCTTGTTAAGACCGCCCAGCGGGCATAGCAGGCCAATTAAGGGAAAGCCTGGTTACTGGTGACATCAGCGAGTGACGTTTCATCTGTCAAGAGCTTTTGACAGATGAAATGTCAGCGTTTGATGGCTCTGTGAAGCTGTCAAACACTGACAGTCTGTCCTCTAAGTTGAGCCCTTCCACTCAGGCTCAGTTAGAGAGCTCTCCTGAGCAGAAAGCAGAAGGCTGCAGCTTTTGACAGTTCAGCGGCCATTCTGCTTTCTGTGCCGGTGAGATGAGGGACTCCCAAGACCTGAAGGGATGAAGCCTGCAGGAAGAAGTAAAGGTAAGTAAAACTTATTAAAACACTTTACACTCACCTCACACACTTACCTCTCCGCACTTGCACCCATCACTCACCTGCACACCGGACATCTCGGCCCCTCCGACCACCGCAGACCAACGGCCCGCCTTGCTGACCCTGGCGAGGTTCGGAGCCATCGGGAAGCCCACACTTCAGGGCTGAAAATAGGGATTCTCCAAAAAACTACCTGTTTAAAGGCAATTAATTGGCACTAATCCCCTTCCCGCCTCGGGGAGGCGGCTCCCAGCGCGGGTCGGGTACCCACCACCTGGGAAGATGGCACGGAGGCGGGTTGGGGGCGGGATGGGTACCCGCCCCCAGATTCTGCCATTTTCCCAGCAGTCCCACCTCCTTACCCGCCTCCCCAGGGCTGGCAAAATCGCCCCCCAAGTGTTTTCTTACTGATTACAAGGGAGTTAAATCACTGGTCTTTCTTTCTACATCACTATGTTCCCCTATTACACTAAGGAACTGGAAAAGTGAGACGTGACCAAGTCCTCAGGAAGAAACCATTCTTGATTCTGAGGTTAAAGGAGATATCCATAGTTAGGTTTCGGTCTTGGCTCAGTGCTGGCACTCTTGCCTCTGAGTCAAAAGGTTGCCACCCCATTCCTAGTCTAAGCTAATACTCCGGTGCATCATTGGGGGAGTGCTACAGTGTCGGAGGTGCCGCTTTTTAGATGAGACATTAAACCAAGACCCCACCTGCTCTCTCAGGTGAACATAAAAGATTCCATGATACTACTTGAATAAGAGCAGAGGAGCTCTCCCAGTGTCCTGGCTACCATTTATCCCTCAACCAACATCACTAAATCAGATTATTTATCTCATTGCTGTCAGTGGAACCTTGCTGTGCACATATTGGCTGCCATGTTTCACAACATTATTACAGCGATGACACTTCAAAGGTACTCCATTGGCTGCAATGTGCTTTGAGGTGTCCTGCTATATAAATGCAAGTCTTTCTTTATCAATCCCAGTACTTCCATAGACCATGTGCAAATTGACCAAACATGGAATCTACCCAAATTATTTAATCATTGACAGGAAATTCCTGTTCGATTTCTCCCTTATCTCAAAAGGTAATTGAGCGAAGCGTAAAATTATCTACTGAACCTGACAATCCAGATTGATTCTGTTCTATTCAATTGCTTTCCAGAGATAACACTCGCATAATCCCAGCAACACAGGAATGATTCCTTTCCATACAGATAGGACGAAATCAATCCCTTGCTGAATGGAAGACCAAGTAAATAATACAGCAAATTTTTGGGGACTACATTTGTAATTTGATGCATGGAAAATGTCTGACAAAACTTTGACAAGTTTGAAGTAGAACTAGATTATATGCAAACACCCTCGACATAACTACCCAATACTAGCAAGAACACCTTGTGCAGGCTATAATACATGGTAAAAATGTCAACAAATGTCTGGGACCTGCCGCGTTTCCTACCGTGACTACATTTCAGAAGTACTTCATTGGCTGTAAAGCGCTTTGGGACGTCCACTGGTCATGAAAGGCGCTATACAAATGCAAGTCTTTCTTTCTAACAGGGCTTTTTTTTAAGGCTGCATTCAAATTATAACCAAATGATCAAATAATTTTATTTTCATATTACGACGTTAAATTGACATTGACAATTTCACTCAATAATCTTTGGGGATCAGAAATTTTCTTTTTCTTTAAATTTTGTCTGTTATTTGCCTCTCTTGGGAGATTAAACAGGTTCAAAGCAGTGCAAAGTGTACCCAGTTTGCCAGAGAGAGTGGTCTATATGTGCCAAAAAGCCTCTTCTCATTCTATGCATTTATGTAAAAGTCACCCTGTTGATTCGCTTTATTATTCTAGTGAGGCAGAGCAGAAGACAAAGAGGTTAGAATGACTTCGTTTTGTTAAAAAATGGGTAATGTATAGTAGAGATATCATAGTAATTGAGGGGGATTATTGGAAGCTGCCAAGGCTGCAGAACAGGGGAAAACATCTGGAATTAGATGAGGCATATCATGGAATAATGGAGGAAAGATCTGTGGGGCGGGGGCCAGAAAAAATGTCCGTCTCCTTATTCAGCCACCCACACCCACCAAATGTAATTGAACCATTTTGTGATTCCACAGTCCATGCTCCATTTGAGTATAATAGAGTTCGCAAACCTAGTAGCAATTCTTAACCACAAATATCAAACATGCTACCGTATACTATTGGTAGCCATTCAATTCAAGCGACAATAATGGAAGTAATTGAGGATGCTTCTGATGAAGGTGCAATGTCTGAAATGATTATGGCCAAATTTATGACTAATTTCCTATCCTTTACCTGTGTTACTGTCCATAGTCAGGAGCACCTTCTCTTTAACTGTGGATAGAGGGACAGGAGCTGCTACTGAGAAATGTAATAATATTTCTCTTTTTTGTGATGGAATAGCAGGAGATGTGACAAAAATGCCAGGGGACTGTATGATTCATAATACAGCAGTGGATCAATGTCTTGAACCTATTATTGGTGCGTGATTAAAAAAAAACTGCACTCAGTGTTTCAACAAACTTGTAAGTTGTCAGACATAACTGGTCTATCTAACTTTAATGGCACAGCTGTGAGCTAGCACTAATGGACTGGTAGTAGGTAAGATAGGTTGCTATGGTAACCTCACTATAAATGTAAAAAGTCTTTCTGTCACATGAACAGCCCATTGTTCTCCAACTATTGCAGTCCTCTGAGACCTGCGTTAAAGGTCTGGACTGAATGCTGCCCATCTACATACATTCCAGGAAACACAGTTTATCTCAAACTAATTGCTTCTGCACCATTGACACCGTGCGTCTGCATTAAGTGCTCGGGAATAAAACATTTATTCGATTGACTTGGGCTGGTTACAGTCCCTTGAGTATGCTGGCCATATCTGGAATCGGGTTAAGGTAGTTCACCATCCATCAGCCCACTTTCAGTTTGTGTCTCTGCTCATACAGGTCTCGGCAGGGTTTTGACAATTGATGCGTGATCTCAGGTTACTGACTACCCTCCCGACCAAACATTTTAAACAATCCACAGACTCATTACTTTGCTGCCCAGAATTTAATGGATTGTTAATGGGTCCCATCACTTTAAAGTGCAGTACATATTGGTTCTCTTTTCTCAGGCCAATGCAGTTCTCTGTATGGCTGTCAGTGTGCACTAATTACAAACTCTCTGAATGGGATAAAAATAGTAAAATAAATCATTCCAACTGAAGCATAAGGGGAGTGCCAAATCATTTCACGTGTAACAGACATGGCAACCGTACGGAAGGCAATGCTACAAAAAAATGTTTTCACTCCGAAAGGGGAAAAGCTGATGCACGTTCTGCAAATACAGGTCGCTGAAGAAAACGAAGATTACTGCTTGTGCATCGCAGGTAGTCAATGAAACAGGGGAAAATCTTATTCGTTAAGCAAGTAAACCATTTTTATTTGTGCAATAAATTTTGTTCTCTTTTGTAAGGTTTTGATGTTATAACTTTTTTCTGCAATTCGTCTTTTTTTTCCCAAAAATAGTTACCAGGGATGAAGAGGTGCAGATCACCCTTTTGAAAATCTTAGCTAATGGGCTTAGGGAGAAATACATGATGCAGGAGGTCTGGTTCCTGGAAGATCTAACACTGGTGGATGGAAGAGATGCGACAACAGTAAGGCTTACAATTCTTGTGCTTTCCTATCTCGTTACTAAGAGAGTCACCTGTACCTGGTGCTAAGCCATTCAGACAAATTAGCAATTAAGAGGTGCATGCAGCGTAGCAAAGTCATCCTATTAACATACTTATTAAGGTATCAATCAAATTTTACCATACTTTGCTGAATCTTGGTTGCTTTCAGTACATAGCTGGAGTGCAGTGACGTAAGGTCCAGCTCACATAAAGTGATTAACTGTTTTCTCAGGGAAGTGAGCTTACAGCAGGCTAAACAAAGACTTAAACACGGAGATAAACTCAGCATGTGGCTGAAGCAGATCGGTAGAATGTGGAGGTCCACTCCATTATCTGTAGTGAATAATTGAACATTTGGAGGAACACAAACCATGAAGCAGGCAGAAATAATTGTGAAAGTGTCGGACCGCTGGTGAATACTCTCGCAGATGCTGCGTATGGAGGTTAGAAAGTTGGAGGATTTGCGTTAAGCCGTCAAAGGGCCTTATAGGGACATTAGGAATGGGCAGATAATTGCACTGATAAGTGCTGGTGGAATTCATTGTTTTTAACATTCAGCTAACAACAGACTGTCAATTCAAATGTTATTAATGTCAAGTCACGCAGACTGACACAGTAATTCGTAGCAAAGGCTCATATTACCGAGGTTTGAGCCCTTTAATAGAATTGCAGCTGGCACCAGGGAAAACATTAGATATAATGAGAAGTTTATCATAATACAGTTTGCACTGTGACTCCACTCTGCTTTCATTATGAAGACTGTATCTCCTTCGTAGAATCATACAGAGTGACCAAACACTAGTAAAAAGGCTTGTTTTAAAAAAAAAGTTCATTCTTATCCTCCAAATCATCCAAATTTTAAAATGAGCTGAACAATAAATCCAAAAACATCAAAAGTCACTCCATAAATTGAAATATTTAGAAACATCACTGCTATCTACTCATTTTGAGCCATTAATTAAATCCTGCACTGTGCTTTGAAATGAAATAACAAACTGAATTAAACGTTAAAAACTTCAGTAGTGCACCGATAATGTAGTAATTGAATACTTTACCATTAAATGCTAGCTGGAAGCGGTTTGCATCTAGTGACTGTTAATTGCCCAGGAGGAATTAGAATCGACTTTTTTCAGGAAGCAGACTCTGAATTACTGAGTGCAAAGAGATTTATTATTTTTAGCCTATAAAGTTTTATGTTTATGTTATTTTTGGAGACAACCATGGTATCATTATGTTTATTAGTTGTTTAAGAAAGACTTGCATTTCTATAGCGCCTTTCACCACCACCGGACGTCCCAAAGCACTTTACAACCAATGAAGTATTTTTTGAAGTGTAGTCACTGTTGTAATGTGGGAAACGCAGCAGCCAATTTGCGCACAGCAAGCTCCCACAAACAGCAATGTGATAATGACCAGATAATCTGTTTGTTTTTGTTATGTTGGTGGAGGGATAACTATTGACCAGGACACCGGGGATAACTCCCCTGCTCTTCTTTGAAATAGTGCCATGGGATCTTTTACATCCACCTGAGAGGGCAGACGGGGCCTCGGTTTAACGTCTCATCCGAAAGACGGCACCTCCGACAGTGCAACACTCCCTCAGTACTCCACTGGGAGTGTCAGCCTAGCTTTATGTGCTCAAGTCCCTGGAGTGGGACTTGAACCCACAACCTTCTGACTCAGAGGCGAGTGTGCTACCCACTGAGCCACAGCTGACACTAAATACAAAGTCAGCAGATCCCAATGATTTTGCAACAACAGTAATTAGAAGTGTACATGTAGCAACACATATTTGAACAGGAATGTTTCTGTGCACTGCTATTTTCCATTTAAAAGAAGAAAGCTTTGTAACCCTGAAAGCTGTATATTTTTAACCAATAACATGTATCCAACTATTTACTCTGTCCAAGCAACACCAGGAGGTTGTTGAGCAGGACTACTTTAAACATTCTGGATTTTGTTTTTGTGCTAAATGATTGAGCATTTTCTTTCTTTATACTCCAGATATCATAAGTAAATCAACTGGGGAAGGAAAATAATCACAGAGCTGCCTCTTACTTTGAGAGAATTTTGAGGTGGGATCTCATCAAGCACTACATAAAAGCACTATCCGTAGTTCCTTGTCTCACACATCATTGGCTATAGAGCACCTTGGGATGTCCTGAAAGGTGTTATATAAAGCCAAGTTCTTTCTTTCTTCTTTCTATCATTGGCAATGAGATTTTTCTGTTCCACTGTAAGACAACACAAGTTATCTAATTAAATCCACTTGGATCTTCTTTCTGCTTAAACATTTGTGGAACTCAGCTAGGAGTAGAATTTGGTGAAAAACATTGGGGTGAATTTCAGCTCCCAAAAATGGGTGGGTTGGGGTCGGGTGAGATGTTAAAACTTTAGAAACCTCAAACCCGATCCCAACCCGCCTCCAACCCACCCACCTCCGGGTTTAACGGAGGTGGGATAAGGGGTGGGCAGCCAAAGCACTCCCAGGAGGCAGGTTTGCCATTTAAATATTATAATGAAGCTGACAGTCTCAGATTTAACCTGCTTTGCAGGTTTAACCCTTGCCGGCCAGGTTTGCCGGCAGCTGAAGGGAGGCGAGGACTGCTTTAGGGAGAAGGTAAGTGCCTTTATAGCACTGCTTGGGGACCAGGAGGAGCAGGAGTGCTTCCCCCAGCCCCCCAAATTTACCCTCTTGCCTTGGATCCATCCCCGCCCCCCCCCCCATCAGACCCCCCTCCCCTGCCCCCGCAGTCGGGGATCGGAGCATCCGCGGTGTCGGGGATCGGACACCCACTCCCCCCACCCTCCCCAGGTCGGGGATTGGACCCACCCACACCCCCACCCCCACCCCACCAACGCTCCCAGTAGCAGCTGCAGGCTCCCTACCTGGGACTGTGGCCTTCTCTGGAGTGTTCCCCGCCCGACTGGAAGCCAGGCTGACTTCCGGACAGGGATCCTGGCAAACGAAAAATATGCACATTCTGGAGTTAAAACTCCACAGCATGTGGGGTTTCCTATCAAAAACTCCACCCACCCCCACCGGCCTTCGCAACCCTCCCCTGTCAAGATTGGGGCCATTAAATTAGTACACTGGGCACAATAATAAATAATATTATTTGGGTACAATGACGTTGGTCACGACAATGACATGTTCACGACATGACAGCAAGCCTTTTTCCATTTCAGAAGGCCACACATAGTCCTTCCCTCTCAATCACAGCTTCATTGAATGCAAAATATGTTCTGATTTTCAGATAGAAGTAATATAAGAATGGCTTCAGAAGTATTTTTTCGATGAGGTGGTTCAAATAAAGAATTCAGGGAAAAAACCTGGATCCATCGGCAGGTCTTCCTGGATCCATCGGCAGGTCTTCCTGGTATTACACTTTTAGAAACAAGAAGGGCTACTTTGAAAATCAAGTGTTCAGCATCATTACATCTGTTACAGGAGTTCCAAGTTAAACCAGCTGTTAAACAGAAACTTCCACAGCCCAATGCAATACTGGGTAGTATCAGTACCATGGACCCTGGGTCCTTAGACAAATAAACCCTTACAATCTATACGGCAAGAGGTTTCAAAAGCATCTCGGATGCAGTGCTGAAATTCAAAGACTAACTTGTACACGTACAGTTGATTGAGCTCCGCCACTGCCACCTATCTTGGGTGTACTGGCATTGATGCAAACCCAATCATCTCACTCGTCAAAAGTGAAGACTCCTGGCTGGTATTATCTGTGACCTGTTCAGGACACAAGCTCAAAGAATCTCTTCTCTGGTATGGGATCAAGAAGCTACCTCTTCTTACCCTGATTCCAATCTTCAAAGATTTGCTATTTTAATACCCAAGTCTTGCACACATCAAAGCAAGGGGTTTCCAAGTTACTGATACAAACATCAGTTGAGGATGTCTATGACCAAAAGTCTAAAACCACTCAAATTAGGTCCGAGTGCCCACATGACTAGACAACTTCCATTAGTGTTGGGGTGATACATGGTTGCCAGTCATGTAGATATACACATTTATATCTACCAAACTCTAGCCTTGGTGAATATCAACCTTTAACCAAAAGCAGATGTAAGGACCAATGATCTGAAACCTCTAAAAATTGATCCTGTTGCTGCTATATGGACAATCTGATTTTGTCCCGGTATCTGATCCTCAACAGAGCTGGTACCAATATCCTCACCAGGAGGTTTGCCAGTGCTGTTAGGGAGGGTTTAAGCTAAGTTGGCAGAGGGATGGCTACCAGGATGTAGCATTAGAAAGGAGAAACAAAGGGCACAAAGGATTGGGAGAGACTGATAGCACTAGAGTAAGAAATAGTCAAGGTATTAGGTGGGGTCAGACTAAGAGAGAACACAGGATGGTCGAAGATGGGTTTACAGTGTATGTATGTGAATGCACAAAGCATAGTAAACAAGGTTGGTGAGCTGCAGGCGCAAATAGCCACATGGGAATATGATGTTGTGGTGATAACGGAGACCTGGCTCAAAAAAGGGCAGGATTGGGTATTAAATAATCCTGGATGTAAGGTGTTCAGGAAAGATAGGGAAGGAAAGATACGAGGTGGTGTGGCAGTATTGGTTAAGGAGAATGTTACAGTGCTGGAGAGGGAGGATCTCCTGGAGGGATCAAGGACAGAATCTATTTGGTTAGAGTTAAGAAATAATAGAGGTGCCATTACACTATATATTCTATAGGCCACCAACGAATGGGAAAAATATGGAGGAGCAAATTTGTAGAGAAATCACAGAGAGGTGCAAGAACTATAGAGTAGTGATAATGGTGGACTTCAATTATCCTAATATAGACTGGGATAGTAATAGTGTAAAGGCCAGAGAGGGGGAAGAATTTCTGAAGTGTGTTCAGGAGAACTTTCTTGATCAGTATGTTTCCAGTCCAACGAGGAAGGAGGCATTGCTGAATCTGGTTCTGTGGAATGAGATAGGTCAAGTGGAGCAAGTGTCAGTAGGTGAACATTTAGGGAACAGTGATCATAGAATCATAAGGGTTATATTAGCTATGGAAAAGGACAGGGAGCAATCTAGAGTAAAAATACTTAATTGGAGGAAGGCCAATTTCAGTGGGATGAGAACAGATCTGGCCTGGGTAAATTGGAATCAAAGATTGGCAGGTAAAACTGTAATGGAACAATGGGCTGCCTTTAAAGAGGAAATAGTTTGGGTACAGTCGAGGTACATTCCCACTAGGGGGAAAGGTTGGGCAACTGGATGACGAAAGAGATAGAAAGTAAGATGAAGCAGAAAAAGAGCACATATGACAGATGTCAGGTCAAGAATACATCTGAGAATCTGGCTAAATACAGAAAGTTCAGAGGAAAAGTGAAAAAGAGATTAAGAAGGTAAAAAGAGAGGGTATGAGAATAGAACGGCAGCAAACATAAAAGGTGTTTAGGGACCAAAAAGGAGACCTATGCATGGAGGCAGAGGGTATGGCTGAGGTGCTAAATGAATACTTTGTATCTGTCTTCACCAAGGAAAAAGATGCTGCCATAGACATAGTGAAGGAGGAGGTAGTGGAGATAATTGATAGGATAAAAATTGATAAAGAGGAGGTACTAGAAACGCTAGCTGTACTTAAAGTAAATAAGTCACCAGGACCAGATGGGATGGATCCTAGGATGCTGAGGGAAGTGAAGGAAGAAATCGCGGAGGTACTGGCCATAATCTTTCAATCCTCCTTCGAAACAGGGGTGGTGCCAGAGGACTGGAGAATTGCAAATGTTACACCCTTGTTCAAAAAAGGGTATAAAGATAAACCCAGCAGCTACAGGCCAGTCAGTTTAACCTCGGTAGTGGGGAAGCTTTTACAAACAATAATCACGGACAAAATTAACAATCACTTGGACAAGTGTGGATTAATTAAGGAAAGCCAGCATCGATTTGTTAAAGGCAAATTGTGTTTAACCAACTTGATCGAGTTTTTTGGTGAGGTAACAGAAAGGGTTGATGAGGGCAATGCGGTTGATGTGGTGTACATGGATTTCCAAAAGGCCTTCGACAAAGTGCCACATAATAGGCTTGCCAGCAAAGTTGAAGCCCATGGAATAAAAGGGACAGTGGCAGCATGGATACGAAATTGGCTAAGAGACAGGAGACAGAGAGTAGTGGTGAATGGTTGTTTTTCAGACTGGAGGAAGGTATACAGTGGTGGTCCCCAGGGGTCGGTTCTAGGACCACTGCTTTTTTTGATATATATTAATGACTTGATTGTGGGTGTACAGGGCACAATTTAAAAATTTGTAGATGACACAAAACTTGGAAGTATAATGAACAGTGAGGAAGATAGTGATAGACTTCAAGAGGACATAGACAGGCTGGTGGAATGGGCAGACATGTGGCAGATGAAATTTAATGCAGAAGTGATACATTTTGGTAGAAAGAATGAAGAGAGGAAAATATAAACTGAAGGGGTTGCATGAACAGAGAGACCTAGGAGTATATGTGCACAAATCGTTGAAGGTGGCAGGGCAGGTTGAAAAAGTAGGTAAATAGTTTTATGGGATCCTGGCTTCATGAATAGAGGTATAGAGTAAAAAGCATGGAAATTGTGATGAACCTGTATAAAACACTGGTTCAGCCTCAACTGGAGTATTGTGTCCAATTCTGGGCACCGCACTTTAGGAAAGATGTGAAGGCCTTAGAGAGGGTGCAGAAAAGATTTACGAGAATGATTCCAGGGATGAGAGACTTCAGTTACGTGGATAGACTGGAGAAGCTGGGGTTGTTCTCCTTAGAGCAGAGAAGGTTGAGAGGAGATTTGATAGAGGTGTTTAAAATCATGAGGGGTCTGGACAGAGCAGATAGAGAGAAACTGTTCCCATTGGCAGAAGGGTCGAGAACCAGAGGACACAGATTTAAGGTGATTGGCAGAAGAACCAAAGGTGACATGAGGGAAAACTTTTTTTTACTCAACGAGTGGTTAGGATCTGGAATGCACTGCCTGAAAGGATGGTGGAGGCAGACTCAATCACGGCTTTCAAAGGGCGTTGGATAAGTACCGGAAGGAAAAATATTTGCAGGGCTACGGGGAAAGGGCAGGGGAGTGGGACTAGCTGAAGTGCTCTTGCAGAGATTCGGCACGAGCTCGATAGGCCAAATGGCCTCCTTCCGTGCTGTAACTATTCTATGATTCTAAGCTGAATCAGTCATTTATTAGCAGGCGAAAAGTTGGATTGGAACAACACCAAAACAACTTTCTTTGCGCCCAAAGCGCTCTGACTAAGTTTCAGACTGGGGATGCAAAGTTTACTAAAAGATTAGAAAGCACATCATAAGTGTTCAGGCCGATGTTTATTGGCAAATGGATTATCTTCAAATTAATCCCCACAGCTGCATTTCATTTGCAAGAATTAGCTAAAGCCGACAACATCTGTGTCAGTGCCCAGTTTGCCTTTGGGAAGTGAGTCGCTAAGTCATCACGCCGGGAAAAAGATGCTTTGATCACTGGCAAGGCAGACGATATATTCATAGATCTCACATCTAAGGCCACAGCTAGTTAGGAAACACATTTATGAGGGCAAATTATGCAAGATCCAGTTCTTTGAAGTCAGAGGTTTATTTTTAGTGGGTTGAAATGTCCCCAAAATGTTTAGGATTAGAGGGCTCCTGAGTTGGCCTCCATTGTCTCCATTTTCATTGGCCTGAGAGTTTGAGAGGAAAACAGATGCTTTCTCATGAAAAGAAATAATGACTGGCCCTTAGCTCCAAGAGGCTCTTGCCAGGCGTCGCTTAATTGATTTCTCAGCAGCAGCCTCGAAACATTGTAAACTTAATGGAACAGGATTGTTCCCCCAGTGATAACTCAAGGCTTATGGCAGGGTGACGTGCTATTAAAAGAAGTTGTACATCTTTAACAGCTCCATCCCGTCACGGAGGTGCCTCGACACCAGAGGAGATCATGGACTTTTTTTCCCCCATCAACATCTGCAACAGATAAGCCCAAGACTCTTTGTCACATTTCCAAGCAACTTAGGATAGAAGTAGTAGGTTTGAGCTTTACTATGGTGTAGAGGTCATGCAGATTTATAACTTTAGAGTAACCTCAATTAGTCACTTTAGATGGTACCATATTCCAGCCAGCATTCTACTCAATGATAGCCAAAAGCTGGGCTGCTCTGCACCATGTAAGCATGAAGAAGATCTGCCAAGTAGCTACAAGGAGTAAAACTAACTTCTGGAATGGTGACCTTCCTCCAAAACTCCAGTTTGATGGGTAATCTTCAATTCAGCCCCTAAATAGTTTCACCTGCTTCTACAAGGTTGTATTGTTATTGATTACACATGAAATGTGGATTAGAACAAGCATACATATTGTAGTTATCATTCTTCAACTGAAAATTACAGTTCACAGGTCATAATCCCTAACTAAATAAAGCCCACTGTCTGCAATATTAGAGTATGAACATTTAATACATTTGTATGACACTGTATGCTACTTTAACAGAAATGTTCATCGGTTTTAGAATGCATTTACAAGTGCACCAGTAATAGTGGACGTTGGAGAACTTCCTGCTGTGTTTGCAATGTCACTAACACATAGTGAGCAAGGAAATCTTCCTCATATTTAGTACAATAAAAATTGTGACTAACTCTTTAAGGGTTAATCTTATCATAGAATCATACAGTACAGAAGGAGGCCATTCGACCATTGTGCCTGTGCCGGCTCTTTGAAAGAGCTATCCAATTAGTCCCACTCCCCTGCTCTTGCCCTAATGCCCTACATTATTTTCCCTTCAAGTATTTATCCAATTCCCTTTTGAAAGTTACTCTTGATTCTGCTTCCACCACTCACTCAGGCCGTGCATTCCAGATCATAACTTGCTGCATAAAAAAAAATTCTCCTCATCTCCCCTCTGGCTCTTTTGGCAATGATCTTAAATCTGTGTCCTCTGGTTACCGACCCTCCTGCCAGTGGAAACAGTTTCTCCTCATTTACTCTTTCAAAACCCCGGAAAATTTTGAACACTTTTATTGAAATGCCACGAGACCCCCGATTAGAAGTGGTCTCACACCACTTCATTTTTTGGTGACTTAGTACCTGAATTATAGTAGAAGTTTGCGTTGATGCACACAATATCGACCCAAATTATGTACGGTAACTTAAAACACAAGTCAGTAGCAAATCCCATATCATATGTACTGAGCATCAGCACAAGCGATTATACACTTTAAAAGACAAATCATTGAGGAAATATGGTAATTGTTCAATCCTTAAAGATCTGATGGCAGCTCTTGCAAGTCAGGTCATTGGAACCCTTTACAGCCCTAACTTCCCATTGCCTTCTGGTGTGCAGGCTTATTCAAGGGCCAAATTTCATTAAAATGAGATGAAATTCCTGTAATGCAATTCCGAAGCCTGAGTCTGCACCCAATAGGTTAAACGCCCATATAACATGAGTGCTACGAGGGAGGCATGAACCGTTCAGTTGGGTCCTTCTTAAAGGTATGTTGCTGTTCTTGCTTTATCGCTGAGCTCTATTTTGGTTTTGTTGCACACAAGAAGTGAGGGAAGCTTCTCGCAGCCTTGCTGACAACTCCTTAAAGCTACACTGAGCCTCTTATCTCCGCCTGTTCGTACAGCCAAAGCTGCTACTAAGCTCATGTGCATGCAGCTACGGGTGCCCCTATGGGAATACTGCTCTAATTGCAGTATCTGGAAGAGGATGGGAGGAGAGATGACAAACAAGCATTTGCATCTTCGATACTCCATTTGAACACATCCTTATACTGTCACACATCTATAGGGCCACGCTCTCAAACGGGAACATGTCCAAAGGTACTTGCCGACACAGACGAAGATTCCTGCCATAAATTAACTATACACAACCCTTGCAGCCAGACTTACAAACCAGTTTTAACACAGGGTTGTCTCGGTCAGCGGTTGCCAAGGTTATCGCTGCGTTGAATTTTTATTACAAACAACTGCAGGAGATTTGTGTCACATCTCCCAACCTTCAGGGCAAACTTGCATCAAGCAAGTCACTGACGCATCATTAATCAGGGCCAATGGGTTCATCAATTTTCCTGTGGAAAACAGCCAGAAGCAAGAAACAGCCCTCGAGTTCTACACTGTGGCAGGAATGCACAAGTCGAGGCTATAACCGACTGCTGAATATGACCATTCTGGCTCCAAACCATTTTTCATCCCAACCACAAGCACTGTCTTAATGGCAGCTAGCAGCCATTAAAAAGCGGCCAGTACGTTGCACTCTGTCTTCTTGCGGTATGGTCAAGAGTGACCCCAAGCTTCCGGCCGCCTGTCACTTTAATTCTTCCCTCCACTCCCACTCTGACTCTCCGTCCTCGGCCTCTTACACTGTTCCAATGAAGCTCAACGTAAGCTCGAGGAACAGCACCTCATCTTTCGATTAGGCACTTTACAGACTTCTGGACTTAACATCGAGTTCAACAATTTCAGACTATAAATTGGTCCCTGTATTTCTTTATTTTTTCTCTCTTGTTTCCTCACATGGTAGCTGTTAATGTTGTTGCCATCATCATTCACACCTCATCTAGAGCCATCTTTTGTTTCTTAACTTGTCCCATTACCTCACCTTTTGCCTTGCACCATCATCCCTTTTTGTCAGTCCATCTCTCCGGCCTTCCATCCTATCACAGACCTTCCCTTTATTCTTTCCTCCCCTCCTCCCTGCCCCTGCTTAAAAATCTCTCCTCCCTAACCTTTTCCAGTTCTGACGAAGGGTTCGACCCGAAACGTTGACTCTGTTTCTCCTCTTCTCGATGCTGCCTGACCTGCTGAGTGTGTCCAGCACTTGCTGTTCTTATTGCACTCGGTCTTCTGCTGCTTCTCTTTCTGTCTTGTTCTCCTTTTCTTCCAGGTGGGAGGTAGTGGGTGGAATGGCAGGGCAAGGCGGCACGCAAAACTACAGGGTGCATTTCAGGTGGGGGGGTTGTGGAGAAAACGTGACTTTCAGTGGCTCCCTTCTCATCCCCTCCCCAATCCCGTGCTTTCCTCCCCCTTCCAATCAGTGCATCCCCTACCCCCTTCACCTTGAACTTCCCCACCTCACCACCCACTCTTTCCAAATCACTACATAGAAACATAGAAACTAGGAGCAGGAGTAGGCCATTCGGCCCGTCGAGCCTGCTCCACCATTCAATACGATCATGGCTGATCATCCAAGTCCAGTACCCTGTCCCTGCTTTCTCACACAAAATCCCCACATCGAGCCTGCACCTATCCCACCCTATCCCCGTAACCCCACGTATTTAATTCCCCCTAACATATCCCATCCTATCCCCATAACCCCACATATTTAATCCCCCCCTAACACTAAGGGTCAATTTATCATAGCCAAATCAAACTAACCCGCACATTTTTGGACTGTGGGAGGAAACCGGAGCACCCGGAGGAAACCCACGGAGACACGGGGAGAATGTGCAAACTCCACACAGACAGTCACCCGAGGTCAGATTCGAACCCGGGTCCCTGGCGCTGTGAAGCACCAGTGCTAACCACTATGCCACCGTGTTGCCCGACCTCTTCCCTTTAAACTACTCACTCTGCCTCATATCCTCCTCTTCCTCCTTTCTTTCTCTCATTTCACTCACTTCAACTTTAACCCTCCTCCATCCACTCCTCCCCAATCCCACTTGCTGCCCCCCCCCCCCCCCCCCGCCCCAGGGGATTGGCCAGATTTACGCAACCCGTGAGCCAAGCAATTTAAATTCAGAGGCATTTCTTTCAAAATGCAGCCTGGATCCTTAAGATCTTCAAGCTTAACATTTGTTTATATTGACTCAAATCTTTGTTTCCCCGGTGACATCAAATTAAGTGAATCGTTTATCAAATTTAAGTTCAACCAAAGTTTGCTAAACTGGTCTGGAGGCAGATCTCCATTCGCCAACTTACAAAATACCAACAATAGGATCTGGGGTCAATTTAAGTTGAATGTGCATAGTTTACATTCCTTTTAAGACGTTACCAATATGACCACACACCCACTGCTTCAACTTCAATGGAGAGTTGTAAAATGGGCTACCAGTTCGCCATTGCTCGTTCTGCGCTGCCACCAGGATGAGCTTCACTCCCATGAAGTCCACAGGGTCTTATAAAGTGTGGCTGATTATAAAGATACTCCTGGAGGCGCAACCTGGGGGTGGTTTGGAGCTGAATTTTCTGTATCTCAGCCGAAATTCTGGAGGTTAAATTGCAATTAGCTGGTGGCTTTTGCAGCTTCATGAGGGTTGTCCTTCATTAATAATGATTTTAAGTGCTTCCCCACAGGCCATTGACATCAAGATGTTTCAACATCTATCTAAATTGCTACTGAACTGTCTCATTAATAAGTCTGTCTTTGATTTAGGGGTATGGTACAGATTTACCACAGATATAGACACCTAAGAATTGAATGTCTCCCTGTGGCCGGTGGAACACAAAGTTTGTAGAATGCTCTTTAGGACCAATTTTGACCCCTGCGCCCAACAAGAAGGGGTCGTGCTGGGGCGTTTAAAACAGAGGCAACGTCCTCCCTTCTGGGGTAGTGCCGCGCCAGCGCCAGTTTAACTGCTGTGTTTCAGGCAGCGTACGAGGCCCGCACTGCAGGCTGGCGAGGGCCTCAGAGGGCAACGACCCTGATGCGATTTTAACACGCAGTCACACAGAAAGCTGGCAGTAGGCAAGAGCAGACCCCGAAAAGGGCCAAGAAGGTGAGATTTTTTTAATGTTTTGAAGGTTTCCTCATGGCCCAGGAGTAGCGGGAGTGCTCCTCGTGCTCCACAAGGAAACACAAGGTAAGATTAACCTGCTCTTCTGGCCCCGGTTCCCCTTCCCACCAGCTTGGCCTGGAGAGGAAAGCCACAACAGCCTCCCTACAAAGGCCTCCAGTTACAAACATAACAACGTAAGAAACAGGAGCAGGAGTTGGCCATACGGCCCCTCGAGCCTCCTCCACCATACGGCCCCTCGAGCCTCCTCTGCCATACGGCCCCTCGAGCCTCCTCCGCCATACGGCCCCTCGAGCCTCCTCCGCCATACGGCCCCTCGAGCCTCCTCCGCCATACGGCCCCTCGAGCCTCCTCCGCCATACGGCCCCTCGAGCCTCCTCCGCCATACGGCCCCTCGAGCCTCCTCCGCCATACGGCCCCTCGAGCCTCCTCCGCCATACGGCCCCTCGAGCCTCCTCCGCCATACGGCCCCTCGAGCCTCCTCCGCCATACGGCCCCTCGAGCCTCCTCCGCCATTCACTAGCATCATGGCTGATCATCGAGCTCAACTCCACTTACTCACCCTATCCACATATCCCTTGATACCCTCAGCGTCCAAAATTCCAGTCGGCCCCCGATGACGTCATCGGTGCTTGATCTGCCTATTTAAAGAAGGTCCCCGCTGTCTTCAGGCGGGTGTTTCTCTCGTCTGCTGAAAAGAGCAGGTTAAGATAGCAACCAGCGGGAAGGCAGCGGGATTGGTGCGGGTTAGTCGCACCACCCATTTTAAATGCTCGTCTGCCAGGTTTCTGCCTTTGGGAATGGTCAGCTCATACTATCAATATTTTAAACCTGCTTCAATTGTCAACATTTGCACATATAGAATAGTGTTTTTAATGAGCAAAGTGTCAGCCTGACTCCCTTTGCTCAATTATGCTTTATTGTAATTGAATTCATTGATGGTTTCATCAGTGAACACCAGCCCATTAAAGCTGGGTTTAATTACGTGTGGACAATGTAGACATGCAATAATTACAGTAAGTGCAGGATTTCTACCATTGGTAACAGACTGCTTTATATAGCAAGAGTGTGACACTCAGGACAGTTTTAGCTCCCTGCCATTGCAGAATTCTCATCTTTTCTTCCCCAGTGTCCTCAAGGTGCGGACTCTGACTGGTTATGGTTGATGGGTGCCGGCAGATCTCTGGTACCTTACCCACCTAGCCAGTCTTCATGGGTGCGTGTGGGAAAACCGTGCAACGTTTCAGGGGAGGGGAATGAGCATGTCACCAAAAGCACTGTTCTATCAACTGAACCCTGGCCGCTCCGGCTGCAATGCCTTGTGCCGCCCTGCCTTCTTATCCTTCTCCCTCGCCTCCTTCCAACTCTTCCTCATGGGATGATGACTCTTCCTGTTGCTCTGCCTCCTCCAACCGCAACCCTCTTTGGGGTACCAGGTTGTGCAGAATGCAGCACACTGCGATGATGAGGCACACTTTGTCTGGGCCATATTGTAAGGATCCCCCAGGAACCTGAACCTTTGCTTCAGTGTGCCGATGGTGTGCTCTATGATCATAGAATCATAGAAACTTACAGCACAGAAGGAGGCCATTCGAACCGGCGTGCCTGTGCTGGCTCTTTGGAAGAGCAGTCATGCTTAGTCCCACATCCCCTGCTTTTAGTTCGTAACCCTGTAAGTTCCTCATCCTCGAGTACAATGTTCCTGGTGGTCCCATGGCTGTGACTGGAGCTGAGCTGATGTGGTGGGGTTGTGGAAGGGTTGTCATCAGTCGTGTGTAAGTGGGTGTCTGTTGTTCATTCGCAGCCATCCCGGAAAAGGGGGGTGGTTGAAGAAGTGCTAGTCTATTATGCCCTGGACATGAGGGAAGCCAGCCACTGTTGCAAATCCCAGAGTTCCCTCATTCTGGCTGTTGCCATTCCTGGATAAGGTAATGTGTTGGTATCTGGCAAAGAATGCATTGGTGATCTGGTTGATGCAGCTGTGCACTGCAGACTGGGATGATGTCCCCTGTAGCAGCCCAGGAGGAGCCTAAGACCAAAAGGTTAAGCGGGGTGGTTACTTTGATAGCCCCTTAGCCAAGTAAGCTGCCCCTGGTTTAGCAGGTAGCAGGTCCTACTGCAACAATTGCATAGATCAGCAACATTCTGCCTGGTGAAGCACAGCCTTCTCAGGAACTGCTCCTCAGCCATATGTGACTCTTGGCCTAAAGACCCTGTGGACTGGGTAAGGCCTCCGATGAGCTGCCTCCCTCGTCTGCTGTTTTCTAATAGGGTCAACAGCTGCTTGTTCTGGTTATCGAGGCTGCTGCTGCTCCTTCTCCGCCAGCTGTTCCTCCATCTAAAGCAAAGAAGGAAAAATGACATCCATGACAAGCAGTGAGTGCTTAATCAGGGTGAGTAAGTCAAAAAAATGAGGTACAAGCAATCTCCAAGCTCAGAAATCCTTTGTAAATGCACTTAGCAGACAGATCCCTATGATCGGAGTGCCTCCAGCTGAGAGCCCCTTTAAGTAACAATTCCAGCCATGTCAATCAGTTTGTGAAGCCAATCCTGTGAGGTTTTAATCAGTGGGTTGGCCATTGGGCAGCCCGGTTAAAATTGCCTCGAGAACCTAATTACATCATGGAGCCCTGATTTGCATTTATTAATGAGGCGCATTGCCTGTTTTTGGGGAGGGAAGGGGGGTGTTTGCCACCAGAGTCTGCTCCCCAATTAAAATGGTGGTCGGCGGGTATCCGGTTGGAATAGGGCCCTGTCAATTTTTGCTATTTTAGTGGCCCACCTGCTCCATTCCCACGGCGGGGTGGGGGTTGGATCAAAAATCACCCCCCACAATTGCTGTCCTGACTGAAATTCATTAACTGAGCATAGACGAGGAATCAAGCTAGCTGTTAGATGATTAAGCACTCGGACATATTTCTACCAATCAACAAATTGTGTCAAATCAAGTGAGGAATGTGCTGGGCCATGAGGTTACAGATTGTGGTAGTATCAATTTCTGCTGCTGTTGATGGCCCACAGCCCCTTATGGATCTTGGGCTGCTAGATCTGCCCTTAGTCTGTCTCACTTAGCATGGTGATAGTTCCACACTACACGATGGAGGATGCCCTCATGGTGGAGACAAAACTTTATCTTCATTAGGACTGTGCCTTGGTCACCTCTGCCAGTGCTGTCGCAAACAGACATGTCTGGGACAGACAGGTTGATGAAGATGAGGTCAAGTAGGTTACTTCCTCCTGTTGGTTCTCTCACCACCTGATACAGACCCTGTCTGGCAGCTATGTCCTTTAGGAATCACCCAGGTCCATCAGTGGTGGAGTATCAAGCCACTTTTGGTGCTACCTATTGAAGTGTTCCATCCTTCTGTGTCCTTGCTTCCCTCAGAGCTTCCTTCGAGATGTTTAACTTGGACTTCTGATTCATCAGTTGGGGGGAGTGGGATGGTCAAATACTAAACATGGGGATCGCAGTGTAATTCTTTCAATTACTAAAACTCATCTCCATTCCAATCCCATTCTCCCATTCCCTATTTTACCTTCACGCCTCAACAATTCTTCAAATGCAGAAACAGGAATGTTCTAATAAAGCCAGTTAAAAGTACTCACAGAAGAAGAACCTCCTTATCTCAAAAAATCTTCTGCAACTAGTCTTGGTGATTAGCAGGAGTTTCCCTTGGCCTTGTTTGACTTGAAACCATGAGACTTCATGGGGTTCGAAGTCAATGTTCAAGGATTTCAAGGACTCCCACGCAGAAGCAGAGGAAGGTGCGGGGCTACGGCAAGACAGCGGGGCAGTGGGATAAGTTTTGGATTGCTCCAGCAGACAACCAGCACAAACACGATGGGCTGAGTGGCCTCTTTACCTATCAATCTTGGGCCTTTCCTCCAGTTTTGGTGCATACCATGAACTATCAAATTTTAAATGATTTTATTAAATGTTTTTGCAACTTCAGAACTGCAAGCTTTTAAAATGTTCGGCCTGCGCTAAGATGCTGTGAGCTCAGTGTGGTTTTATATGTTTTTTTTTGAAGGTAGGAGCAGGAGTAGGCCATTCGGCCCCTCGAACCTGCTCCGCCATTTAATGAGATCATGGCTGATCATCCAAATTCTGTACCCTGTCCCTGCTTTCTCCCCATATCCCTTGATCCCTTTAGCCTTAAGAAATATATCTATCTCCTTCTTGAATATATTTAGTGAATTGGCCTCAACTGCCTTCTGTGGTAGAGAATTCCACAGGTTCACCACTCTCTGGGTGAAGAAATTCCTCCTCATCGCAGTCCTAAATGGCTTACCCCTTGTCCTTAGACTGTGACTTCTGGTTCTGGACTCCCCTGCCATCGGGAACATCCTTCCTGCATCTAGTCTGTCTAGTCCTGTTAGAATTTTATAAGTTTCAATGAGATTCCCTCTCATTCTTCTAAACTCTCGCGAATATAAGCCTAATCGACCCAATCTCTCTTCATACGTCATTCCTGCCATCCCAGGTATCAGTCTGGTAAATCTTCGCTGCGCTCCCTCCATGGCAAGAACATCCTTCCTCAGATAAGACGACCAAAACTGCACACAATACTCACAGTGTGGTCTCACCAAGACCTTGTACAACTGCAGCAAGACATCCTTGCTCCTGTACTCGAATCCTCTCGCTATGAAGGCCAACATACCATTTGCCTTCTTAACCGCCTGCTGCACCTGCATGCTTACCTTCAGCGACTGGTGCACAAGGACACCCAGGTCTCGTTGCACTTCCCCTTTTCCCAATCTATTGCCGTTCAGATAATAATCTGTCTTCCTGTTTTTGCCACCAAAGTGATAACCTCGCATTTATCCACATTATACTGCATCTGCCATGCATCTGCCCAATCACCCAACCTGTCCAAATCATACTAGAGTTTCTCTGCATCCTCTTCACAGCACACACGCCCACCCAGCTTTGTGTTGTCTGCAAACTTGGAGATATTACATCTAGTTCGCTCGTCTAGATCATTAATATATATTGTGAATAGCTGGGGTCCTAGCACCGATCCCTGCGGTTCCCCACTAGTCACTGCCTGCCACTCGGAAAAAGACCCGTTTATTCCAACTCTTTGCTTCCTGTCTGCCAACCAGTTCTCTATGTTGACCCTGCAGTTCTATTACAGAATCTTGTGGTACAAATGCATACATGTCAACCGTCAAGTTTTTAAGTGGCCAGTCAGTGTCAGCTCGTCAGTATTTCAGAAGAAAAATCAGCATTTTTCACCGGGATTTTCTGAGCCCACCCACGGTCCCTCTTAAAAATAAGTCTCATGTTTCACTTCTGTAAGTTCCACATCCACCACTGCTGTAAGCCGCACTCTGTGTACCTCAGGTGATGGATGTTGGTTTGTACCTGCAGCTTAAATTATGCCAGCGCACTCCTCACTGCACTTTCAGTCTAACTCCTTGTTTGATGTGTCATAAGGCCTATATTTAGAGCTGCTTTTGGTCTGCCAGCTTTTTTTTTTTTAAAAGCTCATCAATTGGCTTTTGTCAGTATTCTAACTTGGCATTCATGCCAATGTCGAGCATTTAAACTGAGAGGATAATGGAACCTGATTCCTCAAGAGATGAAAGCCTTAGTGCAATCACTTACTTTTTTTTAATATTGTTTATGGGCGGACTGGGGTTATCTCACTTTTCTGATAATGCCCTATGGGCCTACCTTTCCCTCCATGAGGCATTCGTGATCTAGGCTGACACTCCAGTGCAGTGCTGAGGGAGTGCCGTACTTTCAGAGGTGCCGTCTTTCGGATGAGATGTTAAACCGAGGCCCCGTCTGCTCTCTCAGGTGGGCGTAAAAGATCCCATGGCACTATTTCGAAGAAGGAGCAGGGGAGTTATCCCCGGTGTTCTGGCCAATATTTCTCCCTCAACCAACATAACCAAAACAGATTGTCTGGTCATTACCACATTGCTGTTAGTGGGAGCTTGCTGTGTGCATATTGGCTGCCACGTTTCCCACATTACAACAGTGACCACACTTCAAAAGTACTTCATTGGCTGTAAAGCGCTTTGGGACGTCCTGAGGTCATGAAAGGCGCTATAGAAATGCAGGTGTTTCTTTCCATCTTCTTTCTTTCATTTCTGGTTACCCCCAATCTCACTGCAAGTCTGTCCATTTAATCCCTGATGTGACATCCACTTTTTTCTTTTACAATTTCTGCTCATCCACGATCCTCGAGAAAAAGTGGATTCTCTGATGATTTTTTTCAGTGCCATTTGTGTTCCTCAGGGTAAGGGATTTCAATGCAAAGGAAGAGGTGAGACCGCATGACGAATTTTATGAATGCAGGCCACCGACCGGGAGCCTCAACCACTGGACACACTTGTGGGATAAACTCGACCATCATGGTCAGAATATTTTGAATGGTGCGCTGTGGTTTCCTGATGAGCCCACTCAACAGGCGCGCGCGCCCAACCAAGAGGCCCAAGGATGGCTCAAAATTGGGCCTCGAGCCTCATTAACATTTTATGCGCAATCTGTACCTTCACAAGCAGCTCGTGTATTGCAAATTCCCGTATGTCGGGCTGTTGGCTTCACCCAAAGCTCAGTCCAGGAATGGGGTGTGCAACATGCAATGGTGGGGGTTGGGAGGGGGTGGGGTGCGGTGGAATCAGGGCACTCATGCTACTGCTGGCTCCACTTTTAAAAAAACTTGCTTTTTGTTTGGTGACCGCAGGGATCGCTGAACAATTCTCAGTGGGTAGGCCCGGCACCTTCTCCACTCATCGTCAACTAATTTTAGAGGGATCCTTCAACAGGAGTTAGGCCTCTAATTTACATACAAAAGGGGCCCCAACGCCTGCAAAGCCGCCTACACCAATATGGTGGCATTTGTAATATAGGAGCTGATCGTGTGTGGGGGCATTGCACCCCGAAATTGGTTCTGTTTTCCCCCCCTCGTTTTCCACGCAGAAAATTTGCATAAAGAGGACCACATTATACCCCTTTGTTTTTATTGCTTGATGAAATTAATAATGTCATAGTGATAAAGCGATTCCAACTGCAGTAAACTACTAATGGGATGGGGGGATTGTCCTATGAGGAGAGATTGAGTAGACAAGGCCTATATTCTCTAGAGTTTAGAAGAATGAAAGGTGATCTCATTGAAACATACAAAATTCATACAGGGCTTGACAGGGTAGATGCAGGGAGGATGTTTCCCCTGGCTGGGGAATCTAGAACCAGGGGTCACAGTCTCAGAATAAGGGATCGGCCATTTAGGACTGAGATGAGAAGAAATGTCATCACTCAGAGGGTGGTGGATCTTTGGAATTCTCTACCCCAGAGGGCTGTGGTGGCTCAGTCGTTGAGTATATTCAAGACAGAGATCGATAGATTTTAAGGGAATCAAGTGATATGGGGATAGTGCAGGAAAGTGGAGAAGAGGTAGCAGATCAGCCATGTTCTTATTGAATGGCAGAGGGGCCAAATGGCCTACTCCTGCTCCTATTTCTTATGTTCTTATGTTCTAAGGCAAACAATTAAAACACAATTTAACTAAAAATAAAAAGTAACCCATTTGCCCACTGTACCTTTAATTTATCCTCATGTTCTTTTATCTTCACTAGTCCACTGGGGAAGGATTGCCCTTGTTGCTACATGTAGTGACATCACACAGCTTTATGAAGATTAACTCTGGTCGATATTTCTAGTGAACCCGTAAATGGGTTCGAAAAGAAAGGCATTTAGATCTCAATATAAATACTGAACAGAGGAAATCTTCCTGCACATGCTCACAACTTCACACAACAACCAGTGAATTTATTTTTTCTTCTCTGTGACCTTATTTTCTTTGAACTTTAATTTTATTCTTCACTACCTATTCCAACCAACTTTTTAACTTTTAAAATGCTTAAATGAAATTAACTTTTATGCCCCTCTCCCACTCCAGCAAGCTCTAGAAAAGAGAAGACTGAGGGGTGACCTGATAGAGGTCTTTAAGGTGATGAAAGGGTTTGATAAGGTAAATGTAGAGAAGTCCACTTGTGGGCTAGACCAGAATTGGGGCCATAAATATAAAATAGTCACTAATAAATAGGGAATTCAGGAGAAACCTCTTTACACAGAGTTGTTAGAATGTGGAACTCACTACCACAAGTAGTTGAGGTGAATAGCATAGATGCATCGAAGGGGAAGCTAGATAAACACATGAGGGACAAAGGAATAGAAGGATATGGGGTTAAAGAAAGAAAGATTTGCGTTTATATAACACCTTTCACGACCACAAGACGTCTCAAAGCACTTTACAGCCAATTAAGTACTTTTGAAGTGGAGTCACTGTTGTAATGTGGGAAAAGCGGCAGCCAATTTGCGCACAGCAAGCTCCCACTAACAGCAATGTGGTAATGACCAGATAATCTGTTTTGGTTATGTTGGTTGAGGGAGAAATATTGGCCAGGACACCAGGGATAACTCCCCTACTCTTCTTCGAAATAGTGCCATGGATCTTTTACGTCCACCTGAGAGAGCAGACAGGGCCTCGGTTTTACATAGAAACATAGAAGATAGGAGCAGGAGTAGGCAATTCGGCCCCTTAAGCCTGTTCCGCCATTTAATGAGATCATGGCTTATCATCCAAATTCAGTACCCTGTCCCTGCTTTCTCCCCCTATCCCTTGATCCCTTTAGCCTTAAGAAATATATCTATCTCCTTCTTGAATATATTTAATGAATTGGCCTCAACTGCCTTCTGTGGTAGAGATTTCCACAGGTTCACCACTCTCTGGGTGAAGAAATTCCTCCTCATCTCAGTCCTAAATGGCTTACCCCTTATCCTTAGATTGTGACCACTGTTCTGGACTCCCCTGCCATCGGGAACATCCTTCCTGCATCTAGTCTGTCTAGTCCTGTTAGAATTTTTTAAGTTTCAATGAGATCCCCTCTCATTCTTCTAAACTTTAGCGAATATAAGCCTAATTGACCCAATCTCCCCTCATACGTCATTCCTGCCATCCCAGGTATCAGTCTGGTGAATCTTCGCTGCACTCTCTCGATGGCAAGAACATCCTTCCCTAGATAAGGTGACCAAAACTGCACAAAATACAAGGTGTGGTCTCACCAAGGCCCTGTACAACTGCAGCAAGACATTCTTGCTACTGTACTCGAATCCTCTCACTATGAAGGCCAACATAGCATTTGCCTTCTTAACCGCCTGCTGCACTTGCATGCTTACCTTCAGCGACTGGTGCACAAGGACACCCAGGTCTTGTTGCACTTCCCCTTTTCCCAATCTATTGCCGTTCAGATAATAATCTGTCTTCCTGTTTTTGCCACCAAAGTGGATAACCTCGCATTTATCCACATTATACTGCATTTGCCATGCATCGGCCCAATCACCCAACCTGTCCAAATCATACTGGAGTTTCTCTGCATCCTCCTCACAGCACACACGTCCACCCAGCTTTGTGTCATCTGCAAACTTGGAGATATTACATCTAATTCCCTTGTCTAGATCATTTATATATATTGTGAATAGCTGGGATCCTAGCACCGATCCCTGCGGTACCCCACTAGTCACTGCCTGCCACTCGGAAAAAGACCCGTTTATTCCAACTCTTTGCTTCCTGTCTGCTAACCAGTTCTCTATCCAAGACAGTACCTTACCCCCAATCCCGTGTGCTTTAACTTTGCACGCTAATCTCTTATGCGGGACATTATCGAAAGCCTTCTGAAAGTCCAAATACACCACATCCACTGGTTCTCCCTTATCTATTCTACCGAGTTACATCCTCAAAAAATTCCAGTAGATTAGCCAAGCATGATTTACCTTTTGTAAATCCATGTTGACTTTGTCCGACCCTGTCACTGTTTTCCAAGTGCTCTGCTATTACATCTTTTATAATGGACTCTAGCATTTTCCCCACTACCGATGTCAGACTTACCGGTCTATAATTCCCCATTTTCTCTCGACCACCTTTTTTAAATAGTGGGGTTACAGTAGCTATCCTCCAATCCATGGGAACTGTTCCAGAGTCTTTAGAATTTTGGAAGATGACCAGCAATGCATCTACTATTTCTAGGGCCACTTCCTTAAGTACCCTAGGATGTAGATTATCAGGCCCTGGGGATTTATCGGCCTTCAATCCCATCAATTTCCCTAACACCATTTCCCTACAAATACTGATTTCATTCAATTCCTACTCTCATTAGACCCTATGTTCCCCGACATCTCTGGGAGGTTATTTGTGTCCTCCTTTGTGAAGACAGAACCAGAGTATGTATTTAATTGGTCTGCCATTTCTTTGTTCCCCATTATAAATTCCCCTGATTCTGACTGCAAGGGACCTACACTTGACTTCACCAATCTTTTTCTCTTCATATATCTATAGAAGCTTTTACAGTCAGTTTTTATGTTCCCTGCAAGCTTACTCTCATAATCTATTTTCCCCCTCTTAATTAATCCCTTTGTCCTCCTTTGCTGAATACTAAACTGCTCCCAATCCTCAGGTTTGCTGCTTTTTCTGGCCAAATTAGATGTCCTCTCCTTGGATCTTATGCTATCCCTAATGTCCCTTGTTAGCCACGGTTCAGTCACCTTTTTTGTTTTATTTTTGTTATATATCCCAAACAAGAATGAACAAATTCTGTAGTTCATCCATGCGATCTTTAAATGTTTACCATTGCCTGTCCATCATCAACCCTTTCAGTACCATTCCCCAATCCATCCTAGCCAACTCGTACCTCATACCATCGTAGTTTCCTTTATTTAAATTCAGGACCCTAGTCTCTGAGTCAACTACTTCACTCTCCATCTTAATGAAGAATTCTATCATATTATGATCGCTCCTCACACAACAAGATTACTAATTAATCCTTTCTCATTATATAATACCCAGTCTAAGATGGCCTGATCTCTAGTTGGTTCCTCGACATATTGGTCCAGGAAACCATCCCGTATACACTCTAGGAATTCCTCCTCCACAGTATTGTTACTAATTTGGTTAGCCCAATCTATATGTAGATTAAAGTCACCCATGATAACTGCTGTGCCCTTATTGCACGCGTCTCTAATTTCCCGTTTAATGCCATCCCCAACCTCAGCATTACTGTTTGGGGGTCTGTATACAACTCCCACTAACGTTTTCTGCCCCTTGGTATTTCTCAGCTCTGCCCATACAGATTCCACATCATCAGAGCTAATATCCTTCCTTACTATTGTGTTAATCTCCTCTTTAACCAGCAATGCTACCCCACCTCCTTTTCCTTTTTGCCTGTCCTTCCTGAATATTGAATACCCCTGGATGTTGAATTCCCAGACTTGGTCATCCTGGAGCCATGTCTCCGTAATCCCAATTATATCATATCTGTTTACATCTATTTGCACAGCTAATTCATCCACCTTATTACGAATGCTCCTCGCATTAAGACACAAAGCCTTCAGGCTTGATTTTTTAACACTCTTAGTCCTTTTAGAATTATTATTTACTGTGGCCCTGTTTGATTTACACCCTTGATTTCTCTGCCTTCCACTTTTGCTTTTCTCCTTCCTGTCTTTTGTTTCTATCCTTGCTACCCTTTCCTCTGTCTCCCTGCACAGGTTCCCAACCCCCTGCCATTTTAGTTTAAACCCTCCCCAACAGCACTAGCAAACACTCCCCCTAGGACATCGGTTCCGCTCCCGCCCAGGTGCAAACTGTCCAGTTTGTACTGGTCCCACCTCCCCCAGAACCGGTTCCAATGTCCCAGGAATTTGAATCCCTCCCCCTTGCACCATTCGTCTAGCCACGTATTCATCTGAAATATCCTTCTATTTTAATGTCTCTTCCGATAGATTACACCTCTGACAGTGCAGCACTCCCTCAGTACTGCACTGGAGGGTCAGCCTAGCTTTATGTGCTCAAGTCCCTGGAGTGGGACTGTGAACCCACAACCTTCTGACTCAGAGACAAGTGTGCCACCAACACTTTTTTATTATATTATTTATTGAACATTAACAACATCGTGATCATTCCATTGTATCATTCAAATCAATTCCGCCGCTCTGCACAGCCATTCCTCCACCACATATTAAGATCAAAACCTGAAGTTTAATTTGTCTCCCGTAACATATATTAATCAATTGTACTTTAAAAATTGATCGTAAAATACTATTTTTAAATTCCTTTCTGAATAAAACATCCACAGAGCCTTATAATAATCTTTTAGATTGATTCTCCTCCCCTTAAAAAAGAGCATTCCTTCTTTGCACAATCACGAATCTAGCCAAACTGAACATTAAATTAATTGCCGCTCCGCTAGACTCGGGCAGACTCTCCTGCAATCCCCATCTCAAAATTGAGTCCCACGGGATTCCCATTCTCACTCTTCGGTTCCCACCTAGCAAAAAAACCTCACACAACAGTCGAACATAGTACTTAAAATCATTTAACTGCGGACATAACACCAGTAAATGGGACAAAGTCTCATCCCGTGTCCCACACACTGGGCAAGTTGCCCCCTCCACTCGCCCAATCTTAAACAAGACCTTCATGGTAAAAATCCGGTTATGAGCCAATTTGAAATCCAGTTCAATCCACTCTGGACATTTAAAATTCACCCACACTCCCTTCCAAACCCTGTTGAAGTCCAGCTGTGGGTATATACTCTGCCAAAACTCCTGACCAGCAGGTGTCTTGAATCTCCATTCTCTAAATACCACATAGAAATCTCGAGTATTACAGTTGTCAAATTGACCAACTCTCCCTCTTTCTCCAGCAGAAAGCTTGGAAAAGCGGGACGCATTTTACTTCCTTTGGAGATTTCCGCATTTATTTCTTCCATCTAATCCTGTGGCATTGCCCTCACAATCTTCTCATACATGATCATAATTGTTTTTTCCTCTACCTCCTGATCCTCCTCCCAAACCATGTCCCTCACTACCGCTTCCAGCAACCAACCTGGAATTACCTCATATAATACATCTTTCACACATATAATACCAGCTTTTATAAAAGCTTGATTAAATAATACCTCTCCTTCAATGTTGACCCACCTGTTCAAAAATAAGGGCTGTTCTAAAAATTCCTCAGCACCCTTGGGCATAAACTGCAAACTTTTAAAAAATTGGGCCCAAGTCTCTACAACCCCCTTATAAAACCTCGGGAGAGGTTTAATCGATTTCAAAAACATATTATTGTATTCCATATACAATATCCCCTGCCCTCCTATCCCACTTAGTTTTAAAAAAGTGCTCAAAACAACTCTTCCAAAAACTTGTATTTGACTTCTGAAGAAATCTCTTCACCCATTTGATTCCAAAGGATTTTTTCTTCAAATCAATATCTGGGAAATTGAGTCCTCCCTGATTTCTCGTCCAATGATGGTATTGTAAGCAACCAAGGCTAGTTTCCCTTCCCATAAAAACCGCACACAAGCCTCTCGGATGGACTTTTCCGCCCACTCAGGAAGATCCTCCACCGTCAATAAGTATCATAGCTTAGATAGCAGGAGAGCGGACACCACTGTCGCTCTTCCTAGCACTTTCAACCACCTTCTTTCCCATCTTCACAAAATCTTTTTAATTTTCATCACCTTCAGTTCCCAATTTAATCGATCCACTTCATCCCTGTCTTTCTTGCACCCCATATGCACCCCCAGAACTTCCAAAACCTGCACCACCTTAAAGGGACATTCCTCCAACCATTCCCCCCTACTCCTTCCTGCAACCAGGCATTGGGACTTAATATAATTCACTCTGGCTCCTGAAGCTCTACAATACTCCTCCACTACGTCCATAGCTTTCCTCACTGACTCCCCATTTCTCAATGTTAAGGTTGTGTCATCTGCATATTGGTGTATCACCGACACCAGCCCGGAACTGGGAACCGCAATTCCAACTACACCTAGTTTCTTTCGCATCATGTAACCTAATGATTCTGCTACCAATGTGTACAAGGGACAACCCTGTCTCACTGACCTCTGTATTGGAAAATACTTGGATAAAAAACCATTACATTTAACACACCTAAATATGTTTGAATAAAAAATCCTTATCCACTCAATGAAATTTTTCCCGAAACCAAATGCTTCCAAAACCATCAATAAAAACCCATGAGAGACCCTATCAAAGGCTTTCTCTTGATCTATCTTTAATACATAAGCCTCCCTCCCACTCTCTTCCATGAGCTCCATCACATCTCAGATTGAGACCACAGAGTCTGCGATGTCCCCGCCTATGACTCCATAGGACTGAGAGGGCAAAACTATCTGCGGCAACACCTCCTTCATACGATTTGCCATAACCTTCGCCAAGATCTTATAATCCACATTAAATAATGTGATGGGCCTCCAATTCTTCAGATCCCTTCTATCCCCTTTATTTTTATAAGCTAAGCTTATGACACCTCTCCTCATAGATGGGGCCAGGCTTCCCTCAATTTTAATTTCCTTAAAAACCTCTAAGAGCAATGGACTTAAAATCTCGAAAAATTCTTTATAAAATTCTGCACTTAGTCCATCGGACCCTGGGCTTTCCCCCCCGCTTCATTCCACTTATTGCTACTTTTATTTCCGCTAATCCTACTTCTTTGTCACACATGCTTCTCTCATCCTCCTTTAAACCCTCTTCAATAAAAGCACTAACCTTCTCCTCGCCAAATTGGAAATGTCTTCTTTTGTATATAACTCTTGATAAAAGCTGCTAGCCGCCTCTAAAATCTCCCCACTTTCATGAATGATCTTCTCCCCAACCTTCAACTCTCCAATTAATGATAACCTCTGTCGCAGCTTCTCTTGCTCTAGAAAATATCTTGTGCATCTTTAGCCTTTGCACGGAGAATGGCCCCCTTGCATTTTTCAGCTTGCAATAATTCCCACTCTTCCTTTAAAACCCAGAACTTAATCTCAGTTCCCTTATCCCCTCCGTCAACTGCTTTACAGACATCCGTAAACCTTTTGTTTATATTCTCTTCTCGACGCCGGTTAGCTGCCGCTCTCTCTTTCCCATAACGTACCGAAAAAACTTTTACCTCATATTTGAAATTGTCCCAAACTCTTCTTTCTTTCAAGAACAAAGGTTCCTTCCGAGCATTCTTTATTATATTTAAAATCCCTTCTTTATAAGCAATTTCTTTCAGGTATTGATTGTTTAAAATCCTTACCCCTGAACCGATCTTAACTCTGCTGTTCCTAATTCTAAGAGCCAAAGCCGAGTGGTCACTAAAAAATACTTTTTTGTAATAAATCTCCATCACCTCAGAACTTAATCCCTCCCGCATTAACACAAAATCTATTCGGCTGTTTTAAAACATCACCCACCCAACCTGTTCTGGAGAACTCCCTTTTTATGCGGTTCCGATCACTCCATAAGTCTCTCAAATTTAAGCTTGCCATCATATTTACAATCATCCCTCTGGAGTTATCATCCTTAAAGGTCATCTGGGCTGAAATGTCCATCCGAGATAAAAATATATTAAAATCCCCCACTATACAAGGGTTTTCCACCTCTGTCACTTCAGTGAATAACCCCCGAAAAAGACTCGCGACGCTTGCAATGGTCGTTCGGTGCATAGATATTAAAGAGATCGCAATTAAATTCCTCCATTTTTACCCTTAGCCATAAAAATCTCCCCTCAGTGTCCTTGTCCACCAAAGCAACGTTCTCTTTTATGGACGGACTCACCAAAACAGCCACCCCTCTACGGTTATTGTTTGCACAACTTGCAAACACCTCTCCCTTCCAAACCTTCCGAACTCTTTCCAGGATATCCTCATCCCAAAAGGTTTCTTGCAGACACAACAAGTCAGTGTCTTTAAAACACTGCAGCTACTGCTGCAATTTCTTCTCACTCCTCAGTCCATTCACATTAATCGAGACCAATGTAATCATGGCTCCGAATAAGGGAAGTGTGCCTGATAATCCACCCGATCATTTAATCTCTGGCCCTTCCCTCCTCTCATGCTCCTTCCCAACTTTTTCGGCAGCTGTTGCTTTTTCCTGCAGCCTCCGGCTCTTTTTCACCTCCTGTTTGAACCTTCCCTGCTGTTTCAGCCTTTTCCTTGCATTAGGTTTGGGCCGAGGAGCTGCCCCTTCTCCCTCCTTCTGCCCCTCACTAACCTTTCCCTTTCCACACGATGCCACCCCACCCCAAACTTCCGTGTCTCTGTCCCCCTCTGATTCCTCACTCTCGAGCTCTTCTGTAGCCTTCTGTTCCTGCTCCCCGTCAGATAAATAATCCTGCTCCCCATCAGATACATCATCTCCAATAGAGAGTCTTCCTGCTACCGTCGTTTCTCCAACAGTGCCGCTCCCTTCGGCCTCATCTCCACCGTTGACCCTTGCTCCCTGATCCTTCTCTCTCTCTGTGACAATGGCACACCTATATTGCTCCCTTCTGGCGTCTTTGTCTCGCCGCTCCCATCCTGCTGCCCCTTTAAGGCTCCTGCCTCTTGGACCCTCTCCATGTCTTGCCCCCTCCTGCTCACCGAGATGTCCGACTCCCCATCTTTCTTTGGAGTACTTACATTTACCACGCACCCCGCTCCCACCTCCTCTCCCCCCGCGGACACCAGATTTTTTAGGGAGAGCTGAACCGTATTGTGACTCGACTCCGCCCTTGACCTGTGCTGCTCTCTGCTGTCTTTGTCCTTTTTCACTGTACTTGGTGTGTTTTCCACCATCTCCATCTTGTTCTCTGCTCCACAATTTTCTGCCTCTTCCTGCGCTCTTTTCTCCTTCAATTCACCAGCTGTGTCCTCCGTCTGCTCCGCTCCTCCGGCCGTTCCACTCACACCTCCTGCTCCTTCTCCTTGTCACTCAAGGGGCTTCCTTCTGCCTCACACTCACAGCGGGTGGGGCCTTTGTGACACACCCCACAGCTCTCCACCTTGCAGCTCCGAGCGATGTGTCCAGACCCGCCGCAGTTATAACAGTACAAGTCCGGACAGTTTCTTACAAGATGGTCGTGTCCAAGACAATAATAACAAACCTTCACTTGGTTATCAAGTAGTACTCGGAAGTACTGAACTCCTTCCATTGTCTCAAATTTCATGGGGTACGGCAATGACTTCACCCACTCTGGGAACCGCACCTTCACGTAACGGGTTCCATCTGCTGTCCGTGTTCCTGGATAGTATCTCCTCTTTATTGCCGAGCAAATTTTAACGTCCCACGACTACAACTTTTTGATTAGCACGTCATTCTCAATATAAACCAGCAAGATTAAGAATGAGACCACCACCTGTTCCGAATATAGCAGAGATCCCTCCAAGAACTTATCACCAACCTTCAAACTGAGTAAAAGTCTTTCCACCTCCTCTCGGCCACTGACCGTCACCTTGAACCCGACATTCGGCTTTGATCAGCAGGCAAAGCAGCTTCCCTCGCCACAGTCCTCATGTACCGCCTGGATAATATCCCAAGCTTGTATCTCCTTATCCTCGCACTGAACCACCACTGTGTTTTCTTTTCCAAACCTCCTGGGGTCCCAGCCCAAATCTTTGGGCCTTTTTCTCTCCCTTCCCCCAACATTTTCTCCCCTGATTAAATTCATCCTGGGAGCACTGTCCTGAGGGGCCCAGCACTCTGGACTCCTCAGCAGCCATCTGGCTGCTGTTTATGGACCAAAAAGGCCCTAAAACCTGAAAAATGAACCCAAAAAGCCACCACCAGCTTTTTACAAGCTCACTCCAACTCCCTACAGTAATCAGGGAACCAGCAGCACCTGCTTACTCCTAGCCCCGCCCACTTAGAGAGTGCTACCCACTGAGCCACAGCGGACCCTCAGGTGGAGGCTCATGTGGAGCATAAACACCGGCAGAGACCTGATTGGCCGAATGGCCTGTTTTCTGTGCTGTAAATACTATGTAAGGAACTTTTGGTGGTTTGCATGGCCTGAAATCATTTTTGAGGTCCAGTGTTGCAGCCAATAAAAATTTTGTTTATATCTGAGGCACTCGGAGCATTTACGTCAATTGTTTTCTAATTACAACCAAATCTTTTTGCCCCAGCTTCGTGTCTCGTGGGTTGTGAGTTTCATTTGAGTCGTATTTCACAATGACTGTTCACAGCCAGAAGACAAATGAGAGTTTTACCCCATCAGTCTGGAAGCTTCCACCTTTAAAAAAGAACGATAAGGGTGGATCTGTGTGATTGTGTAAAACGGGGGATATCGTTGTACATTTCTTTCCATTCGCTTCAATGGAAATAAAAATGTAAGAGATATAAAACGAGCTCCCGATTCGCGAGCACCCATTTCACACCATCACACAAAGTCAAGATCTACCCCCGTAGACTCTTTAAAAAATACACAATAATGACTAAAGATTATAAGTTGGCAAGATGCAATGAAATCAGAATCCTTATGGTTGGCGACATTATCAATGCGTTTGTGAATATTTCCTCAAATCAGGAACATGTTCTCAAAAATAGCTTTCCAATTTTACGCAAAATACCAATCAGAGGAAATATTCCTCAATTCACTTAGTGTCAGTACACATGGCAACTTACCAGAATCTAGGTAAGTTCATACCATCAGCAAATAGATGCCACCTAATTGTATCGACTATCACTGCGAATGGATCACAGCTACTCAACGTTTTAATCTGTTCCAAAAGGGTATTAGAAAATTGATTTACAATTAGAATAAAACCTAACCACAGTCACAATGTCTGCTCCAGTACAGTGAGCCTGTTCAATATTGCCATCGGCTTTAATATTGATGTTTGTCTATACCCATTTGTGTGAGGGAACATCAACTACACAATAAAAAGATACAATTAAGTACCAGCTTGGGGAGCAGGGGGGAGGGGGCCGGCGGGGGGGAGGAAGCAATTCCAAAGAGTCATCAGCTCTAAAAAACTTGCAGAGTTTTTTAATTGTATTCCAGTCAATACTTATTTTGTGAATGTAATGCTTTGTTTTACCATAAGCAACCATTAAAGCTTAGCTAAAGGAATTTTGCAACAGTGCAAAAATTACTGACTTGAGATCAAAAGCTGCACAGGGGGTGGGGCGGGGAGGGAAACACAGCAAAGTTTAGGAAACATTGATCGACTGGGCAGACTGTTCTCTGCTATCCTGAAGTCTCAAGCTCAGTGAAAACCAATCTCAAGAATTTCTTTCAAATAAGCAACTCTTTGGGGTGGATCTTGACTTTGTGCGATAATGCAAAGTGAGTGTTAGCAAGTCACCAGCCCGTTTCACATCTCTCCCCATTTCTAGTTCCATAGCTGACTCGCTATCACCCGTTTTACACGACCGCACAAAGTCCGGATCTGCATCTTCATGTGTGTATCTTGAATGTCACTGGGCTGTATGACCGTGGCAAGCATCACAGCTGAGCCTGATATCCAAGCTAGCACACCTTCCAGCACAGCTAACTAGATTAGGCAATCAGGATTGGAAATATGGCAGATTTTCCCCCCAATCCCTACCCAGATACATAGGGCCCATTTCTATTACCCCTACTGTCACCCTGATGCATCAGCTAACTCAGCACAGACTATGACTTGAAACTGGAACCTTCCTGTTCTAATGACGCATTTAATCACTGAGTCATCGGGAGAGGTGACTGAGAGGGTTTTATAAAGACCAGTTTCAACCTTTGTCCCTTATCAGGAAATATCTTTCAAGAAGCAGATTTTAATCCAATTTGGATTTTTTTCATATTACATTCTCAAGACAATTTATTTTAATTATCTTACAAACATAAAAGCAAGTAAAGTAAAAGAAAGACTTGCATTTCTATAGCGCCTTTCATGACCACCTGACGTCCCAAAGCGCTTTACAGCCAATGAAGTACTTTTTGAAGTGTAGTCACTGTTGTAATGTAGGAAACGCAGCAGCCAATTTCCGCACAGCAAGCTCCCACAAACAGCAATGTGATAATGACCAGTTAATCTTTTTTAGTGATGTTGATTGAGGGATAAATATTGGCCCCAGGACACTGGGGATAACTCCCCTGCTCTTCTTTGAAATAGTGCCATGGGATCTTTTACATTCACCTGATAGAGCAGACGGGGCCTCGGTTTAACATCTCATCTGAAAGGCGGCATTCTCTCAGTACTGCACTGAAGTGTCAACCTAGATTTTTGTGTTCAAGTCTCTGGAGTGGAACTTGAACCCACAACCTTCTCACAGGCGAGAGTACTACCAAGTGAGTCACAGCTGACACCAAGAGATTTAAAAGAGATTTATTTACACAAAGGATTATTAGAATATAGAACGCCTCACCATGAATAGCTACTGAGAATAATCAATCATTCTCCCTTCTCCTACCTTTGAAACATTTGTGTCCCTGTTTTCTGTTCTTCCACCTTTATTTAACACACAAAGCTCTCCTTCAATATCTAGCATTCAACAGCAATTAATTTTGAAACGAATGCTTTATGAGTAATAATAGCAGCATTAACTTGTTTGAGATGACACAGCTCTTGGTTGGCTGGTCATGAAATCATGACCATTAGTAGCTGAGGCAAAAACTGAAGTTGATGTTGAAAGTTATTGGGCTGGATTTTACCAGCCCCGAGGATGCGGGTTTGGAGGCAGGACTGCTGGGAAAATGGGAAAAATTGGGAGCGGGTCCCAACCCCGCTCCCAACCCACCTCTGAACCATCTTCCCGGGAGGCGGGTCCCCGATTTGCGTGGGGACCCGTCTCCTAGTGGCGGGAAGGGGATTAGAGCCAATTAACTGCCTGTTAACAGGTAGTTAACAGGCAGTTAAGAGGCTTTTCACCATTTTACGCCTGCTGATGCGGGCTTCCCGACATCGGGGAACCCCACCAGGGTCAGCGAGGCGAGCTGTGGGTCTGCTGCAGTGTAATTGTGCAAATGACAGCTGCAGAGGTAGTGTGATGGGTGCAATGGTGCACAGGTAAGTATGACAGGTGAGAGAATGTAGTGAGAAATATTTTTATACTGTTTATATGTATCTGCAGGTGACAAGATTTGATGTTTCTGTGAAGCCTCATCTGATCGGGAGAATTGACAGATGGCTTCTGCAATCTCACATGCAGCTGCCATCTGTTTTCTCCTAAGGAGAGAGTCATTGGTGAGCTTGGGTGCAAGGGCTCACCTTTGGACAGTGATTGTCAGTGTTTCACAGCACCCCAATGCTGTCAGAAACTGACAATTCATCTGTCAAAAAATTATGGTGCCTGTCACTTCAACAAAAACCGGCAGATGAAGTGTCATTCACTGACGTCATCTGCCATCAGCTTTCCCTTAATTGGCCAGCAAGCCCACAAGTCAGGCTTAACAAGGCCAATCAGGGGAAAATAGCATCAGGTCGTCAGACATCGCTGGGGGCAGGACTAGAACCCGGAAACCAGCAGTCCCGCCCCCAACGCGTCTCTTCAGGTAAGATCCCGGCCACTGAGTTTAACCCAAATTGAAAGAAAGAAAGAAAGACTTGCATTTATATAGCGCCTTTCACGACCACCGGACATCTCAAAGCGCTTTACAGCCAATGAAGTACTTTTGGAGTGTAGTCACTGTTGTAATGTGGGAAACGCGGCAGCCAATTTGACACAGCAAGCTCCCACAAACAGCAATGTGATAATGACCAGTTAATCTTTTTTAGTGATGTCGATTGAGGGATAAATATTGGCCCCTTCTGACTCACAGGCGAGAGTACTTCCAAGTGAGCCACGGCTGACACCAAGAGATTAAAAGAGATTTATTCACACAAAGGGTTATTAGAATATAAAACGCCTCACCATGAATAGCTACTGAGAATAATCAATCATTCTCCCTTCTCCTACCTTTGAAACATTTGTGTCCCTGTTCTCTGTTCTTCCACCTTTATTTAACACACAAAGCTCTCCTTCAATATCTAGAATTCAACAACACTTAATTTTGAAACAAATGCTTTATGAGTAATAATAGCAGCATTAACTTGTTTGAGATGACACAGCTCTTGGTTGGCTGATCATGAAATCATAACCATTAGTAGTTGAGGCATATACTGAAGTTGATGTTGAAAGTTATTGGGCTCGATTTTGCCAGGCCCGAGGAGGCAGGATTGGAGGCGGGTGAGGTGGTAAAATCGCAAAAAATGGCGGGCAGGCCTGATCCCGCCTCCATCCCGCCTCCTAGCAATTTTCCCAAATGCGTGTTTTCTGACCCCGTTTCCATCCCGCCTCCAAGAGGCGGGATAGGCCCTTAAGGCCCTTAACAACCAGTTAAGTGCCTCTATAATCCCATTTTGAGAGGCCTATCTGATTTTACCACTTTTCCCACATGGTTCACGTCTCCTCTGGAACACGCCAGTGAAACCTGGCGGCCTCACAAGTGGAATGCTTACTAACAGCTACAGCCCCACCATTAAAAAGGAGTTTTCAGCAATCATCATTTGCAGGTGGCAGAACTTTGTTGTCTCAGGTCTGGGGGAACTTTTAGCAGGCTACTCATTGTTGTGGAAGTTTGGAGCATGACACCCATCTCCAGTGTGACCTCCTGGGAAACCCCTCTCGCCACCTTGACTGAGCGCTTCCTGAACTGAGGCATATACCAGAAGCATGGGAACCATTTATTTCCTTTCCTCCTGGACATCAGATTCGGACGAAGACCAGCCGTGGCAGCAGCAGAACCATGAACAACAGCACCACCAACAGCAGCAGCAACAACAGGAGCACCAAGCTGCTGCTCACCCACCTGAAGCTGCACAGGCCAGAAGGCGCCAGCGCGCGCCCACATTGCTGCCCGGGATGCAAGGGATGCACTCATCTTGGCCAGATTTGCTTAGCCTGCACAATCAAACAATTTGCCTCGCACCTTCTTACCAGACCATCGACAATGGCCAAGAACCTGCAGATTCCTATCACTCTGACCACCATACTGACAATTGCAAGTTGCCCTAAGCCCTCAATGTGGAAGTCCCATTAGCGAAATGACACACGCCACAACTGCAACAGTTTGCCATCAGAATTTTTTATGACAATAAGCAACTGATGGCTTTTCAAAATTAAACACGACATTACACCCAAGTGCCTACGGTAGCCAGCCTTACCATGGAGGTAACCAGCCTTACCATGGAGGTAGCCATCCTTTCAAAGGAGGTTACCATCCTCTCCGTGGTGATGCGTTCATGCGCCAACGCCTCCACAAAGGCTCTGCTCATGTTAGCGATGGACTCCTCCATTCGCTCCACACTCGCAGCGACCCTGGAGACAAAACCTGCCAGAGACTCCTGCACCTGTTCCTGGAGTTCCAGCACCGCTCTCCTTCTGGATGGACCCGGAGGCACAGGGTCGACATGCAGCGGAGCCGAGCTGGGAGCGTCCTCTCCACTGCGACGAGGACTCTCCACTGGTGTCCCTGTCTCCACCATTTGCTGATGTTCACTTGTGAGCTGTGATACACCAGGTGACAACTCTACTCTATGTCCCGAAGGTCCCACCGAGGTGTGAGTGTCTGCGCTGGTGCAGGATGCGCTTAATTCTGCTGACGGAGCGCCCTAAGAGGTTGCAGCTTCCTCTGAGGAGTCTGGAAGCTCAGGCTCTTCCTCCTGGACAGTGGGGACGGGGGCTGTCATTGGTCCTGTGGGGGAGTAAAGGAAAGAGTTAGAGATGTGAGGTAAAGGTTGCATGCACATTGAATTGTGAAGATGATCATAAGTCAATCTGTTAGAGCATCAGAATCATTATCAGTCACTCATGCAATGTCAATGAGAGAGATGCCAAACTATTCTGTCACCAGCTTGCTGTGATGCACCCGCCTGTCCGTCCCCCACTTGAGAATCCTCCTCGATCCCAGCAATTTCCAGGGCCGCCTCCTCTGAGGTGGTGAGCTGGGCTACTGAGGGTGGCCCTCCTCTTGTCCTCGCTCTTTCCCTCTTATTGTGGGCTCCCTTTTCCTGCAATGAGGGACACAAGTGGAGTTTGAGTGAGAATGAAGGAGTGAGTGTAGAGAATCCATGGTATAGATGCTTAGAAGGAGACAAAGGGCCCTCCCTGTGTGTTGTAAGTTGTTGTCATTGCATCACAGTGATAGGGAGTGTGAGGGCTGCATGGTCGAATAGTTAAGTGAATGTGACCATAGAGAGAGAGGGAATGGGTAAGGGTGCAGGGATGTCAGTGTTAAGTGGGATGTGGAGAAAGAGGTTGGCAAAGCTGAGTGCTGGTGAGGAGAGGCGATGGGGATGAGATTGAGGGTGATGAGAAAGTCATACTCGCTTTTCCTGTGCGGAGAAGGTCATGAAACCTCTTCCTGCACTGCAGCCAGGTTCTGCGGCACATAGAGATGGCATTGACCTCCTGGGCCACTTGCAGCCACACAGCTTTAGTCTGTTCTGGTGGCTTTTTTCTCCCTGAGGAAGGGAAGAGCACCTCCTTATTAGATCTTGCTCCCTGCACCAGAGCTTGGAGGGAGGCCTCATCAAAGTGAGGTGCACACTTTTGCTTGCTGGTGGACATGGTCGGTAAATGAAGTCCTTCATACAATGTCCAAAGCGTTTCCAGTCTCCAGAAGAAGCAAGGCTGCTTGCAGGCCTTAAATCCAGCAGCACTGATGACGTCATCGGAGGCGACTTTCAGGATGGAAAGACTAATTGGGCCAGGGGTTCCCACACGCTGGAAATCAAGTGCCCAATTAGGGGAAAATCGCACTTTTTCCCCACTTCACATTGGAGTCTGGGTCCTGACACGAAAACCACCTAACACGCCCCAGCCCGACCCCAATGGCAAAATCGAGCCCATTGAGTTTAACCCAAATTGAAAGAAAGAAAGACTTGCATTTCTATAGCGCCTTTCAAGAACATCGGACGTCTCAAAGCGCTTTACAGCCAATGAAGTACTTTTGAACTGTAGTCACTGTTGTAGTGTGGGAAACGCGGCAGCCAATTTGCACACAGCAAGGTTCCACAAACAACAATGCGATAATGACCAGATAATCTGTTTTTGTTATGTTGATTGAGGGATAAATATTGGCCAGAACACAAAGAATAATTACCCTGCTCTTTTTCAAAATAGTGCCATGGGATCTTTTACGTCCACCTGAGAAGCAGACAGGGCCTCGGTTTAATGTCTCATCTGAAAAACGGCACCTCCGACAGTGCAGCGCTCCCTCAGCACTGCACAGCACTGGAGTGTCAGCCTTGCTTTATGTGCTCAAGTCCCTGAAGTGGGATTTGAACCCACAACCTTCTGACCCAAAGGCAAGTGTGCTACCCACTGAGCCACAGCTGAAATTCAGTGGGATAAAAGGTTCTCCTCCCTCAATCAACCATCCATAATCTACACCAAATTGATGGTCTCACTCGAGAAGGCACCACAAAAGTGTTAAAGTCTTGTACATGAACTTCACTGACTGGAAGTTTTAACATAAGAGCTGTTTGTACAGTGGTATACAGGAAGGATTGGCCCTGGGAGTCCTCAACATTGACTCCTGACCCCATGAAGTCTCATGGCTTCAGGTCAAGCATGGGCAAGGAAACCTCCTGCTGATTACCACCTAATGCCCTCCCTCAGCTGATGAATCAGTACTCCTCCATGTTGAAAACCACTTGGAAGAAGCACTGAGAGTAGCAAGGGCACAGAATGTACTCTGGGTGGGGAACTTCAATGTCCATCACCAAGACTGGCTCGGTAGCACCACTACTGACCGAGCTGGCCGAGTCCTGAAGGACATAACTGCCAGTCTGGGCCTGCGACAGGTGGTGAGAGAACGAACACGAGGGAAAAACCTACTTGACCTCATCCTCGCCAATCTACCTGTCGCAGATGCATCTGTCCATGACAGCATTGGCAGCAGTTACCACCGCATAGTCATTGTGGAGACGAAGTCCCGTCTTCACACTGAGGACACCCTCCATCGTGTTGTGCGGCACTACCACCATGCTAAATGGGATAGATTCAGATCAGATCTAGCAGCTCAAAACTGGGCATCCATGAGGCGCTGTGGGCCATCAGCAGCAGCAGAATTGTATTCCACCACAATCTGTAACCTCATGGCCCGGCATATCCCTCACTCTACCATTACCAGCAAGCCAGGGGACCAACCATGGTTCAACAAGGAGTGTAGAAGAGCATGCCAGGAGCATGCCAGGAGCAGCACCAGGCGTACCTAAAAATGAGGTGCCAACCTGGGGAAGCTGCAACACAGGACTACATGCATGCTAAAAAGCGGAAGCAGCATGCTATAGACAGGGCTAAGCGACCCCACAATCAATGGATCACATCAAAGCTCTGCAGTCCTGCCACACCCAGTCATGAATGGTGGTGGACCATTAAACAACTAACGGGAGGAGGAGGCTCCAAGAATATCCCCATCCTCAATGATGGTGGAGCCCAGCGCATGAGTGCAAAAGAAAAGGCTGAAGCATTTGCAACCAACTTTAGCCAGAAGTGCAGAGTGAATGATCCATATCGGCCTACTCCCGAGGTCCCCACCATCACAGAAGCCATTCTTCGGCCAATTCGATTCACTCCACGTGATATCAAGAAACGGCTTAGCACACTGGATACAGCAAAGGCTTTGGGCCCCGAGAACATCCCAACTATCGTGCTGAAGACTTGTGCTCCAGAACTAGCCACGCCTCTAGCCAAGCTGTTCGCAGTACAGCTACAACACTGACATCTCTCTGACCATGTGGAAAACAGCCCAGATGTGTCCTGTCTACAAAAAGCAGGACAAATCCAACCCAGCCAATTACCGCCCCATCAGTCTACTCTCAATCATCAGCAAAGTGATGCAAGGTGTCATCGACTGTGCTATCAAGCGACACTTACTCACCAATAACCTGCTCACTGATGCCCAGTTTGGGTTCCGCCAAGACCAGTCGGCTCCCAACCTCATTACAGCCTTGGTCCAAACATGGACAAAGGAGCTGAATTCCAGAGGTGAGGTGAGAGTGACTGCCGTTGACACCAAGGCAGCATTTGACTGAGTCTGGCATCAAGGAGCCCCAGTAAAACTGAAGTCAATGGGAATCAGGGAGAAAACACTCCACTGGCTGGAGTCATACCTAGCACAAAGGAAGATGGTTGTGATAGTTGAAGGTCAATCATCACAGCCCCAGGACATCGCTGCAGGAGTTCCTCAGGGCAGTGTCCTAGGCCCAACCATCTTCAGCTGCTTCATCAATGATCTTCCCTCCAACATAAGGTCAGAAATGGGGATGTTCGCTGATGATGCATAGTGTTCAGCGCCATTCACAACTCCTCAGATAATGAAGCAGTCCATGCCTGCATGCAACAAGACCTGGACGACATTCAGGCTTGGGCTGATAAGTGGCAGGTAACATTCGCGCCACAGAAGGGCCAGGCAATGAATATCTCCAACAAGCGAGAGTCTAACCACCTCCCCTTGACGTTCAATAGCATTACCATCGCCAAATCCCCCACTATCAACATCCTGGGGGGTCACCATTAACCAGAAACATAACTGGACCAGCCACATAAATACTGTGGCAATAAGAGCAGGTCAGAGGCTAGGTATTCTGCGGCGAGTGTCTCACCTCCTGACTCTCCAAAGCCTTTCCACCATCTACAAGGCACAAGTAAGGAGTGTGATGGAATACTCTCCACTTGCCTGGATGAGTGCAGCTCCAACAACACTCAAGAAGCTCAACACCATCTAGGACAAAGCAGCCTGCTTGATTGGCACCCCATCCACCACCTTAAACATTCACTCCCTCCACCACCAGCGTACCGTGGCTGCAGTGTGTACCATCTACAAGATGCACTGCAGCAACTTGCCAAGGCTTCTTCGGCAGCACCTCCCAAACCTGCGACCTCTTCCACCTAGAAGGACAAGGGCAGCAGGCGCATGGGAACACCACCACCTCCAAGTTCCCCTCCAAGTCACACACCATCCTGACTTAGAAGTATATCGCCGATCCTTCATCGTGCTGGGACAAAATCCTGGAACTCCCTCCCTAACAGCAGTGTGGGAGTACCTTCACCACACGGGCTGCAGCGGTTCAAGAAGGCGGTTCACCACCACCTTCTCAAGGGCAACTAGGGATGGGCAATAAATGCTGGCATTGCCAGCGACGCCCTGATCCCATAAACGAATAAAAAAAAAGTTAGATGTTTTCTTGCAAACCCCACCCCCCCGAAACCCCCAGCTTAAATACAATTTGCGCCATAACTTGCTGGAAGTGTGAGGTAAAAACGGTGCGGCGGGGGCAACAGGGCACCTGGAACCTTAGTGATCGACGGGACCAACAGTGTATCTTCTTAACCAATGAGAGTTAAGGATTGAGTAAGAAACAGATGAACGACAGAGAAGGAGGGTGAATTAGAGTCAAATCAGGTACAAACAGAGAAATGGAGAGAAAGAAAGATTGGATTAAAAGAGAGAAACAAAGAGACAGAAAGGAAAAATAAGAAAAAAAAATTACATTTAAAATCTCTAAGAAGAATTTACTACATGCAGAAATGAGGCTCAACAGCTTAAATTGTTCCCTTTCTGGGCTGGAGAGATTGATTGGCATTGCGTTAACAGTTATCACATTGTTAAAAGAGCTCTTAATTACCAGCCCTAACTCTCCGCAGCTAGTTTAATCGGCAATTAATGTGCAAATCCAGAAAGTTCTTAAAAATAATGGGGAGGCTAAGGGTGAGATGCCGTTTGTGTGAGGCAAATGGTGGAGCGGTGTAAATCGACCAGCGAATCCTGGAGATTCGCAACTCACGGCGTATCTCTTCTACCCCTGAACTTGCTGGCCGATTTGAGCATTAATAATGGTGTGCGTCATGAACCCGCCTTTATTTTTCCAGGAAAATTTGGTCCGCTACCTTCCATGACTTCAGAAGTTGGGCGTCTACTATGACAAGGCGGCCCACTTTACGGAGACCCCTTGTCTTTTGTAATGGTGCACGGAGAAAGAAAGGAGAGAAGAACGATTAGCAAGAAAAAAGAAAGACTCGTATTTATATAGCACTGTGCAAGACCTCAGGACATCCCAAAGCGCTTTACAGCCGATGAAGTCCCTTTGAAGTGTAGTCACTGTTGTACTGTAGGAAGCGCAGCAGACAATTTGCATACATGCAATGTGATAATCAACAGGCAATCTCTTTTAATGATGTTGATTGAAGGCTGAGAATCTAGAAAAGCAGAGCAGGGCAATCAGCATCTGAAGGAGAAAGACAGGTTAGCATTTACATTCTGACAAAAGGGTCCACTAAAAGTGTGACATTATCGATCTCTTTCAAATGCTGACTGGCATGCTGTGTATTTCCAGCATTTTCTGCTTTTTATTTCAGATTTCCAGCATTTGCAGTTCTTTTTTATCTTGACCGTGAACTGCCTGCCTTTCTGTTCTGCTGACAAATATTGATTCTCCGGAAACTTTCATACAACCACATCATCACAAAGAGAGATGCGGTGATAGGAAGATACTGCTGTGATACTTGTGATATCTCATCTTGGGTCTGCGTGTGTTCATTCCTCCTCCTACTCATCCATTAGAGATGCATTAATCTGCTGCATCATCCAGAAACTGTGTACAGTTAGCGCATCGAATGATGAGACAAATATTTCAAAGGTTATTGGGGTTGTCAAATTTAGCTTGTTTTTTTTTCCACAAAATAAGCAGATTTTTCTGAGTGTTGGTAGAATTCTGATCATTCGGGTCAGACCAGGGGATTTTGGACAGACCAGAATCGTGTGTTGATCGGTGAGAGCACAATGCCACAAATACCACGAGATCTACAAATTCTAGTCACTTAAGCTACACATTATTGAGTAGCCCAGTGTCTGGTCGTCTGTGCTGTGTAAGCTGATCTAGGTCAGAGAACTAGTGCCTTGTCTTTTCTCTCCACAGAAGTGGATTGACCTGCTGTGTATTTCCAGTATTTTCTGATTCTGAATTCCAGCATTGCCTTTTTATGCTGCTTTTAAGAATAAAGAACTTGCCTTCACTTAGCACCTTTCATGACCTCAGGACACCCCAAAGTGCTTCACAGCCAACGAAGCACTTTCGAAGTGTAGTCACTGTTGTCATGTAGGAAAACATGAGAGTCAGTTTTCGCACAGCAAGCTCCCACAAAGAGCAATGAGATAAACAACCAGAAAATCACTTTTATTGGCTTCTCTTGATTCAGGAGCCATTCCTTTAGATTGGAAAATTATGCATGTCAATCCGTTATTTAAGAATGGTGAGAGAGGGAAATCAGGGAATTATAGACCATGTAGCCTAACATCTGTTGCTAGGAAATTACTAGAGTCTATAATTGAGGATAGGGTGACTGAACATCTTGAAAATTTTCAACTGATCAGTGGGAGCCAGTATGGATTTGTAAAAGGTAGGTTATGCCTGATGAAACTGATTGAATTTTTTGAAGAGGTGACTAAAGTAGTGGACAGGAGAATGTCTATGGATGTTATTTATATGGACTTCCAGAAGGCATTTGATGAAATCCCTCATAAGAGACTATTAACTAAAGTTGAAGCCCATGGAATTGAAGACAAATTATTGACATGGTTAGGAAATTGGCTGAGCGGCAGGAGACAGAGAGTAGGGATAATAGGTAGGTACTCTAATTGGCAGGATGTGACTAGTGGTGTCCTGCAGGGATCTGTGTTGGGGCCTCAACTATTCACCATATTTATTAATGACTTAGATAATGGGATAGGAAGCCACATATCCAAATTTGCTGATGACACAAAGATAGGCGGCATTGAAGGCAGTGTAGTGAAAGCATAAAATTACAAAGGGATATTGATAGATTAAGTGAATGGGCAAAACTGTGGCAAATGGACTTCAATTTTGGCAAATGTGAGGTTTGGACCTAAAAAGGATAGAACTTTCTAAATAGTGAAAAGCTAAAAATAGTGGAGATCCAAAGAGACTTGTGGGTCCAGGTACATAGATTATTAAATGCCATGAACAGGTACAGAAAATGGCTTAATAATTTCTCAGCATTTAAAAATGTAAATTTGTGATGTACCTTCTTGCACATGCATGCTTCCTGCTGATGGGATCCTAGCAACATCTCTAAAACTAGAACCTGCTCTGCACTGAATATGAAGCAGTAGAAGTAGCAGAGGCTTCCTCTCCTTTACTAAGAACATAAGAAATAGGAGCAGGAGTAGGCCATTCAGACCTTCGAGCCTGCTCCGCCATTCAATGAGATCATGGCTGACCTTCTGCCTCAACTCCATTCACCGGCACTATCGTCATATCCCTTGATGCCCTTACTAGTCAGAAATCTATCGACTTCTGTTTTGAATATACCCAATGACTGAGCCTCCGCAGCCCCCTGGGGTAGAGAATTCCAAAGATTCACCACCTTCTGTGTGAAGAAATTTCTTCTCATCCCAGTCCTGAATGGCCTACCCTCTATCTTGAGGCTGTGGCCCCTGGTTCTAGATTCCCCAGCCAAGGGAAACATTCTCCCAGCATCCATCCTATCAAGCCCTGTAATAATTTTGTATGCTTCAATAAGATCCCCTCTCATTCTTCTGAACTCAAGAGAATGCAGGCCTAGTTTACTCAATCTCTTCTCATACGACAGTCCCACCATCCCAGGAATCAATCTCGTGAACCTTCGTTGCACTCTCTCTATGGCAAGTATATCCTTCCTTAGGTAAGGAGACCAAAATTGTACACAGTACTCCAGGTGTGGTCTCACCAAGGCCCTATATAATTGGAGTAAGACTTCTTTACTCCTGTACTCAAATCCTCTTGTAATGAAGGCCAGCATACCATTTGCCTTCCTAATGGCTTGCTGCACTTGCAGATTCACTTTCAGTGACTCATGTAGAAGGACACCCAGGTCCCTTTGAGCATCTGCATTCCCCAATCCTTCACCATTTAGGAAATACTCTGCCTTTCTGTGTTTTTCTACCAAAGTGGATAACTTCACATTTATCCACATTATATTCCATCTGCCATGTTTTCGCCCACTCACTGAGCCTGTCAAGATCCCTTGAAGCCTTTTCATATCCTCTTCGCAACTGACACTGCTTTGTATCATCAGCAAATTTGGAAATGTTACATTTAGTCCCCTCATCCAAATCATTGATATAGATTGTGAATAGCTGGGGCCCAAGCATTGATCCTTGTGGTACCCCACTAGTCACAGCCTGCCATCCTGAAAAAGACCCGTTTATCCCTACTCTTTGTTTTCTGTCTGTTAACCAATTCTCAATCGATGATAGTGTATTACCCCCAATTCCATGTGCCCTAATTTTGTTCACCAACCTCTTGTGTGGGACCTTATCGAAGGCCTTCTGAAAATCCAGATACACCACATCTACCGGTTCCCCTTTGTGTACTCCACTAGTTACATCATCAAAGAACTCCAATAGGTTTGTCAAACAGGACTTCCCTTTCATAAATCCATGTTGACTCTACCCAATCTTACTATTAGTTTCATGGTGCCCAGTTATTGCATCCTTTATAATAGATTCCAGCATTTTCCCAACTACTGATGTGAGGCTAACAGGTCTGTAGTTCCCCGTTTTCTATCTCCCTCCTTTCTTAAATAGCGGAGTTACATTTGCTATCCTCCAATCTGCAGGAACCGTTCCAGAATCTATAGAATTTTGGAAGATGACAACCAATGCGTCCACTATTCCAATGGCCACCTCTTTCAAAACCTTAGGATGTAGGTCATCCGGTCCTTGGGATTTATCGACTTTTAGTCCCATTAATTTTGCTAGTACTGTTTTTTTATTAATAATAATTTCTTTAAGTTCCCCATTCTCGTCACACCCTTGGTTTTCTCGTATTTCTGAGAGGTTTTTTGTGTCTTCCTCCGTGAAGACAGAAACAAAGTATTTATTTAATTTCTCTGCCATTTCCTCATTCCCCATTATAAATTCTTCCATCTCTGACTGTAAATGACCTACATTTACCTTCGCCAGTCTTTTCCTTTTCACATACCTACAGAAACTCTTACAATCCGTTTTTATATTTTTTGCTGGTTTGTGCTCATATTCCATTTTCCCTTTCTTTATCAATTTCTTGGTCCCCCTTTACTGATTTCTAAAAAGATTCCAATCCTCAGGCTGACCGCTTTTTCTGGCAACTTTATAAGCTTCCTCCTTTGACTTAATACTAGCTTTAATTTCTTTTGTTAGCCATGGTTGGATCACTTTTCGTTTTGGGTTTTTATGCCCTAGAGGAATATATATTTGTTGCAAATTATGCATTATTTCCTTGAATGTTAGCCATTGTATGTCCACCTTCATACCTTTTAGTGTAGTCTCCCAATCTACCATGGCCAACTTGTCCCTCATACCCTTGTAGTTTCCTCTGTTTAGATTGAAGACCTTAGGTTCAGATTGGACTACATCACTCTCAAACTTAATGTAAAATTCAATCATATTATGGTCCAGCCCTTATCTCTCTCTGATTATCTATACAAGCTGCACTTCGAGACTTCATTTCCATGATCGCACTTTGACATCTAGCAGTTATTTTGCTTGCTAATACTGGGTGTTGTGCACATAATGCTAGGCTGACACTCCAGTGCAGTGCTGAGGGAGTGCTGCACTGTCGGAGGTGCCGTCTTTCGGATGAGACATTAAACCGAGACCCCGTCTGCTCTCTCAGGTGGACATAAAAGATGCCAAGGCACTATTTCGAAGAAGAGCAGGGGAGTTATCCTCGGTGTCCTGGCCAATATTTATCCCTCAACCAACATAACAAAAACAGATTATCTGGTCATTATCACATTGCTGTTTGTGGGAGCTTGCTGTGTGCAAATTGGCTGCTGCGTTTCCCGCATTACAACAGTGACTACACTCCAAAAGTACTTCTTGGCTGTAAAGCGCTTTGAGACATCTGGTGGTCGTGAAAGGCGCTATATAAATGCAAGTCTTTCTTTCTTTCTTTCTTCTTCTGCTCAATTTATGATTTTCCTGTGCAGTTGCGAAATGGCTCCTCATTAATAACCAAAAAATGCCTGGTCTCAGAATTAAAGTTCATTAATTTATTTTTGAAGGGTAAGTATACTCAAAGGATAATGAAAGCTCTTTGACCTGAAAAGTTAACTCTGTTTCTCTCTCCACAGATGCTGCCTGACCAGCTGAGTGTTTTCTAGCATTTTCTGTTTTTATTTCAGATTTCCAGCATCCGCACTATTTTGCTTATGAATAAATAGTCCATTAGCATTTTCCACCAGCAGTGACCAACTTTTACTGATGTCTTCTGCTCCCTAAATTATAGGTTGAGTCGAGAAAAACATGGACTCTCATACAGTGTCGCTTTAATACTGAAATAGTGAGAATTGCCATTTATCAAATCCTTTTTACACTGAAGAGGTAATTATCTAGCTTTTTATTTGTGCATGGGATGTGGGTGATACTGGCAAGGCCCCATTTAATGCCCATCCCTAGTAGCCCATCCTGAGTAGGTGGTGGTGGGCTTCTGTTTAAACCACTGAAGTCCTTGTGCTGATGGTGCTCCCACAATGGTGTTAGGTGTGGGGGGGTTCCAGGATATGGGCCCAGTGACAATAAAGGAACAGTAATATATGACCAAGTTAGGATGATGCATGACTCGGAAGAAAATTTGGAGGTGACATCATTCCCATGACGTTGCTGCTCTTGTCCATGGTGGCAGAGATCACAGGGTGGGCGGGGCATGATAATGTAAAGAGTAACAACGTTGGCCGAGTCACATGAGTATGTACCGTGTACCAGGTACACGGTACATACTCATGTGACTCGGCCAACGTTGTCTACCTGATACGTTGCAGTAAAGGATGCTCCAGAGCATGGTACATCGGCGAGACCATGCAGACACTGAGACAATGTATGAACGGACACCGCACAACAATCGCCAGGCAGGAGGGTTGCCTCCCAGTCGGGGAACACTTCAGCAGCCAGGGGCATTCAGCCTTGGATCTGCGGGTAAGCGTTCTCCAAGGCGGCCTTCGAGATACACGACAGCGCAAAATCATAGAGCAGAAACTGATAGCCAAGTTCCGCACTCATGAGGATGGCCTCAATCGCGATATCGGGTTCATGTCATGATACAGAATGTGACTTGACATCATGGCCGGTCTTCCCAGGTGTTTTTTTTAAAAAAAAGACGAACACAAGAACCTACACAAATTGACAGGATATGCAGCCAGCAGGTGGTTTGACACGTTGGACCCCCTGGGACACATCTCATTGTCTTGGCTGTGCTCTTTGATGTAGGGAAAGATGTGAATAGATTTTGTCTGTGTTTAAATTGTGAATTCTGGGAGATTCTCTCACTGCTAACTTACCTGACGAAGGAGCGAACTGCTCCGAAAGCTTGTAAAATTAAATAAATCTGTTGGACTATAACCTGGTGTTGTGCGACTTCTCATTTTTTTTTACTACAGTTATACAGGGCCTTGGTGAGACCACACCTGGAGTACTGTGAGCAGTTTTGGTCTCCTTACCTAAGAAAGGATATACTTGCCATAGAGGGAGTGCAGCGAAGGTTCACCAGACTGATTCCTGGGATGGGGGGATTGTCGTATGAGGAGAGATTGTGTGGACTAGACCTGTATTCACTAGAGTTTAGAAGAATGAGAGGGACTCTCATTGAAACGTATAAAATTCTGACAGGGCTAGACAGACTGGATGCAGGGAGGATGTTTCCCCTGGCTGGGGGCTCAGGATACGGGGTAGGACATTTAAGACTGAGATGAGGAGAAATTTCTTCACTCAGAGGGTGTTGAACCTGTGGAATTCTCTACCACAGAAGGCTGTGGAGGTCAAGTCACTGAATATATTTAAGAAGGGGATAGATAGATTTCTAGACACAAAAGGCATCAAGGGGTATGGGGAATGAGCGGGAATATGGTATTGCGATAGCGAATCAGCCATGATCATATTGAATGGTGGAGCAGGCTCGAAGGGCTGAATGGCCTACTCCTGCTCCTATTTTTCTATGTTTCTATTTTTCTACCCTTTTACACGCGTAAACAGGATTTCCGCTGAACTTCCACCAAAGTTACGGAGGGAGAGCTGGGGAAAGCTCCGAGAATTAAATACTAACCAAAATGGAAACCCATGGGGCTTTTACATAATAGTACAATTTGAGGATTGAGAAGAGGAACATGAAGTTTCTCACACATGATTTGTGACTCTTACCTATATGTTAACATTATAATAGCCTTATAATTCCCTTGCAGTTTCCATTATCCCCTGTATTGAGGAGGGAAGAGATCAAAGGAAAGGTTGAAGGTTACTATAATGAGCATCTTGTTGCTTTTCTCTCCTGCAGGATAACCCTCACTTTGACCTACACTTTCAGACTGTCTGCAGCTGGGAGGCCAGCAGCACCGCAGCCAAGTATGCTTTTGTACGAAGTTTAAGGAAAATGAACAAAGTCTACCTGCAAAAGGACATTCAGTTTCTGAATTTTGACACCGATTTTATCCAAGAATTGAGTTTCCTTGGAATCTCCGAGGACACAATGCTGGTGGTACAACTTTGCCTGCAAGCATTCAACTGCCTCTGCGTTATGGGCTCTTTATAGGCAGCTTTCATTGAATTGTACTGATGATATTCCTATCATTATCACCAAGCGCGATGATGAAAATTCTTTTGCCAGATTGCTAAAATATTATTTCAAATAAACCATGCTTGTTATAGCCAATATGCCAGCAGTTCATAGTCTTCAACTGAACTGAAATTGAAAAAAATATACTTTCTATAAAGTACAGTGAATCAAATTGTATACCTTCATATCGGGGTTAAACCCCAGAGGTTACAGGAGATAGGAACATAGTAATTGCTAGACTAAGATCCATCTAGTTCGTCTTCTACCATCCTGGTAGTCGCAAAGTACAACGATAATGGAGTTGTTGACAAATCATCGCAATCAATCTCTATCAATGAGTCTACAACAGACCCAGACACAAGGCGAGGAAAACCCCAGTGGTGGAGAGCTTTGGGAACCATAGGTCCAAAGTTACCTGTTCCTCCCAAGCATGCTGCATTCACCACACGTCATGTCTCAAATTACTCATATACTGCATCACAAAATGTTATTTTTTTGAGATCAAAAATGTTAATGACCCTGTAGCATAGTACACTGTACTTTCGCTGCTGCGACAGGGTAAGGAAAAAAGGAAAGACTTGCATTTATATAGCATCTTTCACGACTACTGGACATCCCAAAAGCGCTTTACAGCCAGTGAAGTACTTTTTGAAGTGTAATCACTGTTGTAATGTAAGAAATGCAGCAGCCAATTTGCACACAGCAAATTCCCACAAACAGCAATAATGACCAGATAATCTGATTTTAATGATGTTGATTGAGGGATAAATATTAGCCAGGATTCAACTCTGAGCAACAGGTGCAATCCTTAGTGAACTCTGTTTGAATATTCTCAGCCCAGTTCATATTGGAAGCCAATGTTTAACGCAGATCGGCTTAGAATTGGCACTAAATTGTCACCTAGGACACAATAATGGCTGGTGTGGCTAACAGAGATTTAACATAGGTAGGAGGAGCTCTTCTGAAATTGGGGGTAAGGAACATTGGTAGGGTAGAGTAATGGATGCCCTGCCTATTTGGGAGTGCTTGATGATGAGACAGTCAATAAAGAAATTTATGTCTCATCTGAAAATATTAACCTATTATTTTATATCTGTCAACAGCAAAATGTTCAATATTATTTGTGATATTGCATTTTTTTATTTGCTCATGGGATGTGGGCTTCGTTGGTAGGGCTGGCATTTATTGCCCATCCCTAATTGCCCTTGAGAAGGTGGTGAACCGCAGAGGGCAGTTAAGAGTCAACCACAGTGCTGTGGGTTTGGGGTCTCATATTGGCCAGACTGGGTAAGGACAGCAGATTTCCTTCCCTTAAGAACATTAGTGAACCAGATAGGTGTTTTTATGACAATCTGGTAGCATCATTACAGACACTAGCTTTTTATTCCAGATTTATTTAATTAACTGAATTTAAGTTCCCCAGCTGCCGTGGTGGGATTTAAACTCACGTCTCCAGATCATTAGTCCAGGCCTCTGTGTTACTAGTCCAGTAACATAACCACAATGGTACTGTACCATATATGCATCATTCAAATTACAGCGTGATATTACAAGCATACGAAAACGTGAAGGCATTCAGCCATTTAAAATAAACAGATTAAAAAGGTGGAGAAAGGAATTTTGTAAGGGTTTTTGCGTGTGTGACACCGCCTGTGGCTCTGTGCTCAGCCTGGGTGCTAGTGCGAGGTTAGGCCTTGTTGCCTGTTCTGGTCTCCAGCCAGTCTGGGAGCACTAGACACCTGTGAGTGGTTCGACCCACTCGCCCTTACGGTTCTGACACTGGACTTAGATGCGAGAGCAATAATGGAGAGAAAACTCAGGTAGACCCGGTTGAATGGTACGAAATGGAAAATCTTTATTGCATATTATTCAAGATTACGAAATACATGTCATAAGCACAGATTAATGACAGTACAATCTTACACGCAGTTATGTAACTAATTTTAGGGAAACGAGGAACGAACGACACATCGTAAATGGGGGCACACATTACAGTTATCCTTAAAACTTAAACCCTCCCCTATCAATACCTGCTCTAAACTAGATTTGTAGGATCGAGACTCATGCTCACCACCAGTGATAACTCGGAGAATTCCGAAAACTCTGCTCGGATGTTTTTACCGCAGCACCTGATCACCCACGTGTTGATCAGGGGTCTCTGTACCCCACTTGTTTACTCGTTTCTGCTCCGGCTAGCAGGCTGGACCGTCTGCTGTCATGAAGATTTGTGTTGTCCTCGGAGTTCCGACACTACTCAAAAAAAAGTCTTCCTGTGCCCTCGCCCTGATGCGATAAAATTCGAAGAATAGTCTTCCGATGCCAGTTCTGTAAAACTCAAAAGATAGTCTTCCTGGGCAAGGAAAGTGTCTATTCGACCTACAGGCGCGGTCGGGGCTTACTGACCGTGGCGATACGTATGGTTGTCTTCTTCTCTTCTCATCTCATCTCATCTCATCTCATCTCATCTCATCTCGGGCCTTCGGTTCCAACACCGTTTACCGACTTCTCGGGATGGTGTGCCCGTTTCAAGGCTTCACAGCCCAGTTCCACACAGATCTTCGCGGCAAGCCACGAGGCTGATCCTGGCGGATCAGAAAGTTCGATAGTCGAGCAGCAAGAGGCAGATGCAAGAGCAAGGCGGCAAGAGGATAAGAGTCAAGAGTCAAGAGACACGAGGCAAGCGGCAAGGAGTCAAGAGACAGATGGACGGTTGTAGCTTACAGTTATAGTGCTGAAACTCCTCTTTTCCCGCCCAATCTTAATGTCTTTTCTTTTGTCAGAGTTTTGGCGCTCAAACTCCTTGTATAGGGTGATCTCCGTTTAATGGGTTTCAGTGATACTTGTAACTGCCTGAGTACCTGTTAATACTTTTCCCAATGTGTAACCGGTCAGTATTCTCCCTGGAGGGGTTTTGGGGCTTCCAAATGTTTTCTGTAACTACCCGCAAACGGCTCTCTCATCGTAGAGTCATGGGGATTTTGCATATTAATGTCTTTGGATGGGTTCTTGATCGCTTGGTACAATAGCCCTTATTCGCACCTGGGAGACCGATTTCAGTATTTATGTGTATACTGCAAACCCATAATGTCTTGTGTATTATCTCAAATGTGCTGAGTCTTGATCGATCTCGCACAAATGTTTATTGGAACGCCATCTTGTCTGCTTATCGAAAAGTCTAGAATGTTCTGCCACGAGGCGTGGCGGCCATTTTACAGGCTGCTTGTGTCCACTTTGAAAACCTGACAGCATTCTGCTGAAATAAAGCTGTTTGAACGAAACTATGTGTTTTCTCCTTATTTATAAAATCGCGATTATATTGCGAATTCTACAGTCCCTCCTGTTGATGCGAATAACTCCGCTTATCGTATCAAAAATATTGTGGTGAGCAATATTATCTCGATTTCTCCAGATCCAGAAAAAAAAAAATCCCCATAACTTAAACTATCTAGGGTCTTTGCGTCGTCCTTATTTCCCAGGAAAATTACATTCTTATAACACCGCAGGCATTATTTGCCTTTAAAACTTACACCACTTGTTTTCCTTCCAGGCGTAACCAGGCCGATGCCTCTCATATCACCTGTATATTCACATTTCTTTATTCAGGGAAAAGAAAAACAAAACAAAACCAAACAATCACATTCAACAACAACACCATCACCAAAATAATCAAAAACCAACTCTTAAACATGTCGAGTTCCAAACGTAATTACAGTTTCTGAGAAAAATCACGATCGATTACAACACTTCCGAGGCGCACATGGCAAACGGGAGTGACGCCATTTTTTTTTCCTGATTACACGGTGCTTTCATCGTGCACGCGCATGTAACGTTCTCGCCACTCTCCCGTGTTTTCGTTCTTGGTGAGGCGTTTGCCTCTCTTACAATGTACGACCAATAAGTATACCACAATAAACACTTGGCATACAACTAAAATGTGGGAGGCTATTCTAATCCAGGAAGGCACTTCAATGTTGGTGAACAGATTCCACCACGGTGGAATTACTATGTCCAGAATTTCTGTCCCTATCTCGACAGTTTTCTGTTCTAGTGTGTAAAAATGTTTTTGTGACACCGCGACGGCTTTCAAAAGCTTGGTGAGGTGTTCAGGGAGAGGGGGAATGAGGTATCCGAAATGCGCGACGAATCGCTGCAGGTCGGTGAAGTTCTCTTTTACGGTAAGATGAACCGTGGATGGTTCAGGGATTGGGACAATTCGCTGTTGTGCTACTTGAACTTCCGCCCTGGGTTTAAAACAGAAACTGCTGTCACTCACCGGACACCGGCTAAGGTTTCCATGCTGGTAGTGTTGCGCTGCAGTGGTAACACAATATGTTCCACCCCCGATGTATGCTACCTGCGGAGGCACATGATCTTGTGCCATTGCCTCCATGGTGCAATTCATGGACTTGGCGCCAGCCGTTCTGAACCCGCACTGTGGTGTTAAAAAGGCATTCAAGTGCTGGGGACACAGTATTATGTGTGCTCCCCTGTCACGACAACCAGAGAGATCGGTACCTGTCATCGTTTGCTCCCAGCGGATGACGTAAGGTGGAACCGCTGCATAGCGAATGTGGGCTCCCCCCTGAATGACACCAATGTTCTCTACCCGATACACCGGGGCGGGCTTTGCTGTGTCGCCCAAAACCGGCATACGTAATACTATACCCATGATAGTATGGTTTGATCGTCCGCAGTCCACGGGGACTGGGTATGCTTCTGAAGCTAGCCTGAGCTGGCACGGGCTTAATGCGTTCTGAAAAGGGTGGAGCGCCCGCAGGTGTTTGTTACTTATCCAGGACGGGACCAAACCTTGTTTTAAATCCTCCAAATTACTGCGGCCCTCGCCCAGTAACCACGCCCCGTAAAGCACGCACACCTCATTCTGCGCAGCTTGATCGGACGCATTCCGATCTTCCCTGATCAGGGCATTTACCGTTCTCGCTTGTTTCTCCAGCTCAGCTATTATTTCTTTTAAATGGAGAGTCATGGCTTGGTCCTCGTGTAACCCAGACCCAACCACCTTATTTTCATCTGTGAGAATGTCTTTTAATTGCGTTTTTAAGCCATTAATCTGGGTCTGCAGCTCCACGCTGTCTAGAGCGTTGACCACAGATGTACCTGTGTTGAAAGCAGTGAACACGTCGTTCACAACACCCCTTCTTTGCCTCCCCACCTGATCCAAAACTTCATGTGGTGCGGTGTACAAACTTGTTTTATCAATTTCCGTGAAATCGAATTCGTAAAATTGTCTGAACATCTTGGTCAACAGGACCTGATATAACTGTTCCGTCTTTTTGGGGCACCACTCTGGTAACCGTACCTCGGTGAGATTTAAAATCACCGAGGCCACCGCGTAATGTACCCCCTGAAATAGTATCTGGTCTGTGGGGACCAGTACCAAACCATTCCCGGGTCCCTTACTGGTTTTGGGGCACCCTTCTTCCTTAGCTAGAACCACCGGAATCGTGGGCGGGGCTTTGAGTGGGCGCGTAATGAGTTCAGTGGCGTTTACCGGGATCGGGGAGTATGGAGCTCCGCACCCCCTGGTGCTCGCATCCCACCTCATCCCCTGTCCGTTATCCTGCCATTGATTAATGAAAAATATGGAGATGCCTTTGGGGCAAACGTACTTTGACCCCCACATACATACATAAATTCCCTCATCCGGTTCCCACCATTTGTCCCAACAGACTCTCACTTGTCCGTTTGTCCCCGTAATTGTCCGATGGGTATTATTACCCAGTCGCTCCCACTCGACCGAAGAGTTCCTCATGTTTTTGCTCAGCTTTCGTAGCCACCACCATCGGCTCAATGGGACATTCCCATTACAAGTCAAACAAATCCGTTTGCCGACGGTGACGCTGATCCTGGGTGCGATGATCCTTACTTTGGGGCACAGTAAAGAAGTCTCTTGGTAGGCAAAACCCGATGTGCTGGAATACTCCGTTGAGTTCGTTCCCAGCCATCCTGGCCACCTTCCCTTGTGGAAATAGGTGGTGGTCTCCTCAGCCTCCCGTCTTCCGGTCCCATCCACCGCGATGGGGGCCGTGTCCCCGGAGCATCCAAACACCACGACATCCTTGGTGTGGCCTCGATAGGCCAATCCGCATCCGATTGCCGCGAGCAATACTAGAATTCGTTCCATCCTTCCTTGGTTCCTGTGATCAGATAGAATGAGGTAGCCAGCCTCGCAAGAGTCTCTGGCTTTTGTGAAGGGTGAGCGGGTCCCCTGACCTCGCCTCACGTAAGAAGACATGTGCGCTGGATAAAGTTTAACTAATCATATCTCTAAAACTCCCATCATTTTACTTCCTTAAACAAAATTAAACTACCGACTTAAACCGATTTAAAACTATAACCTTATAACCTTATCTAAAACTATAAACTTATTCTTAACCTTAAACTGTACACTTAGAAACTTATCCTAAACTTATTACTGTACTGCGCCGCCCGTTCCCAGGGCTGCCCATTTAAATTCTGAAAAGGCTGCCACGAGCCTTTCCCGACGGTGGGAGGGCATTGACCCCTCCCTTTGATCTGCCGCAGCCTGTTGCTGCTGCGCTGGGACTGGGCTCTCCCTGGGCTGCCTTAGCCTTGAGCCTACGCCTTGGGACACTCTGGGGACTTGACCATACCTTCCTGGGCTGGGGTATCCGACCTGATCTACGGAGAGCTACCGGGGGCAGGAACTCCAGGACCGACGGACCGGGTTCCGAGACTTCCACCGTGGCGACCTGTGGCCCCGCCACAGTCGCTGGCTCCGCCTCCCCTGGCTCCGCCTCCCTGAACTCGGGATCTGCAGCTTGTGGCACCGCCCTACTCGGCCCAGTAGGCGGCCCTTCACTCGCAGTCCCTACCTCCCTCGAGGGCAAGACGTTCAAGGCGGGCGGCTCGGGCTCTGAGGCTTCCATCGCCACGCCCTGTGGTCCCACCACAGTGGCTGGCTCCGCCTCCCCTGGCTCCTCCCCCCTGCGTTCGGGATCTGCAGCTTCGGCCTCCACCCTTTGTGGATCTCTATCTGCAGCCCCTGTCCCCCCTATACCTGAATCGGGGGCGACCCTTTCGTCCTCCGATTCCAGCTCTTCCTCGCTTGTGTCACTACCTTCACTATCCTCACTTTCACTATCTTCACTATCCTCATCCGACTCCCAACCCCACAAAAATGTCTCACAATTTTCCAGGATGTCCACTCCCCTGATGCAAGCTGCTTTGCCTGCCTGTGTGCCCTGTGGTCCCACCTGGGGCCGCGAGTCCCCACTCGCAGGTTTGGCCCCTGTGGTTGGCCCTTGTGCACCTGGCTTGTACAGTTTGCACTGGTTTACGTGGAACCACTTAGTGCGCCGAGGTACCTTTACGGCGTATACCATGGGACTCGCCTTATCTACAATGTTGTAGGGTCCCATATACAGTGGTTCCAGACTCCCTACTCTGGCGTAGTTTCTGACCATGACCTGGTCTCCTACTTCCCACTCCCGCGTTTTGCGGGGTTCCAGCAACAGGCGATTGCCCTGATGCTGCCTTCCCATGTTCCCAGCCGCCTGCTCATAAACCTGCTTCAGGCGCTCCAAGAGGGTCTGGACGAACTTGTCCCTACTTATCTCTTGGAGCTGACCCTCAGTGAGCACCGGCGCTAGCACATGGGTGGGGGTTCGCATGATCCTCCCAGTCATCACCTTGTGCGGGGAGTACCCCGTACTTTTCGACTGACTGGCCCGGACCCCCATGAGGATTAAAGGCAGAACTTCCGCCCATTTTTGGGGCGAGTTCATAGTCTCTTTCCTCAATTTTTCCTTCAGGGTCCGGTTCATGCGTTCAACAATCCCGGATGACTGGGGATTGTGTGCTACGTGCCATTTCCCTTCAATGCCCAAAAGCATGAGGGTGTTCTGCATCACCTGGCCGGTGAAATGACTCCCTTGGTCTGACTCCACAAAGCGGGGAAGTCCCCACCGCGAGAACACCTCCCGGACCAAGATTTTTGCAGTACCCAGTGCCGTAGCTGTTCTACAGGGGAAGGCTTCCACCCATTTGGAAAACACATCCACCAAGACGAGGCAGTATTTATAGCCTCCCTGGGTGGTGGGCAGGGGCCCTATATAGTCGATCTGTATCGACTGCCATGGTCCCTCTACCCTCCTGACGTGCCCCATTGGCACTTTCCTTTTCTGGGGGTCTGGGTTGTTTGCAGCGCACACGAGACAGCTTGCACAGAACTCGCGGACCTGTTCCCTGAGCCCCGGCCACCATCCCGCTTGCTCTACCCGTTGCCAGGTAACCTCGGGCCCGGGGTGCCCTGCCCCCGGTCCCTCGTGAGCCAACTGGAGGAATTCCCTCCTGTGCTGCTGCGGCACAACCCACTGCTCCTCGCGGAACAGCATGCCTTCCTTAACGGAGAGGGTTGCCGTACTGTACGGACCCTCTACCTGCTTCCCCTCAGCAAGGGTTCTGAGGACTGCTTTTAGGGCGGGATCCTGGTTCTGGACGGTCTTAAGGTCTAGGGGCAATGCTACCCTGGTGTTCCCGGGATTCCCGTCCCTGCCTTGGATCGCTGCCATGGGTCTGGGCCCATAGGGGTCCCAGAAAATGCCGTTGCGGGCACCCTCCCTGGCTGGCGCATCCGCCTGCTGGTTGCCCTCCCCACGGGGCTCTGTGGAGGAGTGAGCCTTCACCTTATGGATGAAAATCTCCCCTTCCTCCCCTACTGCTGCTAGGATCTTTTCCAGCAAGGGCTTCACCGTTAAAGGTCGCCCGTCCGCGGAGGTGTATCCACGGCGGGACCAAATGGCCAGGTATTCCGTGCACGAATTGCATGTGAACATACTGTCCGAGCAAATCGTGTATGGGGTTGGGAAAATTTCTGGGTGGGTAACGACGTACACCACTGCAGACAGCTCAGCCTGCTGCGCGCTCATGGTGCTGGGGAGCTTAATCGCCAGGGCAAGGTTTGCCGCAGGGTCATAAACTCCACACCCTGTGAGTCGTTCGCCAGCGGACACTGTGCTGGAACCATCAACATAGATCTCGCGCCCAGTGGGATGTATGCCGGCCCGCAAACCTATGTTGACTTCCCACACCCCTTCCACCGAACACTGGTGGGCTGTACCGGGGTATACCAAATTGGCCGCAAGCCTGGGCTCGCAAAGACCTTTAACTCTAAGATCCATCTGGGAAAGAAGAAGGGTCCAGCGCGCAATACGCACGCTGCTTACGGTCCCATCTTTAATCCTCCCATCTAGAAGCATCTTAGTTGGTGTGTGATGGGTGAGGAGAGTGATGGGAGAGAGCCCTGTGAAGATCGCTGATCTTTTCACAGCCCAATGCGTGGCTAAAAGGTGCCTTTCTCAATTGGAGAAACTCCTCTCCACATCCGTTAACACCCTGGACGAATAGACAACCGGCCTCAGCTTGCCGTGACGCTCTTGGAGCAACACAGCGCTCAAGCTGTCCCCGCTGGCAGCTACCTCCAGGAAAAACTCCTTCCCCCCATCTATGGCCCCTAAAGCTGGCGCGGTCTGCAAATCCCTTTTTAACTTCTCGAAGGCTGCTTGGCAGCCCTCGTCCCAAGACCACTCCACTCCCTTATGGAGGAGTCGGAGCAGCGGCGCCGCTGTGGCCGCATAGTCTTCGATAAAATCCCTGCAGTAACCGGTCAGTCCCAAAAAGGACCTCACACCCCTTATGGTGTTGGGAATCGGTAACTCTTGCACCGACTCCCTCCCAGCCTTATCTATGGCTCTTTCCCCAGCGCGAATGGTCAGCCCCAGGAATTTTACTTCCTCCTGACCGATACGTGCTTTCTTAGGGTTTACTTTAAAACCCTTTCTCGCTAGCAGCTCCAATAACTCGGCCAGCAGTGGTCTATGCTCCTCCCTTGAATCCGTAAATAGGAGCAAATCATCCACGTACTGCACTATCTGATTGGGCTGACTAAACTCCTTTAAACTTCCTGCCATACACTGATGGAAAATACTGGGGCTGTTGTGGAAACCCTGTGGCAGACAGTTCCATGTGTACTGTTGTCCTTTGAAAGTAAAGGCAAACTTGCACTGGTCCTCTCGCCGCAGCGGGATGGACCAAAAACCGTTCGAGATATCCAGCACCATGAACGTGGTCGCGGACGCTGGGATACTCCCTATTAGGTCAGCGACTGCTGCTACCGTGGGCGCGCAGGCGGGAATGTTACTGTTAAGGACTCTGTAGTCCACCGTGGCCCTCCACGAATTATCCGGCTTCCTAACCGGCCATAATGGGGAGTTCACGTGTATGGCTATCGGCCTCAACACGCCCTGCTGCACCAAGGAGGACATTGCTGTCTCCATGTCGGGTTCTGCTTCTTTGGGGAAGTTATACTGCTTTTGGGGCCGGGTCATGGGGTCCCCATCTACGCTGACCTCAAACCCGGTAACCCTCCCACAATCGTGCTTGTGGGTTGCAAACGCGTGCATATTATCTGACACGTACGTTTGCATGTCCGTTGGGACATCCGCGACCATAAGCCCGAGGTCGTAGCCTCCGGATGGCTTCATGGTACACAGGGTCCCTGTTCCTTCCTCCCCCGGAATTACCACTACCTCACCGTCTCCACCCTTAGCCCCCCAGAGACAGTGATTCCTGGGGTCCACGAGGATCCCGTGCCCCGATAGGAGATCGGACCCGAGGATACCTCTCCCACCCCTCTCTTGCCATTTCATCAGTATGCACTTCCACGTGGTGTGGAGTGCTCCTAAATGAATGGATAGCGGAAGGGAGAACGCGCCAGCCTGTTCTTTTCCCGTGAACCCCGCTAATGTGAATGGGACCTTGGTAGATAGCGGTGAGTCAAAAGGGCTATCTGTATGAATCACGGTGCAAGAAGCTCCCGTGTCCAACAAATAACTACCCTTCTGTTGCTCTACCTCCATCTCCACCAGGGGTCGCTTCCACGCATCATAGCTGAGCGGACACAGGTAGACGGGCTGCGCGGGCTCTAGTCATTGGGTACTATTAGACGGGGCTGTGGCACCTGCGGGGCCGGTAGCAACCGCCACCTTTCCATGCGCACTCATGAGGTTACGCATGGCTCCCAACACTGTTTCGATCGCATCGGGATGGATGGGTGCACTAGCTTCCCTATCAGAGACAGGCGCCTGGGCTCGGGCTGCGGGATTTTTATCCCTGGAATCCTTCCAAGGGTTCCTGCAGTTCTTGCGCCAGTGCCCTGTCTTCCCACACCCGTAACAAGCATTGCTGGCCTGCGGGGCGCGGTTACCCTCCTGATGCCACTCCTTTTGAGCCGGGGCTGCGGGTCGTGCCTCATGCACCTTTCCCTTAAGGGGACGTGCTCCCGTACTCCTGGTATTACGGTACCCTACCGTGAGTCGATTTAGGACCGACTCCTCTGTAGTGGCGGGGTTAGTGGGATCAAACCACGCTTTTGCCTGTTCCCTGACGGCTGGCAAACTGTTGGTTACTATACACCTGAGCCAATGAGTTAAACCGACGCCTTCCACATCGGCGCGCTCTGGCACACCTGGGCAGCTACGCTGGTATACTGGCCACAGCCTGTCGGCGAAAACCTTCGGGGGTTCTCCCTCCATCTGCACTGTCTGTCCCAGTCTAACAAACGGACCTTCATCGTCCGCTCCCAACACTTCTAGGACCTCATCTCTTAGTGCCCCATAGGTATTAGTTCCCCTCTTGCTCTCGTCTGAGAGACACTGAAGGATCGAGCTATCTAATGAGAATAACAGCATCTTTGCTGTTTCCCCATCGTCGCAGCCGTTAATGGCTGCGGTTTGCTCTATTTCCCTAAAATGTACGGAAGGGTCGTCTGACTCGGCCAGCTTCCGTACGTGACTGATCATAATCCTCAGCTGGTGTGAGCTGTGAGGCAACACAAGCTGGTTGAGGAGATCCCCTTCTTCCCCACCTGTTCCGTTCGGGCCCCTTTTGATACCCGTGACCGGACACAACGGTCCCGGCTTCACTTCTACCTCAGTGGGCTCTTTCGTTACTTCCACCACTTCCTCCCTTACCCAGGTTTCCGAATAGCTGGGTGGCGCGGAGGGCATAGTGGCTAATACTTCCTCTGCTTTGTTCGGTGGGGATTTCTGAAATCCCTCATCCACTAGCGGCTGGTGTGCTGACGGACTGATAAGGCACACCATGCCGTGTGCTTTGTTCACGGCCCTTTTAAGGTGCTCTATCTCCTTTTGGCAGACGCTGTGATCGGCACCCTGAAATTTATCCTCGAGGGCCATCTTATATGCCGCCCTAACCCCCGTTAAGCTCTCTTCCTGGGCTTTTATTTGGGCAGCTTGGCGGGCACATCGTTCCTTTAATCTGCCCTCACTTAACTTTGCCTCAGTGACCTGGCACTCGAGGTAATCTATTTTTGCTTTATGGTGGTGGGTGACTACCTGGCGTTCTTGATGCAACGCATTTAAAGTCGTGATGAGCTGCTGCCCCCCCGCGACCTTCTCGTCCATTCCCACCTCTAAACGCCTGATCTGAGCTGCCTGCGCTGTGATGACCTGGTCCGAAATTTGGACTTGTCTTTTATAGCACATCAGCCAGACCGCTTTCTCCACTGCCTTTTTATGTTCCTTGCTATCTGTCCACCTCTCGGCTGCCTCTAGTGGACGCTTATCCACCAGCAGGTCACTTATCCATTTCTTGGTCAAATCCACTTTTCCGAACACATAATCTGCTATTCTCTCTTCCATGACATTTCGCCCAATCATACCAAAGTCTAACACATTACCCTCTTGCTGCCAGTGTCCTGCCGCGGTCGCCATTTTCTGTAAGGGATTTTGCGTGTGTGACACCGCCTGTGGCTCTGTGCTCAGCCTGGGTGCCAGTGCGAGGTTAGGCCTTGTTGCCTGTTCTGGTCTCCAGCCAGTCTGGGAGCACTAGACACCTGTGAGTGGTTCGACCCACTCGCCCTTACGGTTCTGACACTGGACTTAGATGCGAGAGCAATAATGGAGAGAAAACTCAGGTAGACCCGGTTGAATGGTACGAAATGGAAAATCTTTATTGCATATTATTCAAGATTACAAAATACATGTCATAAGCACAGATTAATGACAGTACAATCTTACACGCAGTTATGTAACTAATTTTAGGGAAACGAGGAACGAACGACACATCGTAAGTGGGGGCACACATTACAGTTATCCTTAAAACTTAAACCCTCCCCTATCAATACCTGCTCTAAACTAGATTTGTAGGATCGAGACTCATGCTCACCACCAGTGATAACTCGGAGAATTCCGAAAACTCTGCTCGGATGTTTTTACCGCAGCACCTGATCACCCACGTGTTGATCAGGGGTCTCTGTACCCCACTTGTTTACTCGTTTCTGCTCCGGCTAGCAGGCTGGACCGTCTGCTGTCATGAAGATCTGTGTTGTCCTCGGAGTTCCGACACTACTCAAAAAAAAGTCTTCCTGTGCCCTCGCCCTGATGCGATAAAATTCGAAGAATAGTCTTCCGATGCCAGTTCTGTAAAACTCAAAAGATAGTCTTCCTGGGCAAGGAAAGTGTCTATTCGACCTACAGGCGCGGTCGGGGCTTACTGACCGTGGCGATACGTATGGTCGTCTTCTTCTCTTCTCATCTCATCTCATCTCATCTCATCTCATCTCATCTCGGGCCTTCGGTTTCAACACCGTTTACCGACTTCTCGGGATGGTGTGCCCGTTTCAAGGCTTCACAGCCCAGTTCCACACAGATCTTCGCGGCAAGCCACGAGGCTGATCCTGGCGGATCAGAAAGTTCGATAGTCGAGCAGCAAGAGGCAGATGCAAGAGCAAGGCGGCAAGAGGATAAGAGTCAAGAGTCAAGAGACACAAGGCAAGCGGCAAGGAGTCAAGAGACAGATGGACGGTTGTAGCTTACAGTTATAGTGCTGAAACTCCTCTTTTCCCGCCCAATCTTAATGTCTTTTCTTTTGTCAGAGTTTTGGCGCTCAAACTCCTTGTATAGGGTGATCTCCGTTTAATGGGTTTCGGTGATACTTGTAACTGCCTGAGTACCTGTTAATACTTTTCCCAATGTGTAACCGATCAGTATTCTCCCTGGAGGGGTTTTGGGGCTTCCAAATGTTTTCTGTAACTACCCGCAAACGGCTCTCTCATCGTAGAGTCATGGGGATTTTGCATATTAATGTCTTTGGATGGGTTCTTGATCGCTTGGTACATAGCCCTTATTCGCACCTGGGAGACCGATTTCAGTATTTATGTGTATACTGCAAACCCATAATGTCTTGTGTATTATCTCAAATGTGCTGAGTCTTGATCGATCTCGCACAAATGTTTATTGGAACGCCATCTTGTCTGCTTATCGAAAAGTCTAGAATGTTCTGCCACGAGGCGTGGCGGCCATTTTACAGGCTGCTTGTGTCCACTTTGAAAACCTGACAGCATTCTGCTGAAATAAAGCTGTTTGAACGAAACTATGTGTTTTCTCCTTATTTATAAAATCGCGATTATATTGCGAATTCTACAATTTATAAGGCCTTGATACATCAAGTCTTAACTCCACTTGTACCTCCCTTGATAAACTTACCTGCAAAATGTGCTACCAATTGGGATGTACTAAATTATCTCACTGAAATGTTATGCTATATTTTGGACAAACGCTTAACACATTCTCAATGCCATTTAATTTTACTCAATCTTGGGATCTTGGGATGTGGGCTTCACTGACAAAGCTGGCATTTATTACCCATCCCTAGTTGTCACTTCAGAGGGCAGTTGAGACTGGAGTATTTAAGTACATTTCCAATCTTGTGCCTAAGTATACCAGCAATGTTAGCTGGCAAAGTATGTAGTATGAGTAACTTTAAGCATTCGTATGTGAACCCTGCCATGCCTTTCTTTGCTATTTTAGCACTGATGAGGCACTAAACATAGAAACATAGAAGACAGGAGCAGGAGTAGGCCATTCGGCCCCTTGAGCCTGTTCCGCCATTTAATGAGATCATGGCTGATCATCCATCTTTCAGTACCCTTTTCCTGCTTTCACCCCATATCCCTTGATCCCTTTAGCCTTAAGAAATATATCTAACTCCTTCTTGAATATATTTAATAAATTGGCCTCAACTGCCTTCAGTGGTAGAAAATTCCACAGGTTCACCACTCTCTGGGTGAAGAAATTCCTCCTCATCTCAGTCCTAAATGGCTTACCCCTTATCCTTAGACTGTGACCCCTGGTTCTGGATTCCCGCGCCATCGGGAACATCCTTTCTGCATCTAGTCTGTCTAGTCCTGTTCGAATTTTGTAAGTTTCAATGAGATCCCCTCTCATTCTTCTAAACTCTCGCGAATATAAGCCTAATCGACCCAATCTCTCTTCATACGTCATTCCTGCCATCCCAGGTATCAGTCTGGTGAATCTTCGCTGCACTCCCTCCATGGCAAGAACATCCTTCCTCAGATAAGGCGACCAAAACTGCACACAATACTCAAGGAGTGGTCTCACCAAGACCCTGTACAACTGCAGCAAGACATCCTTGCTCCTGTACTCGAATCCTCTCGCTGTGAAGGCCAACATACCATTTGCCTTCTTAACCGCCTGCTGCACCTGCATGCTTACCTTCAGCGACTGGTGCACAAGGACACCCAGGTCTCGTTGCACTTCCCCTTTTCCCAATCTATTGCCATTCTTTTAATAATCTGCCTTCCTGTATTTGCCACCAAAGTGGATAACCTCGCATTTATCCACATTATTCTGCATCTGCCATGCATCTGCCCAATCACCCAACCTGTCCAAATCATACTGGAGTTTCTCTGCATCCTCACAGCACACACGCCCACCCAGCTTTGTGTCATCTGCAAACTTGGAGATATTACATCTAGTTCCCTCGTCTAGATCATTACTATATATTGTGAATAACTGGGGTCCTAGCACCGATCCCTGCGGTACCCCACTAGTCACTGCCTGCCACTCAGAAAAAGACCCGTTTATTCCAACTCTTTGCTTCCTGTCTGGCAACCAGTTCTCTAACCAAGTCAGTACCTTACCCCCAATCCCATGGGCTTTAACTTTGCACGCTAATCTCTTATGCGGGACCTTATCGAAAGCCTTCTGAAAGTCCAAATACACCACATCCACTGGTTCTCCCTTATCTATTCTACCAGTTACATCCTCAAAAAATTCCAGTAGATTAGTCAAGCATGATTTACCTTTTGTAAATCCATGTTGACTGTGTCCGATCCTGTCACTGTTTTCCAAGTGCTCTGCTATTACATCTTTTATAATGGACTCTAGCATTTTCCCAACTACCGATGTCAGGCTTACCGGTCTATAATTCCCCGTTTTCTCTCTACCACCTTTTTTAAATAGTGGGGTTACATTAAACGGATTAATACTTGTGCTAAAATAAGTGATAGAGGACTAGCTATGGTTATGCTACTGGTCTAATAATCCAGAGGCCTGGGTGAATAATCCAGAGAACGTGAGTTCAACTCCCACCAATCAGTTTGAAAAAAATCTGGAAGTAAAAAGCTGATACGAGTAAAAGTGACCATGAAGTTGCCAGATTGTTGTAAAAACCCAACTGGTTCACTAATATCCTTCAGGGAAGGAACCCGGCTGTCCGTACCCAGTTTGGCCGACATTGACTCCAGTCCCACTCCAATGTGGTTGACTCGTAACTGCCCTCTGAAGTGGCCTAGCAAGCCGGTCAGCTGTGGCAACTGGGGCTGGGCAATAAATGCCGGCCTTGTCAGTGACACCCGCACCCCAAGAATTAATTTAAAAACTAACGTTGAGATTTGGTTAAGCATTTGTCCAAAGTTGGCAGCAGTAATTTCCAGGTTATAATTTCATCAATTATTGCGTGACTAATGAGTGCAGAAAATGTTCAACACCAAACTGGGGTAAGTCAAAGGCTCGTTCCTCATAACACACAACACTTTGTGTTGTGATTTGTCTGTAACCCAAGAACATGGTTTATTAATTTATTACTTCAGAACAAAGCAAGAATAATGGGACCAGAAGGTATGAATGGAACTTAAATTTAGAATGGATATCTGGAAAACTTCTTTGACAAACAGTATTTTGTTAAACACCCCTATTTGGTGGGATTTATTGGAGGAATTTAACAATGTGGCGGAGCACTGTTTTGCTGAAGTAGTTTCTGATTTCTGAATCCACAAGCCCAAGTTAATGTAGAAAGAAAGAAAGAAAGAAATTGCATTTGTGCCTTCACAACCTCAGGACGTACCAAAGTGCTTTACAGCCAATGAAGTACTTTTTTTTTTGAAGTGTCATTGCTGTTGTAATGTAGGAAATGCGGCAGCCAATTTGCACACTGCAATCCATAATGATGCTGTATTCACACTTTCGAAGGCAGAAAATTGCCATTTAATTGCTATGAAAAACAAAGTATAGAAACATAGAAACATAGAAGATAGGAGCAGGAGCAGGACATTCGGCCCCTCGAGCCTGTTCTGCCATTCAATGAGATCATGGCTGATCATCCAAATTCAGTACCCTGTCCCTGCTTTCTCCCCATATCCCTTGATCCCTTTAGCTTTAAGAAATATATCTAACTCCTTCTTGAATATATTTAATGAATTGGCCTCTACTGCCTTCTGTGGTAGAGAATTCCACAGGTTCACCACTCTCTGGGTGAAGAAATTCCTCCTCATTTCTGTCCTAAATGGCTTACCCCTTATCCTTAGACTGTGACCCCTGGTTCTGGACTCCCCCGCCATCGGGAACATCCTTCCTGCATCTAGTCTGTCTAGTCCTGTTAGAATTTTATAAGTTTCAATGAGATCCCCTCTCATTCTTCTAAACTCCAGCAAGTATAAGCCCAATCGACCCAATCTCTCCTCATATGTCATTCCTGCCATCCCAGGTATCAGCCTGGTGAATCTTCGCTGCACTCCCTCCATGGCAAGAACATCCTTCCTCAGATAAGGCGACCAAAACTGCACACAATACTCAAGATGTGGTCTCACCAAGGCCCTGTACAACTTCAGCAAGACATCCTTGTTCCTGTACTCGAACCCTTTCGCTACGAAGGCCAACATACCATTTGCCTTCTTAACCGCCTGCTGCACCTACATGCTTACCTTCAGCAACTGGTGCACAAGGACACCCAGGTCTCGTTGCATTTCCCCTTCTCCCAATCTATTGCCATTCAGATAATAATCTTCCTTCCTGTTTTTGACACCAAAGTGGATAACCTCGCATTTATCCACATTATATTGCATCTGCCATGCTTCGGCCAATCACCCAACTTGTCCAAATCATACTGGAGTTTCTCAGCATCCTCCTCACGGCACACACTCCCACCCAGCTTTGTGTTGTCTGCAAACTTGGAGATATTACATCCAATTCCCTCGTCTAGATCATTAATATATATTGTGAATAGCTGGGGTCCTAGGACCGATCCCTGCGGTACCCCACTAGTCAATGTCTGCCACTCGGAAAAATACCCATTTATTCCAACTCTTTGCTTTCTGTCTGCCAACCAGTTCTCTATCCAAGTCAATACCTTGCCCCCAATCCCATGTGCCTTAACTTTACACGCTAATCTCTTATGCGGGACCTTATCGAAAGCCTTCTGAAAGTCCAAATACACCACATCCACTGGTTCTCCCTTATCTATTTTACCAGTTACATCCAGCTGTGGCGCGTGCAAGGACTTCATGAAGCCAGGTTTAGTGATCCGGTCTTCGACGCTCTCAGTGTCAGTGCAATTCAGAGGTGAGCTGCATTTTTCTGGGCTGGTCGCTATACAACCAGCATGATCAGGGAGGAGTTCCACAAATACTTCCTCAACCATGTAAAAGATGTCAAAGCTAATAAGCAATGAAGGCTATATTTGGAACATTAAGTGGGAATGACTTACATTTCTCAATGATATACGGCAGCAGTCAAATGCTTGAACATGCAGCTGAACCATTCCTCAGGGACATGAAGGCAGCAAAGTGTGAGGTGATACATTTTGATAGGAAGAATGAAGAGAGACAATTCATGATAAATGGTACATTTTTAAAGGGAGTGCAAGAAGAGAGAGACCTCGGGTGTTTGTGCACAAATCTTTGAAAGTGGCAGGACAGGATAACAAAGCAGTTAATAAAGCATATGGGATCCTGGGCTTCAAAATTGAGGCATAGAGTACAAAAGCCAGGAAGTTATGTTAATTCTATATAAAATACTAGTTCGGCCCCAGCTGGAGTATTGTGTCCAATTCTTGGCACCACACTTTAGAAAGGACGTGAAGGCGTTGGAGAAAGTCCAGAAGAGATTTACTAGACTTGTTCCTGGGATGAGGAATTACAGTTACGTGGATAGACTAGAGAAGCTGGGGTTGTTCTCCTTAGAGCAGAGAAGGCTAAAAGGAGATTTGATAGAGGTGCTAATATCATGAATGTTTTAGACAGAGTAAATAAAGAGAAACTGTTTCCAATGGCTGAAGGGTCGATAACCAGAGGGCACAGACTTAAGGTGATTGGCTAAAGAACCAGAGTTGAAATGAGGACAAACTCTTTTACGCAACGAGTGGATAGGACTTGGAATGCGCTGCCTGATAGGATGGTGGATATAGATTCAATAGTAGCCTTCAAAAGGGAATTGGATAAATAATTTAACGAAAAAAATTGCAGGGATATGGGGAAAGAGCGGAGGAGTGGGATTAACTGAATTGCTCTTTGAAAGAGCTGGCGCAGACTCGATGGGCCGAATGGCCTCCTTCTGTGCTGTACTATTCTATGATTCCATGAAGGCTATATTTAGTAGATGAAGTTTTGGAGTTTTTTTTTATTTTTCAATGTAATAAATTAAATACTCTTAGCAATGAATGATTGTGATGATAACTGTCTATTGAATGATTTGAAGTGCAGAGTTCATAGGCAATGGGACACTCTAGGGTACTGGTCTTCAAGATGTAGGAAATTAAGACAGATCACCTGAAATGTGTTATTGCACATATATTCTATGCTGTATACCGATCATCTTTGATTATGGCCAAGTGCTTCATAGATCATGAACAGAAAAATAAAAGCTAACAGGATGCATCTGATTAGGTAAAAGCATATATCAGCTACTGTTTTCATGGAGTGCAGCATCCCAGATCTTCAGAAAAGCACCATTTTCAGAGCACCAAGCATCATCACCCACAGTGGTACTAGACAGCAGACCAGATACAGACTCCTTGGAGATGTCATTGGCCTTGGACGGTAGCCAATCAGCAATCCATTTACACCCAGCCCGATTTTTTTTTCCATTGAATTCAATACAAAAGAAAATCAGGTGGGATGTAAAATGGGTTGCTGATTCGCTATCACCTATTACACTACCGCCCAAGAGCAATTTCACCCCTCCCCCCGGCCCCCCCCCCAACCTTGTGTCCATTTTTAGTGATGCGGGTGAAGCCGCACAGGGTAACGCGCAGGTCACATGTGCTGAAGGCATAGCAGAGAAAGTGAGTGCAAGAGGTGAGCAGATCTTGGGCAGAGATCGGACATGTTGCACACCTCTGACTGGTTGCCTTGGAATAGATCAATGCAATACTTTAGACCATAAGAACATAAGAATAGGAGCAGGAGTAGGCCATGTGGCCCTCTCATGCCTGCTCTCCCATTCAGTAAGATCATGGCTGACCTTCGACCTCAACTCCACTTTCCTGTCCTATCCCTTCTCTCCTGATTCCCTTAGTGTCCAAGAATCTATCGATCTCAGTAGATGTGCTTTTCAACAAAGGATACTGCAACACATGGAATACGTTGGACAGGTGCTTGACTCTATATCCACAGCAGTACAAGAGATAAGAGATGGTTATTGACCCTCAGTCTGCTACTGTAGAGTAGGTAGCACAACTATAGTAGCAGCCTCAGTAGTGCAGGACATTGACACTCAAAGAAGCATCTCTCATGAATGCCCTCACCGTTGTTAGGAATGCTTTGGGATCCACAATCCAATAATCCATCAAGATTGTCTTCAGCTCATTTGAACAAACATTAAAGACGAACATCAGAGGGATTCAAAGAACTCTTAGGTTCTATGATCTGACATCTTTTGATGATTTGTGAGGCAATGGCCTCCAGCGATGGCATGTATGGAGAAGCCTAATGTTGTCAGTGTCACCGCATTGCCCCGTGCAGGTGCCTGTAGGCTCTGCCTCAGAAAGCACTGAGCTCCCAGTCACTACAACACGGGCAATGTGGCAAATATGTCACAGTTAGTCGCATGAGCAAGTAGCAGGGCATCTGAATCCCAAGCAGCTCAACAGTCAGCTCACCCATTCAATCCACACTGACAATCCCTCAGCTAGAGGAGCACTTAGGCATAGGCTTCATGAAGAAGCAACACATAGAAGTCCACGCATCACAAAAGGCACTCACACCACATGCACGCTAAACATCTCAACCAGTCATTCAGCGAATAAAATGATGTCCCTTGGAATGTATGGTCATTTTTCCAATATATGTTCAATAGAAACCTTGGGCTGGATTTTGTCATTGGGGGCGGGTTGGGGGCGTGTCAAGTGGTCGGCGTATCAGGACCCCGCCTCCGATGTGAGGCAGGAGAAAAGTGCGATTTTGCCCTAATTGGGCACTTGATTTCCAGCGTGTGGGAACCCCTGGCCCAATGAGTCTTTTGATACTGAAACTCGCCTCCGATGATGTCATCTATGCAGCTGGATTTAAGGCCTGCAAGCAGCCTTGGTTCTTTTTCAGCCTTACAACTTTATCAACATACTTCTGAGGGATTCCTACTGCAACTATGTCCAGCACCAGACCAAAGTGTGCACCCAGATTCGATGAGGCCTCCCTCCAAGCTCTGGTGGAGGGAGCAAGAGCAAATAAGGAAGTGCACTTTCCTTCCTCAGGGAGGAAAAAGCCTCCACAACAGACCAAAGCTGTATGGCTGCAAGTGGCGCAGGAGGTCAATGCGATCTCAATGTGCAGCAGAACCTGGCTGCAGTGCAGAAAGAGGTTTCATGACCTTCTCCGCACAGGAAAAGTGAGTATTCTATCCCCATGACCCTCAATCTGATCCCCATCGCCTCTCATCACCAGCACTCTGCTTTGTCAACCTCCTCCTCCACATCCCACTTCACCCTTACATCCCTGCACCCTTACCCATTCCCTCTCTCTGTATGTTCACATTCTCTTAACTATTCGACTATGCAGCCCTCACGCTCCCTATCACTGTGATGCTATGACAACAACTTACAACACACAGGGAGGGCCCTTGGTCTTGGCACCTCACTCCATCTTTGTGTCCTTCTAAGTATCTATGCTATGGATTCTCTACACTCACTCCTTCAATCTCACTCAAACTCCACTTGTGTCCCTCATTGCAGGAAAAGAGAGCCCACAATAAGAGGGAGAGGGCGAGGACAGGAGGAGGGCCACCCTCAATAGCCCAGCTCACCACTGCAGAGGAGGCGGCCCTGGAGATCGTGGGCGTGGAGGAGGATGCGCAAGTGGGGGACGGACAGACGGGTGCATCAGAGCAAGCTGGTGACAGAATAGGTTTTATCTCTCTCATTGACATTGCATGAGTGACTGATATTGATTCTGATGCTCTAACAGATTGACTTATGATCATCTGCGCAATTATATGTGCATGCAACATTTATCTCACATGTCTAACTCTTTCCTTTACTTCCCCACAGGACCAGCGACAGCCCCCGTCCCCACTGTGCAGGAGGAAGAGCCTGAGACCCCAGACTCCTCAGAGGAAGCTGCAACCTCTGAGGGCGCAGTGTCAGCAGAATTAAGCGCACCCAGCACCAGTGCAGACAATCACACCTCGGTGGGACCTTCGGGAGATAGAGCAGTGTTGTCACCTGATGTATCACAGTTCACAAGTGAACATCAGCAGATGGTGGAGACAGGGACAGCAGTGGAGAGTCCTCGTCGGAGGGAGCAGGACTCTGCCAGCTCGGCTCAGCTGCATGTCGACCCTGTGCCTCCAGGTCCATCCAGAAGGAAAGCGGTGCTGGAACTCCAGGAACAGGTGCAGGGGTCTCTGGCAGGTTTTGTCTCCAGGGTCGCTGTGAGTGTGGAGCGGATGGAGGAGTCCATCGCTAACATGAGCAGAGCCTTTGTGGAGGCGTTGGCGCATGAACACATCACCACAGAAAGGATGGCAACCTGCGTGGAAAGGATGGCTACCTCCATGGTAAGGCTGGCTACCGTAGAGGAAAGAATGGCTATGGTAGAGAAGAGGATGGCTACGGCCACGGAGGAGCTTAGTCGCCAGGGTCTTGAAAACATGGTCATTGTTCAGAATAGACTGACATCTCTTGAGGAGCGATGGTCAGCTATTGAGCAGAGAAACCAGACCTTCATGGAAGTCCTCTGGAGTAGGACTTCCAGTGCAGAAACGGGCCCTCCTGGCCCCCCTGAAGTGCAGCAAGGTGCTGTCAAGCTCACCCAACTGAGATCGGCATCTCAGCCCCTGCACAGCCGCAGGAGCAGCAGACTGTTGCCGAGCCCACACAGGCTCGCAACCCCAGAGGACGCTCACCAAAGGTGTCAAGGCAGGAGCAGCAGAAAGTGAGCAAGGGGCCTCCACATCTGCTGAAGCCACAGGGGAAGCACCACGTAGGAGTACTCGTAAGAGGAAGATAAAGCACAAGTAGTCACAAGGGTAGTCACTTGTCAATTGGGTGTTCTGTTGTGTTTATTTTTGAAATGTCATCTGTTGATTGTTGTGATAAAAAATTCTGATGGCAAACTGTTGAAGTTGTGGCCTGTGTCATTTCGCAAATGGAACTTCCACATTGTGGGCTTAGGGCGCATTGCAATTGTCAGTAAGGTGGTCAGAGTGACAGGAATCCGCAGGTTCTTGGCCATTGTCGATGCTCTGGTAAGAAGGTGCGAGGCAAAAGTGTTTGATTGGCCAGGCTAAGCAAATCTGGCCAAGATGAGTGCGTCCCTTGTATCCCTTGCAGCAATGTGCTCGCGTGCTGCTGCCGCTGGTTGATGCGCCTCCGCAAGCTGTTCGTTGTCACTCTCCTCCTCCTCCTCATCAGAGGAGGCTATGCGATGAGCCACTTGTACCTCAGGCAGCTGCAAGCCACGATGCTGTGCCATGTTGTGAAGTGCACAGCAGACCACGACGATTCGGGAGACCCTGGCTGCTGAGTACTGCAGGGCTCCACCTGACCTATCAAGGCATCTGAATCGCATCTTCAGCAAGCCGATGGTTTGCTCGATTATGGATCTGGTGGAAATGTGGCTGGAGTTGTAGCGCTCCTCAGCCTCGTTGGATGGGCTCCTCAAAGGCGTCATTAGCCACGTCTTCAGCGGATAGCCCTTGTCTCCAAGTAGCCATCCGAAAAGTTGGTCTGGCGGACTAAAGAGCGGAGGCACACTAGACTGGCGCAGGATGAAGGAGTCATGGCAACTGCCAGGGTACTTGGCACAAACATGCAAAATTTCCTTCTGGTGGTCACACACCAGCTGCACGTTGAGGGAGTGGAAGCCCTTGCGGTTGACAAAAATACCTGGATTGTGATGGGGTGCCTTAAGGGCCACATGTGTGCAGTCAACGATGCCCTGCACCCTTGGGAAGCCTGCCAAATTAGTGAATCCAACCACACGCATGGTTACACTTGCTTGATCCTTGGAGAAGTTGATGTAATTGTGCTCGATGGCAAAGAGGGCATCGGTTACCTGCGTGATGCAAGTGTGTGGGGCCGCCTGGGAGACACCGCTGATGTCTGCTGTTGATCCCTAGAATGAGCCTGAAGCAAAAAAGTTGAGTGCAGAGGTGACTTTGACGGCCACTGTTAAGAGGTGTCCACCCACTTCTCTGGGCTCCAGGTCTTGCTGCAGCATTGCGCAGATGTCACCCACTACCTCTCGTGAAAGTCGGAGCCTCCTTTGGCACTGCTGCTCAGTCATGTTGAGGTAGCTCATCCTCTGTCTGTAAACCCTGTTTTGGGGGTATCTCCTGCGCCGACGTGCTTCCATGCGCTGGCGTCTTCTGGCCTGTGCAGCTTCAGCTGGGTGAGCAGTAGCTTGGCGCTCCTGTTGTTGCTCCTGCAGTTGGTGCTGCTGTTGTTCCAGGTTCTGCTGCTGCCACGGCTGGTCTTCGTCCAAATCTGATGTCCAGGAGGAAAGGAAATAAATGGTTCCCATTCTTCTGGTATATACCTCAGTTGAGGAAGCGCTCAGTCAAGGTGGGGAGAGGGGTTTCCCAGGAGGTCACACTGGAGATGGGTCTCAGGCTCCAAACTTCTACAACAGTGAGTAGACCTGCTAAAACTTCCCCCAGACCTGAGACCACAAAGTTCAGCCACCTGCAAATGATGATTGCTGAAAACTCCTTTTTAATGGTGGAGCTGCAGCTGTTAGTAAGCAATCCACTTGTGAGGCTGCCAGGATTAACTGGCATGTTCCAGAGGAGATGTACAGCATGGGGGAAATGTGTTAAATTCAGAAAGGTCTCTCAAAATGGGATTATAGAGGCACTTAACTGGTTGTTAAGGGCCTTAAAGGCCTATCCTGTCTCTTGGAGGTGGGATGGAAACGGGGTCTGAAACCACGATTATGTGAAAATTGATCAGAGGCGGGCTGGATGTGGGATCGGATCCGCCCGCCATTTTTTACAATTTTAACACCTCACACGCCTCCAAACCCGCCTCCTTGGACCTGGCAAAATCGAGCCCCTTTTGTTCCAAATTACACCAAGTTCACCTTTATCTGTTATTAGAGACAACTAAACCGGTCAACTAACTAGTAGTTCCATCACTGTATGTATGTTCAACAGACTCTTATGATGTCCAATTACTAGAAGCTCTGTGCATTGAGGCCATCCCGGACAGGTGTCCCTGGTTGCAGTTGCTATGTGCTGTTGGTTGTTGCTGATGACTTATGCTGTGATGCTGAATACTCTACTGTGCTATTCATTGTTATCATAGAATCATAGAATCATTGAAAGATATAGCACAGAAGGAGGCCATTCCGCCCATCACGCCTGCGCCGGCCCTTTGATAGAGCTATCAAATTAATCCCACTCCCCTGCTCTTTCCCCATAGTCCTGTCATTTTTTTTCCTTCAAGTATTTATCCAATTCTCTTTTGAATGTTACTATTGAATATGTTTCCACCGCCCTTTCAGGCAGTGCATTCCAGATCACAACAACTTGCTGTGTAAAGAAATGTTTCCTCATGTCGCCTCTGGTTCTTTTGCCAATCACCTTAAATCTGTGTCCCCTGGTTACCGACCCTTCTGCCACATTGTCAGTGTTGTTGAGAATTGCTGACATCTTGCCCGCCCCTCGCATTAGCAGCTCATAGTTCTGAATGTGAGAACATAGCGAATGATTTTGTGCATATTGCCCTATAATAAACCCTGAACAATCTTTAACAAGCAAAGCTTTTATGAGGGGAGAGTGTGGGGCTCATTTCCATCAACAGAAATGACTGTTCTCACTGCAAGAACATAAGAACATAAGAATTAGGAGCAGGAGTAGGCCATATGACCCCTTGAGCTGTTCCGCCATTCAATAAGATCATGGCTGATCTTCGACCTCAACTCCATTTTCCTGCCCGATCCCCATATCCGTTGATTCCCCTAGAGTCCAAAAATCTATCTATCTCAGCCTTGAATATACTCAAACATTGAGCATCCACAGCCATTTGGGGCAGAGAATTCGAAAGATTCACAACCCTCTGAGTGAAGAAATTCCTCCTCATCTCAGTCTTAAATGGCCGACCCCTTATTCTGAGACTGTGACCCCTAGTTCTAGACTCTCCAGCCAGGGGAAACAATCTCTCAGCATCTAACCTGTCAATCCCCCTCAGAATTGTAGAGTTTCGCAATTATCGCGATTCAAAATAACATGAGAGAAGCAGATTCAATTGATCAGTTTTATTAAACGAAATGCTGTCCTGATAATAAAGGACACAGAAGCCTGTAAAATGGCCGCCGCGCATCGTGGCAGAAGCCTCCAGAGACACAGTGGGCAGACAAGATGGCGTCGAATATACATTCAGTATGAAATTGGATCATACTCGGTACACATTGATAAAGACAGGATGCAACCCGTTTGCATTTTGAACAATAGCAATGATATAAGTGCTGGAATCGTTTTCCTATGCACAGTAAGAATCATTGAACTGGGCAATCAAAGGCCCATCCAGACACATCAATACACAAATACCCACCCGGCTCAACAATGAGAGAGACATTGGCGGGTGATTAAGCCAGTATTCGGGGGGCCCCAAAACCAGCTGAGGAGACGATTCATACACATCCTGGCTGGCTCAACAATGGGGAAGACATTAACGGATAGTTGGCCAGTTTCAGGTGCTACCGAAACCCGTTAAGAAGATAATCGCCCCATGCTGGGAGTTTTGAGCGCCAAAATCACACAAAGGATTAACATTTAGATTTGAGCGGGAGATAAAGCGGACAAAACGGTATAACTATAGAGGACAAATGTCCATCGGTCTCTTGACTCGGGCTGAACTCTTGGCTTGCTGGCGCTTGACTTTTGGGCTCTTGATTTTTCTCTGGACTCTGTTGACTCTTGACTCTTAGCCGTACTGGTCAGTTATTCGAGCGTTGGGTGGAGCTCAAGCGGAACGAGCTGCCTCGACAAGGGCAAGTAACAGGGTACACCATCCCGAGTGTCGGTAAACGGTGTCTGGACCCGGAGGACTGAGTGACGAGAAGAAAGACGAGAAGAAAGACGAGAAGAAAAACGAGAAGAAATTCCACGTGCCGCCACGGTCAGTAAACCCCGACCACGCCCGAAAATATAACGACAGAACTTTCCTTTGAGTTCTACCGACTTCTACATGTACCGTAACACAGGAAGATTCTTCTTTGAATTCTAAGACGGTTTGAATCCATCGACTGCTTCATGACATCAGGGAGTCTGGCTTGCCTTTCGCAGCAGCGAGAGTAAACAAGTGGGGGGCAGAAACCCTTCCAAACACGTGACAGTCAGGCGCTGCAGCGAAACGAGCTGAGTGCCTCATTTTAAAATCTCCGAAGTAAACCGAGTGGTGAGCATGTTTTACGATCCTACAAATCCCGATGTAGTTTAGGTATTGTTAAGGGAGGGTGATTTTTAATAAGGTTAAGGTATAATGTGTTCCCCTTTTTACGATGTGCCGTGTGTTCTCCATTTCCATAGACCAAGCTTTATGAACGTGTGTATACTTGTACTCTCTTTGATTTGCGCCTATGACATGTATTTCATGATTTTAGACGCCATGCAATAAAGATATTCATTTCGTGCTATTCAACTGGGTCTATTTGAGTTTTTCTCTGCATTACTGCTCCTTGCATCTAAGTCCAGGTGTCAGAACCGTAAGGGCGAGTGGGTCGAACCACTCACAGGTGCTTATTGCAAAAAGGCTGGCCGGAGACCAGAGCAAGCAATAGTATTAGGCAACGAAGGCCTAACCTCGCACCAGCACCGTCTGAGACACGCCCCCTTATAGAATCTTATAGGTTTCAATGAGATCACCTCTCGTTCTTCTGAACTCCAGAGAGTATAGGCCCAATCTACTCAATGTCTCCTCAATCTCTAATGGTTTTTCTCAAGCTGTTTACACCCGTCTAATTCTCCGTTAATCTTAATCCAGAGAAGAAAGTGCAGGCTATCTGTAAAGAATACTACCACACATTGTTCTCCTCAGGTAGAAAGCCACCAGGTAATTGTTTATGTTATATTTCATGTACAATTTAATGGAACTCAATTAGAAGATGCTCTCATTAATAAATATTTGTGAATTTGTCTGTATGAAAGCTTGACTTTCAGATATCTAAGTGCATTAAATAAAAGCAGAGCATGAAAGTTATTTCATTGTTTATTCACTTGAGGGAAAGCGTGATAAAATTTAAATTGCATTTGCCATGTTGATCTTCCTTCTCTGGTGGAAAGAGTCATCATAAACGTATATTAATGCTAATTAAAGGGCCTCTTATAAGGCAGGTCGATTTTATCTCAACTAAATCCCTAACTTCAGCATTGTATGCAGTCTGCCATTGTATGGTAATTAAATATTCATGAATCACATGTTAGAATATTATAATATTGCAATTAAATATTGATCTGCTGGAATTCTTGAAGTAATAGTGAAATTGGTATCTGTGCTGAATGATTGGGCAACACGGTGGCATAGTGGTTAGCACTGTTGCCTCACAGCGCCAGGGACCCAGGGTTCGAATCCAGCCTCGGGTGACTGTCTGTGTGGAGTTTGCACATTCTCCCCGTGTCTGCGTGGGTTTCCTCCGGGTGCTCCGGTTTCCTCCCACAGTCCAAAGATGTGCGGGTTAGGTTGATTTGGCTATGATAAATTGACCCTTAGTGTTCGGGGGGATTAAATACGTGGGGTTACGGGGATAGGATGGGATATGTGTCGGTGCAGGCTCGATGGGCCGAAATGGCCTCTATCTGCACTGTGGGGATTCTGTGATTCTGTGATTGCCATCTGCCTACAAAGCATTCAGAGCTGGTATCCCATGGGAACGTTTATTACAGGACACCCATGCGCCCAGCGCACCCATGAACGTGCCAGCAAAAAATAACAAAAAGATTGATTAAGAAAGGGAAGATAGATTATGAAAGTAAATTAGCAAAAAATATAAAAACAGATAGTAAGAGTTTTTATAGTTATATAAAAAGAAAAAGGGTGGCTAAAGTAAATGTTGGTCCCTTAGAGGATGAGACCGGGAAATTAATGGTGGGAAATATGGAGATGGCAAAAACACTGAATGAATATTTTGTATCAGTCTTTACAGTAGAGGACACTAAGAATATCCCAACACTGGACAAACAGGGGGCTATAGGGGGAGAGGAGCTAAACACGATCAAAATCACTAAGGAAGTGGTACTCGGTAAAATAATGGGACTCAAGGCGGATAAATCACCTGGACCTGATGGCTTACATCCTAGAGTCTTGAAGGAAGTGGCGGTAGGGATTGTAGATGCATTGGTAATAATTTTTCAAAACTCCCTGGATTCCGCTAAGGTCCCGGCAGACTGGAAAACTGCTAATGTAACACCCTTATTTAAAAAGGGCAGTAGACAGAAGGCTGGTAACTATAGACCGGTTAGCCTAACATCTGTGGTAGGTAAAATTTTGGAGTCATTATTAAGGAAACAGTAACAGGACATTTGGATAATCATAATTTAATAGGACAAAGTCAGCATGGTTTTACGAAGGGGAAGTCATGTTTGACAAATTTGCTGGAGTTCTTTGAGGAAGTAACATATAGAGTGGATAAAGGGGAACCAGTGGACGTAGTGTATTTAGACTTCCAGAAGGGATTTGACAAGGTGCCACACAAAAGATTATTGCTTAAGGTAAAAAATCACGGGATTGGGGGTAATATTCTGGCATGGATAGAGGATTGGCTATCTAACAGAAAGCAAAGAGTTGGGATAAATGGTTCATTCTCAGACTGGCAATCAGTAACTAGTGGTGTTCCACAGGTGTCAGTGCTGGGTCCCCAACTCTTTACAATCTATATTAACGATTTGGAGGAAGGGACCAAGTGTAACATATCAAAATTTGCAGATGATACAAAGATGGGAGGGAAAGTAGTGAGTGAGGAGGACATAAAAAACCTGCAAGGGGACATAGACAGGCTAAGTAAGTGGGCAGAGATTTGGCAGATGGAATACAACACTAGAAAGTGTGAGGTGATGCACTTTGGCAGGAAAAATCCTAGAGCAATTTATTATCTTAATGGCAAGAAACTGGAGAGTACTGAAGTGCAAAGGGATCTGGGGGTCCTGGTGCACGAAACTCAAAAGGTTAGTATGCAGGTGCAGCAAGTGATTAAGAAGGCAAATGGAATGTTGGCTTTCATTGCTAGGGGGATAGAATATAAAAATAGGGAGGTATTGCTTCAGTTGTACAAGGTATTGGTGAGACCGCACCTGGAATACTGCATACAGTTTTGGTGTCCTTACTTAAGGAAAGACATCCTTGCTCTCGAGGCAGTGCAAAAAAGGTTCACTCGGTTAATCCCGGGGATGAGGGGGTGGTCATATGAGGAGAGGTTGGGTAGATTGGGACTCTACTCATTGGAGTTCAGAAGAATGAGAGGCGATCTTATTGAAACATATAAGATTGTGAAGGGGTTGGATCGGCTGGATGTGGGGAGGATGTTCCCGATGACGGGTGAGACTAGAACTAGGGGACATAGTCTTAGAATAAGGGGCTGCTCTTTCAAAACTGAGATGAGGAGGAACTACTTCACTCAGAGGGTGGTAGGTCCATGGAATATGCTGCCACAAAAAGCTGTAGAAGCTACATCATTAAATAAATTTAAAACAGAAATAGACAGTTTCCTAGAAGTAAAGGGCATTAAGGGTTACGGGGAGCGGGCAGGAATTTGGACATGAGTCTAGGTTCGGATCGGTCATGGCCCTGTGGGTAGTGGAGCGGGCCCAGGGACTGTGTAGCCTGATTCTGCTCCTATTTCGTGTGTGCAATTCTGTTAGATGCAGGAGATGGTTCTGTGATAGATAGTAGATTGGTGGTTAGGATCAGATCAGCCATGATCTTATTGAATGGCGGAGCAGGCTCGAGGGGCCGATTGGCCTACTCCTGCTCCTATTTCTTATGTTCTTATGTTCTTATGTTACCTGTCGACAGCGACCAGGCCTACCCCACTTCCTTTAGCTTCAGCTCGGTATCGTAACACTTCAGGTGTGAAATTATTTTCAGCTGCTAGGATCATTAGACATGTTCTAACCTGGCTAATTTCAGATTGCCTTTTGCCATTGATTATGCCCCATTTCTAAATGCCCATATTACATTTCTTTAAAAAAAAAATACAGAAAATGCTGGAAACGCTCGGGAGGTCAGTAAGGCAGCATCTGTGGAGAGAGAAACAGAGTTAACGTTTCAGGTTGATGACCTTTCATCAGAACTGGAAGAAGTTAGAGATGTAACAGTTTTTAAGCAAGTGCAGAGCCAGGGAAAATTGGGGAAGGGGAAGAAGGGGAAGAAGGGGAAGGAAAGAACAAAGGGGAAAGTCTGTGATAAGGTGGATGGAGGGATTATTTGTATGAACATGAGGGCGGAGTCTAAACACCGTCCCACCCCCACCAGAGCCGCGCATGCGCACCCGACGTTGTGGCTGCCCTTGCGCACCGGAGGGCCCTTGTTTTCCCATCACTGGTGACCTGTGGGGCAGGCTGGCGGGCACAGGCCTGAGCAGTAGGCTACAGCCTCGGGTGGGAGTCAGGGTGTGGGGACCAGACTCGGGCTCTGCAGCCTCGGGGCCAGGGCTTCCACACCATTTACACCATTCCCCCCACCCCTGGGGTGGAGACACCAGGCTGAGGTTTCCACCTGTTTGTGCTGCATGTATTTGGGGAGAAGGTCAGGAGATCGGAGGGGGGAGAGGAGAGGGAATCGCAGGGGGTAGATGGCAGGCGAGTGGATAGGGGAGAGGACAGGGGATCGAAGGGGGGAGAGTAGAGGGGGAGAGGAAGGGGGAGAGGAGAAGGGTATTGGAGGGGGAAGAGGAGAGGGGGATCAGAAGGGAGGAGAGGAGAGGGGCACCGGAGGAGGGAGAGAAGAGGGGGATTGGAGGGGGGAGAGGAAAGGGGGATCAGAAGGGAGGAGAGGAGAGGGGCACCGGAGGAGGGAGAGGAGAGGGGGACTGGAGTGGGGAGAAGAAAGGGGGATCAGAAGGGAGGAGAGGAGAGGAACTCAGGGGGAGAGAAAGTCAGGAACTTGGGCGGCGGGGGGGAGAGGAACTCGGTAGTGGGGGGGGGAGATGGTCAGGAACTTGGGGTGGGGAGAAGGTCAGGAACTCGGGAGTGGGGGGGAGATGGTCAGGAACTTGGGATGGGGAGAAGGTCAGGAACTCGGAGGGTGAGAAGGTCAGGAACTCTGGGGGGACAGAAGGTCAGGAACTCGGGGGAGAGAGGAGGTCAGGAACTCGGGGGGGGGGGAGAAGGTCAGGAACTCGGGGGGGAGCGGAGGTCAGGAACTCGGGGGGGAGAAGGTCAGGAACTCGGGGGAGAGAGGAGGTCAGGAACTTGGGGGGAGCGGAGGTCAGGAACTCGGGGGTGGGGAAGAACGTGATCCAGTCCTAAAGCGGGGGATCAGAGTGAGAACGTGATCCAGATGGGAAGATTGATCACATTTTCCCCCGCTGTAAGCATCAGCGCAGGCCCCAAGGATTTTTTTTTGCATCGGACATTTTGTATGATTGTTATTGCTGATTAACCAGCAGCCTGTTTGGAGAATATGGGAGGGGCCCAGGTGTTTGTGATGGACGGGAAATTCCAGCCAGGCCTACAAACTGATTACGGGAGAATGTCTGAGCAGACAGAGTTCTCTGGGAAACAATGAGAGAGCCCCGAAAGGCGGGAACCGGACAAAGGAGGGCCATTGGAAACTAATGGGAAACCATTTAACCCGGGATCGGGTAAGAAGTGCAGCCCATCATCTGCCATTAACACTAGAACCTAGATGGGATAGCCCCGAAAGGTGGGAAACCAGACAAAGAAGGGTGATTAAAAAGACATCACTGCACTACACAGACCTTAATGAACTTTTAGGGTATAAGAGAAGGCAGCTTTGGCCATTCTCGCTCTCTCTCTTGCTTGCTCTCGCCTTCGCGTGCCCTCATCTCTGAACCAAGAACCGAGCACTCCGTCTGAGACGGAGAGAAGAAACCACCACGAGCGACAAGAGCCTCGCCTTGCTCTTCAACTCTAGGAACAAACCTCGAAACTGGGACTTGGATACTGCATCGGCGATACGGAACCAAGAGACACGTTCTACACAGGGAAGCAGCGAGCAAGAAAACGGACAATCGGGGTGAGCATTGTCCAAGCCCACGCATCCTTAAGACCACCGGTACTGTGTGAGGGGGTGTTGTGTGTCCCAACCAATCCAGAGGGGCTTAGTGGGGAGGTTCTGTGTGTATTATATAGTGTATGTTCCGGGGTTTGTGGGACAAGTCTATGTTATACGCTGTATAGCAACACAGTGTGATTTTAGGCGTCTTAATACGAGACAGGGGCCTGTTCGACGGGCCAAGTTGTATTGTTGTACTGTTTGTTTTACGCCACCAGGCATTTTACGTACTGGAGGCGGGTGTGTGTGTTAACATTATTAAACACCGTACGGTTGAGTCCGAAAAGCTTGTCTGTGTTCCAATCCTGTTCACCGTAATTCCTGTCGTCTAGAACTAAGTAGGAGGGGTGATTCGAACCACCAATCCAAAACACCTACACCCCTCAGTTAGACATGGATCACGCTCTTCCAACCCCACCCCCACCCCCTTTACACCCACATCACATTCTCCCTCTCCTCTCCCCAGACCTGGATCACGCTCTTGACCATCAACAGCAGTGAGTTGATTTCTCCGTAAGCCTGCGCATATGCAGCAAGTGACATCCTTGGACTGGACGAAATCCGGAAGTCATAACACGGTCACCCTTCACTTCGCACCCAATAAACCTGTTAGCAATCCGTGACCCACACACAATGCCCCATCACTCATTGCAGCTCTCACCCAGAGTGTTTAGTTTGACGGAGTGATTAGCGACAGTGTGGGGACTTCCGGTTTTGGGTGGACCCGTGATGTCATCCTGCGCATGAACCGGCCCACTCGATGATGTCATTCTCAGTGCATGCAAAAAATCTCCGGCTCTACTAGTGATGTCACTAGCAATGACGTCACCCTCACCTGTTCTCATTGAATGAAATGCTCCTCACTAAACCAACCTTGCAGCTGAAATTATGTAAATATGCCACTGCTGTGGATTTTACTCAGCAAATCAGGGAGAATTTACGGAAAGATAAACAGAGTTAATGTTTCACGTTCTGGTGAAAGGTCATCAACCTGAAACGTTAACTCTGTTTCTCTCTCCACAGATGCTGCCTGACCTGCTGAGCATTTCCAGCATTTTATGATATATAACTCAAGTGATGATTGGGAGGAGGACGACAGGGCAGACTGCGTGCCGCCGTGTGAGTATTATCGTGCTTTTCTCGGTGATCACATTAACAGGTAGATGCCACTGTCATTTTTTTTCTCTCTCTCCCCCTACGGCAGCTGTCTCTCATTCTGCCAGCATTTCACACCTCACCTTTTGTTTCTTAACCTGTCCTATTACCATCTCGTCTTGCCTTGAGCATCTCTTAATGTCTCTACTTACCATAGACCACCCCTTTTGTTCTTTTATTCCTCCCCCCAGCCTCCCCCTTGCATTTTTATCTGTTTAATTTCCTGCTCTGTTCTCAGTTCCGACGAAGGGTTTCGACCTGAAACGTTAATTCTGTTTCTCTCTCCACGGATGTTGCCTGGCCTGCTGAGTTTTGCCAGCGTTTTCTGTTGTTAGTTAGGATGTGTCTTGTCCTCTAAGAGGACCAATCAGAAATCTGGTCCAACCCACTTGTGGTGCAAATAAAGGCAGCCTAAGGTAGAGGGCAGGAGTGAATAAATGACAAATGGGATGATGGTGCAAGGCAAAAGCGGGTGGTACTAGGACAAGTAAAGAAACATAAGAGGACAGAGGAGGTGTAAATGGTTACAGCAGAACCATTACCAGTACCTGCTGTCCGAGAAAATGGGAGCGATGGTTACGATCTGAAATTGTTGAATCAATGTTGAGGCCATTAAATCTCTAACTTCTTCCAGTTCTGATGAAAGGTCATCGACCTGAAACGTTAACTCTGTTTCTCTCTCCACAGATGCGGTCTGACCTGCTGAGTATTTCCAGCATTTTCTGTTTTTATTTCAGATTTGCAGCATCTGCAGTATTTTGCTTTTACATTTCTTAAATTGGCCTAAATTCTTAGTTTGATATTTTCTTGAGGGTATATTTCTGGTTTTGCACTCTTTACAATGTTTGCTACTCTACTCATTTCTGGACCTCTACTGACTCTGCCACACTGCCTTAATGCATCTTGGCAGTGGATGTCATTGACGCACTCTGGACTTGCAGACAAGCATAGTAAATCTGCTCATAGAATCATAGAATAGAACAGCACAGAAGGAGGCCGTTCGACCCATCGAGTCTGTGCTGGCTCTTTCGAAGAGCAATCCAGTTAGTCCCACTGCCCCCCACTCTTTCCCCATATCCATGCAATTTTTTTCTCCTTCAAGTATTTATCCAATTCCCTTTTGAAGGCCATTATTGAATCTGTATCCACTACCCTATCAATTTAATTACTCGGTCTATCCTTTTCTCCCTTTTTAAACAAGGGTACCACATTAGCAGTCCTCCAGTCCGCCGGCACCACACCTGAAGCCAGAGAGGATTGAAAAATGATGGTCAGGGTCTCTGCTATTTCCTCTTTTGTTTCGCTTAACAGCCTGGGATACATTTTATCCGGGCCTGGGGATTTATCCACTTTTAAAGCTGCTAAACCCCTTAATACTTCCTCTCTCACTATGTTTATTTCATCTAATATTTCACACTCCTCCCCCCTGATAGCAATGTCTGCTTCGCCCCTCTCCTTTGTGAAAGACTCGTATCTGCACTGGCAGTCCTTATCACAAGGACATCCATGAAGCTTTGGTCTCTCTGCTCAATAGCTGCCCATCGGTCCTCTAGAGATGACAATCTATTTTGAACAGTCACCATGTTTTCCTGACTCTGGCGACTTATTTCCTCCATGGCGGTAGCCAGCCTTTCCATGGAGGTTGCCATCCTATCCATGGTGGTGCCTCCATCGGCAGTGCTGATGTTAGAGATGGACTCCTCCATTCTATCCACACTCGCACTAACCCTGGAGACAAACCCTTCCAGAGACTCCTGCACTTGTTCCTGTATTTCCCGAACCGCTCTTTTTCTGGATGGCCCCAGAGGCACAGCATCTGCATGCAGCTCAGCAGAGCTAGGAGATTGCTGCGACCAATGCCATTGCTGTCGCTGTCTCCACAATCTGCTGATGCTCATTCGTGCGCTGTGATAGACCAGGTGGCAACACTACTCTAACTCACGAGGGCCCCACGGAGGTGTGCGTTGCTGCGCTGGTGCTGGGTGCACTGAGTCCTGGTGATGCTGGTCCCTCAGAGGCTTCAGGTTCCTCTGAGGAGTCATCTGCCTCTTTGTCCGGGATCGTGGGGAGGGGGGCTCTCGATGGTCCTGTGGGAGAGAAAAGGCATGATTTAGACATCTGATATTGATGTAGCAGACACATCCTTTTGTGCAGATGATACAACGCGATTCTCTATGAACATCATATGCCATTGCAGTCATTCACTAAATGTCAATGAGAGGGATGAAACTCTATTATGTCACCAGCTTCCTCCAGTATGCCGGTCTCTCTATCGCCCACTTCCAGATCCTCGCCACCTCCAAGAATTTTGTGTGCAGCTTCCTCAGCACTTGTCAAGGTTGCTAGGGTTGGTGTACCTCCTCCAGTCAGTGCTCTCTCCCTCTTATTATGGGTTATCTTTTCCTGCAAGGAGGGACACAAGCGGAGTTTCAACCACAGTGATGGAGTGAGTGTGAAGAATCCCTAACATAGAAGCTTTGAGGGAGATGAAGATGGGGTGAGGTGTCAAGAGGAAGCTAGCTCCCTGTGCGTTGTTAGTTGGTGTCACTGCATGACAGTGAGAGCGAGTCTAAAGGGTGCATAGGCAGGATGCTGAAGTGATTCAGTACAGAGACAGGGATGGATAGGTAAGGGTGCAAGGGAAGTAAGGGTAAGGTGGGATGTGGAGGAGCAGGCTTACAACGCAGAGTGCTGGTGATGAGAAGAGAAGGGAAGTAGATTGAAGGTAAGTGTGATGGGATACTCACTTTTGATGTTTGCACAAGATCATTAAAGCATTTCCTGCACTGGATCCAGGTGAGTGAACAAATGGACCTCCTCAGCAGTGCGTCATCCGGAGGGAAGAGAATCTCCCTGCGCCCTCTTACAGCATCCACAAGAACATGGAGGGTCTCATCATTAAATCGAGGAGCTGCCTTGCCTCTGGAAGAAGTCATTGTGGTTGGAGCAATATCACTGACTATCAGAATGCAGACGAGAAAGGCTTAGGCTGAATGGGAGCTTTAAAAGCAGCTGCTATGATGACGTCATTAGAGGCGGCCAGCCAACCCGATTGCACTCATTGGACCAGCCAGCGCGCCCCAAATAACTCAACAAGCTGATTTAATTAAAATCGGACATCAGCAGCTGATCCCGCCGGAAGCGCCTCCGGAACCCGCCAACCACGCAACCCGACTCCAACCCACCTCGGGAATTAAAATCCAGCCCTATGCCTCTATTTATGAAATTGAGAGGTCGCACAACACCAGGTTATAGTCCAACAGTTTTATTTGAAATCACAAGCTTTCGGAGCTATCGCTCCTTCCTCAGGTGAAGTAAATTGGATACAGAATCGCCAGAGCATATATAGATGGAAAAAAAAGCATGTGTACTTTACAATTGCAGACCAATAAATTAAATCATCCTGACTATCTGCCGAGGTGTGATAAAGTTAATTAAGTCAGCCAGGAAGGTACCACATCAAAAGACATAGCAAGATATTTATAAAGCCAGGATCCCATAGGCTTTATTAACTGCTTTGTTAACCTGTCCTGCCACCTTCAAAGATTTGTGCACAAGCACCCCATAGTCGCTCTGTTCTTGCTCCCCCTTTAACAAGCCAAAACAATACTGTTAGTATCAGGTCTGTGCATTAATATGTGAACTTGGTTTGGTCCCAGAAGGAATTTTGGAAGCATGGGCAAAAATTCATGCGAACACATTATAACATAGAAAATACTGTCGGTAATCCTGGCAGATTTGTTTGGCATTTCTCTAACTGCTGTTTTAACAGACCCGTTTAAAATAAACATTAATAAAAGGAGATGGAAGAATGCCGAACAAATGGGTTGAGTGTTTCATCTGCTAATATCACCACTAATATATAATTTCTTACTTTTAAATTGCTACTTACAGTATGTGTGTTAATTCTAAGATGCAGAATCATGTCATCCCTTAATTCAGCACATCAGTGAGACAATACATGTGAAAGGTCTCAGCTAATGATATGGCTTTGGGTGCCAGTGTTATTCTTTTTAAGAGATTTATATAGAATTAGTATTAGCAAGATACATATCCAATGGTACGGAGAGCACCAGTGCAAATGTATCATAGACAAACACACAAGCCAGATACTCTGGAGTATACACAGGTAGTGCATGTCCATGGCTTATTTGACGTTTGCTTCCTTATTTTCACTCAGATATAGACAATACACAGACAACACAAGATATAACAGGTGAATATGAGGACGATAAAGCAGACTAAGACTAAATAGCATTGTTTGTTCTGTAAAGTTTATATTTAATCAGTCGATTCAGAATATAAAAATCAATAAAGTTTTTCACAAAATAATTCTTGCCATCGACTTTGCACCATGCATCTAGTGATTAAATACTGTGCAATATATGTGTTATCAGATAAATGTGCGGTAAAATATCTATAATTATAAACTGCAACTGAAAGCTAAAATCTATTTATGCAATTGCCACAACCTCGCTGTCCTTATTCATATCTCTTGTCTTGTCTGGTCTCGGTTGAGTTTGCATAGACAGTCTAGCTGTACTCCGCCAACTTTGTGAGGGTAGGGGTCACGGGGCGAGCGCAACAGTGAAGTTACTAATTCAAATTCTTCAGTTTATGTTTAAATGTGTCTAGTGAGCTTGCTGTTACTATTTTGTTATCGAACTGGTTCCAGTCGACCATTGTCCGTGGGCAAAAGCTGAAGCTTTGTACGTTTTTCTTGGCCAGTCATCTCGTTAGTTTCTGGCTATTCCCTCTTGCTCAGGCAGCAATCGCCTCATTAACAGCAAATTCTCTCTGTTCTTATTCTGAGTGGGAAACAGCCAGGTGCGTGCAGCTTAATCTCCCTCAGAAATTCACTTGCTGAGATCGGTGAATTCAGCACAGAGCAAGGGAGATCAAACATGGGGCCTTCCTGCCCTGTACGGCTTAGCAACTGCCAATCTTCATACAAAAGTTTCGAATGCACTGAGTGGTCAGGATGAAGAAACCCAACCACATCCTACTGTAGACAGCAAGAACCAGCACCATATCATAGAAGAGCTTACAATTATCAATCAGCCATCATGAGTCATCATTAGTAAAGAAAACATTTCATAGAAATGAAGGAAATAGATACCCTTAACTGGAAATAGAAACAATATGAAGAGAACAAAATGCAATGTTAATCTATTTACAGAAACCTTGAATTACCATCATATGGCTATCCTCACTGTTAGTCACAGAAAGAAACTTGGGGTAAGTAAGAAGTTATAATTTAGAAGTTATTATTATTTCCAGAGATTTGGCAGGCACTTAAAGGTCAAAAGCTTCAGGGCACATTTCCCTGTGCCTGGGGCTATTGGACCAGTTGAGGAAGAGTATAGACTCCTAAAGGAGCCTGTCTGATTTTCCATCCATTCAGTGCACAATCTGGGACCAAGCTGTGAGACGGATTTACGGCAAAAAGGGGAATGGTTGCAGGGAGAGATTGCTCCAGTCCACACTGAGCACGCTGGAGAGTAAATCAGCCTCACGGTGGGTTTGTCTCCTTACCAAAGCAGCTCACATGAGGAGCTGGATTAAGTCATTGGTGATGAGTTAGCCTGTTATGCAGCATTGGCATTGGATATCCAGAACACTAATTTAAATGGCATGTTGCTAGTTGTTCTGGATAGGTCCTTCCACCATGCTGAAGGTCCATTGCATAGCTGTTGAGGAAACCCAGAGTTGGGACACCAGCTATTGGAAGGCATTACCTGGAGGTTGAGTGTAAGATTGTGCACATATATTGAGGGTTTAGTGGCGAAGATTATTAGAAGTGCACAGCATATACCACAAATCGAACCAATACCGCACACTACTGAACTTTCACTATAACATCATTAACCTCTCTAAATATATTGCTATCTCTTCACTACACTACTCCAGAGACATCGAGACCAGACCACTCCTCCCTGACATATTGCTAACACAGGGCACAGTAGTCACATTACATTGGAGGCTGCTTGCGAATATGACAAGATAGTGAGGATGTGCTCAAGCCATGACCCAGGGCGCGAACTCACAACCTTCCAACTCAGAGGCGAGAGTGCTGCCACTGAGCCACGGCTGAATGGCAGAAGTTGGGGTCACCTGATGGTCCAGGCCTGGATTGTGGCCTGAACCCCGTGAAGAAAGAGCACATTTTGCAGGTACGTTTTGACCCAGTGACAAAGGGGTTGAGGGGGCCACTGGAGTCTTCTTTCCTCGAGTGGTTGCATTTTGCAGCCTCCTGAAGCAGGCAGGTACTCAAGATGCATCCTTGGTGGTACGTGTCCCTACCCATTTTAGATAAATTAAGTGGCCCCTCCCCTGACCTGTGAACTTTGGTGGGGTCAACACCGGAGGTCACAGTCAGCTGCATCCCAGCAATTATGCCGATGTGTTGGGTCCAGTGGGTTTTGGAGGATTAACTGTCCATCTGGACAGGGTAGTGACAATATAATAGAAAGGTAGTGGTAGTATCACTCCAAATTATATGAGGAATCTTGTACCTTGCACACAATAAATGAAGTAAAACAAACTTGGAAATGCACAGCAAGTCTGTGAGCATCTGAAAAAGGGAAAAGTAGGTTAACATTTTGGGTTTAGACTCTTTATCAGAAGTGGAAACTGGAAGATAAACAATACCTTTACAGCACTGGACAATGTTAAAGGCAAGGAGTGGGGGAAGAAAACCAATGATTCAACAACAACTTGCATTTATATAGCACCTTTAATGTAGTAAAACATCCCAAGGTGTTTCACAGGACTGTAATTAGACGAAAGAAATTGACACTGAGCCAAAGAATGAGACATTAGGACAGGTGACCAAAAGCTCAATCAAAGAGGTAGGTTTTTACGAGCGTCTTAAAGGAGGAGAGAGAGATGGAGAGGTTTAGCGAGGGAATTTCAGGGCTTTGGGGCTAGATAGCTAAAGGTACATCCACCAATGGTGGGGCGAAGGTAGTGGTGGATGCACAAAAGGCCACAGTTGGAGAAACACAGAGTTCTTGGAGGATTGTAGGGCTGGAGGAGGTTACAGAGATATGCAGAGGCGAGGCCATGGAGAAATGTAAACACGAGGATGAGAATTTTAAAATCGAGGCATTGCTGGGCCAGGAGCTAATGTAGGTCAGCGAGCACAGAAGTGATAGGCGATAGGTAAACGGGACTTAGTGCGAGTTAGGATACAGGCAGCAGAGTTTTGGATAAGCTCAAGTTTATGATGGGGAGGCCAGCAAGTGAGTGGGACAAGAAAAAGCAAATGGTAAACTAAATAATTAATAGGATTTGGGCTTCTGCTCTCTTTTTAACTAAATCCTAATATGGCTGACTGTTGTCTCTAGAATCTGAAATGTTCCCACAAGTTTCAAGAATCACTCAAGTCATGTGGGAGTTTTATTGGGTATTTGGGGCGCACTTACTTATGGTCCTTTAATATTTACCTAACTGTCACAGCAATACTATGATTCTTATTTTTTCCTTGTGTTTTACCTAAATGATATAATCAGGAAAATGAGTAAATATTTAATGGGAAAAATACAAGGAAAATGTGATATAATGGCCTCTGAATTTATGGTAAAAATAAAGTTGAGGCTATCAGCGCTCACCGTTATTAAGGAGTAAATCGGACAGCGGCTTCTAGTGATTGCACATGCGCAGTTAAACGTGGAAATTAGGAAGTTGCTGTCCAAGTTGCCCTGCTCCTCCAGAAGCTGCTCTATAACAGTATCTCACTGAGAGACTCGACATTGAAGCACATGGAAGTTGTTGTACTTACGTGATAAACACCCACTAAACATGCCACAAAAAGTTAGGGCTTCTCCATTCCAGTGTAAGTACATTTTTAACGGCGTGCTAAGTCTTAATTACTGCCAAAGAACCTCTCTAGCACTGAAAAAGTGTGGAGTCTCACTCCTTCAGGTTTTAATTATTGTTGGAGATATTAAAAAAAATTACAAATTAAATCAATTTATTTTTTAACTTTTTCTTTCTGTCTCTTTTTATCTCTCTCTCTCTTAACCCCATCTTTTTTTTCCCCCTCGCTTTATTTTGCTTTCTGCACCTGATTTTACATTGAGTTAAATATTATTAACTGATAGTTCCTGGTTCAGACTCTGCACGGCTCAGTAACAATTCTTCAAACTGATTGGTTCAGGAGATACACTGTTACTTGCTCTGTTCATACAGGTCCCAGATCCTCTGGAGAGGGTGCTGCGCCAAAAAAGGCTTTCGAATCACCACCGTTTCTAGTGCAAAATCCCACAGAAAGTCTGTGGGCACTTGTAAATGCAATGAACAGCTGGCGCTGTTCGTTCACTGCTGACCGCAAAATCCGGGCCATGAACTGGGACAAGGTACGTAATATCCTGGAAATAGCTAATCAGGATTTGGAAGCCTTGCTTTTTTGTTGTAACAAGTCTGACCTCTAGTGGCTAACTACTATCTAGTATATGTAAACCAGTGATTTTCAAACTATTTCATGCGGGACCCCGACAAGTACCCTCCCGAAAATGTAACTTGTTACTGTAATGGAGATTGGTAGTATTCAAGGATTAATAGGAGTACAAGCTAAAGACTGATATGGATTTTAATGTGGACAAAAGTAATGCAACAGTTATTAGAATAGGAAACTTGATTCATCTACACAATGAAAGTCCTTTGATAAAGCAGAGAAAGGAAAAGGATTTGGTTTAATTTACTGACAGTAATCTGTTAATGTGGGACTGTTATCAAAGAGGCTAATCAATTATTGAAATATATATTTATAAATTAGAAATGATTTATTATAACCTTGTGTAGATCATTCACAAAACAATATTTGTAATATTGTGTGAAATGTTTGCACATTTAATATAAGGTTGGTGTGTTGGAGAAGGTTCAGAAAGAGTGAATTCTGGGACTTAGGGCTCTCTGTTATGAAGAAAATCTAACAGTGTGTTTTCATATTTGATACGGGACATGATCCCACTTTTGAAAATGCGGGTGTAATCGGGCCATTTTATTTGAACTGTGAGCAAAGAATGAGATGTAAGTACAAGATTCACGGCACACAAGTGCAAGGCAATGACTATCTCCAACAAGCGAGAGTCTAACCACCGCTCCTTGACATTCAGCGGCATTGCCATCGCCGAATCCTCCACTATCAATATCCTGGGGGTCGCCATTGACCAGAAACTTAACTGGGCCAGCCACATAAATACTGTGGCAACAAGAGCAGGTCAGAGGCTAGGTATTCTGCGGCGAGTGTCTCACCTCCTGACTCCCCAAAGCCTTTCCACCATCTACAAGGCACGTCAGGAGTGTGATGGAATACTCTCCACTTGCCTGGATGAGTGCAGCTCCAACAACACTCAAGAAGCTCGACACCATCCAGGACAAAGCAGCCCACTTGATTGACACCCCATCCACCACCTTAAACATTCACTCCCTCCACCACCGGCGTACCATGGCTGCAGTGTGTACCATCTACAAGATGCATTGCAGCAACTCGCCAAGGCTTCTTCGGCAGCACCTCCCAGATCCACGACTTCTACCACCTAGAAGGACAAGCATAGCAGGCGCATGGGAACACCATCACCTGGAAGTTCCCCTCCAAGTCACACACCATCCTGACTTGGAAATATATCGCCGTTCCTTCATTGTCGCTGGGTCAAAATCCCGGAACTCCCTCCCTAACAGCACTGTGGGAGTACCTTCACCACACGGACTGCAGCGGTTCAAGAAGGTGGCTCACCACCACCTTCTCAAGGGCAACTAGGGAAGGGCAATAAATGCTGGCATTACCAGTGATGCCCACATCCCATGAACGAATAAAAAACAAGTACAAAATGAGCAAACCCCAGATAATGCTGGAGATTAGAAGCATTTCTTTCTCAGGGAGTAATGGATAGGTAGAAAGGCCTCTCAGCAAAAACAGTTAACGCTGCAATATTTCCTTCAAAAAGGAGCTGAACAAATATGTGGTTAAGAGCAGGACTGAAGCTTTAGGGATGTGTAAACAAACAGGATCAAATACCCTATGGAACATGGTGATTCTTGTATCATTGGTACAGTGAAAATATAATCCGTGGAAAGTGAACATAGATTAAAACGTTGAATAGATATTGTGCGATTGGCGATAGCGAGTTGTCCTGCCCGTTTTGCATCTCTCCCCATTTTTATTTCCATTGAAGTCAATGAAATATCCAACAAATAAAAATCAGGAGAGATGTAAAACGGGCTGACGACTCACTATCATCCGTTTTACACTATGGCACAAAGTCAAGATCTACCCCATTGTCTCTGATAGGCCAAATAGTCATTTCTCATTTTGTGTTGTATTGCATTCCTGTATTGCCCTGAATACCTTAAACCTTCGTGTATTAATGGTATTTCCCACAAGCTGGTGAACTTGACAATAGTCGATTGAGTACATGATGTGCAATTATATAAAAAGATGGAAATAGAATTCATCGATCTGATCAGCAAATAGTGGCGGTGGTTGCCTGAATAATTCTACTGATGCTAGAACTCAGTCTCAATAGTATTACTTGCTTATAAGAACATAAGATAGGAGCTGGAGTAGGCCATTTGGCCCTTCAAGCCTGCTCCGCCATTCAGTGAGATCATGGCTGATCTTCTACCTCAACTCCACCTTCCCGCACTATCCCCATATCCCTTAATTCCCTTAGTGCCCAAAAATTTATCGACCTCTGTCTTGAATATATTAATGATTGAGCATCCACAGCTCTCTGGGGTAAAGAATTCCAAAGATTCACAACCCTTTGAGTGAAGAAATTTCTCCTCATCTCAGTCCCAAATGGCCAACCCCTTATTCTGAGACTGTGATACCATGTTCTAGATTTCCCCAGCCAGGGGAAACATTTTCTCAGCATTAACCCTGTCAAGCCCCTTAAGAATTTTATATGTTTCAATTAGGCTATACCTTCCATCACTTGCCATGGTGGCGGTGTGGATCTCATTCCCAAATCACACCTTGGTCTGTCCACCTACTCCTCCGGCACTTTCTCCTCCTTTGAGCATCTCACCTTATTCCACCCATCTCACCTCTCATTTAAAATTCTCGTTCTCAACCACCCACCCAAGTACCATAAAAATGTTATTACCAAGATATCTTTACTGCTTTCCTCCATCAGCCTCTGCACCGAACGACTTCTCATCCTTGGTGATTTCAACCTCCATCTCAATTCATCATGCTCTCCCTCCTCTGAGTTCACTGGCCTCCTATCCCCCCTTAATCTCTTCCTTCATGTAAACTCCCCAACCCATATTCACGGTCACCCCCTCGAGCTTGCCATCTCTCGTGGCCTCGCTACTCCCATCGTGTCAATCGCAGACAAGGCCGTCTCTGACCACTTCCTCGTATCGCTCACCACCCACATCCCCCTTCCACCCCCCCACCCAACCCTAATTCCTTCTGAGTCCTCCCCTGGAAAAAACTCTCTCCCAACTCTCTTACAACTGCACTTATGAAATCCCAACTGTCCAGCCTCTGGCCCTCCATTCACCATAACATTTCTGCAGCTACCGATCTGCTCAACCACACCCTCACCACTACCTTTGATGCCCTAGTCGCTATTAAAACAATTACTCTCTCTCACTCTGGCCGTTCCCCCTGGTATGGCTCTCATCTTCGCTCCCTTAAGTCCAAGGGACACAGACTCGAACGGATAAGGCGGACAACTGGTTTAGCCATTCACCGACAGATCTGGCTGGACCACATAAAGCACTATCGGGCCCTGCTCTCGTCTGCCAAAATTGCTCACTATTCCAGAATCATTGTGGAATGCAAAGATAAACCCCGGCTCCTATTCTCTACTGCTAACCGTTTTCTTAAACCCTGCTCCCCTGTCTCCTCCACCCTCACCTCTGACAACAAGTGTGAAGAGCTCATGGACTTCTTTGTCTCTAAGATTGAGACCATCCATTCAGCTGCCTCTACCACTTCCCTTCCTTCCCCTAGTCCACCGGGCCAAACTTCCTCTAAGGTTCCGCCCTGCCCTAGCCCTGAACTCGCATCTTTCTCCAGTTTCTCTCCGATCTCCCCTCATGACCTCTCCGCGCTCATCTTGTCCATGAGACCCACTTCCTGTTCCCTCGACCCTATTCCCACCAAACTGTTGACCTCACAACTTCCTTTTCTGGCTCCCATGTTAGCTGACGTTGTAAACGGTTCTCTCTCCTCAGGTACTGTCCCCTCTCCCTCAAATCTGCCGTCATCACCCCTCTCCTCAAAAAACCAACACTTGACCCCTCTGTCCTTGCAAACTACCGCCCCATCTCCAACCTCCCTTTCATCTCCAAAGTCCTTGAACGTGTTGTCGCCTCCCAAATCCGTGCCCATCTTTCCCGCAACTCCATGTTTGAATCCCTCCAATCAGGTTTCCGCCCTTGCCACAGTACCGAAACGGCTGTCATCAAAGTCACAAATGACATCCTTTATGACTGTGACAAAGGTAAACTATCCTCCTTGTCCTTCTTGACTTGTCTGCAGCCTTTGACACAGTTGACCACTCCATCCTCCTCCAAAACCTATCCATCATCTTCCAGCTGGGTGGGACTGCACTCGCCTGGTTCCATTCTTATCTATCTAATCGTAGCCAAAGAATCACCTGCAATGGCTTCTCTTCCCGCTCCCTGCATCGTTACCTCTGGTGTCCCCCAAGGATCTATCCTTGGCCCCCTCCTAGTTCTCATCTACATGTTGCCCCTTGGCGACATCATCCGAAAACACAGCATCAGTTTCCACATGTACGTTGACGACACCCTGCTCTACCTCACTACCAGTTCTCTCAACCCCTCCACGGTCTCTAAATTGTCAGACAGCTTGTCCGACATCCAATTCTGGATGAGCAGAAATTTGCTCCAATTATATATTGGGAAGACCAAAGCCATTGTTTTTGGTCCCCACCACAAACTCCATTCCCTAGCCATTGACTCCATCCGTCTCCCTAGTATCTGTCTGAGGCTGAACCACACTGTTCGCAACCTTGGTGTCATATTTGACCCTGAAATGAGCTCCCGACCACATATCCGCAGCATAACAAAGACCGCCTATTTCCACCTCCGTAACATCGCCTGTCTCCATCTTTGCCTCAGCTCATCCGCTGCTGAAACCCTCATCCATGCCTTTGTTACCTCTAGACTTGACTATTCCAACGCACTCCTGGCTGGCCTCCCACATTCAATCTATGTAAACTTGAGGTAATCCAAAACTCAGCTGCCCGTGTCCTAACTTGCACCATGTCCCGATCGCCCATCTCCCCTGTGCTCGCTGACCTACATTGGCTCCCGGTTAAGCAAAGTTTCAATTTCAAAATTCTCACCCTTGTTTTCAAATCCCTCCTGGCCTCGCCCCTCCCTATCTCTGTAATCTCCTTCAGCCCCACAACCCCCCGAGATATCTGCGCTCCTCTAATTCTGCCCTCTTGAGCATCCCTGATTATAATTGCTCAACCATTGGTGGCCGTGCCTTCTGTTGCCTGGGCCCTAAGCTCTGGAATTCCCTGCCTAAACCTCTCCGCCTCTCTACCACTCTTTCCTCCTTTAAGACGCTCCTTAAAACCGACCTCTTTGACCAAGCTTTTGCTCACCTGCCCTAATTTCTCCTTATGTGGCTCGGTCTCAAATGTTTTGTCTTAAAATACTCCTGTGAAGCGCCTTGGGACGTTTTACTACGTTAAAAGCGCTATATAAATACAAGTCGTTGTTGATGATGTTGTAGATCGCCTCTCATTCTTCTAAACTCTAGGGAATATATTCCTAGTCTACTCAATCTCCCCTCATAGGGCAATCCCCTCATCCCAGGAACCAGTCTAGTGAACCTTCGTTGCACTCCCTCTAAGGCAAGTATGTCTTTCCTTAGGTAAGGAGATCAGAACTGTACACAATACTCCAGGTGTGGCCTCACCAATGCTCTGTATAATTGTCGTAAGACTTCTTTACTCTTATACTCTAGTCCCTTTGTAACAAAAGCTAACATACCATTTGCTTTCCTAATTGCTTGCTGTACCTGCATGTTAACTTTCTGTGATTCATGTACAAGGACACCCAGGTCCCTCTGAATACCAACATTTCCCAATCTCTCACCATTCAAAAAATACTCTGCTTTTTTGTTTTTCCTACCAAAGTGGATATCTTCACACTTCCCCACATTGTATTCCATTTGCCATGTTCTTGCCCACTCAGTCAACACGTCTATATCCCTCTGTAGCCTCTTTGCCTCCTCCTCACAGCTTAATTTCCCACCTAACCTTGTATCATCAGCAAACTTGGATACGTTACTCTCAGTCCCTTCATCTATGTCATTAATATAGATTGTAAATAGCTGAGGCCCAAGCACTGATCCTTGCGGTACCCTGCTAGTTACAGCCTGCCAACCCGAAAAAGTTCCGTTTATTCCTACTCTACTTTCTGTCCATTAACCAATCCTCAATCCATGCTAATATATTACCCCCAATCCCATGAGTCCTAATTTTGTGTAATAACCTCTTGTGTGGTACCTTATTCAATGCTTTTTGAAAATCCAAATAAACCACATCCATTGGTTCCCCCTTATCCATCCTACTAGTTACATCTTCAAAAAACTCTAACAGATTTGTCAAACACAATTTCCCTTTCATAAAACCATGTTGACTCTGCCTATCATATTACGATTTTCTAAGTGCCCTGTTACCATGTCCCTAATAATAGATTCTAGCATTTTGCCTACTACTGATGTCAGGAGGCTGACTGTTCACTTACTGTCAATCACATGGACTAAACTCCATGGTCCAGTCTGACCAAGTGCCTGTGGGAGAACACTTGGGTACGTGTGATCATCGTATCATAAGATTTAGATTAGCAATGGAGAGGAGCAAGGAACAATCTAGAGTGGAACTTCTAAACTGGAATAGGGCTAACTTCAATGGGATGTGAAAGGATCTAGCCAGGGTAAAATGGAACCAAAGACTGACAGGAAAAACTGTAACGGAGCAATGGGTGATCTTTAAGGAGGAGATGTTCCAAGTACAGGCTAGGTACATTCCAACAAGAGGGAAGAGTAAGGGAACCAAAACAAGGGCTCCTTGGATGACGAGGGAGATAGAGAAGATGATAAAACAAAAAAAGAGGGTGTGTGATGCAGATCAGGTAAATTCTTCAAGAGAGAACCAGACCAAATACAATAAGTTGAGAGGGGATGTGAAGATAAAAATAAGATTGGCAAAGAGAGAATATAAGAGTAGAATGGCGATTAACATAAAAAGGAGCCCAAACGTCTTCTACCGGCATGTAAGGAGTAAGCGGGTTGTAAGAGGTGGGGTGGGGCCTATTAGAGACAAAGAAGGTGATATATGGTTAGAGGCACAGGGCAAAGCTAGAATACTCAATGTGTACTTTGTATTGGTGTTTACTAAGGAGGTGGATGCTGACAAAATATTGGTAGAAGTGGAAAAGGTAGAAGCAATGGAAGGGGTGAAAATTGATAGACAGGATGTACTAAAAAGATTGGGTATGCTTAGAGTGGACAAGTCGCCTGGTCAAGATGGCTTGCATCCCAGGTTGCTAAGGGACTTGGGGGAGGAGATAGCGGAAGGGCTTGCCATAATTTTCCAATCTTCCCTAAATGCGGGGGAGGTGCCTGAGGATTGGAAAGTGGCAAATGTGACACCATTGTTCAAGAAAGGGTGTAAGGAAAATACTAGTAACTACAGGCCAGTCAGTTTAACATCAGTGGTGGGTAAAGTTTTAGAAACAATAATCAAGGAAAAAATTAACGGGCACTTGGAGAGTTTGAAGCTAATTAAGTAGAGCCAACACAGATTTGTAAAAGGCAGATTGTGTTTGACTAATCTAATTGAATTTTTTGATGAAGTAACAGAGAGCATTGATGAAGGGAATGCAATGGATGTTGTCTACATGCATTTTCGGAAGGTGTTTGACAAAGTACCACATGGAAGGCTGGTTAACAAAATTGAGGCTCATGGAATAGGTGGGTCAGTGACAGCTTGGATAAGGAATTGGCTTAAGGACAGAAAACAGCAAATTGTGGTAAATGGGTGTTTTTCAGACTGGAGGATGGTAGACAGTGGTGTTCCCCAAGGGTCAGTGCTGGGGCCACTGCTTTTTTTGATGTATATAAATGACCTGGATATTGGAATACAGAGGAGAATTTCTAAATTTGCCGATGACACCAAACTTGGGGGTATAGAAAACAATGAGGATGATACCAATCGACTGCAATGGAACATAGAAAGGCTAGCAGAATGGGCAGACAAATGGCAGATGGAATTTAATACAGAGAAGTGTGAGGTGATGCATTTTGGCAGAAGGAACAGGGAGAGGCAATATACACTGAATGGCACAGTTTTAAAGAGTGTGCAGGGACAGAGGGACCTGGGAGTTAATGTGGATAGGACCCTGAAGGTGGCAGGACATATTGAGAGAGTGGTTGACAAAGCATATGGGATCTTGGGCTTCATAAACAGAGGTCATGATGCGGAGATCTTGGTGTGTCTTTGATGTAAGGACACCTTCCCTGAAAGATTGTATCTCTGCAGTTTCTGTGTTTATATTCTGTGAACTTTTGTAGATTCACTCATTGTAACTTTACCTGAGGAAGGGGCGATAGCTCCGAAAGCTTGTAATTTTAAATAAATCTGTTGGACTATAACCTGGTGTTGTGCGACTTCTCATTCATAAACAGAGGTATTGAGTACAAAAGTAGAGAAGTTATGCTGAACCTTTATAAAGCACTGGTTAGGCCACAACTGGAATATTGCATCCAGTTCTGGTCACCACACTTTCGGAAGGATGTGAAGGCCCTTGAGAGGGTGCAGAGGAGATTTACCAGAATGGTTCCGGGGATGGGGGATCTTAGCTACAAGGACAGGTTGGAGAAGCTGGATTTGTTTTCATTAGAGCAAAGGAGATTGAGGGGTGATTTGATAGAGGTGTACAAGATTATGACGGGTTTGGATAGGCTAGATGGGGAAAGGCTGTTCCCACTAGTTGATGGTACAAGGACTAGGGGACACAGATTTAAGGTTTTGGGCAAGAGATACAGGGGGGATGTGAGGAAAAACTTTTCTACGCAGCGAGTGGTGATGACCTGGAATTCACTGCCGATGGAAGTGGTGGAAGCGGAGACACTCATTGTTTTCAAGGGGAGACTGGATAGGCACTTGAGGGAAATAAACTTGCTGGGCTACGGGGATAGAGCGGGAGAATGGGACTGGCTGGATTGCTCTGCAGAGAAGGCACAGACCTGATGGCTCAAATGGCCTCCTTCTGTGCCGTTATGACTCTATGGGGGAAAAATTGAGTCATGCCCCCTTTGGAGCGCTAACTTTACCACTTTTACCGCCCGGAAAAAATTAGCACCCCCGCAGCCGAAATTGAGTGGTATTGCCCCAAGAGGGAAGCGGGGCACTACTGGAAGTGCCCCGCCTCCCTCTTGGGGCGCTGCGAGGGATTATCGCGGCGGCGCTGCGGCACGTCACGCTGCGGTATTGCAGGCCTTCCTCCCCTTCTTAAAGGGGAGGGGCCTTGTGCAGCGCAACCCGGGGCCCAGCTGGGCCACCGGGTTCGGAGTGCCAGTAAAAGAGCCCAGCACTCAAGAGAAGTGCCGAGCTCATGGAGCGCAGCCGGCACTCCGCGGGGTGGGGTGGGGGGGGGGGGGGTCCTCAGGAAGCCAGGGACGGCAGCGGAGGCAGGTGCTGGCAGGCGACCAGCAACAAAAATGGCCGCCCGGCACGTCGCCTTGAAATAGCGCCGTCCCGGCCGCAGGTAGGCCCCCCTGACCCCGTCGGACATAGCATCCGGTGGCAAGTCAGGGTCGCTAGCGAAGATTGCGGCCGGGGCGTGAGCGGGGCGCTGCGCACGGCAATGATGTCATCGCTGGCGGCGCAGCACCGCGGGGAGCTAACAGTGACCACCACCGCTAACCTCCCGCTGAATTTCGCAGGAGGCGTTGGCGGTGCCGCGCCCGGGCGCTAACGTGAGTCGCAAAGCAACCGAATTTTTCCCATGACTCTATGACTCTATGACATTCGGATTCATATTGCTTACAATTAGTCTGCTTCTATTTATATATAAACAGTGTATATAATCTGGCGATATTCAACATGTACAGAGAGACAGAATTGTGAGTGACTTGCCACTGTCAAACATTTTATGATGCATCCGCTTTAAATTACCCACTATCCTAACACTCATAACAGATTTCTACACCTTACTGGCAATATAAATCATTTGGTTACAATATTACCTCTGCTGTGAGGCCATCATATCTCAGCTGCTAACAAATGGAATACTTGACTCCCTAGGACAAGGGTTGCAATGATGTGGAAATGCACAGGTTAGTGAAAAACTGAATAGCTCACTTAAAGCAGTTACAGGAACAGTAGCTAATATTTGCTCGGGATACAAAGCTTTTAAAATACACTTGCTGACGCTGAGAAATCTGCGGCTGCACTGTAACACCAGAAAATTTCGAATGACTTACTACTCCCTGGACATTAAAGCCTAGAAATTCGATTAGGCCGGAAACTTGCCACCGCGGGCCGAAGCTTACGGCCGCCCGCAAAAACGCGCAGGCAGAACTGGTATTTTAGTGCTGCCTGCTGATTTAAATTAGCGCAGCGCAAAACCTGCAGTGTAACGCGCTGTTCCGGGTGACAGTCTCAGCAGGAGGCCCCATGAGGCGTGGCCATAGCGTCCCTGGAGCGATGCTGCGTTCTCTTAAAGCTAGCCTGTCATTTTAGAAAGCAGAGTCGACCCTTAAAGGGGAACTGCCTTCTAAAATGAAAAAAATAAAAATCATTTAAAAATAGGCAGCCTTTAGGCCTTAGAGCTCGACTGCCTTCTGAAAAAAAATTAAAAATAATTCCGAAATGGCAGTCTTCAGCTTTTAAAGCTGAACTGCCTTCTGGATGTAAAAAAATGGTAGAAGTGCTTCAGCACTAACACAAATGGCTCAACAAGCCAGGGAAGGGGCACCCAGGGTCTCGTATGTAGCACTCCAGCTTTGTGCAGGGGGTCAACACTGTACGAGAGGTCCTCTACCCACAGGGGCCAGGAGGCCCTCCAGAAAGAACGACGTGAGACCAGATCATCGAGGCCGTCACTGCCAGCAGTGTCGCCCCCACCACCTGGCTGCAGTGCCCAAAGAAGCTTCATGACCTCAGACCACTGGTTAAGGTCGGTGAAGCATCTTCAAAAGCCGTCTCTTACCAACTGCACCACTAGCTTCACACACTGTACGACCTCACCCGCCCATCACTCACCTACCAACAATCTTTACTAAACACAAGGCACACCTCCCATTCCTAGCTTCACCTCACCTCCTTGGAGGAGACGGTGCTGGCCATTCTTGGCAGGGGCATGGCTGAGCCTTTGGTCAGCGGTGGGGCTGAAAGGCTACAAGATGCTGGTATCCTCATACATTATCCTCCTTCTCACATCCCACTTCCCCCTCATCCCACAATATCTTCTGATTTACAGGGTGCATATGGTGTAAGCATGCAGCTCTTGCTTTTCCGTCCTCCCCTCACCACACCTCCACCCTTGTGTCTTCCTCATTTCATGCACCCAAGAAATGCAGCCTGCCCAGAGGAGAGAAAAAGAAGAAGAAGAAGAAGAAGAAGAATCAACAGAAGAAACCATCACTCGATTTGTCACTCCTAGCCACCTGCTCCTCAAGGTCGGCCAGCAAGACCATCTGCAGTGTCTGCCACTGAAAGTCAGCAGCCTTCCACCAGCCATGCTACTGGGGTAGCACTGTGTGACATCTGTAGGATAGGCAAAGGCACACACAAGAGAGTCACTAACAGAATGCATAAGGATTATTAGTTGATTTCTTGATGTCATATTGAATGGATAGATGTATAAAGTTAGATTGAAAGTTTTCTTTGTGGTGGCTTTTATTTCAGCATTGTGGCCAAGAGGACGCTATGATGGATAGTGACAGAAGGAAGGTAAGTTGCGGGACAAGTGTTGAAAGGGGAATTGGGGTTGTGGTACCGCATGGCGGATGATTCCATCCCAGATATCTTGGCCAGAAAGGGGCTGGCTGGGTTGCATCCTTCCTTCCGCTTCCTCCTCTTCTGCTTCTGTGTCTTCCCTTTCTGCTTCTTCCTCGTCCTTCTGCGAGCGGATGCTGGAAATCTGAAATAAAAGCAGAAAATGCTGGAAATACTCAAGCAGGTCAAGCAGCATCTCCACCTGAGACGGTAAATCTGTTTCTCTCTCCATGGATGCTGACTGACCTGCTGAGTATTTCCAACATTTTCTCTCTTCTCAGAGGCCTTCCTTTACCATCCAAAGCCTTGCAAGCATCCAGCAGCACTCCCTGCACTCTTTAAAAACTTTTAACATCTGTTGCACCAAGCCACGACTTGAATAAAATGTTAAAAAAGTGCAAAAACTTAAATCCAAACTTACCTGAAAGATGTGTATGTTCTTTTAAGAAGCACTGACAGTGTCTCTGCTTTATGCACACTTTTCTGTGCCTGCTAAGGAACCAGCGTAATGATGAGTGAAAACATCCAAATTAGCAATTGTGGCATCAAGTCAGGCATTGCACACCAATTGACATCACAATCTGCTAATTTACATTTCAGAGGCCAGCGCTGTCAATGGCTGCGCTATGTCCCTTACCAAAATGGTGGCCGCCGCGCCCCGCACTGAAAGCGGCCGGAAGCGACGCGCCCGTCATTTTTTCAAGAAAACCAGCGTTAACGGCCGGCACTAAGGTAAACAATTTCTAGGCCTAACTTCTCAATCCTGAGAGCCACCAGGTGAAAGAGAGGCCGTTGTCAACAAATAAAAGGAAGGCTCTTGTCCACAGAGAAAGAGAGCAGGAGTGAAAGTTAGAGGGAGAGGTCGTTTAGAATTGACTGAGGTTACAGAAGCAGCTCAGAGACAGTAAAACTGCTCAGACTTTGGTTCTTGTGGTTTCTGATTGTGCTACTTCACCCTCACTCTAAAAATCTAACATTTAACATTATAGAACATAAATAAAACAAAGTACAAACACATTAAATCTGTTTTTATCTACAATGTACTCAATAAAAAAACTTGAACTGTATGATATTTATTTCACTACAGCACACCATACAGTGGGCCTGAATAAAGTACTTCAGGACAAGATGCACTTCATTATAAAAGAACTCTTTAGCTCCACTAATGATTCACCGAATTAGTCCAGTGAGCAATTGAGCCATATGGACAAGAAATTTCCAAGCTTTACTTGTATAACTGGGCTGGTTTAGCTGATTTCAGACAAGGCAACAATAGGATGGTTATAATTGGTTGCAACAGGAGCACTGCAGCAACTCGCCAAGGCTTCTTCGGCAGCACTTCCCAAACCCGCGACCTCCACCACCTAGAAGGACAAGGGGAGCAGGTGCATCGAACCACCATCACCTCCAAGTTCCCCTCCAAGTCACACACTGACTTAGACATGCATCACCGTTCCTTCAGTGTCGCTCGGTCAAAATCCTAGAACTCCCTACCCTAACAGCAGTGTGGGAGCACCTTCCCCACACCAACTGTAGTGGTTCAAGGCAGCGGCCCACCGCCATATTCTGAAGGACAATTAGGGATGGGCAATAAATGCCGGTCTTGCCAGTGACGCCCACATCCTGAGAATGAATTTTAAAAATTGGCCTCAGTGTCCCCCGGTTATGCAGCAGAAAATCGGCAAGGGTTCGAACTCTTAATCCCCGTCCTGCAACCACTGCTGGAATTGTGTATGTACACATGCATCAGTTAAGAGTGGAATAAGATTCGGTTATGAGGGTCTTCTGAGGTTAAATAGATTGTCAAGAGTCACTGCCAAGAATGGCAGGTGAATAATGATCAACCGGATTGCGACCAATGGCTGTGGAACTCCAACATGTCAAGGAGTTGGCGCCTTCAGGAAAGGAGGAATGGAGCATGGCAGAGAAAATTGGCAAAACAAAACTGCCACAGTAACTGTTTATAAAACAAAACTCCTCTATACCCAAGGCTTTTAGGAAAACCTTTCCACTTCATTGGCAGAAAACTCATTGACATTTTTTCCTCAGGAAATTGCCAACACTCAGTCCATGATTTTCCATCCATTAGAACTATTGAACGGAAAACCACAGGGTGGGGAGATGCGCAATTTCCTGAGATGTGGAAAATCTCTATACAAATGTCTGAAAAATACGACGTGCATAATTTAGTACGGTAGTGATAAATTATTTAAAGAATACAGTTTACGCTTCACTCAAAGTCGCTTAATTCAAAATATCTGATAATTTTTTTCCAGCTCTAAGTTCTTACTTTTCTATGTCATTGCATATTTAAAGATAATTCACTTTGTTTTGGTCCAATTATCAGATGGAAACTGAAGGGGAAAAAAAAGCATTTCTATCGCACCTTTCACGACCTCAGGACCGCCAAAAGCACCTTGCAGCCAATGAAGCACTTTTGAAGTGAAGTCACTGTTGTAATGTAGGAAAGGCGGCAGGCAATTTGTGCACAGCAAGCTCCCACAAACAGCAATGAAATAAATGAGCAGATCATCTGTTGTAGGCGTTGGTTGAGGGATAAGAGGATTGTCACTTCCATTCTACAAGACTGGCAGGAGCTACTCTAACTGTTCCTTTGCCACCTGGTCACCGTTCTTATACAGACTGTCTCACATATCTGATTGCTCTGAAGAATTGTACCTTCATGCAACACGTTGGGCTGGATTTTGCCAATGGGGAGTTTTTGGAGGCGGGACTGCCACTTGTCGGGTTTTAGTCCCGCCTCCGTCAACTTCTGGCCAACCCACGCTATTTTCCCTTGATGACCTTGTAAAGCCCGCCCAGTGGGCTTAGCAGGCCAATTAAGGGAAAGCCGGTTACAGAGAACGTCAACGTATGACGTTTTATCTGTCAAAAATTTTTGACAGATGAATTGTCATCATTTGACAGCTCTGTGAAGCTGTCAAACAGTGGCATTCTCTGTAGTTTGATGAGTTCTTGAATTCAAGACCTCATCAAACCTCTTTCTTTTGTAGAAATTAGATGGTTGTTGCATTGGAGAATGCAACGGCCATCTGTCATCTCTACCGCGGAGGTGCGAGACTCTCCGCATACCCACTGATTGAAGCCTGCAGGAAGAAACAAAGGTAAGTACACTTTTTCTAACACTTTGCACTTACCTCAGATACTCACCTCTCCACACTTGCACCCATCACTCACCTCCACAGCGCACTTTTGGACCCCGCAGACCCCCACAGACCCACTACTCGCCTCGCTGACCTGGCGGGTTTCGGAGCCTTCGGGAAGCCCGCACTTGTGTGGGCAAAATGGTGATAAGCCTATTTTCTGCTTGTTAACTACCTGTTAACATGCATTTAAGTGGCTTTAGTCCCTTCCCGCCTCCAAGGAGACGGGACCCGGCGCGGGACGGCTACCTGCCTCCTGGGAAGATGGCACGGAGGTGGGTTGGGGGCGGGATGGACACCCGCCCCCAAATTCTGCCATTTTCCCGGCAGTCCCGCCTCCAAACCCGCCTCCCCAGGGCTGGCAAAATCCAGCCCATCCAGACTATCACCTGTGCAATCAAAGCAACACAACATCAAAATCATTGTAAGAAGATTTTCAGAGTACTGCTTTGTAATGGCTGGTGATTTTTTTTTTGTAGCTTTAACCACAGGAAATGTCAATGCGTTAGTGGTTTATAAATGTTAAGGAAGAAATCAGCACTGGCTGCAGAGATTTAAATACATAAAGAAACTGGAGAAAAGTAGCAGCACCCGTCTTTGCTCCCTCCCTCATTCCCTCCAAGTGCAGACTTGGATTTGGCCCCATTGACCAAGCATTGGTCCATCTTGAGATGGTTGCACTGTCAAGGGGTTGCTCTTTATTCGCGAGTGTGGACACTGAGGCCAGAATTTTCCCATTGCCGTGCATGTGGGTTTGGAGGCGGGTCGGCCGTTAAAATAGCTGAAACAGGCGTCGCGGCCTCCTCGCGCCTTTAACTCGGGCGCGTTTCCCAGCGCGCCACGGAACCGATCGGCGGAGGCGGGCGACCTAATTCAACTCATTAACTGCCTGCTATCAGACCCTTAAGAGGGTTTTTAACAGTAGCTTTCGGAATTAACGGCATGAGCAAGGGAAGCACGCAGCTCGGGAGCCTGGCCTGTGAAGGGGAGGCGGAAGCTCAGTGGCCGTTGTGCGAGGGCATTAATTGAGAGCTGGGAAAACCACATAAATATACACACCTTACACCTCATTAGTTGCCTAAGGGAAAGGCTCTTGATGACTCCATTTTGTGCACAGATTTAGGTTTCTGGAGTTTGCAGGTCATTTCTGCAACTTTGGAAGCCACTCTCAGTACATTGCTAGTCAGTATTAGAACACTGAGGGATTGGCCCTCTGATCCCTACTTGACCCGCCATCTACGACATCAGCGTGGGTGCCGCTTATACTGTCTCACCTCGGTCCTCAGAATCGGACCAAGATGAGCCCCACCACTAGCAGCAGCAGGCGCAACACCAGCCTTCTCCTCAACCAACCTCTTTGCCCAAGTTTTTGTTCACCTCTCCTTATGTGGCTCGGTGTCAAATTTTGTTTGATAACGCTCCTGTGCAGCGCCTTGGGACGTTTTACTACGTTAAAGGTGCTATACAAATGCAAGTTGTTGTTGCCGCTGTTTATGTCCTGGGGTCACAAACTTATTTACAAAAATGAGATCTTACGGTCCAGCAGAAATCCTGCCTATATTAATGAGGGAAACGGATTGCTAATTACCACTGGTACCCACTAGGGTGCGTGTAGTGTCAGTTACATCTTATGAATGGATATAATCGAGGTGTATTACCACAAATATGAGCGGAAATCACTTACGCTGGCTCACTACTCGCAATGCACATGGCGCACATTTCTTGAGTAGTGGTGGTATTTGCCTGGAAGCTTCGTTTCAATATGTTAATGCAGCAGAAGGGACATTATTAGGATATCAACAAGATGTCCAAGCCCCGAATTCATAATTTTGTTCGTATCAATTGGTCTTCTAGGGTAGGTAGACTGTCCATCTGAATATAAGCTGATGTAAAGGTGAAGCTTACAACTGTAATGTCAGCTTTTAAACCATCGTTTCCAACTCTTTTCTTTCTCTTTTTTTCTGTGGCCAGCTCTGTGGTTGAAGAGGGTTTGCAGCATGGGTTTTAGCCCACCAATTCTTTGCCACCAACCAACTAATTGGGGGCCGGCAGTGTTCTTGTTAGAATTCCTGTTTATTTATGCCATGTGGAGATAGGAAAAGAGGAAGAGGAATAAAGAGATGGCAGGCACGTCAGGTTACACCCGGACCAGGAATGCGACCACAACAGCCCTCATTGCATTACCGACATGCCCACAACAAATCCGCCTTAACCTCATTGACTTCACCTCTAATTCAACAGCCAGAGGTTCCATTCCTATCAATAAAGGTGTGGTTTGCTACTTTGGCAGATGTGGAAAGGTCATTAAACTTCTGCTCAGCAACTCCATCCATTTGCTGCTGGTGCTGTTGTTTCTGGCTACCACCTGCCATGCAGCCCGCGTTACTCATCTGAACACATGGTCAGAAACATAGAAACATAGAAAAATAGGAGCAGGAGTAGGCCATTCGGCCCTTCGAGCCTGCTCCGCCATTCAATATGGTCATGGCTGATCCTCTATCTCAATACCATATTCCCACTCTCTCCCCATACCCCTTGATGCCTTTTGTTTCTAGAAATCTATCTATCACCTTCTTAAATATATTCAGTGACTTGGCCTCCACAGCCTTCTGTGGTAGAGAATTCCACAGGTTCGCCACCCTCTGAGTGAAGAAATTTCTCCTCATCTCAGTCCTAAATGTCCTACCCCGTATCCTGAGACTGTGATCCCTCGTTCTAGACCCCCCCAGCCAGGGGAAACATCCTCCCTGCATCCAGTCTGTCTAGCCCTGTCAGAATTTTATACGTTTCAATGAGATCCCCTCTCATTCTTCTAAAGTCTAGTGAATACAGGCCTAGTCGACCCAATCCCTCCTCATATGACAGTCCTGCCATCCCAGGAATCAGTCTGGTGAACCTCTGGCACACCTACTCCAGTAAGATCTCCAACTCTCCCATTCCGTAACCTGCTGCTTGCACAACTGCCTGTTTGCATTGTTGTATGTAGAATCATAGAACAGTACAGCACAGAAGAAGGCCATTCAGCCCATCGAGTCTGCGCTGGCTCCCGCGAAGAGAAATCCAGTTATTCCCACTCCCCCGCTCCCTCCCCATATCCCTGCAATTTTTTCTCCTTCAATGGTTTAACCAATTCCCTTTTGAAGGCTGCTATTGAATCTGTATCCACCACCTGCGAACTCACATCCCACTCTGAACTCCTTCCCATCTCAATCACCCAATCTGATCACAGGCTACAACTGCACTGTTCAGAACAATTTCATAAGTCTCTCGTCTCAGTTGCCACATCTGCAACCCTTTGTAAGAAACCGACAGGCGAGTTTACTTTTTACCTGCCTTGTTGTCAAAGAACCGAATACACCTGTCGTCATCAATGAGTCCTTTGCTTTTGGTACTGGAAACAGCAATCGTGCTTTAAACTGCAGCATGTGATTCTCTACCCACTAATGGGTGAGCTCCCAATGCGAGCTGAAGCTAGTTCCAGTAATAGAGGCGCAGTCAGTGCACTGTCGGTGCGTGCTATTATTGCACCAACTGACGTCTTTATAAATGCATAGACCCTTGAAAATAGGGGCTCCTATGTCCGTTGGGGATCAGTGTGTTGTATATTGCACATGAATCCAGTAGGTGCTCAACCTCCTACAACACCCTGAGCAGCAATAAAAAAAGAAAGCATTTATATAGCACCTTTCACAACCTCAGGGCATCCCAAAGCACTTTACAGCCAATTAAGTACTTTTTTGAAGTGTAATCACTATTGTAATGTACGAAACGCGGCAGCCAATTTGTGCACAGCAAGCTCCCACAAACAGCAATGTGATAATGAACAGATCATCTGTTTTTTTATTGATGTTGGTTGAGGGATAAATATTGACCAGGACACCGCGGATAACTCCCCTGCTCTTCTTCGAAAATAGTGCCACGGGATCTTTTATATCCACCTGAGAGGGCAGACGGGGCCTCGGTTTAACGTCTCATCGGAAAGACGGCACCTCCGACAGTGCAGCTCTCCCTCAGCACTGCACTGGAGTGTCAGCCTAGATTTTTGTGCTCAAGTCTCTGGAGTGGGACTTGAAGCCACAACAATGGTACATAGGGACATAGCAACACTGTAAGATGCAGTGAGGAGGTCCTCACAGATGTATGAAGGTGGGTGTAAATGCAGCTGTTTTATTTGGCAGTCAATGTGATTAGTGACACCTTCACATTTACTATGTCATGGATCACGACCCTGATTGTCCTGAAAGGCAATTTATGCAATTACAATGTCACTTTAAGCTACAATTGTTTCAAAGAACCGAACTGTGTTGTCTGGACAATAGATCAGGATTCTTCAATTAGACTGATGCAATTTTAATGCTGTCATTGAATTTGGTCCAAGGTATATCAAGTTTTGTTTAAAAGAGATTTGTTTAAAAGCTATTGAACTGGAAAAACCACTGTTGAGTATTCAAGTTAATACCTTTCTTTCGAATTATGAAGGAATAAATTCACGCAACTTTTCAAAATTTTGTAAGTTCCTTATTGAGGTGTCTTGCCCTTTAAAACTTGTTTGTCACTCATTCCCGTAAGCACATAATTGTGCTACTACAGTACTATTAAGGATCTGCCTATGAGCATTCCAATAACTTTGTCACGCTGTTGACTTTTTTTCAGTGTTTTACCCCAATACACTTATCAACCAAATTTAGAACAGTTGCATCCGTTTTGGGCTATGTTCAAAAACTTGCTTCCTGAAGTGAGAACTCATTTTGCTAAACTAGCCTTTTCCAACTCTGAACTTGTGATCTGGAACACTCTCAGATAAAAGGAAAGCAAAGCGCTTGCACTCTCGTTTAAAATGTCTCTTTATGTGCTTACTATAGGTGACAGAGCTTTGTAAATTCAACAACAAGTGCCTGTTTGTTTACTACTTCTTAGTTTCTCTCACAATTTTCTCCCCTCTCCTTCTGAAAGCATCGTCTTCTTGGTAGGATACAGTTTTACAAAACTGCTTGCTGCATGGTGGCTCGTCAAACTGGCCGCGTGTGGACGGAGTCAGTAAATATCAGCCGGTGATTTTACCAGAGTGGTCTGTTCCTGCAGTCACCCAATGTCCACACACACAACAACAACAACAACAACTTGTATATATATAGCAGCTTTAACATAGTAAAACGTCCCAAGGCGCTGCACAGGAGTATTTTAAGACAAAAAATTTGACACCGATCCACATAAGGATAAATTAGGGCAGGTGACAAAAAGCTTGGTCAAAGAGGTTGGTTTTAAGGAGCGTCTTAAAGGAGGAAAGAGAGGTAGCGAGGCGGAGAGGTTTAGGCAGGGAATTCCAGAGCTTAGGGCCCAGGCAACAGAAGGCACACAAGGAGTGCTGAATAGTATTCAGGAGCAAGAGGTCTGGCCAGTTTCTCCCTCACTAACCCAAGGGCGCTGAAGTCAGTTGCAGCTTCCTTGGCACCATCTTGCATGATATCAGCTAACTCAAAACAGGTAGCTGATCTTAAGGATCAAATTCGGACCTATCCTGGCTGTATGGCTCAGCTACTTAATCCCTTAGTCAACGGAGCAGTGAGGGAATGTTTTTCCTCAAAGTTGTTTACTTTATTAAATATGTTATTCTTGCGGAAAGTCCTCAACCAAAAAATTATGTGGTTGCATTTTTGCTGAGAGATTTTTCATTAATAAATAAATTGCTCTGGCCTGAAGACGATTGACTGGTGATTTATGTGGCTGTATGATCTGAGAACTCAAAAGATGCAAGCTCTGCTTTTTAAAGGCTAGTGGAGAGAGGGGCGGCTTTAACGATATAACTTCCTGGTGGACACGTGGGTCCCAATATTAATCTGAAGATGCACCACATAGAACCAGTAGGAAATGAAAGAGAAAGCTATTGTAATTCACCAAGGGTATGCACATGGGGTGTTGACAAAATGTTATGTTGTTAGGTTTCCTTTTCTTACAACAGAACCTAATATTTATTGATTAGCACCACTACCACCTCTTGCCCATTATTGCTTCAACTCGCACTTTCACTTGTTTCATGATGAATGTCACTACATGACCGGACACATTGGGCTGATCTGCAATGGATGGATGCGTGGTTGAAGGACGGTTTAGTGCAAAGGGAGTGGGGGGTCGGGGGGTCAGGGGGCAGGGTGCGGGGGGGGGGGGGGGGTTGGTGCTGGTAGTGGGAATGGGCCAGAGGATTTCATTTGTGATGTTTTCCTGTGTGAGTCAACATGAGCTGAACCTTTGCACTATCAGGGCATTCCTGGCATCCCGAGCAGCGATTTACACGGCCGGTCAGGTAATGGGTGTCACAGGTCTCATGAGCCAAGTTTGAAAGGGGTATCCCTTTTCTCCAGCCCTTAAGTCTGCATCCTGGGATGAAAAGGTCTGGAATGTTGGACTGCCACAGTACCCACCCGCCTGAACTAATTAAAGCCCAAACTTCAGCGAGGAGGGTTATTCACAGGCATCTAATCGCGCCTCCATTAAACCCAGAAGTTGGAGCCGGGTTGCAGGCACAATCTAAAAGTGACTTATTTTAACTGCCCACCACCCACCCCCCCATCCCACCCATTCTGAGGGGTTAAAATTCCCCCCCTTGAGTTGTGTCAATGTGGAATGTCCCTGGTATGGAATAAATTAACCCTGGGGAAATACATATTGGGTATTAAACTGGATAAAAGAGTGGATTAGCTGTTTCATTCTCAGAACCAAGGTAGTCAATCAGCCTCATTCACAGAAAGCTAGCAATGGTTTGGAATGTTCCTCCTACCCAGTCGTTTTTCGTCAGTGTGTCAAATATCAAGATGAGTTTAGTGATAACATGTCATTCAAGACCGATAAGAGCAAAACAAAAGTGCGGTTAAATGTTATTATTTCTAGGAAACATCATGAAAGCAACCCCAAAAGTGGGAGGCCATATTTTAACTTCTGAAGAACTTTCAATTCCCTCACAAGTGACTACTTTAATCATGTGTTTTATTTTGAATCAGGATGTAAGCTCAGAAAGCACATCCTGTGTTTCAATATATTTAGGCCCAGAATTTCCATGGGGTGTGTAGGCTTCGCAAAATTCCCCAGAAACTTGAACAGAACCCTAAAGGGGGTGATTTTTGGATTTTTATACGATTTTGGAATGATGGGACCTAAATGAAGGAATTTGAGGTAAAAATCTCAGTTTTGGACATTTTTAAAGATCAGGGAAGAGAAGCCCTGAGAAAAAAATGACTTTGGATGATACTATACCTTTTAAAAGGGCCATTGGGAAAAACCCTACAGTCACAGAAACAAGACAGGCTGCGGGGGGAGGTGTGGCGAGGCAGTGGACAGCTTTTGGATATTGGGGCCCAGTCAAGCTGTCTGGGAGATGTTTGCACTGCAATCCAACCAAGGAGGAAGAGCCTCATCAAAAAACCTCACTAACACATTCAAAATTGAATAAACCAAGAACCCTTTTGAAATCCCCAGGCCCAAACAGGATGCTGGAAGCCTGAAAACAATAAAACGTCAAGTACACAGTTTTCCTAGCCCATCACCCCACCAAAAACCAATTAGCCACATATCTACAGGAACAGCTTACAAGCCCGCCAAAAACCTAAGACAAAAGGGGCGCGATTTGACGCGTAGATAAAGGCCCTGAAAGTCATCGGAAGCCATCAGGACAAGTTAACACAACGTTAAAGTCATCAGACTTAACGAGCCCGCCAAAACCTAAGACAATAAAATAAACAGGCCTCAACTGAAACCGATTTAGTAAAGCGGTTTTGGCGCGAAAAACACAATAAGCCCGAACGGTATAATTGAGGGCCTATTCCCCCAGCAAGACACAGCAAGTTACTCACAGCTACAGAGGGTCAGGAGCCACACCACACGAACAGGAGGAGAGAGAAGCAGCTAGGCCACGAGGCAGGCAGACCCGAGGTGAGATCGGAGGCAGGGACAGACAAGGCCAGGCAAGGGCTAGCAAAGGTCACTGGAGGCTGGGAGCGAGTCGGCATCGCTCAACCCACGGTCCAGCTCCAGGAGGTACCGCCCCGACAGGCCTCCAATGCAACAAATCAACCACCAGAGCCGCCAAGGGCTCCACGAGGTAAACCGCCACTCAAAAGTACCACGGGAACCAAGGCCCCACGCAACGACTTCCACCAGGCAACCACGACCAAAACCAGCCAACCAGGGGAAACCCGAAGAAATGCCAACACTACAACTACTCCTGGCTTACCCCTGGGTAAGACTTGCATGCAAAGACTCTAAACCTGCAGCTAGAAACAAAGAAATCGCGTACTCACCTGATACATCCACAACCGTGCCATACCGCATCAGCGGACTCCACCAGACTGAGGACTTTCACAGATTCCACAGACCGGTACCACGTGGGGACGGCAGGCCCCAAAGGACACAAAGAGAGTACCCCAAAAACGCAACCGACTGACCTGGCTGGATTTCGAACTGTCAAAACCCCTGTTTGGTGAGCATTATCCCTGATCTCCTGAAATAAAAACTTAGCTAGACAGTGGGATTTTGGGAGGGATAAGGTTTTTTTTTGTATGTTGTAATTCTCCCTTGCCTGTACCATGTGTTCCCCAACCTGTGTTTAAGCATTAAGAGTGTTTTGAGTTTGTTACCTTTTCTTTAATAAAAGTTAAAATTCTTTCATCAAAACCTGTTGTCTACTGCATCTTTGTTCACAACCCCCAAATAAGTCCAAGGTCTAGAATCAGGGGCGTTGGAGCGATTCAAACTGCTCACTGAGTCAGAGGTGAAGCTGACCCTGCCACACCACCCCCTACAGGTGAGTTGCACCACATCTACACCAATGGATAAACATTTGGGCTGGCTGTAGGTTCGGAGATGTATTTACTCGAGAGTTTCCTCGGTCAGCTCATTTACATATCCATTTGAAGGATTGAAATGATGTTGAACATGAAAGGCCTTGAACCAAAGAGACATTGCATAAAAGCAAAATCACGATAACGGGAAATTAGGTTATTGATGCGTCCTGAAAAGAGTCATAGGCTTGTTTTTTTTAATTTGTTTATGGGATCTGGGCATCGCTGGCAAGGCCAGCATTTATTGCCCATTCCGAATTGCCCTTGAGAAGGTGGTGGTGAGCCGCCTTCTTGAACCGCTGCAGTCCGTGTGGTGAAGGTGCTCCCACAGTGCTGTGAGGTAGGGGGTTCCAGGATTTTGACCCAGCGACGATGAAGGATCGGCGATATACTTCTAAGTCAGGATGGTGTGTGAATTGGAGGGGAACTTGGAGGTGGTGGTGTTCCCATGCGCCAGTTGCCCTTGTCCTTCTAGGTGGAAGAGGTCGCGGGTTTGGGAGGTGCTGCTGAAGCAGCCTTGGTGAGTTGCTGCAGTGCATCTTGTAGATGGCACACACTGCAGCCACAGTACGCCGGTGGTGGAGGGAATGAATGTTTAAGGTGGTGGATGGGGTGCCAATCAAGCGGGCTGCTTTGTCCTGTATGGTGTCGAGCTTCTTGAGTGTTCTTGGAGCTGCACTCATCCAGGCAAGTGGAGAGTATTCTATTGCACTCCTTACTTGTGCCTTGTAGATGGTGGAAAGGTTTTGGAGAGTCAGGAGGTGAGACACTCGCCGCAGAATACCTAGCCTCTGACCTGCTCTTGTTGCCACAGTATTTATGTGGCTGGTCCAGTTAAGTTTCTGGTTAATGGTGACCCCCCAGGATGTTGATAGTGGGGGATTCAGTGATGGTAATGCCATTGAATGTCAAGAGGAGGTGGTTAGACTCTCGCTTGTTGGAGATAGTCATTGCCTGGCACTTCTGTGGCGCGAATGTTACCTGCCACTTATCAGCCCAAGCCTGAATGTCGTCCAGGTCTTGTTGCATGCGGGCATGGACTGCTTTATTATCTGAGGAGTTCTGAATGGCGCTGAACACTGTGCAGTCATCAGCGAACATCCCCATTTCTGACCGTATGTTGGAGGGAAGATCGTTGATGAAGCAGCTGAAGATGGTTGGGCCTAGGACACTGCCCTGAGGAACTCCTGCAGCGATGTCCTGGAGCTGTGATGATTGACCTTCAACCACCACAACCATCTTCCTTTGTGCTAGGTATAGAAACATAGAAACATAGAAAATAGGTACAGGAGTAGACCATTCGGTCCTTCGAGCCTGCACCGCCATTCAATGCGTTCATGGCTGAACATGTTACCTCAGTACCCCATTCCTGCTTTCTCGCCATACCCCTTGATCCCCCTAGTTGTGAGTGTTATATCTAACTCCCTTTTGAATATATTTAGCGAACTGGCCTCAACAACCTTCTGTGGAAGAGAATTCCATAGATTCACCACTCTCTGGGTGAAGAAGTTCCTCCTCAGCTCAGTCTTAAATGGCTTCCCCTTAATCCTTAGACTGTGACCCCTGGTTCTAGTTTTCCCTAACATTGGGAACATTCTGCCCGCATCTAATTTGTCTAAACCAGTCAGGATTTTAAATGTCTCTATAAGATCCCCCCTCATTCTTCTGAACTCCAGAGGATACAAGTTCAGTTGACCCAATCTTTCTTGATATGTCAGTCTGGCCATCCCAGGAATCAATCTAGTGAACCTTCGCTGCACTCCCTCAATAGCAAGAATGTCCTTCCTTAAGTTAGGAGACCCAAACTGCGCACAATACTCCAGGTGTGGCCTCACCAAGGCCCTGTACAACTGTAGCATCACCTCCCTACTCCTGTACTCAAATCCCCTTACTATGAAGGCCATCATTCCGTTTGCTTTCTTGACTGCCTGCTGCACTTGCATTCCCACCTTCAGTGACTGATGTACCATGATGACCAGGTCTCGTTGCACCTCCCCTTTCCCGAATCTGCCACCATTCAGGTAATAGTCCGCCTCTCTATTTTTACCACCAAAGTGGATAACCTCACATTTATCCACATTGTACTTCATCTGCCATACATTTGCCCATTCACCCAACCTGTCCAAGTCACTCTGTAGCCTCCTAGCATCCTCCTCATTGTTCACACTGCCTCCCAATTTAGTGTCATCCGCAAATTTGGAGATATTACATTTAATCCCTTCGTCCAAATCATTAATATATAATGTAAACAGCTGGGGTCCCAGCACCGAACCCTGCGGTACCCCGCTGGTCACTGCCTGCCATTCTGAAAAGTACCCATTTACTCCTACTCTTTGTTTCCTGTGTGCCAACCAGTTCTCAATCCACGTCAACACATTACCCCCAATCCCATGTGCTTTAACTTTGCTCACCAATCTCTTGTGTGGGACCTTGTCGAAGGCCTTCTGAAAGTCCAAATACACCACATCTACTGGTTCCCCCCTGTCCACCCTATTGGAAACATCCTCAAAAAATTCCAGAAGATTTGTCAAGCATGATTTCCCTTTCACAAATCCATGCTGACTTGGACCTATCATGTCACCACTTTCCAAATGGTCTGTTATGACATCTTTAATAATTGCTTCCATCATTTTACCCACCACCGATGTCAGGCTGACCGGTTTATAATTCCCTGCTTTCTCCCTCCCTCCTTTTTTAAAAAGGGGGGTTACATTGGCCACCCTGCACTCCATCGGAACTGATCCAGAGTCTAAGGAATGTTGGAAAATGATCGTCAATGCATCCACTATTTCCAAGGCCACCTCCTTAAGTACTCTGGGATGCAGACCATCAGGCCCTGGGGATTTTTCAGCCTTCAGTCCCATCAATTTCCCCAATACCTTTTCCCGACTAATAAGGATTTCCCTCAGCTCCTCCCTCTTACCAGATCCTCTGACCCCTTTTATTTCCGGCAGGTTGTGTGTGTCCTCCACAGTAAACACCGAACCAAAGTACTTGTTCAATTGATCTGCCATTTCCTTGTTCCCCATTACGACTTCCCCTGTTTCCGACTGCAGGGGACCTACGTTTGTTTTTACTAACCTCTTTCTTTTTACATATTTATAGAAGCTTTTGCAGTCCATTTTAATGTTCTCTGCAAGCTTCCTTTCATATTTTATTTTCCCTGCCCTAATCAAACCCTTCGTCCTCCTCTGCTGAGTTTTGAAGTTCTCCCAGTCCCCGGGTTTGCTGCTACTTCTGGCCAATTTGTATGCAACTTCCTTGGTTTTAATACTATCCCTGATTTCCCTTGTTAGCCATGGTTGAGCCACCTTCCCTTTTTTATTTTTACGCCAGACCGGGATGTACAATTGTTGTAGTTCATCCATGCGATCTCTAAATGTCTGCCATTGCCCTTCCACTGATAGCCCCTTAAATATCGCTTGCCAATTTAACCTCGCCAATTCACGCCTCATACCCTCAAAGTTGCCCTTATTTAAGTTCTGGACCATGGTCTCTGACTTAACTGTTTCCTTCTCCATCCTAATGTAGAACTCCACCATACTATGGTCACTCTTCCCCAGGGGGCCTCGTACCACAAGATTGCTGATTAGTCCTTCCTCATTACACAACACCCAGTCCAGGATGGCCTCCCCTCGAGTTGGTTCCTCAACATATTGGTTTAGGAAACCATCCCTTAAACACTCCAGGAAATCCTCCTCCACCGTATTGCTTCCAGTTTGAGTAGCCCAATCTATATGCATATTAAAGTCACCCATGATAACTGCCGTGCCTTTTTTGCACGCACCTCTGATTTCCTGTTTCATACCCTCCCCCACCTTACTACTGCTGTTTGGAGGTCTGTACACAACTCCCACTAACGTTTTCTGCCCTTTGGTGTTCTGCAGCTCAACCCATATTGATTCCACATCCTCCAAGCTGATGTCCTTCCTAGCTATTGCATTAATCTCCTCTTTAACCAGCAATGCTACCCCACCCCCTTTTCCTTTTATTCTATCCTTTCTGAATGTTGAATGACTCCAGCCAGTGGAGCATTTTCCCCCTGATTCCCATTGACTTCAGTTTTACTAGGGCTCCTTGATGCCAGACTCGGTCAAATGCTGCCTTGATGTCAAGGGCAGTCACTCTCACCTCACCTCTGAAATTCAGCTCCTTTGTCCATGTTTGGACCAAGGCTGTAATGAGGTTGGGAGCCGAGTGGTCTTGGCGGAACCCAAACTGGGCATCAGTGAGCAGGTTATTGGTGAGTAAGTGTCGCTTGATAGCACTGTCGATGACACCTTCCATCACTTTGCTGATGATTGAGAGTAGACTGATGGGGCGATAATTGGTCGGATTGGATTTGTCCTGTTTTTTGTGGACAGGACATACCTGGGCAGTTTTCCACATTGTCGGATAGATGCCAGTGTTGTAGCTGTACTGGAACTGTTTGCTACTTATTGGCAGGTTGTTGCTTTGCTGAGACAATAGGTAAGATGTGTCACAGGCTGCGAATTCACCCTCATCTACAGTTTGCAATGGCCAAAGGCTAAGTTGATTAACTAGACGAACACTGCACGAACAATGAGATATGATAAGGTGCATAAACAGCACTCAGAAGAAGCACAGGTGGACTCACATGAATAAGCACAGGAGGACTCAGAAGAAGAAGAACTCGGACGAATGCGTGGACTACCAGTGAACGACACCCAAGATCTGAGCTTGATCACCCCGAGGCCCTGAGCTCCACTCCCCAGATAAGGTTGTATGATTGTTTTGTCTGGTCAGCTATCGATGAAATTGATAAATAAAGTGTATTTTAAAATAATATCCTCTTTGTCTGTACAAAAGCAAAATACTGCGGATGCTGGAAATCTGAAATAAAAACAGAAAATGCTGGAAATACTCAGCAGGTCAGGCAGCATCTGTGGAGAGAGAAACAGAGTTAACGTTTCAGGTCGATGACCCGACTCTCCACAGATGCTGCCTGACCTGCTGAGTATTTCCAGCATTTTCTGTTTTTATTTCCTCTTTGTCTGTGGCTGGTCACTAACCATCAGGCCGAATCCAGAAATCTAAATTCTTACACCTCAGAGGAGTCATTGGCGTAAATCCAGGGTAAAATGGGTCTAATCTGCTGGAGTCCATGGAGTGCGGCCTTTAAAACGATAGTTCTAGCTGGTCATCCTCAGCAGCACACTGGGGAACAACCGGGTAAGGAAGGAAAGTGCTTGGCTCACTCACTTGTCTCTCAGATCACTCCACTGTGTATCTCATCAATCTTTTCCTCATATTTTCAAGAATGTCTCAAGCAGGAACCACTGAAACAATTAGCCAAACAAGGCAGCAGGGCACGGCACCTCGGCGCAGATCGTTACAGACTCCAAACTCCAGGTTTCTCTTGGAGGAAATGTGAGTAGAACAATGGTCCCAAATTCCTCAGCGTGCGATCCAGGTGGTGCCTAATTTATTTGGAGTAGGCAAGAGCAGACCCTATCCCCGATCCTTGGCCACAGCCACTTCAACTTTCTGTGCAAGGTGTCCAATCTGTTTGTTTCAAAAATTCAACCCTTCCTTCGAGGATCCAGGCTGCTTCCTCAGGACCCCACTTTCACCCATCGGGAGGCTGGCACACCCCATCTCACTCAGTGTAGGGAGTCCCCAACCCCTGGCTCTGCCCCCTGATGACATCTGCTTTGTAAGGGCTGGGCAGAGGTTCCTAACCTTATAAGATAAAAACCGGGTCTCCACTGTTTTCCAAAGGGATTCTGCCAGTCTTCCATTGGAGTTGCGGCAGAACCCCTGAAAATCTTTGGGCCCGATAAATAAATATTTTTTTCAATTTTGATGCAAATGAATGCACACAAGAATATCTCCCCTGGTTTTCTTCTAATCCGACAGAAGAATTTTCTGTTCCACTCTATCAATTCAGTTTATTGTTCTAGACATCTTCATTCCTTGCTTTCCTTATTCATGCACTTTTCCAGTGAGAATAAATCTCTTGAAGGTCTTGCCATAATTTTACCTACTCCACCATCCACCATCTCTCTTCTTTAAGAACCTGTAGCACCTTGCCTGATAAAACACACTTCTGCTTTTGTTTGGGTCATTGAAATTATCCATGATTAATATCATCCCATGCTCACCTTCTTGCTTAATACTTCAATATATAGAATTTAAAAAGAATTTCAGGACATCAATAATATTAAGGTACAGGTAATAATCTTATAAAAAGAAAGACTTGCATTTATATAGCACCTTTCACAACGTCCCAAAGTGCCTTACAGCAAATGAAGTACATTTTTCTAAATTTGCGGATGACACAAAAGGGGGGGGGATAGTCAATACTGAGGAGGACTGCAACAAATTACAGGAGGACATTAATAAACTTGCAGAATGGGCATATAATTGGCAAATGAAGTTCAACACAGATAAATGTGAGGTAGTACATTTTGGTCGGAAGAATAGGGAGGTCACTTATCACTTGGAGGGTGCGAGTCTAGGTTGGGTAGAGGAACAAAGGGATCTCGGAGTACAAATACACAAACCATTAAAAGTTGCAACACAGGTTAGCAAGGACATAAAAAAAGCAAACCAAGCACTAGGGTTTATTTCTAAAGGTATAGAATTGAAAAGTAGGGAAGTTATGCTAAACCTGTATCGAACCTTGGTTAGACCACACTTGGAGTACTGTGTAGAATTCTGGTCGCCATATTATGAAAAGGATATGGAGGCATTGGAGAGGGTGCAGAGAAGATTTACAAGGATGATACCAGAAATGCGAGGGTATACGCATCAGGAAAGGATGAACAGGCTGGGTCTCTTTTCTCTTGAAAAAAGAAGGCTGAGGGGTGACCTAATAAAGGTCTTTAAAATTATGAAAAATATTGATAGACTGGATACAGAGAGAGTGTTTCCACTTGTGGGGAAGAGCATAACTAGAGGCCATCAATATAAGATAGTCATCAAGAAATTCAATAAGGAATTCAGAAGAAACTTCTTTACCCAAAGAGTGGTGAGAATGTGGAATTCGCTACCACGGGGAGTGGTTGAAGTGAATAGTATAGATGCATTTAAGGGGAGGCTAGACAAGCATATGAGGGAGAAGGGAATAGAGGGTTATGCTGATAGATTTAGATGAGGAAAGATGTGAGGAGGCTCGTGTGGAGCATAAACGCCGGCATTGACTGGTTGGGCCGAATGGCCTGTTTCTGTGCCATATATCCTATGTAATCCTATGCAATCCTATGACCTAACCAGGTCAGGAAAGGTGGGTACAGTTGCACATTCACCTGCATCCTGCTGTGAGCATCACCCTCTCACTCTGCCTTGTCAAGCTTACTCCATCACATTACTTCTCACACCCACTTACCTTGCAAGTGCACCCACCCTTCTCTTCCTATGCACTTCCCCATCTATCCATCCACCACTGCCACTCACCCTGATCCTTATGCAATTTCATGCCTCTCCCTGATAGACACCCTCACCAAATGCACGCTATCCATCGGGTAAACACATGCCATTACAGGTCACTCATAGACCTGTTCTTTGCCCCATCTCAGGAGAAGAGAGCACTGAACACTATAGAGCGGGAGAGAACTGGAGGTGGTCCTCCACAAATTTCCCAGCTAACAGCTGCAGAAGATGAAGCACTAAAGATCAGTGGTGTTTCAGCATCGTTGGCCATCAGAGCTGGGGAAATGGGGAGATGAGGATCTCCCAGCTACCTGGTGTCACAATTCATAGAATAGAATCATAGAAATTTACAGCACAGAAGGAGCCCATTCAGCCCATCTTGTCCGTGCCAGAAGACAAAGAGCTATCCAGCCTAATCCCACTTTCCAGCCCTTGGTCCGTAGCCTTGTAGGTTACGGCACTTCGAGTGCATACCCAAGTACTTTTTAAATGTGATGAGGGTTCCTGCCTCTACCACCCTTTCAGGCAGTGAGTTCCAGACCCCCACCACCCTCTGGGTGAAAACATTTCTCCTCAAATCCCCTCTAAACCTCCGACCAATTATTTTAAATCTATGCCCCCTGGTTATTGACCCCTCTGCTAAGGGAAATAGATCCTTCCTATCCACTCTATCTAGGCCCCTCATAATTTTATACACCTCAATTAGGTCTCCCCTCAGCCTCCTCTGTTCCAAAGAAAACAACCCCAGCCTATCCAATCTTTCCTCATAGCTAAAATTCCCCAGCCCAGGCAATACCCTCGTAAATCTCCTCTGCACCCCCTTTGGTGCAATCACATCCTTCCTGTAATGCGGTGACCAGAGTTGTATGCAGTATTCTAGCTGCAGCCTAACTAGTGTTTTATACAGTTGAAGCATAACCTCCCTGCTCATATATTCTAAGTCTCGACTAATAAAGGCAAGTATCCCATATGCCTTCTTAACCACCTTATCTACCTGTCATGCTACCTTCAGGGATCTGTGGACATGCACTCCAAGGTCCCTCTGATCTTCTGCACTTCTCAGTGTCCTACAATTTATAGTGTATTCCCTTGCCTTGTTAGCCCTCCCCAAATGCATTACCTCACCCTTCTCCATATTGAATTCCATTTGCCGCTGTTCTGCCCACCTGACCAGTCCATTGATATCTTCCTGCAGTCTGCAGCTTTCTTCTTCATTATCAACCACACAGCCAATTTTTGTATCATCTGCAAACTTCTTAATCATACTTCCTACATTCAAGTCCAAATCATTGATATATACCACAAAAAACAAAGGACCGAGTACTGAGCCCTGCGGAACCCCACTGGAAACAGCCTTGCAGTCACAAAAACACCCTTCGACCATTACCCTTTGTTTCCTGCCTCTGAGCCAATTTTGGATCCAACTTGCCACTTTGCCTTGAACCCATGGGCTTTTACTTTCGTGTCCAGTCTGCCATGTGAGACCTTATCAAAAGCCTTGCTAAAATCTATATAGACTACATCAAATGCACTACCCTCATCGACCCTCCTTGTTACCTCCTCATTAAATATCAGCGACCCACAACGTGTCATACAACACTCAGTCATGCTGACTTGATTTCAACACCAAGTGAAATGTGATCATCTTCATAATGATAAGTTGCAACATACTTACCTTTCCAGTACTAATTCATATATTTTCTCTCCTACAGGGTCTTCACACATGCAGAAGGAGTCCATGGACCTCGTGGACAACAAATCCTCAGAGGAGCTGATTGCTTCTGAAGGTGCACCATCGCAGGACTGGTTACAATGCACCAGCTCAGAAACCCGCACTTCTGTGGGACCAGTTAGACAGATAGTTGGTCTAACTGGTATCACCTAGTGACTCACACTTCACAAGTGAGCAAGAGCAGATGGTGGTGGCAGAGACGGCAGTAGAGAGCCCGCGTCGGAAGGCACAGCCCTCGCCAAGCTCTGCTCAGTTGGACACAGACACTGTACCCCGGTGGCCATCGATGAAAAGGATAATCATTGAGTAGCAACAGAGAATGTGCGATGTACTGACAGGCCTTCCAAGCACACTGACCACGATTGCAGTGAGAATGGAGCGCTCCGCAACGAGCATGATGTCGCAGGGCATTGCGAAAATGTGTTCTTGCATGGATAGAATGGCCAACTCTGTGGAACATCAAATGCTTCAATCAAATGAATTCATGCATGCCTTGACTACAGCCATGCACACTCTGGATGTCAACATGTCTGTTGCCTTAAATAGGATGACAGATACCTTAGCCTTGCCCTTACAGCGCTGCACGGATCTCCAGCAGAGTGATATCAGTGAAATGCGGCTGGCCCATGAGAGGGATGATGACGAAAGGGGACATGGAATTGGGGACTCAAAGTGCTTCCACTTCTCACCCATTGCCCCCCCACCCCCCAACCCCCCCTGCCCCAACCCGCCCCAGTCAGTAGCCCACATGCTGCCTCATGTCCCGATGGCCGAGTCTGCCCCTGCACAGGTACAGGTGGAGCAGTCTTTGGCGAGGCCCCTCATGGGCTCTAAAACCCAGAGGTTGTCACCCAAGAGCATCTCCTAGTCAGAGCAGGGATCGGAGCAGCCTGCCTCTACCTCTGCTGAAGCCACAGGGGTTGCCTCACATAGGAGCGGTATGAAAAGGAAGAGTAAAGCTTTGTAGTTGCACAAGGCTATGCACATGGGTGTAGAGAAAATGTTATATTGTGAAGTTTCCGTTCTTTAGTAGAATCATCGTTATATTTAGAAGTGCTGTAATATTGCTCCAATTGAGTGATTACCATATGTTAATAGGCAACCCGCCTCTCCCAAAGGGGTTGCGCGCAACCAGTCTATCGTGCTCCAGTTAAACGCGGAAGTCAGCGGGTTGGAGCCGAGCTTTCCGACACGCTCACATATTTGCCGGATTTAACCCTCCCACCCACACCCAAACCTACGCACTCCTCTAAGTTAAAATTCCCCCCATTAACTTCTCTTTCCACAGATGCTGCCTGACCTGTTGAGTGTTTCCAGCATTTTCTGTTTTGATTTCAGATTTCCAGCATCTGCAGTATTTTGCTTTCGTCACTCATACCTAACCCTGTTCATACAATGTACAGCACTTTACACCTCTTCCCTGCATTTCCAAATCTATTAAGCCCATTAGCTGCCTCTTTGTGACAGTAAGTCAGTAGATGTGAAATCTTGATTTCTTCCTTGTGCTTCCCTCTTTTCTTAGCTTGCTGTATATTCTACACCAGGGGTTTCTCCAGCCTGAACCTGTTGGTTGGGTCACATCCGGACCATTAAGCTATCTTTCTCCTTCCAATGCTATTGACCTGCTGAGCATTTCCTACACTTTGTCGTTATTATAAACTGGGGTTGGTGCCAGACTGGAAATTATCGTGAGTCAACAATTAACTATTGCACATAAAAAGACAAACATTACACCAGAAGCTTTGCTTAGAAAGCAGGATAAGGAGAGTAAGAGCTAACAACAAAAATTATATTTGTTCAAGGGACATTGACTACAAGAGAATGTGTTGGTCCACCCTTTTCATGTTTCATGGAATCATAGACCTGCTGAGTATTTCCAGCATTATCTGTTTTTATTTCAGATTTCCAGCATCCGCAATATTTTGCTTTTGTATCTTCTTAAAGGAATGAGCAGATTCATAATTCAAAATGCCAAATCTGAGTCTCTTCAAAATATGCTCAAATTAGTGAAGCTCTTCTAACTGTGGCTTTGTAATCAGTTCAGCCTTTATCTCAGTGATCAGACCCTGGGTCACTAGCTACATATGATGTTGTTACTCACTCGTCACGGTAACATTCATCGTAGTCTGGAGAAGAGGGGGAAGGAAAGGGACTTTAGGTTGTGTAGAATTGTAGTTATCTATAATATAGTTGGGGGAATCAGATTCCTGTTAAAGGAAATTTCCAGTTTGAAGTATAGGTATCTTCTTTTTCTTATTTTATAACCACTAATGTGGTAAACGATGTAAAATCCCCAAATTCTCCCTTTACAACAGAAATAAACTTTGATTGTTGCCCTTCAGAAAGACGTTTAAAAAAAAGTGTTGTAAAATGAACCTCCATGTAACTGTTAAAATTCTATTTGAATGAACCCTCGCAATATTAGGTCAGGTGCGCCGCAATAAAAATATCAGTGGTGTCAAATTTCACAATACCTTATGTGTGAAAGAAAAAACATTCTCTAAAATATTATTTTCATGTGAGCTTTTCTTTTTGTTTTTCTATTCGACACCTGAAGCTTGGTAAGGAGGACACACGTGACCTGTTCCCAGGCTGCTGCCTGAACCACCCAAAGACCACCCAGTTGTGACTCTGCCCTCCCCCTCTCACCCAAAGCATATAGAAACATAGAAACATAGAACAGTACAGCACAGTACAGGCCCTTCGGCCCTCGATGTTGTGCCGAGCATTGTCCGAGACCAAGATCAAGCTATCACACTCCCTATCACTCTGGTGTGCTCCATGTGCTTATCCAATAACCGCTTGAAAGTTCCTAAAGTGTCCGACTCCACTATCACAGCAGGCAGTCCATTCCACACCCCAACCACTCTCTGAGTAAAGAATCTACCTCGGACATCCCTTCTATATCTCCCCCCATGCACCTTATAGTTATGCCCCCTTGTAACAGCTGCCTCTACCCGAGGAAATAGTCTCTGAACATCCACTCTATCTATCCCCCTCATCATCTTATAAACCTCTATTAAGTCGCCTCTCATCCTCCTCCGCTCTAAAGAGAAAAGCCCCAACTCCCTCAATCTTTCCTCATAAGACCTCCCCCCCAAACCAGGCAGCATCCTGGTAAATCTCCTTTGCACTCTTTCCAATGCTTCCACGTCCTTCCTATAGTGAGGTGACCAGAACTGCACACAATATTCCAAATGTGGTCTCACCAAGGTCCTGTACAGTTGCAGCATAACCTCACGGTTCTTAAACTCAAACCCTCTGTTAATAAACGCCAACACACCATAGGCCTTCTTTACTGCTCTATCCACTTGAGTGGCAACCTTCAGAGATCTGTGGATATGAACCCCCAGATCCCTCTGCTCCTCCACGTTCCTCAGAACCCTGCCGTTGACCCTGTAATCCTTATTCAAATTTGCCCTACCAAAATGAATCACCTCGCACTTATCAGGGTTAAATTCCATCTGCCATTTTTCGGCCCAGCTCTGCATCCTATCAATGTCTCTTTGCAGCCTACAACAGCCCTCCACCTCATCCACTGCTCCACCAATCTTGGTGTCATCAGCAAATTTACTGATCCACCCTTCAGTCCCCTACTCCAAGTCATTGATAAAAATCACAAACAGCAGAGGACCCAGCACCGACCCCTGTGGCACACCGCTGGTAACTGGTCTCCAGTCCGAAAATGTTCCATCCACCACCACCCTCTGCCTTCTATGAGATAAAATTGAGAGGTCGCACAACACCAGGATATAGTCCAACAGTTTTATTTGAAATCACAAGCTTTCGGAGCTATCGATTGCTCCTTCCTCAGGTGAAGTAAATTAGATACAGAATCGCCAAAGCATATATAGATAGAGAACAAAGCATGTGTACCTTACAATTGCAGACCACTAAATTAAATCATCCTGACTATCTGCCGAGGTGTGATAAAGTTAATTAAGTCAGCCAGGAAGGTACCACATCTATGAGATAGCCAGTTACTTATCCAATCGGCCAAATTTCCCTCTATCCCACAACTCCTTACTTTCTTCATGAGCCGACCAAGGGGAACCTTATCAAACGCCTTACTAAAATCCATGTATACGACATCAACTGCTCTACCTTCATCTACACACTTAGTTACCTCCTCAAAGAATTCAATCAAATTTGTTAGGCAAGACTTACCCTTCACGAATCCGTGTTGACTTTCCCTGATTAAGTTGCCCCTTTCCAAATGGTCATAAATCCTATCCCTCAGGACCTTTTCCATTATCTTACCAACCACCGAAGTAAGACTAACCGGCCTATAATTACCAGGGTCATTCCTATTTCCTTTCTTGAAGAGAGGAACAACATTCGCCACTCTCCAGTCCTCTGGCACCATTCCCGTGGACAGTGAGGACCCAAAGATCAAAGCCAGAGGCTCTGCAATCTCCTCCCTTGCCTCCCAAAGAATCCTAGGATATATCCCATCTGGTCCAGGGGACTTATCGACCCTCAGGTTCTTCAAAATTGCTAAAACATCTTCCCTCAGAACATCTACCACCTCCAGCCTATCCACCTTTATCACACTCTCATCCTCAAGAACATGGCCCCTCTCCTCAGTGAACACTGACGAAAAGTATTCATTCATCACCTCTCCTATCTCTTCTGACTCCATGCACAAGTTCCCACTACTGTGCTTGACCGGCCCTACCCTCACCCTGGTCATTCTTTTATTTCTCACATAAGAGTAAAAGGCCTTGGGGTTTTTCTTGATCCGACCTGCCAAGGACTTCTCATGCCCCCTCCTAGCTCTCCTAAGCTCTTTTTTTAGCTCATTCCTTGCTACCTTGTACCCCTCAATCGACCCAACTGAACCTTGTTTTCTCATCCTTACATACGCTTCCTTTTTCCTCTTGACTAGACATTCAACCTCTTTTGTGAACCATGGTTCTCTCACTCGGCCATTTCCTCCCTGCCTGACAGGGACATACCTATCAAGGACACGCAGTAATTGCTCCATGAAAAAGCTCCACTTTTTGTTTGTGCCTTTCCCTGATAGTTTCTGTTCCCATCTTATACTCCCTAATTCTTGCCTAATCGCATCATAATTACCCCTCCCCCAATTATAAACCGTGCCCTGCCGTATGGCCCTATCCCTCTCCATTGCAATAGTGAAAGTTACCGAATTGTGGTCACTATCTCCAAAGTGCTCTCCCACATACAAATCAAACACTTGGCCCGGTTCATTACCCAGTACCAAATCCAACGTGGCCCCAGCTCTTGTCGGCCTATCCACATATTGTGTCAGGAAACCCTCCTGCACACACTGTGCAAAAACTATCCCATCCGAACTGTTTGACCTATAAAGGTTCCAATCAATATTTGGAAAGTTGAAGTCACCCATGACAACTACTCTGTGACCTCCACACCTATTCATAATCTGCTTTGCAATTTCTTCCTCCACATCTCTATTACTATTTGGGGGCCTGTAGAAAACTCCTAACAACGTGACCGCTCCTTTCCTATTTCTAACTTCAGCCCATATTACCTCAGACGGCAGATCCCCCTCGAACTGCCTTTCTGCCGCTGTTAAACTATCCTTGATTAACAATGCTACTCCTCCACCTTTCTTACCAACTTCCCTACTCTTACTGAAACATCTATACCCCGGAACTTCCAACAACCATTCCTGTCCCTGTTCTAACCATGTCTCCGTAATGGCCACCACATCGTAGTCCCAAGTACCAATCCACGCTCCAAGTTCTCCTACCTTATTCCGGATGCTCCTTGCATTGAAGTAGACACACTTCAAGCCATCTTCCTGTCTGCCGGTACATTCCTGCGACCTTGATACCCTCCTCAGTACCTCCCTACACTCACATATAATGATATACAATCCTGCTGTGGCACCATGAAAGTGGATGAAACCAGGCTGCTTATTGTCAGTGATTAGCCTGATGATTGGGTCAATCTGGTCTCCTATGTACCTTGGCAATGTGCTGGGAGTGATGAAGAACCAGAATGGCTATGCAGTGACGGTCCTGTAGAGGGACCTGTTGTCGAGCCCAGGGAGTATGGGGGTTACTCCTGGCTCATCTGCGCAGTGTATAATTAGATCCCAGATCCCCAGATCTTGTTGTCTATGATATGCCCATCTTCAACAGATGCCTCATAGTTAACCAAACTTTTTGTTCCTGAAAAGCTGATGGGTTTGAAAGAATCTTTTTATTGGTTTACTTTGGACTATTTATGAGTGTTGGGTTTTTACAACAAGACTCTTCCAGAAGGCAAAAAACAAATATTTCATGCACAGCACAATATATGGATGCAGAATATTACAAAGTTATGATCGGAACAACCACTGTAGTAATTCATCCCATAGCTGTCTGAGATAAAGAACAAACTTGCATTTATATAGTACTTTAACAAGAATCTGACCCCTGTGAATGGGGACAGCTGTCTTCTTAAAGGACAGAAAATGCTGGAAATACTCCACAGATCAGGCAGCATCTGTGGAGAGAGAAACAAAATTAACAAAGAACTGATGAAAGGTTATCAAAATGAAACGTTAACTCTGTTTCTCTCTCCACAGATGCTGCCTGACCTGCTGAGTATTTCCAATGTTTTCTGTTTTTATTTTGGATTTCCAGCATCTGCAGTATTTTGCTTTTATATCTTCTTAAAGGAATGAGCAGATTCATAATTCAAAATGCCAAATCTGAGTCTCTTCAAAATATGCTCAAATTAGTGAAGCTCTTCTAACTGTGGCTTTGTAATCAGTTTAGCCTTTATCTCAGTGATCAGACCCCGGGTCACTAGCTACATATGATGTTGTTACTCACTCGTCACGGTAACATTCATCGTAGTCTGGAGAAGAGGGGGAAGGAAAGGGACTTTAGGTTGTGTAGAATTGTAGTTATCTATAATATAGTTGGGGGAATCAGATTCCTGTTAAAGGAAATTTCCAGTTTGAAGTATAGGTATCTTCTTTTTCTTATTTTATAACCACTAATGTGGTAAACGATGTAAAATCCCCAAATTCTCCCTTTACAACAGAAATAAACTTTGATTGCTGCCCTTCAGAAAGACGTTTAAAAAAAAGTGTTGCAAAATGAACCTCCATGTAACTGTTAAAATTCTATTTGAATGAACCCTCGCAATATTAGGTCAGGTTGCCCCAATAAAAATGTCAGTGGTGTGAAATTTCACAATACTGTACCTTATGTGTGAAAGAAAAAACATTCTCTAAAATATTATTTTCATGTGCGCTTTTCTTTTTGTTTTTCTATCGATACCTGAAGCTTGGTAAGGAGGACACACGTGACCTGTTCCCAGGCTGCTGCCTGAACCACCCAAAGACCACCCAGTTGTGACTCTGCCCTCCCCCTCTCACCCAAAGCATATAATGATATACAATCCTGCTGTGGCACCATGAAAGTGGATGAAACCAGGCTGCTTATTGTCAGTGATTAGCCTGATGATTGGGTCAATCTGGTCTCCTATGTACCTTGGCAATGTGCTGGGAGTGATGAAGAACCAGAATGGCTATGCAGTGACGGTCCTGTAGAGGGACCAGTTGTCGAGCCCAGGGAGTATGAGGGTTACTCCTGGCTCATCTGCGCAGTGTATAATTAGATCCCAGATCCCCAGATCTTGTTGTCTATGATATGCCCATCTTCAACAGATGCCTCATAGTTAACCAAACTTTTTGTTCCTGAAAAGCTGATGGGTTTGAAAGAATCTTTTTATTGGTTTACTTTGGACTATTTGTGAGTGTTGGGTTTTTACAACAAGACTTCCAGAAGGCAAAAAACAAATATTTCATGCACAGCACAATATATGGATGCAGAATATTACAAAGTTATGATCGGAACAACCGCTGTAGTAATTCATCCCATAGCTGTCTGAAATAAAGAATAAACTTGCATTTATATAGTACTTTAACAAGAATCTGACTCCCCCAAATATGATTATAGATATCTGCATTTTCAACAGAACCGAAAGTTCCACAAGCAATGAGATAATGACCAGATAATCTGTTTATTTAGTGATGTTGGTTGAGGGATAAATATTGGCCAGGACACCAGGGAGAACTCCAGTTCCTTGAATACTGTCATGTGATCATTTACATACACCTGAGAGGGAAGACTTTGGTTTAACATCTCATCCAAAAATGACACCTCCGATAGTGCAGCACTCCCTCAGTACTGCATTGATTTTGTGCTCAAGTCCCTGGAGTGTGGCTTGAAACAACAACTCAGTGCAACCACCTGAACCACAGCTGACACTTCTCTGGAGCTGGAATATTCCTCGAGAAGATCATCTTAGGTCTTCACATATGCCCACTAGATGCATCTTGACACACCAGGTTTATTTATCTCATACATAAGAACATAAGAATATAAGAAATAGGAGCAGGAGTAGACCATTTGGCCCTCCGAACCAGCCCCACCATTCAATAAGATCATGGCTGATCTTCTACCTCATCTCCACTTTCCTGCACTATCCCCATATCCCTTGATTCCCTTAATATCCAAAAATCTATCAATCTCTGTCTTGAATATACTCAATGACTGAGCCTCCGCAGCCCTCTGGGGTAGAGAATTCCAAAGATTCACCACACTCTGAGTGAAGAAATTTCTCCTCATCTCAGTCCTAAATAGCCGAACCCTTATTCTGAGACTGTGACCCCTGGTTAAAGACTCCCCAGTCAGGGGAAACATCCTCCCTGCATCCACCCTATCAAGCCCTGTACGAATTTTGTATGCTTCAATGAGATCACCTCTCATTCTTCTAAACTCTAGAGAATATAGGCCTAGTCGACTCAATCTGTCCTCATAGGACAATCCCCTCATCCCAGGAACCAGTCTGGTGAACCTTCGTTGCACTCCCTCTATGGCAAGTATATCCTTCCTTAGGTAAGGAGACAAAAACTGTACACAATACTCCAGGTGTGGTCTCACCAGGGCCCTATATAATTGCAGTCCCCTTTAGAGAATACAATGTACTCATTGTACATTTTAACTTCACAATATTTCTAGTACAATATAGTATGGAGGCAGTTTGTTATGTAGTGTATAATGGTTTATACTGTGTACATATTTCAGAGGGTATTATCTATATATTTTTTATATAGTTCACACAATATCAGTCTATATTGTAGATATCTGTAGAGCCTAAATTATAAGTGTTCCCAGTGATCTGCCATATTTTTCATGCAGCCTATCTGTCCCCTTTAAACAATGCAATCATTTATAGAATAAATAGACCTGGCACATGAGACACAAGCTCCAAAGTCCATCTTGTATTATTTTTGGTTGGATCATGTTTAGAAACATGGGGGTAGATTTCAAACATGCCGCCCGGGTGTAAAACTGGCGTTGCAGATTGGCTACCTGCTGCAGAAACCACCCGATTTTCACTTCCAATTACCAGCTGTGATTTTAATATTAGCAAACAGAGATAAAGAAATAAGAAAAAGAAAGACTTGCTTTTATATAGCGCCTTTCATGACCTCAGGATGTCGCAAAGCGCTGAGATCGTGAAAGGTGCTATATAAATGCAAATCTTGCAAGGGGGTCCCAAACTTTTTTTGTCAAAATAAGTATTGGGCCAGAAATTCGGCTCCCTGGCTTCTCGCGGGTGCAAGGATCGCGCGCGCACCTACCTACCGCGCCTGCCGTTGACCTCTGGGCCCACTGGGACTTCGGCTCCTGGGCCTCCTCCAGTGCAGTGCTTGTGTATCCCAGGGGCGTAGTTAGTGCGATGCGTCCCCTGGGATCACGTGGGCCATGGAGAGCCAATGGCAGCAGACCATCTTTCATTCATAGATTTGACAGGAAGACCTGTCAAATCTATGAATACAGATCAGCCCCAAAACATCCCTAAAACTACAAATATATTTTTTTAAAAACATCACATTTTTAAAATAACTATAAATTACATTAATTAACTATTTTAAACAAAAATTTTAATTTTTGAAAAAATTAATTACATTTTTAATGGGGCTAAAACTAAACTTACCTTTCTTTAAAGTAATTAAAAAAGATAAATCTGTGAAAAAAATGTTTAAATTTTAATAAAATCAACACTTACCTTGTTAAATGAAGGCCTTGCGCATCCTTTTTAAAAGTGTATCTTCTCCATGCTCACCTTCACGGAGGAACCTGTAAAAACATCCGAAGTGCGAGGCGAATGCGCTGGCCCTCCGGCGTGCACGTTTGACCTCTGAACCCCTTTCCTCAGGGGAACGGAAGTGCCGATTTCCCACACATGCGCAGTGCATGCAAGAAACCGGCACTTTCGTTCCGTCCACGGGTGAGTACACGGTGCGTACTCACCCGACAACAGCCGAATTTCTGCCCCATTATCGCTTGTGAGGAATTGGGTCTAAAATACTATGAAACATAAACATACAGACTAGTCACTAATGTATCTCAGTAGTTGCATCTTCGATATTTGTCTTTTGTGTTTTGAGTAAAAACCATTGTGATTCATAATTTGAAGAGTTGATTATCACAAAGGATAGCATTTTCTTCTGAGCTGCAATATCTCCAAACTGAACAGATATACAGGCTTCCTGACTTCTTGCTCCTGGCAAAGAGCAGGGCTTGAGGAAGCATTGTTTGGGAAATTGTGGGTTCATATTGCCCAGTCTTCCATCCATTAAGTTAATGGGACAGAAATCAGTCACTATGGACCTGTGATTTCCCAACCAGTGCTCCCTGCAAGCACCACTCCTCACCGGGAGTGCCCAATCAAGGAATCCTCTTAGATGTCTTCAGAACTAACATGATTAGATAACATCATTGAACCTACTGTTATAATTTGGACAATCTAACAACTCCCTCTGTTCAAGTTCACAGTAAAAGATAGCTTCTGGAAGTAGGTTCCCATCTTTTTTTTAATTCGTTTCTGGGATGTGGGCGTCGCTGGCAATGCCAGCATTTATTGCCCATCCCTAATTGCCCATGAGAAGGTGGTGGTGAGCCGCTTTCTTGAACCGCTGCAGTCCGTGTGGTGAAGGTACTCCCCCAGTGCTGTTAGGGAGGGAGTTCCAGGATTTTGACCCAGCAACAATGAAGGATCGGCGATATACTTCTAAGTCAGGATGGTGTGTGACTTGGAGGGGAACTTGGAGGTGGTGGTGTTCCCATGTGCCTGCTGTCCTTGTCCTTCTAGGTGGAAGAGGTCACGGGTTTGGGAGGTGCTGCTGAAGAAGCCTTGGCGAGTTGCTGCTGTGCATCTTATAGATGGTACACACTGCAGCCACGGTACGCCGGTGGTGGAGGGAGAGAATGTTTAAGGTGGTGGATGGGGTGCCGATCAAATGGGCTGCTTTGTCCTGGATGGTGTCAAGCATATTGGGTGTTGTTGCAGCTGCACTCATCCAGGCAAGTGGAGAGTATTCCATCACACTCCTTACTTGTGCCTTGTAGATGGTGGAAAGGCTTTGGGGTGTCAGGAGGTGAGACACTCGCCGCAGAATACCTAGCCTTTACCTGCTCTTGTTGCCACAGTATTTATGTGGCTGGTCCAGTTAAGTTTCTGGACAATGGTGACCCCCAGGATATTGATGGTGGGGGATTCGGCGATGGTAATGCCGTTGAATGTAATGGGGAGGTGGTTAGACTCTCGCTTGTTGGAGATAGTCATTGTCTGGCACTTGTGTGGCGCGAATGTTACCTACCACTTATCAGCCCAAGCCTGAACGTCGCCCAGGTCTTGTTGCATGCGGGCATGGACTGCTTCATTATCTGAGGAGTTGTGAATGGCGCTGAACACTATGCAGTCATCAGCAAACATCCCCATTTCTGACCTTATGTTGGAGGGAAGGTCATTGATGAAGCAGCTGAAGATGATTGGGCCTAGGACACTGTCCTGAGGAACTCCTGCAGCGATGTCCTGGGACTGTGATGATTGACCTTCAATCACCACAACCATCTTTCTTTGTGCTAGGTATGACTCCAGCCAGTGGAGTGTTTTCCCCCTGATTCCCATTGACTTCAGCTTTACTAGGGCTCCTTGATCAAATGCTGCCTTGATGTCAAGGGCAGTCACTCTCCCATGATCTGAAACTTACAACCATACACATTGCGTGGATTGCGCGGATTACCAATTGTTCTTTTACTCTGGTCTTTCACAGCTCACACTCTGAAAGATGGAAAACACCACAATGTCAGACTATACTCTTCAGGTTAGGACTAATGGTCAAATTTATTTACAACAATTATGATTCCACAGAAGCAAACATGCACCAAATAATCAGCAATGTAATGTGTTTCTTGCACAAGACTTAAAACTGTTTTCAAAATAGTAAAATGTCCAATTCTTTTGTGTTCTGTTCAGAATCTTTTAATTGAGTCTTTGATGAACATCGAGATGCTCCAGCCTCACAGAACCCTTCCTAGTGCCAGTGTTTAGACACGGGCCTGTAAGTTGGGAACTGAACATCGTTCGACTGCTCTTCAGGTATACCCATGACTTTGCTTGAAGAGGAAATTGACTTATTTGAAGAACACCCCACATCAAAGTAGTCCTTTACCTTTAAGCTTGCTATTTACTTTACCATTTAGACAGATAGTGAACAGCAGTCTCTTGATTTTGGTTTTCTTCTGACTGGCATATCAAATAGTTTTATGCAAACAGCCCTAGAGTATGAAAAAGACATCTGCAAATTATGCCTTTGTTTAAAATTTCAAAGACATGAGGGAATTTCTGAAACAATTGAAGTAGGAATATGTGTAATTCAAGAAAAGACTGCCTGCTTCCCCCGAAAACTAAAAGCTATCACTAAATAGATTTGTCTATTTTGTTACTATAGAATGCGCATTGAAAATGCATGTTTGCACCAAATTGCTATTATTTTAATTTAATGACTTGCCTACCAGTAGTTTCAACAGAACATAAGGTGAGGTGTCAGATATGATACCTATTTGACACTGAGCTCAGCTTCTGGCCCCATATCCTCTCCAGCAGAAAGCCTACTTCCACCTCCTTAATATTAGCCCGTCTTTGCCCCTGCCTCAGCCTATCTGCGACTGAAACTCTCATCCATGCGTTTATTATCTTCAGACTTGACTTTTCCCATGCTTTCTGGATGGCCTCCTATCTTCCACCCTCCATACACTTCAGTTCACCTTATAATCTGCTGCTCATACCCAACTCGCACCAAGTCCTGCTCAATCATCACCCCTGTGCTCGCTTACCTCATAACTGCTTCCACCTCAGTCGTGTGGCTAATGGAAGTGATTCTAGTCTCCTCATACTTTAGGCGGGAAACGATGGAGAACTGGAATTCTTGTCTGCAGCCAGTGGCAGCTGGAATCACTCCCATTAGTAGCAGGACTCGGGGAGTAGCGGAGCTGAGAGGAGAGGGAAATGGGGAAAAGGATAGCAATAAAGGGGGAGGGAAGGGGGGACATGCACAACAATGAAGGAGAAAAGAAAGTATTAAATAAATAGGACAGGGAGACAGGGCCAGGCGCAGGCCCAGTCACTCATCACAAGGTCAGTCCCTCATCACTGGCCCAGTCCCTCATCACAGGCCCAGTCCCTCATCACAGGCCCAGTCCCTCATCACAAGGTCAGTCCCTCATCACAGGCCCAGTCCCTCATCACAGGCCCAGTCCCTCATCACAGGCCCAGTCCCTCATCACAGGCCCAGTCCCTCATCACAAGGTCAGTCCCTCATCACAAGCCCAGTCCCTCATCACAGGCCCAGTCCCTCATCACAGGCCCAGTCCCTCATCACAGGACCAGTCCCTCATCACAGGCCCAGTCCCTCATCACAAGGTCAGTCCCTCATCACGGGCCCAGTCCCTCATCACAAGGTCAATCCCTCATCACAAGGTCAGTCCCTCATCACAAGCCCAGTCCCTCATCACAAGGTCAGTCCCTCATCACAGGCCCAGTCCCTCATCACAAGGTCAGTCCCTCATCACAGGCCCAGTCCCTCATCACAAGGTCAGTCCCTCATCACAAGGTCAGTCCCTCATCACAGGCCCAGTCCCTCATCACAAGGTCAGTCCCTCATCACAAGCCCAGTCCCTCATCACAAGGTCAGTCCCTCATCACAAGCCCAGTCCCTCATCACAAGGTAAGTCCCTCATCACAGACCCAGTCCCTCATCACAGGCCCAGTCCCTCATCACAAGCCCAGTCCCTCATCACAAGGCCCAATCCCTCATCACAAGCCCAGTCCCTCATCACAAGGCCCAGTCCCTCATCACAAGCCCAGTCTCTCATCACAAGGTCAGTCCCTCATCACAGGCCCAGTCCCTCATCACAAGGTCAGTCCCTCATCACAGGCCAAGTCCCTCATCACAAGCCCAGTCCCTCATCACAAGCCCAGTCCCTCATCACAAGGTCAGTCCCTCATCACAGGCCCAGTCCCTCATCACAAGCCCAGTCCCTCATCACAAGGTCAGTCCCTCATCACAAGCCCAGTCCCTCATCACAAGGTCAGTCCCTCATCACAAACCCAGTCCCTCATCACAAGGTCAGTCCCTCATCACAAGGTCAGTCCCTCATCACAGGCCCAGTCCCTCATCACAAGGTCAGTCCCTCATCACAAAGCCAGTCCCTCATCACAAGGTCAGTCCCTCATCACAAGCCCAGTCTCTCATCACAGGCCCAGTCCCTCATCACAAGGCCCAGTCCCTCATCACAAGGTCAGTCCCTCATCACAAGGTCAGTCCCTCATCACAGGCCCAGTCCCTCATCACAGGCCCAGTCCCTCATCACAAGCCCAGTCCCTCATCACAAGGTCAGTCCCTCATCACAGGCCCAGTCCCTCATCACAGGCCCAGTCCCTCATCACAGGCCAAGTCCCTCATCACAAGGTCAGTCCCTCATCACAAACCCAGTCCCTCATCACAAGGTCAGTCCCTCATCACAAGGCCCAGTCCCTCATCACAAGGTCAGTCCCTCATCACAAGGTCAGTCCCTCATCACAGGCCCAGTCCCTCATCACAGGCCCAGTCCCTCATCACAGACCCAGTCCCTCATCACAAGGTCAGTCCCTCATCACAGGCCCAGTCCCTCATCACAAGGTCAGTCCCTCATCACAGGCCCAGTCCCTCATCACAAGGTCAGTCCATCATCACAAGGCCCAGTCCCTCATCACAAGGTCAGTCCCTCATCACAAGGTCAGTCCCTCATCACAGGCCCAGTCCCTCATCACAGGCCCAGTCCCTCATCACAGACCCAGTCCCTCATCACAAGGTCAGTCCCTCATCACAGGCCCAGTCCCTCATCACAAGGTCAGTCCCTCATCACAGGCCCAGTCCCTCATCACAGGCCCAGTCCTTCATCACAAGGCCCAGTCCCTCATCACAAGGTCAGTCCCTCATCACAAGGCCCAGTTCCTCATCACAAGGCCCAGTCCCTCATCACAAGGTCAGTCCCTCATCACAAGCACAGTCCCTCATCACAGGCCCAGTCCCTCATCACAAGGTCAGTCCCTCATTATAAGGTCAGACCCTCATCACAAGGCCCAGTCCCTCATCACAGGCCCAGTCCCTCATCACAGGCCCAGTCCTTCATCACAAGGCCCAGTCCCTCATCACAAGGTCAGTCCCTCATCACAGGCCCAGTCCCTCATCACAGGCCCAGTCCTTCATCACAAGGCCCAGTCCCTCATCACAAGGTCAGTCCCTCATCACAAGGCCCAGTCCCTCATCACAAGGCCCAGTCCCTCATCACAAGGTCAGTCCCTCATCACAGGCCCAGTCCCTCATCACAAGGTCAGTCCCTCATCACAAGCCCAGTCCCTCATCACAGGCCCAGTCCCTCATCACAAGGTCAGTCCCTCATCATAAGGTCAGTCCCTCATCACAAGGTCAGTCCCTCATCACAGGCCCAGTCCCTCATCACAAGGCCCAGTCCCTCATCACAAGGTCAGTCCCTCATCACAGGCCCAGTCCCTCATCACTAGGTCAGTCCCTCATCACAAGGTCAGTCCCTCATCACAGGCCCAGTCCCTCATCACAGGCCCAGTCCCTCATCACAAGCCCAGTCCCTCATCACTAGGTCAGTCCCTCATCACAAGGTCAGTCCCTCATCACAGGCCCAGTCCCTCATCACAGGCCCAGTCCCTCATCACAAGGCCCAGTCCCTCATCACAGGCCCAGTCCCTCATCACTAGGTCAGTCCCTCATCACAAGGTCAGTCCCTCATCACAGGCCCAGACCCTCTTCACACGCCCAGTCCCTCCTCACAGGCCCAGTCCCTCATCACAAGGCCCAGTCCCTCATCACTAGGTCAGTCCCTCATCACAAGGTCAGTCCCTCATCACAGGCCCAGTCCCTCATCACAAGGCCCAGTCCCTCATCACAGGCCCAGTCCCTCATCACAGGCCCAGTCCCTCATCACAGGCCCAGTCCCTCATCACAAGGCCCAGTCCCTCATCACTAGGTCAGTCCCTCATCACAAGGTCAGTCCCTCATCACAAGGTCAGTCCCTCATCACAGGCCCAGTCCCTCATCACAAGCCCAGTCCCTCATCACAAGGTCAGTCCCTCATCACAGGCCCAGTCCCTCATCACAGGCCCAGTCCCTCATCACAAGCCCAGTCCCTCATCACAAGGTCAGTCCCTCATCACAAGCCCAGTCCCTCATCACAAGGTCAGTCCCTCATCACAAGCCCAGTCCCTCATCACAAGGTCAGTCCCTCATCACAGGCCCAGTCCCTCATCACAGGCCCAGTCCCTCATCACTAGGTCAGTCCCTCATCACAAGGTCAGTCCCTCATCACAGGCCCAGTCCCTCATCACAGGCCCAGTCCCTCATCACAAGCCCAGTCCCTCATCACAAGGTCAGTCCCTCATCACAGGCCCAGTCCCTCATCACAAGGTCAGTCCCTCATCACAAGGTCAGCCCCTCATCACAAGCCCAGTCCCTCAGCACAAGGTCAGACCCTCATCACAAGGCCCAGTCCCTCATCACAAGACCAGTCCCTCATCACAAGGCCCAGTCCCTCATCACAGGCCCAGTCCCTCATCACAAGGCCCAGTCCCTCATCACAGGCCCAGTCCCTCATCACAGGCCCAGTCCCTCATCACAAGGTCAGTCCCTCATCACAAGGCCCAGTCCCTCATCACAAGGTCAGTCCCTCATCACAGGCCCAGTCCCTCATCACAGGCCCAGTCCCTCATCACAGGCCCAGTCCCTCATCACAGGCCCAGTCCCTCATCACAGGCCAAGTCCCTCATCACAAGGTCAGTCCCTCATCACAAGCCCAGTCCCTCATCACAAGGTCAGTCCCTCATCACAAGGCCCAGTCCCTCATCACAAGGTCAGTCCCTCATCACAAGGTCAGTCCCTCATCACAGGCCCAGTCCCTCATCACAGGCCCAGTCCCTCATCACAGACCCAGTCCCTCATCACAAGGTCAGTCCCTCATCACAGGCCCAGTCCCTCATCACAAGGTCAGTCCCTCATCACAGGCCCAGTCCCTCATCACAAGGTCAGTCCATCATCACAAGGCCCAGTCCCTCATCACAAGGTCAGTCCCTCATCACAAGGTCAGTCCCTCATCACAGGCCCAGTCCCTCATCACAGGCCCAGTCCCTCATCACAGACCCAGTCCCTCATCACAAGGTCAGTCCCTCATCACAGGCCCAGTCCCTCATCACAAGGTCAGTCCCTCATCACAGGCCCAGTCCCTCATCACAGGCCCAGTCCTTCATCACAAGGCCCAGTCCCTCATCACAAGGTCAGTCCCTCATCACAAGGCCCAGTTCCTCATCACAAGGCCCAGTCCCTCATCACAAGGTCAGTCCCTCATCACAAGCACAGTCCCTCATCACAGGCCCAGTCCCTCATCACAAGGTCAGTCCCTCATTATAATGTCAGTCCCTCATCACAAGGCCCAGTCCCTCATCACAGGCCCAGTCCCTCATCACAGGCCCAGTCCTTCATCACAAGGCCCAGTCCCTCATCACAAGGTCAGTCCCTCATCACAGGCCCAGTCCCTCATCACAGGCCCAGTCCTTCATCACAAGGCCCAGTCCCTCATCACAAGGTCAGTCCCTCATCACAAGGCCCAGTCCCTCATCACAAGGCCCAGTCCCTCATCACAAGGTCAGTCCCTCATCACAGGCCCAGTCCCTCATCACAAGGTCAGTCCCTCATCACAAGCCCAGTCCCTCATCACAGGCCCAGTCCCTCATCACAAGGTCAGTCCCTCATTATAAGGTCAGTCCCTCATCACAAGGTCAGTCCCTCATCACAGGCCCAGTCCCTCATCACAAGGCCCAGTCCCTCATCACAGGCCCAGTCCCTCATCACAAGGCCCAGTCCCTCATCACAAGGTCAGTCCCTCATCACAAGGTCAGTCCCTCATCACAGGCCCAGTCCCTCATCACAGGCCCAGTCCCTCATCACAGGCCCAGTCCCTCATCACAAGGTCAGTCCCTCATCACAAGGTCAGTCCCTCATCACAAGGTCAGTCCCTCATCACAAGGTCAGTCCCTCATCACAGGCCCAGTCCCTCATCACAAGGCCCAGTCCCTCATCACAGGCCCAGTCCCTCATCACAAGGTCAGTCCCTCATCACAAGGTCAGTCCCTCATCACAAGGCCCAGTCCCTCATCACTAGGTCAGTCCCTCATCACAAGGTGAGTGCCTCATCACAGGCCCAGTCCCTCATCACAGGCCCAGTCCCTCATCACAAGGCCCAGTCCCTCATCACTAGGTCAGTCCCTCATCACAAGGTCAGTCCCTCATCACAGGCCCAGTCCCTCATCACAGGCCCAGTCCCTCATCACAGGCCCAGTCCCTCATCACAAGGCCCAGTCCCTCATCACAGGCCCAGTCCCTCATCACAGGCCCAGTCCCTCATCACTAGGTCAGTCCCTCATCACAAGGTCAGTCCCTCATCACAGGCCCAGTCCCTCATCACAGGCAGTCCTCATCACAAGTCAGTCCTCATCACAAGCCCAGTCCCTCATCACAAGGTCAGTCCCTCATCACAGGCCCAGTCCCTCATCACAGGTCAGTCCCTCATCACAAGGTCAGTCCCTCATCACAAGGCCCAGTCCCTCATCACAAGGTCAGTCCCTCATCACAAGCCCAGTCCCTCATCACAAGGTCAGTCCCTCATCACAAGGCCAGTCCCTCATCACAAGGTCAGTCCCTCATCACAGGCCCAGTCCCTCATCACAGGCCCAGTCCCTCATCACTAGTCAGTCCCTCATCACAAGGTCAGTCCCTCATCACAGGCCCAGTCCCTCATCACAGGCCCAGTCCCTCATCACAAGCCAGTCCCTCATCACAAGGTCAGTCCCTCATCACAGGCCCAGTCCCTCATCACAGGCCCAGTCCCTCATCACAGGCCCAGTCCCTCATCACAAGGTCAGTCCCTCATCACAGGCCCAGTCCCTCATCACAAGGTCAGTCCCTCATCACAAGGTCAGCCCCTCATCACAAGCCCAGTCCCTCAGCACAAGGTCAGACCCTCATCACAAGGCCCAGTCCCTCATCACAAGACCAGTCCCTCATCACAAGGCCCAGTCCCTCATCACAGGCCCAGTCCCTCATCACAAGCCCAGTCCCTCATCACAGGCCCAGTCCCTCATCACAGGCCCAGTCCCTCATCACAAGGTCAGTCCCTCATCACAAGGCCCAGTCCCTCATCACAAGGTCAGTCCCTCATCACAGGCCCAGTCCCTCATCACAGGCCCAGTCCCTCATCACAAGGCCCAGTCCCTCATCACAAGGTCAGTCCCTCATCACAGGCCCAGTCCCTCATCACAGGCCCAGTCCCTCATCACAGGCCCAGTCCCTCATCACAGGCCCAGTCCCTCATCACAGGCCCAGTCCCTCATCACAAGGTCAGTCCCTCATCACAAGGTCAGTCCCTCATCACAAGCCCAGTCCCTCATCACAAGCCCAGTCCCTCATCACAAGGTCAGTCCCTCATCACAGGCCCAGTCCCTCATCACAGGCCCAGTCCCTCATCACAAGCCCAGTCCCTCATCACAAGGTCAGTCCCTCATCACAGGCCCAGTCCCTCATCACAGGCCCAGTCCCTCATCACAGGCCCAGTCCCTCGTCACAAGGTCAGTCCCTCATCACAGGCGCAGTCCCTCATCACAGGCCCAGTCCCTCATCACAGGCCCAGTCCCTCATCACAGGCCCAGTCCCTCATCACAAGGTCAGTCCCTCATCACAAGGTCAGTCCCTCATCACAAGGCCCAGTCCCTCATCACAAGGTCAGTCCCTCATCACAAGGCCCAGTCCCTCATCACAAGGTCAGTCCCTCATCACAAGGCCCAGTCCCTCATCACAGGCCCAGTCCCTCATCACAGGCCCAGTCCTTCATCACAAGGCCCAGTCCCTCATCACAAGGTCAGTCCCTCATCACAAGGCCCAGTTCCTCATCACAAGGTCAGTCCCTCATCACAAGGTCAGTCCCTCATCACAGGCCCAGTCCCTCATCACAGGCCCAGTCCCTCATCACAAGCCCAGTCCCTCATCACAAGGTCAGTCCCTCATCACAGGCCCAGTCCCTCATCACAGGCCCAGTCCCTCATCACAGGCCCAGTCCCTCGTCACAAGGTCAGTCCCTCATCACAAGGCCCAGTCCCTCATCACAGGCCCAGTCCCTCATCACAAGGTCAGTCCCTCATTATAAGGTCAGTCCCTCATCACAAGGTCAGTCCCTCATCACAGGCCCAGTCCCTCATCACAAGGCCCAGTCCCTCATCACAAGGTCAGTCCCTCATCACAGGCCCAGACCCTCATCACTAGGTCAGTCCCTCTTCACACGCCCAGTCCCTCCTCACAGGCCCAGTCCCTCATCACAAGGCCCAGTCCCTCATCACTAGGTCAGTCCCTCATCACAAGGTCAGTCCCTCATCACAGGCCCAGTCCCTCATCACAAGGCCCAGTCCCTCATCACAGGCCCAGTCCCTCATCACAGGCCCAGTCCCTCATCACAGGCCCAGTCCCTCATCACAAGGCCCAGTCCCTCATCACTAGGTCAGTCCCTCATCACAAGGTCAGTCCCTCATCACAAGGTCAGTCCCTCATCACAGGCCCAGTCCCTCATCACAAGCCCAGTCCCTCATCACAAGGTCAGTCCCTCATCACAGGCCCAGTCCCTCATCACAGGCCCAGTCCCTCATCACAAGCCCAGTCCCTCATCACAAGGTCAGTCCCTCATCACAAGCCCAGTCCCTCATCACAAGGTCAGTCCCTCATCACAAGCCCAGTCCCTCATCACAAGGTCAGTCCCTCATCACAGGCCCAGTCCCTCATCACAGGCCCAGTCCCTCATCACTAGGTCAGTCCCTCATCACAAGGTCAGTCCCTCATCACAGGCCCAGTCCCTCATCACAGGCCCAGTCCCTCATCACAAGCCCAGTCCCTCATCACAAGGTCAGTCCCTCATCACAGGCCCAGTCCCTCATCACAGGCCCAGTCCCTCATCACAGGCCCAGTCCCTCATCACAAGGTCAGTCCCTCATCACAGGCCCAGTCCCTCATCACAAGGTCAGTCCCTCATCACAAGGTCAGCCCCTCATCACAAGCCCAGTCCCTCAGCACAAGGTCAGACCCTCATCACAAGGCCCAGTCCCTCATCACAAGACCAGTCCCTCATCACAAGGCCCAGTCCCTCATCACAGGCCCAGTCCCTCATCACAAGCCCAGTCCCTCATCACAGGCCCAGTCCCTCATCACAGGCCCAGTCCCTCATCACAAGGTCAGTCCCTCATCACAAGGCCCAGTCCCTCATCACAAGGTCAGTCCCTCATCACAGGCCCAGTCCCTCATCACAGGCCCAGTCCCTCATCACAAGGCCCAGTCCCTCATCACAAGGTCAGTCCCTCATCACAGGCCCAGTCCCTCATCACAGGCCCAGTCCCTCATCACAGGCCCAGTCCCTCATCACAGGCCCAGTCCCTCATCACAGGCCCAGTCCCTCATCACAAGGTCAGTCCCTCATCACAAGGTCAGTCCCTCATCACAAGCCCAGTCCCTCATCACAAGCCCAGTCCCTCATCACAAGGTCAGTCCCTCATCACAGGCCCAGTCCCTCATCACAGGCCCAGTCCCTCATCACAGGCCCAGTCCCTCATCACAAGGTCAGTCCCTCATCACAGGCCCAGTCCCTCATCACAGGCCCAGTCCCTCATCACAGGCCCAGTCCCTCGTCACAAGGTCAGTCCCTCATCACAGGCGCAGTCCCTCATCACAGGCCCAGTCCCTCATCACAGGCCCAGTCCCTCATCACAGGCCCAGTCCCTCATCACAAGGTCAGTCCCTCATCACAAGGTCAGTCCCTCATCACAAGGCCCAGTCCCTCATCACAAGGTCAGTCCCTCATCACAAGGCCCAGTCCCTCATCACAGGCACAGTCCCTCATCACAGGCCCAGTCCCTCATCACGGGGCCAGTCCCTCATCACAGGGCCCAGTCCCTCATCACAGGCCCAGTCCCTCATCACAGGCCCAGTCCCTCATCACAAGGTCAGTCCCTCATCACAAGGTCAGTCCCTCATCACAAGGCCCAGTCCCTCATCACAGGCACAGTCCCTCATCACAGGCCCAGTCCCTCATCACGGGGCCAGTCACCTAATGAACCAACCATTAGGGTAAATTTCCACTGGGATTCTCCAAATTGGCTACCATTGCTTTGGCAGAAGGTTTGTGGAAATCCCGGAGAACTGGAATGAGCAGTGTTTATGCCGTTTCTCTGAAGCTTCCACAGACCTTCAGGGGTTTCCATGGATTGGGGAAAAACCCCACAGAAATTTATCCCACTTCAGTCCTGCTCTCCAATTGAACCAATTGGTTAATACAACCTCCGATCTCAATGGAGAAAGCTAATTCATTTTATTGTGAAATGCTATCAAGCTGATGTACATCTTAAAACAATGGCTGTTAGCTTAAAACCACAAACACTCAGCATGCCTGCCATCATCATGCTCTGTTTCAGATGACACATACAATGCTTCTAACCTTTCCAGAAAAGATGATTAGTACATGCTGAGAATTAATAGATACCTTTGTTTGGGTTATTAATACATTAGTTACATAGGGTGCAGGAAGTTTAAGCTATGTTCCTTCTATAGTTAGCAACATTAGTAACACAGGATACAGGAAGTTTGAACTAAGGTCACGTTATGTTGATGACGTACAGTGCAACAGACATTTTCTTTTAAGTGTGCCTCTTTCTATGAGGAAATTGGTACCTTGAAAATGAATGGAATGAAATGGATCAGATATAGCCACTGGACTGCTGAAAAATCAAGTTCCTAAAGTGGCTCCCAATGTCTCCGTTAGTAAGTGAGGAACTGAGGAAATGTGGCAGGTTTGATTCCTGATCTCAGCTACGGAGTCTAGAGGAGCTAAAAATTGACCTCAACAAACCCAGGGAAAGGGGGATAAAAAAAATCAGGTAGGAATCCACTGGTGTCACTGTACAGTGACGATTGCTGGAAGGTTTATGTGTGTGGATGTGAGCTGAGGACAAGATTGAGCTTGGCTTTGATACTTGACATGCACAAAATTAATTTTTTTAAATGACTATAGTGGATATAGGTGCAAAAACAGGAGAGCTGTTGTCTGCGCACAAAGCCTTTGCTTTGCCGCTGACCACAAATTACGGGCCATTGTAGTTACAGTAAGAACGCTCCTCCCATTGTTCATGTTTGTGACCTCTACGGCTCGATTGATGCATTGTTTACAACTCTGTTAACTAACAGGTGATTCAACAACACTGTGGCAGCTGCATTTTGCTCATTTGTGCATTAGTGCAAGAAACAGGTGGTCAGCAATTGAAAATTGCCCCCAGTTCTATTGTAAACTCAATGAGGGTCATTTTGACTTTAGACGATAGTGTAAAATGCGCGCTATCGGCTCGGCAACCCGTTAAACCCCCCACCCCATTTTTGTTCACGGGGTTGATTCCGGAGAAGAAGGGGTTGTCTTATGAAGAAAGGTTGAGCAGGTTGGGCCTATACTCATTGGAGTTTAGAAGAATGAGAGGGTATCTTATTGAAACATATAAGATTCTGAAGGGGCTCGACAGGGTAGATGCAGAGAGGATGTTTCCCCTCGTGGGGGGATCTAGAACTAGGGGGCATAGTTTCAGAATAAGGGGAAACCCTTTTAAATCGGAAATGAGGAGTAATTTCTTCTCTCAGAGGGTCGTGAATCTTTGGAGTTCTCTTCCCCAGAGAGCTGTGGAGGCTGGGTCATTGAATATATTTAAGGTGGAGATAGACAGATTTTTGAATGGTAAGGGAGTCAAGGGTTATGGGGAGCGGGCAGGGAAGTGGAGTTGAGGCCAAGATCAGATCAGCCATGATCTTATTGAATGGTGGAGCAGGCTCGAGGGTCCAAATGACCCGACTCCTGCTCCTACGTCTTATGTTCTTCTGTTGTTCCGATTGAAGTCCATTGGGAGAGGTGTTTAACGGGTGGCCCAGCCGATGTCGCGCATTTTACTCTTATCGTCTGAAGTCAAAATTGCCCCCAATATCTCGGCACGGACCAATCCATTGGTCCTATTCCTCAGCCTATCCTAAGCAGCTCGCTGGACAACTTATCCTTGTGGGGCAGAGATCTGCTTAATGGTACCAAATCTGTTGCCTTCTGTCAAACTCCGAATAGCTACCTTTGAAAAAAAATTATTCATTCATGGGATGTGGGCATCGCTGGCAAGGCCAGCATTTATTGTCCATCCCTAGTTGCCCTTGAGAAGGTGCTGGTGAGCCGCCTTCTTGAACCTGCTGCAGTCCGTGTGGTGAAGGTACTCCCACAGTGCTGTTAGGGAGGGAGATCCAGGATTTTGACCCAGCGACTGTGAAGGAACGGCAATATATTTCCAAGTCAGGATGGTGTGTGACTTGGAGGGGAACTTGGAGGTGGTGGTGTTCCCATGCGCCTGCTGCCCTTGTCCTTCTAGGTGGTAGAGATCATGGGTTTGGGAGGTGCTGCCGAAGAAGCCTTGGCGAGTTGCTGCAGTGCATCTTGTAGATGGTAAAAACTGATTCATATGGAGTTTGGATTTCCTCAGGGTTTTTTTTATAAGGAGTTGTGAATTACATTCATAATAGTTTTCCTTCAGGACAGTGTTAAGCAAAATATTCACAACTTGCTAAGCTATGTCCATCTTTTTCTTTTCGTCTGCTGTGCGTATATGGTAAAGCGCATGGAGTTTGAATGTGTAAAACCTGCTGGGTTGCTGATTTGTCTGTTCTCCACACCAATTAAATAAACTCGACCCCTTTTATTGCATCAGGCCAGATAGAACAAGAAATGAACCCAGCTGGGATTTATGAAATTCGATCGTTTGTCTGGTCATCAGCTTTATGGTCTGTGTACTGCCGCTGTTGGCCTTGGTTTTTCTTCGCTCTATGACCGACAAGGACCCAGCAGTGAGGAATCGAGATCAGCAACAGGAGCGTTGTAAAGTGCCGACATGTAAGCCTAGAAATTGGTCTGCACAGCGCCCAAGTTACTTGGACTTCTTTGGCCCCAATATGGCGGGCAGGAAGCATGCGCATGTGATTGGCTGGAAGTGCCGTTGCCCACCATATTGGGTAAGGACAAAAATATGCATCCTTTACCCACGCCTGAAGCAGGCATTAGGTCTTTTACATATGTAAATAACAGCTTTTTGAGGTCACCTCACCAAGATTAGTTTGCCCCGAAGCAGCCAGCAGCAACCAAGCCTAGGGATTGCTTCCCAAACAAGAGTGTGAGTAAGGAGGAGTGCTCCTCCGGACATTAAAGGATCAAGTGCCCTGGCTTCCCTGCCCACCTCTGCCCCATCACTGTCGCTCCTGGCCCACAACTCCATTCCCAGCTGGACCCCCCGATCTCACAGTCCCAACCCCCAATCTTCACCGCTCCCGGTCCCGACACCCCCCCTCCCCCCAATCCCTTGCCCCTCCGATCAACAGCCCCATGCCCTCCCCCACCCCAGACCCACATACCTTGGCTTCCCCAATCCCCTGCCTCATGTTCCCTGGCCTTCCGAACCTCAACCCGTGAATTCCCCCCACCACCCCCACCCCCACCGAACCCACTTGCTTTGGCCCCCCCAATCCCTGGCTCCTCATTCTCTAACCCCCAATTCCCAGCCCAGGGACTCCACAAACGCACTTGCTTTGCTCCCCGGCCAATCACTGACCCCTCATTCTCTGGCCCCGATCCCCAGCCCCAAGACCACCAGACCCACTTACCTTACGATTACGCTAGTAGCAACCAGATTATCAAATACTCTTTGCCGCCGGAGCCTCGGGCCTCACTATTCAGGCGTAGGGAATGCACCCTGCATCCATGGCACGCCCAAAAATAGCCATGCCTGAATTTCAGGGCCACGATGTCGTGTTGTGCTGGATGTCTCACTATACTGATTTAAAAATTTTCATCTGTGTTCTCAAAACCTTCCATGGCCTTGCCGCTCCCTTGCTCTGCAACCTGCTCAACCCTACAACCTTTCGCGATATCTGCGCTCCTCCAATTTTGGCCTCTTGCGCATCCCCGATTTTAATCGCTCCATCATTGGTGGCCTTGCCTTCAGCTGCCAAGGCTCTAAACTCCCTTTCTAAACCTTTCCGCCTCTCCACCTCTCTCTCTTCCTTTAAGTCGCTCCTTAAAACCTATCTCTTGGACCAAGCTTTTGGTCCTAATATCTCCTTATGTGGTTTGGTGTCAAATTTTGTTTGATAACGCTCCTGTGAATCGCCTTGGGACGTTTTACTACATTAAAGGCGCTGTATAAATACAAGTTGTTGTTGTTGAACGCACCCAGATCCAGAATCAAACAGTCCCAAGTCAGGTATAACATAATTAAATTCAGAGTAAAGTTCCCTTTAGTCTGGCCAAATAATGCACCTCAATGCCCCCCAACCTTAGAACACTGCTTATATGCAATGTGACATCTTCAATTTTCCATACTAGTCATCCAGTTTGATGTGGTGGGCCCATAACCATAAAGAACTGGCCTGAGACTGCCCAAACTCATTTTATATAGGCCTCATTGAGCCAACAACCAACATCACTGAAACAGATTATCTGATCATTATTTAATTGCTGTTTGTGGCCTGTAAAGCGCTTAGGGACGACCTGAGGTCATGAAAAGTGCGATATAAATTCAAGTTATTTCTTTAACATATAGATGCAGTTGTACTTTTGACTTTGCTCTGGTTAATAGATGTTGAGGCAGAAATTCTGGTCCCTACGGGTGTGTACGCACTGTGTACTCACCCGTGGGGCCAACGGAAATGCCGGTTTTAGGCATGCACTGCGCATGCGCTAGAAACCGGCATTTCTGATCTGTCAAGAAAGCTCTTGACAGATCCTCCGGCTGCCCTGGAGCAGGGCCTCTGCGGGGCGAGAGTTCCGTTTTTTGGAGACCCTCCGCCCGCAGAAAACACTTACAATTCTTGCGCCTGGAAAAGCAGGCGTAAGGCCTGCTTTTACCAGGATAAGAGTTGAAAAAAGTTAAAAAAATAAAAAAATTTCCACTGATTTATCATTTAAAAATACTTTAAAGAAAGGTAAGTTTATTTTTAGCACTGTTAAAAACTTTAATTATTTTTTTCAAAAAATAAAACTTTTGTTTAAAGTACTTAATTTATGTCATTTAAAGTCATTTTAAAAATGTGATGTTTTAAAAAAAAAATATTTAAAGTTTTACTATGTTTTGGGGGTGATTTCCATTCATATATTTGACAGGTCTTCCTGTCAAATGTATGAAGGGAGATTCCCTTCTCTGATTGGCTCACCATGGCCCACGTGATCCCAGGGACGCTGCGAACCTGCCTGCGCCTTTGGGATACGTGGGCCCTGCGCACCGGCAGTTTGAAGAGGCCCAGCAACGGAACTCTGCGCCGCCTGGGAGCCCTCAGGTAAGGGCACAGATTTTTCCAGATCGTAGCCCTCCGCCCTTGGGAGGCCTGCGAACAGAATTACTGGGCCGTTATGTTTGATCATTTCTAGTCAATTCTGTTTTATGTGAAAGACAACTGCAGGGGTTGACAGAGGGGAAAGTTTGGGGGTGAGGTCATGTGTTGTCTCTGGTCAGATTGTGACCTCTGACTGGCTGCATGGAACATTAGATGATATCATACTAATTCAGCATCTTAACAAGAGGAAATGAATTACTTGACCTTTGGAAATGAGTCAGATTTTAGTTCTGAGAGTGGGAACAGAAACAAAATAGTATTTGAAATACACTAACATATTAATGACATTTTCAAGAACATGAGCTTTATCATTTAGTTTTAAAAACAATTCTGGGAATGAATGAGGCCTCAAAGTGACAGTTTTTATGCAAATTGACTATGAGTTTGGCCCAGGTGCATAAGCCAAGTGGGAAATGAAATGCTAAAACATACAAGTAACATTTCCTGAAACAAGGTACAACATTTTGCATTTATATAACGTCTATAATGTAGTAAAACGTCCCAAGGTGCTTCACAGGAGCCTTATCAGACAAAATTTGACACCGAGCCACATAACGAGATATTAGATTTGTTAAACATGATTTCCCTTTCATAAAACCATGTTGGCTCTGCCTAATCACACTATGATTTTCCAGGTGCCCTGTTACCACGTCCTTAATAATAGATACTAGCATTTTCCCTACTACTGATGTCAGACTAACTGGCCTATAGTTCCCTGTTTTCTTTCTCCCTCCTTTCTTGTATAGTGGGGTTACATTTGCCACTTTCCAATCCATGGGCAGCCTTCTAGAATCTAGGGAATTCTGGAATATTAAAACCAATGCATCCACTATCTCAGCATCCACCTCTTTTAAATCCTAGGGTCATAGGGATTTGTCGACTTTTAGCCCAATTAATTTCTCCAGTAATTTTTCTTTACTAATATTAATTATTTTAAGTTTCTCACTCTCATTACACCCTTGGTCCCCCACCATTTGTGATACATTCCATGCAGCAGCGCTACGTAGCCCAGTGTGGAGTGCTGCAGAACGCACTGCCCCGATATTCGGGGTTAGCGCTCTAAGAAAGAAGTGGAGCGCTTGAATTAGCACTCCACCTCCCTCTTGGGGCACTAAAACTGAAGTTAGCAATCGCTGGCGCTATTTTTCACCGGGCGCTAAATTTAGCGCCCAGGCAATGTTAGCGACCCCAAATGGTTGCTAACGAATTTTTCCCCCCTGTCCCTTCCTGACACAATCTGCTTGATTTTACTCAAATCGCTACTCTGCTCTACAAACTTGACTTTTCTCTTCAGACTTATAAAATAACCGTTACCTGAACCCTCCCCCCTCCCCCGCCCCTTATTAGTTTAAAGCCCTATCTACAGCCCTAGTTATTTGATTCACCAGGACACTGGTGCCAGCCCAGTTTAAGTGGAGCCCGTCCCGACGGAACAGCTCCCTCTTTCCCCAGTACTGGTGCCAGTGCCCCATGAATTGAAACCCCTTCCTCCCACACCACTCTTTGAGCCATGCATTTAACTTTCTGATCTGCTTATCCCTGTACGAATTTGCATTTGGCTCAGGTAGTAATCCAGAGATTATTACCTTTGAGGTTCTGCTATTTAATTTGTACCCTAGCTCCTCCCTCAGCAGAACCTCATTTGTAGTTCTACCTATGTCGTTGGTTCTTATGTAGACAACGATAACTGGATCCTCCCCCTCCTTATCCAAGTTCTTCTACAGCCGCGAGAAGATATCCTTAACCCTGGCACTGGGCAGGCAACACAGCCTTCAGGACTCCCAGTCGCAGCTGCAGGGAACAGTATCTATCCCCCTGACTATACTATCCCCTACTAATACCACATTCCTTTTCGCTCGCCCCACTTGAATGGCCTGTACCACGGCGCCATGGTCTATTTGCCCATCCTCCCTGCAGTCTTTTTTCTCATCCACACTGGTAGCAAGTACTTCGTACCTGTTGGACAAGGGCAAAGGCTGAGGATCCTCCACCACTGCATCTGCAGTCCCCTTACCTGCCTGAGTCGCAGTCACACCCTCCAGTCCCTGACCACTAACCAAATCTAAATCACTACCTAACCTAAGGGGTGTGACTGCCTCCTGGGTCAAAATGTCCAGGTAACTCTCCCCCTTTCTGATGCATCGCAATGTCTGCACCTCGGACTCCAGCTCAACAACTCTGAGCCGAAGTTCCTCGAGTTGCAGACACTTACTGCAGATGTGGTTGCCTGGGATCACGTTGCTCTCCACAAACTCCCACATGCTGCAGATGCGGCACACCTCCTGCACTGCCATCTCTATCCTTGTTTTATTTATTTAATTCGGCCCATCGTGCCTGTGCCTTTGACACCATTTGTTATTTTGGAGGTAATTTGCACACAACTAGGGTCCCACAAGCAGCAAATTAGATGAATGATCAGTTGATCTGTTTTGGAAGAGGGATGAATGCTGGCCAAGATACTTCACTGCTCTTCTTCAAATAGTGCCCTGGGATCTTATTTCACACCCATCTGAACAGCTTTCTCAATTTAACATCTCATCCAAAAGATGGAACCTCTAACGCTGCCACTGTCCTACATTACAGCAGTGACTACACGTCAAAAGTAATTACATTGGCTGTAAAGCACTGTGGGACACCCTGACGTCATGAAAGGCACTAGATAATAGGGTGGCCCTACGTCCCTGTTTTCCGGGGACAGTCCCCAGATGAGGTACTGTGTCCCCGGGCAAACAATGGGGGAAAAATTCAGTTGGTTGCGTCTCCCATTAGCGCCTTAAGAGGGCGCTAATGGGGTGCAAAGCAGCTAGCGCCCGGGCGCGGCGAAGTTTGCGCCGCTCGCGAAATTAACTAGACATTTTGCGGCGGCGCTAAACACTACCGCCACGATCTCCTGCACCGGCAGATCGTGACGTCAGACGAGTGTGCAACGCCCCGGTATCGCCCCGGAGCGGATATTGAGTGGTGCCCCCTGCCTTACCGCCTGACGCTAGCAACGACAGGTTGAGGGGAGCGTTCTTCTGTCATGAAGGGAAAGGGGGAGCGCTATTTAAAGGTGACCGCTTCCTGCCTTTTATTGTTGGTGGCCATTTTTGAACTACGCATTCTGAGAGAGAGTGAGAGAGACTTCTGGAGAGATTCAACGTTGTGTGAAGGAGTTTTGGGTACTGAGCAGCACTTTGCAGGTTCATTTTGATTTGCCATTCCTTGTATCGATTTAGAAGAGACTGTGGGGGCTGCACTCTGAGCTCTTTGCCTGGTACTCTCCATTGTTCTTTCCAGCAGATTTGATGTGCAGGTCTCTCCAGGCCGAGATTCAAGGCTGCAATGAGCAGGATGTGGATGGAAAGCAAGATCAACCATCCCCTTTAAGAACTGGCCCATGCCATTGTGTGTGTGTTCCATTGCTGACTGACATTACATGAGCTTCGCCAGCGCTCTGAGTTAGCGCCTCACTCCTCGGCCTTTGCGCCTTAAGACAGGTGTGCAGCGCCTGATTTAGCGCTCCAATCACCTCCCGGGGCGTTAAAAGTGAAGTTTCCAGTCAGTGGCGATAATTAGCGCCAGGCGCTAATCTTTGCGCCCGGACGATATTTGCGCCCCAAATGGGGCGCGACTGAATTTTTCCCCCAATGTCCCCAGGAGAGGTCCCGGTTCACGAAACTCATCCTGGAATAGACTGCAGCCATATCCATATCATACCATAAGGCATAATCACAGTTTCGGGTCAATGGACTGAACAGTGTTATTATATTATTTGTAAATGGTGTCTGAATGCGCTTCAATAGTGTGACGTCACATCCGTGGTAATTATATGCACAATCGCTTTGCATTTGTAGCGTATATGTGCTGCTGAAACATTTTGCCTCGCTACGCTGCACAACCTACATTTTCCATCTTGGCTACTTTGCTGTGCTCCCACCCCGTGTGTCCCCGGATTTGGTTTAGAAAATATGGTCACCCTCCTATATAAATGCAAGTCTTTCTTTTATTTTCTTTCTTTCTCTATTGAAGAGTAAGCGTAAACTTACATGCACAGGTTATGGTTTGGGCCTTGAAGCCATAGCCTTCAGAGTCAGAGTAGATCCACTGGTAGATTTATAAAATTAATTCTGATTTGATTAGATAAACATAATAACAAAGCCATTATATTGTCTCATGTATAAATTGATGTTTATAGAAAGCAGAGTGTAGGCAAAAATAATTTATTCAGATATAAATATGAACAATAGTGACATCAATTACTATACACGGTATAAATAATATTTTCACATTATCATTTACAACATAAACCACTGAAGTGACTTCCTACGACAAGGGCCTCAAAGAGGCGAGTGACAAAATAAATAAATAAATACAATATCATTCTTACATTCTTTTAAAAAGAGAAGATAAAAAACAAGTATTCAATGAATCTCATCAATTATTTTGAAAATATGATCGACAATTCTTTTGATTTGAATCAAATCACTGATTAATGATATTTGTTGGTGTGTCTATATATGTATATATCACATGCTGAAGCTCTCCTCTTTCAAAGGCTTTTCACTTTGACCCCGGTCCAGGGTTATTTCATGCTTAAACGCCTTCTGCTGCGACTGTTTCTGTTAATGCCTTGTAAGAGATTAGTGAACCTTGCCAGGAACTCTCTTGACCTTACTTTTGCCACTTCAGGATGTTGGCAATCTATTCTTATCAACTAAAATGTATTTGGAAAAGCATCATTAGTCAAGTGACAATTCAAAATTGACAATTTTAAAGATGTGTTTCGAAAATTAGACTTTCTCAAATAAAAGTGAAACCTACCGTGTTTTCCTTTTCTCTTTCTAAGTTCGACAGGATACGCTCCATAACTACTCGAAGTTCACCCTGACTGTCATCAGTCATATTGACTTTCTTCAGTCCTTCGTGGAACTTGCCAAGAGCTTCATTATTACATCCATTATCCTAATGGAGACAATAATGGAGAGTTGGTGTTAGCACGCTGTCTTTTCACCTTTGGGATTGGGCTTGTATCTAGAATGGATAGATGAGAATCTCTTCTGTTTTCAGGGTATAATGGTTCTAAGTGATGCTACCTTGATATAATGGATGAAATTTCCCAAAACCCTGCTGCACCTCTCACAGAATCAAAATGGGCCAAACTAAGGTCACAAATGACATTCCTGTGACTGGTACAATATTCTTCATCATCCTCCTCAACACAGTCAACTAAAACATCCTCCTCCAGCACCTCTCCTCCCGTGTCTAGATAGGTGGAATTACTCTTACTTGGAGCATCTCCAACAATGACTTCTCATCTCATCCAAGAATCTATCTTTGGTCCCCTCCTCTTCCTCATCTACATGCTGACCCTTGGCGACATCATCTGCAGACAGCGGGGTCAGCTTCTACATCTACACTGATGACTCCCAGCTCAACACTCTCGACCCTTTCACTGCTGCTCTGCTGTCAGACTATTTGTATGACATGCAGTCTTAGATAGGTCGCAATTTTCTTCAGTTAACCATTGGGTAAATTGAAGTCATTATCTTCAGCCCCTGCCAAAGACCCTATACCCTTGCCATCGACTCTATCCCTTCCCTGGCCATTATCTCAGGCTAAACCAAACTGTTCGCGACCTCTGTATCCCATTCAACCCCGAGCTGAGCTTTCGACTCCACATTCTCTCCATCATAAATGCTTCCTACTTCCACCCCTACCTCAGTCATTTGCTGCTGAAACCCGCATTGCTGCCTTTTTCACCTCCAGACTATTCCAATGCTCTCTCAGCTGACCTTCCATCCTCTACCCTCTGTGACTCATCCAAAATTCCGCTGCCCATATACTATCCCATATCATGTCCCCCTCACCCATCAGCCCTTCATAGCCTCAGCTCTCCTTATCCCTGTAACCTCTGTGCAGTCCTGCGACCCACCTCCCCACCGAACTCTCCATTCCTCTGACTCTGGCTTATTAGGCTTCCCTTCTCCCTTTGCCCAACCATTGCCGGATGTGCCTTCAACCTCCTATGCTCCACACTCTAAAATTCCCTCCTCTCCTCCTTTAAGACCCTCCTTACAATCATCTTTTTTTTTAACCAAGTTTTTGGTCACCCATTTTAATATGTCCTTCTTTAGCGCGTTTTCTAATTATGCCTTTGTGATGCACTTTGGGATGTTTTTCTATGTTAACGGTGCTATATAAATGCTGTTGTTAGAACTTGGGGGAAAAATTTGGTTAGTTAGCGCCTCCCGTTAGTGCAGCAATTTTGGCGCCGCTCGCAAAATTGACCTGTCGTTTCGCGCTGGCGCTAAACACCACCGCCACGATCTACTGCGCCCGCAGATCATGACATCATGCAAGCATGCAATGCCCCAGTAGCGCCCCGGACTGAAAATTGAGTTGTGCCCCCTGTCTTAGCGCCTGCCGCTAGCAACGACAGGTAGAGGGGAACGTTTTCAAATCGGGAAGGGACTGGGGGAGCGCTATTTAAAGGAGTGCACTTCCGGCTTTGTCTTGTCAGCAAAAATACAGCAGGTCAAGAGGGAGAGAGGCGTCTGGAGAGATTTAACGCTGTCCTAAGGAGTTTTGGTCCTCAGCACCACTTTGGAGGTTCCTAAGCGCCGAGCTCTTTCCCTGGGCCAATCCATTAGTGTTTCCTACATAATTGCTTTAGATGTCTCTCCAGGCTGAGATTCAAGGCTGCAATGAGCAGGATGTGGCTGGCCAGCAAGGTGGCCCCTCCCCTTTAAGAACTGGACGGCGTCAATCTGTCTGGCTTCCATGGTAACTGACATTGCCTGAGCTCCAATAGTGTTCTGAGGTAGCGCCTCGCTCCCCGACGTTAGCGCCTTAAGAGAGGTGTGTAGCGCTTGATTTAGCGCTCAAATCACCTCCAGGGGCAATAGAGGTGAATTTTGCAGTCGGAGGCGATAATTAGTGCCGGGCGCTAAATTTTGCGCCTGGCCGATATTAGCGCCCCAAAATGGGCGATACCCAATTTTTCCCCCTTAGTGCCTTAGACGCTCAGCGCTAACATGTACAATGATGTATTAGTTATGATATTGGAACGGGAACGGTAGCATAGTGGTAATATCACTGGCCTGGACTAATGATCCAGAGACATGAGTACAAATCCCACCATGGCAGCTGGTGAATTTAAATTCAGTTAATTAAATAAATCTAGAATAAAAAGCTAGTATCAGTAATGGTTACCATAAAACTATCGGATTGTCGTAAAAACCCATCTGGTTCACTAATTTCCTTTAGGGAAGGAAATCTGCCGTCCTTACCTGGTCTGGCCTATATATGACTCCAGACCCACAGCAATGTGGTTGACTCTTAACTGCCCTCTGAAATGCCTAGCAAACCACTCAGTTGTAACAAACCACTACAAAACAAAATAATAAGAATGAAACCGAATGGACCACCCGGCATCGACCGAAGCACCGGCTATGGACACGGCAAAAGCACACCCAGCCCAGTCAACCCTGCAAACGCCTCCTCACCAACATCTGAGGACTTGTGTCAAAATTGGGAGAGCTGCCCCACAGACTAATCAAGCAACAGCCTGACATAGACATACTCACAGAATCATACCTTTCAGCCAATGTCCCAAACTCCTCCATCACCATCCCTGGGTATGTCCTGTCCCACCAGCAGGACAGACCCACCAGGGGTGGTGGCACAGTGGTATACAGTCGGGAAGGAGTGGCCCTGGGAGCCCTCAACATTGACTCCGGACCTCATGAAGTCTCATGGCATCAGATCAAGCATGGGCAAGGAAACCTCCTGCTGATTACCACCTACCGCCCTCCCTCAGCTGATGAATGTTGAACACCACTTGGAAGAAGCACTGAGAGTAGCAAGGGCACAGAATATATTCTGAGTGGGGGACTTCAATGTCCATCACCAAGAGTGGCTCGGTAGCACCACTACTGACCGAGCTGGCCGAGTCCTGAAGGACATAGCTGCCAGTCTGGGCCTGCAACAGGTGGTGAGAGAACCAACACGACGGAAAAAACTACTTGACCTTGTCCTCACCAATCTACCTGTTGCAGATGCATCTGTCCATGACAGTATTGGTAGCAGTGACCACCGCACAGTCATTGTGGAGACGAAGTCCCGTCTTCACACTGAGGACACCCTCCATCGTGTTGTGTGGCACTACCACCGTGCTAAATGGGATAGATTCAGAACAGATCTAGCAGCTCAAAACTGAGCATCCATGAGGCGCTGTGGGCCATCAGCAGCAGCAGAATTGTATTCCACCACAATCTGTAACCTCATGGCCCGGCATATCCCTCAGTCTACCATTACCATCAAGCCAGGGGACCAACCCTGGTTTAACAAGGAGTGTACAAGAGCATGCAAGAAGCAGCACCAGGTGTACCTAAAAATGAGGTGCCAACCTGGGAAAGCTGCAACACAGGACTACATGCATGCTAAACAGCGGAAGCAGCATGGTATAGACAGAGCTAAGCGATCCCACAATCAACGGATCAGATCAAAGCTCTGCTGTCCTGCCACATCCAGTCGTGAATGGTGGCGGACCATTAAACAACTATCGGGAGTCAGAGACTCCATGAATATCCCCATCCTCAATGATGGTGGAGCCTAGCACGTGAGCGCAAAAGACAAGGCTGAAGCGTTTGCAACCATCTTCAGCCAGAAGTGCCGAGTGGATGATTCATATTGGCCTCCTCCTGAGGTTCCCACCATCACAGAAGCCAGTCTTCAGCCAATTCGATTTACCCCACGTGATATCAAGATACGGCTGAGCGCACTGGATACAGCAAAGGCTATGGGCCCTGACAACATTCTGGCTATCGTGCTGAAGACTTGTGATCCAAAACTAGACATGCCTCTAGCCAAGCTACAACACTGGCATCTATCCGACAATGTGGAAAACTGCCCAGGTATGTCCTGTCCACAAAAAGCAGGACAAATTAATCTGGCCAATTACCGCCCCATCAGTCTACTCGCAATCATCAGCAAACTGATGGAAGGTGTCATATACAGTGCTATCAAGCGGCACTTACTCACCAATAACCTGCTCACTGATGCCCAGTTTGGGTTCCGCCAAGACCACTCGGCTCCCGACCTCATTATTGCCTTGGTCCAAACATGGACAAAGGAGCTGAACTCCAGAGGTGAGGTGAGAGTGACTGCCCTTGACATCAAGGCACCATTTGACTGAGTCTGGCATCAAGGAACCCTAGTAAAACTGAAGTCAATGGGAATCAGGGGCAAACCTCTCCACTGGCTGGAGTCATACCTAGATAAAAAGAAAGATGGTTGTAGTGATTGAAGGTCAATCATCAAAGCCTCAGGACATCGCTGCAGGAGTTCCTCAGGGCAGTGTCGAGGCCCAACCATCTTCAGCTGCTTCATTAATGACCTTCCCTCCAACATAAGGTCAGAAATGGGGATGTTTGCTGATGACTGCACAGTGTTCAGTGCCATTCACAACTCCTCAGATAATGAAGCAGTCCATGCCCACATGCAACAAGACCTGGATGACGTTCAGGCTTGGGCTGATATGGGGCAGGTAACATTCGCGCCACACAAGTGCCAGGCAATGATTATCTCCAAAAAGCGAGAGTCTAACCCCCGCCACTTGACATTCAATGGCATTACCATCGCTGAATCCCCCACTATCAACATCCTGGGGGTCACCATTGACCAGAAACTTAACTGGATCAGTCACATAAATACTGTGGCAACAAGAGCAGGTCAGAGGCTAGGTATTCTGCGGTAAGTGGCGCACCTCCTGACTCCCCAAAGCCTTTCTACCATCTACAAGGCACAAGTAAGGAGTGTGATGGAATACTCTCCACTTGCCTGGATGAATGCAGCTCCAACAACACTCAAGAAGCTCGACACCATCCAGGACAAAGCAGCCCGCTTGATTAACACCCCATCCACCACCTTAAATATTCACTCCCTCCACCATCGGCGTACTGTGGCTGCAGTGCGTACCATCTACAAGATGCACTGCAGCAACTCGCCAAGGCTTCGTCGACAGCACCTCCCAAACCCGCGACCTCTTCCACCTAGAAGGACAAGGGCAGCAGGTGCATGGGAACACCACCAACTCCAAGTTCCCCTCCAAGTCACACACCATCCTGACTTGGAAATATATTGCCGATCCTTCATCGTCACTGGGTCAAAATCCTGGAACTCCCTCCCTAACAGCACTGTGGGAGTACCTTCACCACACGGACTGCAGCGATTCAAGAAGGTGGCTCACCACCACCTTCTCAAGGGCAATTAGGGATGGGCAATAAATGCTGGCAAACAAATAAAAAGGACTAGCATCCAGAAATCCTGACTTCAAATTGAACCATAATAGGTGTAAAATTATATTTAATAAATCTGATGATTTGTAGGCTGCTCATAGCTTCAGTTCTGCATTCTGTGGTTGGTTCTTAATGCCCTCTGAATCATAGAATCATACAGCACAGAAGGAAATCTTTCGGCCTATCCTGCCTCTGAAAGAGCTATCAATTAGTCCCACTCCCCTGCTCTTTCCCCATACCCTTACAAAGTTTTTCTTTTTTAAGTAGAGATCCAATTCCCTTTTGAAAGTTACTATTCAATCTGCTTCCACCACCCTTTCAGACAATGTATTCCAGATCACAGCAACTCGCTGAGTAAAAAAAATATTCTCCTCCTCTTCTCCCCCCTAGCTTGTTTGACAATTATTTTAAATCTGTCTCTTCTGGTTACTGTTCCTCCTGCTTAGGTTGCTACTTAGTTGTTAAAGCAATCGCTCTACACTGTAGCAGCTGAAGAAGAAAGCCCACCACCATCTTCGCAGGGCAGCTCGGGTTGGGAAATAAATGCAGCCACGTCAATGTTTCCTACATAACATGATGCGGAGATGCCGGTGTTGGACTGGGGTGGACAAAAGTGAGAAGTCGCACAACACCAGGTTATAGTCCAACAGTTTTATTTGAAATCACAAACTTTCGGAGCTGCTGCTCCTTCGTCTTCGTCTTCACTTCACCTGACGAAGGAGCAGCAGCTCCGAAAGTTTGTGATTTCAAATAAAACTGTTCGACTATAACCTGGTGTTGTGCGACTTCTCACTTTTGTCCTACATAACAAGAACATTGTTTTAAACAAATCTTTAATTTCACTTGTAATACTGCAGTAGCAAAATTGGATGCCTTACCAGGTTAATCCTTGGCGTATCCATATTCCTTGGCAAAGCCTAAAAGGAATGACATTTGTTTACGTTTAGATCTTGCAAAAGTCAGTGAATGTATATTAAGTTCAGCAGGAATTAAAACCACCTCTCAAACCTCACCATAAAGTATTAGGTGGCACAGAGGGAAGGTGGGTTGGACCTCCAAGGCGCTGTGGCACTGTGGTAGGCTGCAAGTTTCCAGCGAAGAGTGTCCACGGGAGGAGTTCCTTATCTCAGCTGTAAATCTGCGGGGAGGCGTAGAGTGAAGGCCGGACACTCCCCCTCAGGAAAGGAGGAAAGAACCAGACAGAGAGGCATTCAGTCTGCTCTTGCACACTTTCTAACAGTTGGCATTAGACTGGAACTGGAGAGGGGCAGGAAACAACATCTCAGCCTGATCTCTTGGCTAAAGACCTGCTCCCAGCTTTGTAGCACAGCGAGGCCCAGGGTGAAAACAATTACATAAATGACTAAGATATTCTTACCATAAAATTTGGTACATTTTCCAACTTTTAAACAGAAGAATATTGTTATTTACAGTCAACAGAAACTGAACTTACCTTTAAAATCTTATCTTCGTTCGTTCTAATGTCCCGTAAAATCTCTGTAATCCTTGAAGAAGCATGGCTGCCATAGTTACAGTAACCAAACAAAACCAGTATGTACAGAGAGATCATTTTGTTACAAAGTACTAAAGATGTTGAGTAAGTACTTGTTCTATACAGTTCTTATAACTGATATACACATCTGTAATTCTTTTTATGTACTAAACTCAGAAATGATGCTATTGTATTCCTGTGGAACAGGTGGAGAATACCATTTGCAGTTATAAAGTGCTTTCATTTCTCATGGTCATTGCAACCTTGTTTGCGCTCTCTGTTTCCTCTTAAGAAAAATGCTTACTCTGGAGAAACAGAGGGCTTTCTGGTACAGAGCAGTTCCTAATTTTGTTGACTCTGAAGTTCCTGCTCTCAGTGCATTACCAAGGTTACCACTGGCATTCACATCTGTTGTGATATATCTGCCATGCACTCCTCTGCGAGCTCTCTGCTGCACCCTGCTGCTGCTTAGCCTGCCTTTGCATTGTCTCAATCCGCACAGCACCTTCCCTACTTAACAGTACTTTCTGCTCCTGGTTTCCGCAAAGGCCAACAATAGCCTGCGACTGCTATCCCTCGTCATCATGGTAAATGTCCTCTATATGGTGGCAGTTTGGGGAAAATACCACCCTGGGTATTAGATAGTGAACCAGATTTGTTGGCATGTGTAATATTTATCAAATCCACCACATTCCATTTGCTTCATGTTACAATTTAGGAGATTTATCAATAATTCTCAATAAACGTTCAAGCATAAGAGGATAATAGCATAGAATGATACAGCACAGAAGGCCATTCAGACCATCATGCCTGTGCTGGCTCTTTGAAAGAGCTATCCAATTAGTCCCACTCCCTTATCCTTTCCCCATAGCTCTGCAAATTTCCCCCCTTCAAGTATTTATATTAGTTAGGAATAGAACTGAACTCGACGAAGATGAATACAGGTCTAAGTAGTTAAACATTGCATAGAGCAAGATAATCTTTGAACTCCTGGAACCATGAAAATATCATGCCAAGGAACACAACTTGTCAAGCAGTATATAGATATGAAAGAATTTTTATTTATACAGTGGCTTTCACATCCTCAGGACCGAAACATTTCACAGCCAATGAATTAGTTTTGAAGTGCAGTCACTGTTGTTATGTAGGCAAAAGTGGCAGCCAATTTCCCACAACAAGGTCCACAAGCAGCAGTGAGATAAATGACCAGTTCATCTGTTTTGATTGTGTTGGTTGTAGAAGAAATGTTTGCCAGGACACTGGAAAACCTCCATGCTATTCTTCAAATATTGCCATGGGATCTTTCATGAAGAGACAGACAGGGCCTCAGTTGAATGTCTGATCCAAAAGAAGAGCACAGCTGACAATACACTAGAGTGTCAACCCATATTAACTTCCTGCAGAGGAGCTTGAACCCACAACCTCCTAACTTAGAGGCAAGCGTGCTATGACTGCACCAAGCTGACTCTCAAGGCAATTCTTGTTTTATTATTTGTTTTTTGGGATGACAGCAACGCTGGCAAGGCTGGCATTTATTGCCCATCCCAAGTTGCCCTGAGAAGGTGGTGGTGGGCCTTCTGTAGGGGGTGGTGGTTTGTGTCAGCTTTACCTCTGACTTCTGAGCGGTTCGAATCGTTCCCACTCCCTTGGTTCTAGACCTTGGACTTATTTGGGGGTTGTGATAAAAGGTGCAGCAGACAACTGAGTTTGATGAAAAGAACTTCAATCTTTATTCAAAAGGTAAAACACAAATGACAACACTCTTAACACTCTAAAGGGGGTGAACACTTTGGTACAAGCGAGGGAAATGACAGTAGAACAATACTTCACCCCTCCCAACCCCACTTTACTAGCTAAGTTAGGTTCTGAAGGACCAGGGATGATGCTCACCAATCCTTTGACAGTTGGGCTAAATCGCGGTTTTGGGGTTCGCTGTTTATGGCGGTTAGTGTCTGCCGTACCCCGTACGCAGTAGAGGACTTCACCTGCGTCTCTGGTCAGTCTTCACGAGTCCGCTGATGTGGTAGGGTGCGTTTTGGATCTATCAGGTGAGTACCCAATTTCCTTTGGTTAGGAGTAGGGTTTAGAGTCTTTTGGTAGAAATCTTACCCAGGGGTAAGTCAAGAGTAGTTTGTAGTGTGGAAACTTTGCGGTTCTTCGGGTTTTCTTTCCTTGAGTTGGTCTTTGTTGGTCGCGGTGGCCTGCTATTACCCGGTCAGTTGGGGGTAATGTGCGGTTGTTGGTTTCGTGAGGCCTTTGGTTTCCGCGATGGCTTTAGGCCTTGTCTAGTGTGTCGGTCGACCTGGTGGAGCTGTTGATGTCTTCTTGGCTTGTTGCTCCGGGTGACTGTGTTGGGACCGTTGTTGGAGGTCCGTCGAGGTGGTATCTTCACGGGCTGGACTCAGGTGTGTCTGAGTGGTGAGCGATGCCGACTCGCTTCCAGCTCGGTTTGTCTTCTTCCTGGCTTCTTCTTCTTCTGATGACCACCGACTGCGACTGACCTTGAACTGCTTAACGGGCCTTCAATTATACTAAATTGAAGTGGCCTTATCTACCCGCCAAATCTACTCATTTCATTGTCTGGTTTTTGGCGGGCTCGTAAATCGGTAACGACTTACTAGCGCGTTAACTGGTTTTTTAACAGGCCTTCAATCTCACCCATTAAACATGGCCTTATCTACCCGCCAAATCTACTCAGTTCATTGTCTGGTTTTGGCGGGCCTGTTACCAGTAACTGCTCTGTAAGTTTCAAATGGCCTTTGGGATGGTTTGCAGCCTGTCGATCTCTTTGGTTGATCACTGGTGATTGGTTTCGTGTTTTGGGTTTCTAGGCTGGACTCGGTCTTTTCTATAGAATGGTCCTGAGTGATTTGTATTATGCAAGTTTTCTGATGGGCCCTGTAATCGGTTTGATGGGGCCTGTCTTTGGGTGGGACTGTCTTCTCCCAGGGTCTATTGTCAAAATGTTAATGTCTGCTGGGGCTTGAGTGAGGTCATCCCGGTTCCCCAGACAGTGCAATGAACTGCAATAACCAAAACTGCTTTTACAGAGGTCGACCCACCTCCTTGTCCCTTTACAGGCCCAGACATAGTTTTAAAATGCCAAAACTTGGTTTTTGGTCTTAAATTCCTAGGGTTAGTCCCAAATGCATTTTTATCACTCTGAGGTAGTTCCAAAGTCCTTTTTCCTTAGGTTTTTGGGGATCTGCAAAATTTTGGAAACCTTACACTTCTCCTTGAACCGCTGCGGCCCTTGTGGCAATGTTTCCATGATGATGTTTGGTTGATATTGACCCAGTGATGACTTCAGTATTTTCTGGATAAAAAAGTAAAACTTCCAAAGGTGGAAAATATTAGCAAAGCGCCGCAGGTTCATCAGTATCTCCGAGAAGGGTTTTCGGCATGAATCTTGAGATCTCTGGTGCAGCGTCACATTCGGAGCACTATTCTGCAATGTGATTGGGCAGTTTTGTTTTGCTGTAGTGTGATTGGATAGATTTTTTTCTTAGGTGTGATTGGGCAGAAAATGTTTGAGGTGAGAAAGACTTTGAGCAACATCATTCTGATTGTGTGACCTGATTGGTCGAAGAGAGTCGACGACATTATAGCACACAGAGCCAAGATTTTTAACAATATAGATTTAATAAATAAGTACTTATATAAAAGATATAATAAATATTTAAATATATAAATACAACAATGTCTTTCCCAATTCTTAAACTGCACTATGTAAAGAAGAAACTTAAAGTACAAATGATATCTGAATCTCATCCACTAGTTTTGGAATACAATGCAATTTTTAGTCTTAGTTGTATCTGGTTGGAATAATTTTTTCAGGATCATAACTTTGCAGTTATCTATTTTCACAAGCATCTTGTTCTGATGCAGATTTCCAGTGCGGCATTCCTTTGGCAAGTAGATTCAAAACTCTGAATTCACTTCCTCCCTCGACTCCTTCTTTTAAGCATTCTCAAGAAATTACTAAGTTCATGCAGGAATTTGTCACCACGCACATTCTCTTTGGCATGGCAATTGGAGCCTTCTGTCTAAAAACACGTTGATATAAAAAGATGAACATCAGTCAAGTGACATTTCCTTCCAAAGTAAGATCCATGATTAAAAGTGAAGAATTTTCTCAAACACTTACCGTCCCGCTCTTCAAGGTGTTTAAATTTGAAAGTATCCTTTCTAGAACAGACACGAGAGTTGAGTTCGCCTTGATTGTCTTTAGTCCATCAGAAAAGATGTCAATTTTCTCATTAATGCAGTTGTGACTCTGAGGAGGTGGAAAAAATATATTTTTTATTATCAGTTTTTTCAATAAGGCTTCCTTCAGCTATGGGGACGATTCACTGAAGTTCAGCTTAAGTACCGATCATTCAAATAAACCAGAAATGTCATTGATTTTCTTGCTGGTTCTAATAAGAGGGATCTGTTACTTTTTTCCACTATTGATTTGAATAGTAACTTCCTGTCAATTATATTTTTATGGGCTTGCATAAGGGTACGATAACGTAGTGGTTATGTTGCTGGACTAGTAATTCGAACGTGAGTTCGAATCCCACCATTTTAACTTGAATTCAGTTAAAAGCAAAACTAAATAAATCTGGAATAAAAATCTGGAATTAAAGTGGCCATGAAGCTGTTGGCTTGTTGTTAAAAACCCAACTCATTCACTAATGTCCTTTAGGGAAGAAAACCTGCTGTCCTTACCCGGTCAGGCCTACATGACTGATTCCAGTCCCACACTACTGTGGTTGATTTTAACTGCCCTCTGAAATGGCATAGCAAGTCACTCAGTTATATATCTTAATGCAAGGAGCATTTGGAACAAGGTGGATGAATTAGCTGTGCAAATAGAGGTAAACGAATATGATTTGATTGGGATTACCGAAACATGGCTCCAGGGTGGCCAAGGCTGGGAACTCAACATCCAGGGGTACTCAATATTCAGGAAAGATAGGCAAAAAGGAAAGGGAGGTGGGGTAGCATTGCTGATTAAAGAGGGGATTAACACAATTGAAAGGAAGGATATTAGCTCTGATGATGTGGAATCTGTATGGGTTGAAGTGAGAAATAACAAAGGGCAGAAAACATTAGTGGGAGTGATATATAGACCTCCAAACAGTAATACGGAAGTTGGGGATGGCATTAAAAGGGAAATTAGAGAAGCGTGCAATAAGGGCACAGCAGTCATCATGGGTGACTTTAATCTACATATAGATTGGGCTAACCAAATTAGTAACAATACGATGGAGGAGGAATTCCTGGAGTGTTTACGGGATGGTTTCCTGGACCAATAAGTCGAGGAACCAACCAGAGATCAGGCCATTTAGACTGGGTATTATGCAATGAGAAAAGATTAATTAGCAATCTTGTTGTGTGGGGCCCCTTGGGTCGGAGCGATCATAATATGATAGAATTCTTCATTAGGATGGAGAGTGAAGTAGTTGACTCAGAGACTAGGGTCCTGAATTTAAATAAAGGAAACTACGATGGTATGAGGTGCGAGTTGGGTAGGATTGATTGGGAAATGTCACTCAAAGGGTTGACGGTGGATAGGCAATGGCAAACATTCAAAGACCGCATGGACGAACAACTGAATTTGTTCATCCCAGTTTGGCATAAGAATAAAAAAAAGGGCGACTCAACCATGGCTAACAAGGGAAATTAGGGATAGCATAAGATCCAAGGAGAGGGCATATAAATTGGCCAGAAAACGCAGTAACCCTGAGGATTGGGAGCAGTTTAAGATTCAACAAAGGAGGACAAAGGGATTAATTAAGAAGGGGAAAATAGAATACGAGAGTAAGCTTGCAGGGAACATAAAAACTGACTGTAAAAGCTTTTATAGATATGTGAAGAGAAAAAGATTAGTGAAATCAAGCATAGGTCCCTTGCAGTCAGAATCAGGGGAACTTATAATGGGGAACAAAGAAATGTCAGTCCAATTAAATACATACTTTGGTTCTGTCTTCACAAAGGAGGACACAAATAACCTCCTAGAGATGTTGGGGAACATAGGGTCTGATGAAAGGGAGGAACTGAAAGAAATCAGTATTTGTAGGGAAATGGTGTTAGGGAAATTGAAGGGATTGAAGGCCGATAAATTCCCAGAGCCTGATAATCTACATCCTAGGGTACTTAAGGAAGTGGCCTTAGAAATAGTAGATGCATTGCTGATCATCTTCCAACTTTCGATGGAATCTGGATTGGAGGGTAGCTAATGATACCCCACTATTCAAAAAGGGTGGTAGAGAGAAAACGGGGAATTACAGACATCGGTAGTGGGGAAAATGCTAGAGTCTATTATAAAAGATGTAATAGCTGAGCACTTGGAAAACAGTGACAGGATCGGACAAAGTCAACATGGATTTACAAAAAGTAAATCATGCCTGACTAATCTACTGGAATTTTTTGAGGATGTAACTGGTAAAATAGATAAGGGAGAACCAGTGGATGTGGTGTATTTGGACTTCCAAAAGGCTTTTGATAAGGTCCCGCGTAAGAGATTAGCGTGTAAAGTTAAGGCACATGGGATTGGGGGCAAGGTATTGACTTGGATAGAGAACTGGTTGGCAGACAGAAAGCAAAGAGTTGGAATAAACGGGTCTTTTCCCGAGTGGCAGGCAGTGACTAGAGGGGTACCGCAGGGATCGGTCCTTGGACCCCAGCTATTCGCAATATACATTAATGATCTAGACGAGGGAACTAGATGTAATATCTCCAAGTTTGCAGACGACACAAAACTGGGTGGGCGTGTGTGCTGCGAGGAGGATGCCGAGAAACTCCAGGATGATTTGGACAGGTTGGGTGAGTGGGCAGAAGCGTGGCAGATGCAATATAACGTGGATAAATGCGAGGTTATCCACTTTGGTGTCAAAAACAGAAAGGCAGATTATTATCTGAATGGCAATAGATTGGGAGAAGGGGAAGTGCAACGAGACCTGGGTGTCCTTGTGCACCAGTCGCTGAAGGTAAGCATGCAGGTGCAGCAGGCGGTTAAGAAGGCAAATGGTATGTTGGCCTTCATAGCGAGAGGGTTTGAGTACAGGAACAAGGATGTCTTACTGCAGTTGTACAGGGCCTTGGTGAGACCACACCTTGAGTACTGCGTGCAGTTTTGGTCACCTTATCTGAGGAAGGATGTTCTTGCCACGGAAGGAGTTCAGCGAAGATTCACAAGGCTGATACCTGGGATGGCAGGAAAGACGTATGAAGAGAGATTGGGTCGATTGGGCTTATACTCGCTGGAGTTTAGAAGAATGAGAGGGGATCTCATTGAAACTTATAAAATTCTGACAGGACAGGACAAACTAGATGCAGGAAGGATGTTCCCGATGGTCGGGGAGTCCAGAACCAGGGGTCACAGTCTAAGGATAAGGGGTAAGCCATTTAGGACAGAAATGAGGAGGAATTTCTTCACCCAGAGAGTGGTGAACCTGTGGAATTCTCTGCCACAGAAGGCAGTAGAGGCCAATTCATTAAATAGATTCAAGAAGGAGTTGGATATATTTCTTAAGGCTAAAGGGATCAAGGGATATGGGGAGAAAGCAGGGACAGGGTACTGAATTTGAATGATCAGCCATGATCGCATTGAATGGTGGAGCAGACTTGAGGGGCCGAATGGCCTACTCCTGCTCCTATCTTCTATGATTCTATGATATCAAACTGCTACAAAGAAAAAGATTCACCCAAGGCAGGAGCCTCAGCCCTGCATTCTGTTTTCAGCATTAGCAGTAGTTTCAAGTCTTCCGATCCAATTGCAGATTTCAAAATGTTCGGTGCATATGATCAATAAACATCCCGTAAAACACTCCAATTAAACAGCACAGATTTAGAAGTTGAAACACTTTCATGAATTTCATCCAGTAGTTATTTACATCTGATTTTACAAAATCAGAAATCCTTAGGGCGCACTGGTATGGAAACTCAGCACTAACATAAAAAAAACACCTTGGTTTGTATTTTCTTATAAAGAAGGACTTACTTGTGGCTTGTCTGGAATTTGGACAATTGGTGTCAAACCCTAAAAGAAGAGAAAATATATTTACAATAAGAGTTGGCAATAAATAAAAATTGATTATCAATTTCAAGAGAAGCCATTTTCAAAATAGTAACATCAAATTTAACGAATGTTACCTATATTGGTAGAATGGAAGCTAGATTATTTTAAAGTTTACAGTCGACAAAAATTAAATTTACCTTTTCAAGTTCCATTTTATGACTTTGAATCTCACGTAAAATCTCTATAGCTCTGGTATCCGCTTGATTTCCGACAATACAGCAGCTAAACAAGATGATGCAGATATCGAGCATTTTGCTTTGAGGTATTGGAGGAGCTCTGGTAGCAGTCCGTCTCTCGGTTGTTATACCTGATGTTCATGTTGTTACTCTTTATATACAGTACAAGTGGAAAATTGACCTACTCAAGTTTGGAACGTACAGGGGAATCGCACTGAATGGTGATATCATAGAAATTATGCGTGTATGACAATCATGTCATCTTATCTGAGGCATTGTTCTTTCCGGTGAGAGAAAATACCTGTGAGTCAAATATAGCGTGTAAGCCACCTTGTGAATTTTTTTGTGTGTGTGTGTGTGTGTGTGTGTCTATGTATGGGTTCTCACCATATCTGCCACACAGCCCTGACCTGCCCTGAGCCCCTCAATGTTCATTAAGTGTTGAGTAGATTGGGCCTATGCTCTCTGGAGTTTAGAAGAATGAGAGGTGATCTCATTGAAACATATAAGAGTCTGAGGGGGATTGACAGGGTAGATGCTGAGAGGCTGTTTCCCCTGGCTGGAGAGTCTAGAACTAGGGGGCATAGTCTCAGGATAAGGGGTCGGCCATTTAAGACTGAGATGAGGGAATTTCTTCACTCAGAGGCTTGTGAATCTTTGGAATTCTCTACTCCAGAGGGCTGCGGATGCTGAGTCATTGAGTATATTAAAGGCTGAGATAGAGAGATTTTTGGACTCTAGGGGAATCAAGGGATATGGGGATCGGGCAGGAAAGTGGAGTTGAGGTTGAAGATCAGCCATGATCTTATTGAATGGCGGAGCAGGCGCGAAGGGCCGTATGGCCTACTCCTGCTCCTAATTCTTATGGTCTTAAGTTCTTATTAACTGATATTTGTGTAATCCAAGTTTTATCAGTATGTGGACGCCGCTGGCTAGGCCAGCATTTATTGCCCATTTCTCGTTGCCCCTTGAGAAGGTGGTGGTGGCCCTTCTTTTTTGAACCGCTGCAGTCCGTGTGGTGAAGGTACTCCCACAGTGCTGTTAGGGAGGGAGTTCCAGGCTTTTGACCCAGCGACGATGAAGGATCGGCGATATATGTCCAAGTCAGGATGGTGTGTGACTTGGAGGGGAACTTGGAGGTGGTGGTGTTCCCATGCATCTACTGCCCTAATAGCACAATAAATATTAAAAATAATTTCATCACTTGCATTATTTAGTATAAATTTTATTACAATTATAAAACAATTACGTAAGATTACGTCCATAATATTTTATGTAAAAACAATGCATTAACTTCCTACTCTATATGTTATTGAGGTGAAAAATAGTAAATGCACTAATAAATTAAATTAATACAATGTAATTAACTCATAACTCTAACATGAAAAGTTTGCAAAAACAAGTGTCCCTCACAAAATTGTATTCACTGTTTATCCATCTGCACTTTTTTCATTGCCAATTTTGGGATGGATCTGAAACGACATAATGTGATCCCAACTATGTGTACCAAACGCATATGGCTGAAATTCCTCTGTCCACTCTTATAGGCTTGGTGCTGATACATTAAAGAAAGAAGAAAGAACTTGCATTTATATGTCACCTGTCACAATCTCAGGCTGTCCCAAAGTGCTTTACAGCCAATGAAGTACTTTTGAAGTGTAGCCATTGTTGTAATGTAGGAGACGCGGCAGCCAATTTGCACACAGCAAGGTCGACAAACAGCAACTTAATAATGACCAGATAATCTATTTTGATGAAATTGGTTGAGGAATAAATATTGGCCAGGACACTGCGGACAACTCCCCTGCTCTTCTTCGAAACAGTGCATGGGACCTTTTACGTCCACCTGAGAGGTGCAGACGGAGCCTCAGTTTAATGTCTCATCTGAAAGACTCATCTCAGTACTGCACAGGAGTGTCAGTCGAGACTATGTGCTCAAGTCTCTGGCGTGGGTTTTGAACCAACATCCTTCTAACTCAGAGGTGAGAATGTTCGCCACTGATCCACAGCTGACACATCACATTACTGAAACTGAAACAGTCTCCTGAAAATTGCTGAGCAGTACAACAACAACTTGCATTTATATAGCGCCTTTAACATAGTGAAACGTCCCAAGGCGATCACAGGAGCATTATCAAACAAAATTTGACTCCGAGCCGCATAAGAAGTTATTAGGACAGGTAGAAGTAGATTTTAAGAAGCGTCTTAAAGGGGCAGAGCGAGCTAGAGAGCTGGAGAGGTTTAGGGAGGAAATTCAAGAGCTTAGGGCCTAAGCAGCTGAATGCACGGCTACCAATGGTGGAGCGATTAAGATAGGGGATTTGCAAGAGGCCAGAATTTGAGAAGCGCAGAGATCTCAGAGGGATGTAGGGCTGGAGGAGGTTACAGAGATAGGGAGGGGTGAGGCCATGGAGGGATTTGAAAACAAGGATGAGAATTTTAAAATTGAAATGTTGCCAGATCAGGAGCTACTGTAGGTCAGCGAGCACAGGGGGTGGTGAGTGAATAGGACTTGGTGCGAGTTAGGATATGGGCAGCAGAATTTTGGATGATCTCAAGTTTATGGAGGGTGGGAAATGGGAAGCCGGCCAGGAGTGCGTTGGAATAGTCAAGTCTAGAGGTAACAAAAGCACGGTGGAGGTTTCAGCAGCGGATGAGCCAAGACAGAGTCGGAGACGGGCGATGATACGGAGGTTAGAAAGATGGAGGGACTAAATTCAGATGTGGGTGCTAAACCTTTGTCCATTAGTATAGCACAACACATGTGTTTCTGATGTGTCAATTTCTTTAAAAAGTGCACAAAATTCTGAACAGCAAAATCAGAATTCATTATATTTAATGAGTAATATAACATTTCTGTTGCGACAGGTTTTCAAGTTTTTTTCGATCTTTGAAACCATTGCTACCCATAATATAAGCACATACTTCTTACAAAATAAATATTGATTACTACTGTTTGTATCTTCATATTCATCTAAGACCAGTTCTGTGACTTGTTACATGATAGACCGTGAATGTCAGAACATATATTTGATAAATTTATACTTCATTATTATCTGAGTCAACGATTTGCTGAAAATCTGTTGTTCTGCATCTAGACAAACCGCGCAATCTAAGGTGCTTGCGGAAGAGACAGGGATGTGCTGATATTACAAACTCCCGATTATGCTGGCTGAGGTTGTTGAACAATTCACTAATGACGTTCATAATACGGAAACAACGCCCCCTTATGTTGCAGACTGAGCAACACTGAAATAAAATACCCAGCAAAGAATTCTTCGGAACGTACAAAAAGAAAACGGTCGTTAAAGGCAATGGAAAGAAAGTCAGGCAATTATCTGCCTGGGCCACAATTCTCTCCCGGCAGGTTTGGAAACCATCACTGCTACCCTGCTCCGGCCTCCACTTAAAAAAGCAGAGCGGGTCCCGACAACATCATCGAAGCCCAATCTGCACATTTAAAGGGGACCCCGCTGATTTGGACAATTTAAAAATTGCATGTTGTCAGATTGGAGCAGGAAAGGAGTGAGTATGTTCCTCACTATTTAACTGTCCGCACAGCCGCACGCCCCCCCCCCCCCCCCCCCCACCCTGCCTGGTTTCTCTCAGGCGGAGTAGTGGGGGCGGTGGGTGGCAGGGGATGTTAAAATCAGAGCCATAGGCTAGAATTTTGCTTATCTGGGCGGCTCCGCCGCGGGTGGTGGCCATGGCGGGTCGCGACCCCGTTGCTGGCTCCATCCCGCTGCTGAAAACGACTTTACCTTAATAGGGCCTATTAAGCCCCACCCTGCGCATTACCTGGCCCAATTAAATGGTGCGGGTCTGGTGATGTCATCGATGGCGCGTTATCTTTAAAGTGGCCATGGCCACATTGGATTTGAAGGTCAATGTAACATAGTGCTGCCAGTGCACTGTAGCACTGGAGTGCTGCAAACACTGACAATCACTGCACAGGGCTGCGCCCAGATTCTCCGATAACTCCGTCCATATGCTTATGGAGGGAGTCAAAGCACGCAGGGAGGTCCTCTTCCCTTCCAATGGACAGAAGAGACCTCCCCAGGACACCAAAACAGCCTGGTTGGAGATTGCAGAGGAGGTCACCAGCAGGAATGTGGTCAGGAGGACCCGGGTGCAGTGCCGCAAACGTTTCAATGATCTTATTGGATCAGGAAAGGTGAGTACAAAGCCACACTCAACTTCATCCTGCTGTGCCTCTCATCACATCTCCATCACTCTGCCATCCCAACCCTCCCCCTGCACAACCTTACTCACACCAACATACTTTGCACCTCCACCCATCCCTCTCTCTCTATCTACATTATCACATCTCCATCTTACTAGCCACCCCTCACACTCACCCTCATCCTAGTGCAATCATACCAACTAACAACACACAATGAGGCCACTTGGCTTTGGCACCCCACTTCATCATAGTCTCCCTCTAAAGATCTAACCCATCCATTCCTTACACTCATTCCATCACTCTCACTCAACCTTCTCTTCATTCTCTCCTTGCAGGAAAAGAGAGCCCAAAATAAGAAGGAGAGGAGGAGAACTGGCGGTGGCCCTCCATCATTTGCCAATGTTACAAGAGCAGAGGAGGCTGCTTTAGAAATATCTGGCATCTCCAAGCAGCTGGAGGTGGAAGACGGAGAAAGGGGACATCTCAGCAACCTGGTGACAAAATTACATATTACATGGCATACATCAGTCACTCATATGGGGACTGATGTCAGCAGCCACTGAATGGTCATCATGTGCATAATGGTATCTGTACCCATTCTTCATATGACATATCCAACTCATCTCTTTACTCTCCCACAGGTCCATCAAGAGCACCTACCCCCCTCCCCCCACCCCCATTGTCCAGGAGGAAGAGGAAGACGACTCCTCAGAGGAGCCTACAGCCTCTGAGGGCGCAGCGTCACCAGACATGAGCGCACCCAGCACCAGCACAGATACGCACACCTCGGTGGGTCCCATGCGAGATAGAGTAGTGTTGTCACCTGGTGTCTCACAACTCACGAGTGAGCAAGAGCAGATGGTGGAGACAGGGACAGCAATGGAGACTCCTTACTGGAGGGTACAGGACACTCCCAGCTCTGCTCAGCTGCATGCAGACACTGAGCCTCAGGGGCCATCCAGAAAGAGGGCGATCCTGGAGGTGCAGGAAGAGGTGCAGGGGGCTCTGACAAGTTTTACGAGCGTGATGTCTGTAAATATTCAGAGAATGGAGGAGTCTATCTCCAACGTGAGCACTAACGTGTTGCAGGCGATGGCGACTGTAGGCTCCTCCATGGATAGGATGGCCACCTGCATGGAGCAGCTAATGCACCACTCATAGGAGCACATGGTCTCTATGGGAATAGATGGCTATCTATGGAGAATAGATGGCTATCTATGGACAATAGATGGCAGAGGCTCATAGACCTCCTCTCTAGGAGGGATGTCAGCGTAGACGTGAGTCCTCATGGCCCCACTGATGTGCAGCAAGGTGCTCTCCAGCTCCTTGGCAGCAGGGAAGTGAGCAGGCTGCCTCTACCTCTGCTGAAGCCTCGTAGAAGCACGCAGAAGAGAAAGCTGACACACTAGTAAATTCACAAGAGTAGCCACTTGGGTGTTTCATCCAATGTTTATGTAAAGTTTCTGTAAATGTGCTGTCAAACATTAAAATCTTTATTTTCAACACTTTCCAGTCTTGGACAGATTTGTGTGCACTTTTGAAAGTGGCTTAGTGAGTTGCAGTGAATGGTGAGACATAACGCTACCTCCAGCAATGCTGGTGAGTGTGAAAGGAATGGCTTGATCATTGCAGGGATGCTTTATGCTGTTGGTGTGGGTGGTGCCAACCTGCGCATCATGTGGCTGCCATATAGGTGTACAGCGTCAAGTGAAGTAAATCTGCCATTATGAGGCCATCACTGGCCTCCCGGGCAGCAACGTGCTTGGGTGCTGATTCCCTCGGTCCTGTGCAGCATCAAGTGATTGCGGAGAAGGTTGCTGGTGTTGTTGTTGGTGTTGCTGGTGTGCCTGGTGCTGCTAATGTTGGGGCTCATCGTGGTCAGATTTTGAGGACCAAGGTGAGACAGTATAAACAGCATCCATGCTGATGGAATAGATGGCAGGTGAAGTAAAGATGACAGAAGCATTCTGTCAATGGTGAGAGAGTTCTTCCAATGAGGTGACACTGGATGGAAAGACTGCAGAATCTGTGCTGGGAATGCAGTCAGCAACAGTTTCTGCTGAGGAAAGTGATCAGCTGTCAGGTGGGAGCTTTTATAGTACATTTCATGCTGTTAACTAATCAGCTGGAGCAATGGTCACTGAACTCCTGTCTCAGGTTGACAGACGTGGTTCCCAAGCAGCGTGTTTCCCGTGGCCATCCAGTTAATTTTAAAAGTTAAGGTTAAAACCACTCTTAAGGGTCTGACAACAAGCTACTAATACTTAAAATTGGGTTGCCCGCCTCTGCCAGTTGGGTCGGGTCCACGCTGACGGACACGTCTGGGGGGAAAGGCGCGTGGGAGCGGGATGACAGCGGGTTCCTGACCCGCTCCCAAAAATAACAACTTTCCCACCGACCCGCCATCAATCGCGCCCGCTACCACCCCGGATAATTCCGGCCATAATGTTTTGCAACTGTAGGCTTCTTTTTGAGTGATGTAGTCTGTACTCTTTCGGAAATGATTGTGATCTCTTTTCCTGCGCGTGAGAAGATTGACATGTCTTTACCTTTCTTCCACATCGTGTCTCTTTTTAATATCTGTAATTTTTGGTGAGCTTTTTTACATCATTGTACAGCGATAGTGCTGAACAATAGAACATATGTCCACTACAAACACAAGAAGTGCAAATTCATGTAACATAGTGAGATGCACCCTCTACATATCAGTGCACTACTTCGATAAATATATCATTATCACCTAAACTGTCTCCACAGTGCTGTGCAAAATTAGGTCATTTATCACCCAGAAATTTATAGTTTGCACCTGTTACTCAATATATATATATATCATACCATTTTTCAAACAGACCATTTCTTGTTATGGTTGGTGCGTTTGATATGTTGGGGAATGGTGAACAACACTTTAGATCAGCAGAAAATTGGTGTTTTTATGTCTTGATATTGTCCCCTATTTCTCGAGGTTTACAACTATTTTGCAAAATATCTTATCTCAGCCAGTCAGGATGTTGTTATCTCTGGAATATTCAGCATTTGTTGCAATTTCTGTCTGAAGCCTGGCCTCACGCACTAGATTTAAATTCAGCCTTCATTTGAGTAAAAATTTTATACAAGCCATTGTTGTAAATGTGGTCAATTTATGTCGGACAATCTCTTCAAATGAGTAAGCTGAACTAAATCTAACTTTTCACAGCAGGCTCCAAAAGGGCCGAGAAATTTTGGGCCCAGTATAAGGACCTGCAGCATTCTTTGTTCAAGCAGGAATTGGGAAAACTTAACTGATTTGCTTTCCTCTGTCATTCTTTTGGGGATTGATTTTAACATAAAGACAAAACACGGAGCTTAATTTGTTGTTAAGGCACCCAGTGATTTTATTCCATTTAATACTGGCTATTTCACATATACATTTGTACAATCATTTTTATTGGTTTATAAAAAGGCTCATTGAGCCCCTGCGAACAGCAGAGAGCACCTCGTGGGGAGCACAGCAGAGATGTTAAAAGCCTATAAAATTAGTAAGAGTGCCAAGATAAAAAGGGCAGCTGGAAACTGCCACAAGAAAGGTATATTGATTCTAAAAAAACTACTAACCCGAATGTGAAGCCGAGAAGAACAGAAGTGTTGCTTATGGCTTCACGGCCATCCAGAAAGCCATTGCCAGCACCTGCATGGCCTCCTCCCGGTCGCCATCTCCCCCTCCCAACCACTCGATTGCCTCCATTCCACTCACCCCCTCAAGCCCAATCAAACCTCATCCCTCTCGATCACACCAACCCTCCCTCTCAATCGCCCCTCCCCCCTCGATCGCCCCTCCCCTCCCTCTCAATTGCCCCTGCCCCCCTCGATCACCACACCTCCTCCCTCTTGATCGCCCCTCCCTCCTCGATCGCCCCTCCCCTCCCTCTCAATCGCCCCACCCCCCTCGATCACCACACCTCCTCCCTCTCAATCGCCCCACCCCCCTCGATCACCACACCTCCTCCCTCTTGATCGCCCTCTCCTCCCTCTCAAACGCCCAACCCTCCCTCTTGATCACCCCTCCCTTCCCTCTCGATTACCACACCTTCTCCCTCTTGATCGTCCCTTCCCTCCCTCTCAAATGCCCCTCCCCATCCCTCTCAAATGCCCCAACCCTCCCTCTCGATCATCCCTCCCTTCCCACCCAATCAACACTCCTCCTCCCCCTCCCTCTCGCTTGCCCCACCTCATTCTTGACCGCCCCTCCCCCTCCCTCTTGAGCGACTCCTCCTCAGTCCCAATTTTGGGCAAGCTTTGGGTCTCCCGGCTTCAGGCGCACACTGCCGGCACGCCATCTATTTCAGGTCTGTAAATGGGGGCGAAAGGAATTTCCACCCCGACTTCCCTGCAGAAGACCAGTAACCAGAGCTCCTGCAGAGCTCCGTAGCAAAATGCTTTACTTCTCCATCGTTCTGTTTAGCTGGTGAGTCTGTGGGAGTCACACTGATGGAGATAGGGCCACCAACTCTGCTTGGACATATTCCTGGAGGCTTCATCGTATGGCCTCCCGCCTCCAACCACCCCGCCTGGTCAAACAGCCTTTTTTCTCCACCTCCATTATTTTTATGACTAATAAACGAAAGTTTTCAAATAGAGAATGAGTAAAACACAGTTTTTTTACAAATTGCTCACAGAATATTAAGCTACAATTCCTGGAGACGCTAGGACAATCCTGGAGGGTTGGTAACTCTAGATGGAAATGTCAGCGAGATGCTGCAGAACATTAATGATCATTCTACAGTAAAGTAAATTTTTGTTGACTATAATTGAGAATAATTCTTGTGCTGTTGAATATTATATTTATATTTCATGTATATTTGATGTTAAGATTTTAGAGGTAATCCAAATTTCGTAGGTAATTTTAATTTGTGAAAAAATATAATGTATGTTCCTTAATGACTTTAACGGTAACTATATTTTATTTCTTTCAGACTTTGCCAAGTCATGTGCAAATTCCAGGCATTGTCCAGGTAAGAAATCTGTTCCTCATGAAGAAAAAGCAAAATACTGCAGGTGCTGTAAATATGAAACAAAGACAGAAAATGCTGGAAACACTCAGCAGGTTAGGTAGCATCTGTTGAGAGAACAGACAGACAAGTTAATGTTTTGATGCGTGCGAACTCTTCGTCAGAAATCAGAACTAAGTTCCGACAAAGGGTTTCTCGCACTCGAAATGTTAACTTGCTTGTTCTCTTCACAGAGGCTGTCTGACTTGCAGATCTATTCATTAAATGTGTGTATTATAGTGATGAGCTGTCAAAATATTCACTGCTAAGGTCCACTTCCTAGGTCGCATCCATGATAGGAGAAAATAAGCAGAGTAGGCCCAATTCGGCTGAGGGGTCCTAAAACAGGCATTGGCGCCTGAATAACATATGCTAGGGGACCTAACGCCTGTTTTAGGTGGCCGCCACAGACACCCGGGCAGCTGCTTATGTCAATATGCCGGTTCCCGTATCCCTAGCGCTGATCCGGCACAGGCTGTTGCTCCCTGAAATCAGCCCTTCACACTCTCGTTTTACGCACACCCATAAAACAGGCACAAATGAGGTCCGATTTCTACCCCATATATATTTCCTGTCAGAGGCAGTAATGAGCAAAGATATCTTTGGGCCAGGTCTATTTATGTGGGCATCAAAGCAGTAAAAAGGTTGTTCTTATTCTTCTCCATCGGGGTGATTTTAACCCTACTCGCTCAGCAGAAACCTGGCAGGTGGGCAGTTAAAATCGCCCTGGCTCTTACCTGTCGGAAAGCTGCCATGATCGCAACATCTGCAATTTTCACCTGCTCTCCTGAGCAGGCAGCAAGGACACGCGCCCGGAGTCAACAGGGTCCTTCTTTACATAGGCACGTTGCGGCCCGATGACATCTTTGAGACCCGACTGTAATTTTAACTCAGGCCTGAGTGGGAATCCACCTGGAGTTAAAATTGGGGCCCACAAAGAACTGGACAAATTACAGGTCACCTGCTACAGCGTTTGGGGAACTCATATTGTCAAACCTAGAAAATATAAAGAAAAACATGGTGAATATCTTTCTTTCTTTCTTATTATTTGTTGCTGTTTGTCACTTTTCACTAACACAGTTTCAATTTGCGATTTGACTATTTTATTGTAAATATGTGTAGCCATGAAGCTCTGGCTGCAAGGTGTTGAATACTATGTGAATGCAGAGGTAGTCCTGCAAAGGTTTGTGAAGTGCCTACAAAAGATTAGCAATGGAAACGGCTGTAGAAGGTCTCTGAGAGGGAAGTAAATCAAGTGTTGGATGATTTGTTTATTGCACGAAAATATGAGAATTTATGATTTGAATTGTAATTACTATTATTAACATAGAATCATAGAATCTTACAGTGCAGAAGGAGGCCATTCGGCCCATCGTGCCCATGCTGGCTCTTTGAAAGAGCTATGCAATTAGTCCCACTCCCCTGTTCTTTCCCCATAGACCTGCAAATTTTCTCCTCTTCAAGTATTTATTAAATTCCCTTTTGAAAGTTACTATTGAATCTGCTTCCACCACCCTTTCAGTCTATGAGATTTAAGGATTGAGAAAGAAACAGAGGAACGACAGAGAAGGAAATAGGGTGAATTAGAGTCAAATCAGGTACAGGAAGAGAAAAAAAAGAGAGGGAAAGAAAGACTGGATTAAAAGAGAGAGAAAAATTAGATGGAAAGGAAAAGTAAGAAAAAAGTGTCTAATGTTAAATTTTAAATTTTAAAAATCTCTAGCAACAATTTACTACCTTAGAAATGAGACTCCACAGTTTCAATTGTTCCCTTTCTTGGCCAAAAAGTTTGAATGGCATTGCAGGAACATAAATCTCCTCATTAGAAAGATACTTACGCTGTTTAGTGCCAGCCCTAACTTTCTGTGGCAATTTTAATTCACAATTAATGTGCAAATGTGGTAATTTCTTGAAATTCTTGGGGAGATTGACAGTGAAGCTAATGGCAGAGCGACACAATTATATTATCAAGAAATATAAAAAGAAATAGTAAAGTATTCTACAGACACATAAATAACAAAAGAAAAATCAGAATAGAGATAGGGCCACAAAGGGCACAAGATAAACTCACAGGCAATGACAGTGAAATGGCAGAAGTATTAAATAATTATTTTGCTTCAGTATTCACCAGGGAGACTAACATAGTGGACATGACATTAGAAGAAGAGATCAAACAAGATATAAAAACATTTACGATAGAAAGGGGGGAGATAATTGAAAAACTAATCACACTCAGAGAGGATAAAACCCCAGAAGTTGGGGAAGCGATAGCAAAGGCACTATTACAAATATAAATAAATTCATTAGAAAGGGAAATAGTTCCAGAGGACTGGCGGACAGCTAATTTGATTCCTATATATAAAAAGGGAGATAGAACCAGTCCACAGAACTATAAACCAGTTAGCTTAACTTCAGTGGTAGGAAAGATAATGGGCCAGAAATTCGGCTCTCCGGCTTCCCGCGGGGGCAAGAATCTCGCGCGTACTTACCTACCGCGCCTGCCGTTGTGCTTCGGGCCCAAGTGGAATTCGGCTCCTGGGCCTCCTGCAGCTGCCGGCGCGCAGTGCTTGCGTATCCCAGGGGCGCAGTTAGTTCGCAGCATCCCCTGGAATCACGTGGGCCGTGGAGAGCAGGGAATCTTCATTCATAGATTTTGACAGGAAGACCTGTCAAATCTATGAATAGAGATCGGCCCCAAAACCTCATTAAAACTTCAAAATTTTTTTTAAAAAACATCACATTTTTAAAATAACTATAAATTACATAATTTAACTACTTTAAACAAAAATTTTAATTTTTGAAAAAATTAATTACACTTTTTAACGGTGCTAAAAATAAACTTACCTTTCTTTAAAGTATGTAAAAAAGATAAACCTGTTGAAAAAATGTTTAAATTGTACTTAATTCACCACTTACCTTGTTAAAAGCAGGCCTTGCACCTCCTTTTTTCCCCGCGCAGCTTCTCCGTACTTACCCTCACGGAGAAACCTGAAAAAAAAAACGCAGTTCGCTGCGTGCGCGCTGCCTCTCCGGCGCACGCGTTCGACCTCTGAACCCCTTCCTTCAGGGGAATGGATGTTCCGGTTTCCAGCGCAAGCGCAGTACGGCACTTTCGTTGGGTCTACGGGTGAGTACCCAGCGCGTACTCACCCGTGGAGACCCGAATTTCTGGCCCAATGGCTGCGATTTTCTCATTGGTGACGGGTTGGGTGCGGGTCAGGTGGTCGGTGGGTTCCGGTCCCGCCGGCGCTTTCAGCCGGTCAGAAATTTAAATTTTGCCTTAATTGGCCTATTGAGTCCCTGCGTGCGCGCTACCCAGCCCAATTAGTGGTTTCGGGTCTGCTGCTCGCCTCTGCTGACGTCAGTCAGCCAGCTGCATTTAAGGGGCCCATGCAGCCTTGTTTCATTCTCATTCTTTGATGCTGGATTTCGGGTTGCCAACTGCTCCCATGACTGCTGCAAGAGCCAAGGCCTCACCCCGTTTTGATGATGACTCCCTCCATGCTCTTGTGGATGGAGTGAGAGGGCGCAAGAAGGTACTCTTCCCATCCTCTGGACGGAGGAAGCCTCCTCAGCAAAGCAAAGCAGCCTGGCTGAAAATTGCTGAGGAGGTCCGCTCCAGATCGTTGTGTCCTCGATCCTGGGTCCAGTGCAGGAAAAGGTTTAATGACCTGGTACGCTCAGGAAAAGTGAGTATAGCATCACACTTACCCGCAATCTGCTCCCCATCTCCTCTCATCACCAGCACTCTGCATTGTCAACCTACTCCTGCACATCCCACTTTACTCTTACATCCCTTGCAACCTTAACTATCCCTCTCTCTCTATGTACACAATCACTTCACTATTCGACTATGTTGCCCTCACACTCGCTATCACTGTTATGCAATGCCAACAACTAACAACGCACAGGGAGGGCCCTTGGTCTTGGCACCTCACTACATCTTTGTCTCCCTCTAAGCATCTATGCTATGGATTCTCTACACTCACTCCATCATTCTCACTCAAACTCCACTTGTGTCCCTCATTGCAGGAAAAGAGAGCCCACAATAAGAGGGAGAGGGCAGGACAGGAGGAGGGCCACCTTCCATTGCCCAGCTGACCAATGCTGAGGAGGCGGCACTCAAAATAATTGGAGGTGATGAGGATCTGGAAGTGGGGGACGGTCAGACGGGCGCAGCAGAGCAAGCTGGTGACAGAATAGATTTGCATCTCTCTCATTTACATTGCATGAGTGACTAATATGGCATCTGATGCTCATACAGATTGACTTATGATCATCTGCACAATTCCATGTGCTTGCTGCGTTAATATCACATGTCTAACTCATGCCTTTACTCCCCCACAGGACCATCAAGAGCCCCCCTCCCCACTGTCCAGGAGGAAGAGCCTGAAGACTCCTCAGAGGAAGCTGCAACTTCTGAGGGTGCAGTGTCAGCAGAATTAAGTGCACCCAGCACCAGCGCAGACAATCACACCTCGGTGGGACCATCGCAACATAGAGTAGTGTTGTCACCTGGTGTATCACAGCTCACAAGTGAGCATCAGCAGATGGTGGAGACAGGGACAGCAGTGGAGATTCCTTGTCGGAGGCGGCAGGGCACTCCCAGCTCTACTCAGCTGCATGTGGACCCTGTGCCTCTGGGGCCATCCAGAAAGAGAGCGGTGCTGGAACTCCAGGAATAAGTGCAGTAGTCTCTGGCAGGTTTTGCATCCAGGGTTACTGCAAGTGTGGAGAGGATGGAGGAGTCCATGTCTAACATGAGCAGTGCCTTTGTGGAGGCAATGGCGCATGAACGCACCACCACGGATAGGATGGCAACCTCCGTGGAAAGGATGGCTACCTCCGTGAAAAGGATGGCTATGGTAGAGGAAAGATGGCTACGGTAGAGGAAAGGATGGCTACGGTCATGGAGGAAATAAGTCGCCAGAGTCAGGAAAACATGGTAAATGTTCAGAATAGATTGACATCTCTGGAGGAGCGATGGGCAGCTATTGAGCAGAGAAACCAGAGCTTCATGGAAGCCCTATTGAGGAGGACTACCAGTGCAGATATGGGTCCTCATGGCCCCCCTGATGTGCAGCAAGGTGCTGTCAAGCCACTTGCTAGCACTGAAGTGGGCCTGAACCATGAGAGGGATGTTGGTGGCAGGCAACAAGGAAGTGTGGGCTCCTCTCCAAGTGCTCACACTCCCATGCCACTGCGTAGCCCTTGGTCAGAGCCCCACCAGAGTCCTCACCCAACTGAGATGGGCGTCTCAGCCCCTGCACAGCCGCAGGAGGAGCAGACTGTTGCCGGGCTCACAAACCCAGAGGACACCCGCCAAAGGTGTCAAAGCAGGAGCAGCATGAAAGTGAGCAAGGTGCCTCCACATCTGCTGAAGCCACAGGGGAAGCACCACGTAGAAGCACGCGTAAGAGGAAGATAAAGCACAATTAGTCACAAGTGTAGTCACTTGGGTGTTCTGTTCTGTTGTCTTTTGTTGTCTTTAATATTTGGCATTGTCATCCTTTTGAGCATGTATTAAACAAAAGTGATGGCAAACAGTTGAAGTTCTGGCCGATATGTTCTGGGAAATGGAAGTTGCACATTGAGGGCTCAGGGCAACTTGCATTTGTAATAATAGTGGTGAGAGTGATAGGAACCCATAGGTTCTTGTACATTGTGTATGGTGTGATAAGAAGGTGCCAGCCACATGTGTTTGATTCGCCTACCTAAGCGAATCTGGCAAAGATTAGTGCATCCCTTGCATCCCAGGCAGCAATGTGCTCATGTGCTGCTAGAGCTGGCTCATCCACCTCCACAAGGTCTTCCTCCTCCTCCTCCTCCTCCTCCTCATCTGAGGAGGCTATGCGCTGAGCCACTTGTTCCTCAGGCAGCTGCAAGCCACGATGCTGTGCGATGTTGTGCAGTGTACAGCAGACCACGATGATTCTGGAGACCCTGGCTGCTGAGTACTGTTGAGCTCTACTTGATCTGTCAAGGCATCTGAATCGCATTTTGAGCAAGCCGATGGTTTGCTCAATGATGGCTCTGGTGGAAATGTGGCTGACATTGTAGCGCTCTTCTGTTTCGTTTGATGGCCTCCTCAATGGCGTCATTAGTCACATCTTCAGGGGATAGCCCTTGTCTCCAAGTAACCATCTGAAAAGTTGGGATTGCGGATTGAAGAGCGGAGGCACAGTGGACTGCCGCAGGATGAACGAGTCATGGCAACTGCCAGGGTACTTTGTGCAAATATGCATAATGTTCTTCCTGTGGTTACACACCAGCTGGACGTTAAGGGAGTGGAAGACCTTGCGGTTGACAAATACAGCTGGGTTGTGATGGGGTGCCCTAATAGCCACATGTGTGCAGTCTAGGGCGTCCTGCACCCTTGGCAAGCCTGCCAGCTTTGCATAGCCAACCGCACGCGCGGTTACACTTGCCTCATCCATGGAGGCTGTGGATGTAATTGTGCGCCTTTGCAAAGAGGGCATCGGTTACCTGCGGATGCAAGTGTGTGCGGACGACTGGGAGATGCAGCTGATGTCTGCTGATGAGCCCTGGAAGGACCCTGAAGCAAAATAATTAAGGGCGGTGGTGACTTTGACAGCCACTGGTAAGGGGTGTCCACCCACTCCTCTGGGCTCCAGGTGTTGGTGCAGCATTGCGCAGATGTCAGCGACAACATCTCGCGAAAGTCTCAGCCTCCTTTGGCACTGCTGCTCAGTCATGTTGAGGAAGGTCATCCTCGGCCTGTAAACCCTGTGTTGGGGGTATCTCCTGCGGCGACGTGCAGCCCTGCGCTGACGCCCTCTGCCCTGTGCAGCATCAGGTGGGTGAGGAGGAGGTTGGCGCTCCTGTTGTTGCTGCTGCTGTTTTGCCTCATTCTGCCACGGCTGCTCTTCCTCCTAATCTGAGGACCAGGATGACAGGGTATAAATGGTTCCCATGCTGCTGGTAGATATGTCAGTTGAGGACTAGAAGTTATAAGCGCTCAGTCAATTTGGGGAGAGGGTTTTCCCAGGAGGTCACAGTGGAGATGGATCTCAGCTTCACCACTTACAAGATCAGTAGATCTGCAAAAAGTTTTCCAAGATCTGAAAAACAAAGTTGTGTCATCTGTAAGTGAGCCTTGTTAGAGCTCTGTTTTGATGCTGGAGCTGCAGCTGTCAAGAAGTCAGCCACTTGGTGAACCCGGCACAATCAGCTGGAGTGGTTTGGGAACGGCGTGGAACACATACTTTTCTATGTTTCTATAGACACAAAAGGCATCAAGGGGTATGGGGAGAGAGCGGGAATATGGTATTGAGATAGAGGATCAGCCATGATCATATTGAATGGCGGAGCAGGCTCGAAGGGCTGAATGGCCTACTCCTGCTCCTACTTTTCTATGTTTCTAACACGCAGAAAATGTGCAAAAATCGAAAACCGCTGTTAAAATAGGCTTATCCAGGCAGTTAACAAGCTGTTAACTGCCTTAAAGGCCTCTCCCGCCGCTTGGTGGCGGGACCGATCGGGACTCCCACAGCCGGCATTTGGCAAAGTGGCGTGGAGGCGGGTTGACAGCAGGATCGCAACCCGCCATCAATCAAAACTATCTTAACCCTTGACCTGCCTCCAAACCCGTCCTCTCAGTGCTGATAAAATCGTGGCCAATGAAATCTTTACTCAAAGATATAATAGAAAAACATCTAGAAAACAAAAATATAATAGAGTAGTCAGCACGGATTTCAAAAGGGAAGGTCATACTTGACCAACCTTATTGAATTCTTTGAAGAAGTAACAGAAAGAGTAGACAAGGGTAATGTAGTATATGTAATATTTTTGGATTTTCAAAAGGCCTTCGATAAGGTATCACATAGTAGACTCATGCCTAAGGTCAGAACTTGTGGAGTCAGGAGAAAGGTGGCAAGCTGGCTACAAAACAGAAAACAGAGAGTAGGGGTTAAGGGTAGTTACTCAGGCTGGCAAAAGGTGGGAAGTGGTGTTCCATAAGGATTGGTGATGGGACCACTGTTATTCACCATTCACATAAACAATTTGGATTCTGGAATCAGAAGTGCAATTTTAAAATTTGCGGATGACACCAAATTGAGTGGTATAGTTAATGCTGAGGAAGACTGCGACAAAATATAAGACATTAATAAACTTGCAGAATGGGCGTGTACTTGGCAAATTAATTTCAATATAGGTAAGTGCAAAGTGGTGCATTTTGATAGGAAGAATAATGAGGCCACATACTGCTTGGAAAATAAGAGTCTAAATGGTGTAAGGAGCAAAGGAATCTAAAGGCACAGATATACAAGTTACTAAAAGTACCGACGCAGGTTAATAAGGCCACAAAAAAGCAAAAAATAAAGCGCTGAGGTTCATTTCTAGGGGGATAGAATTGAAAAGTAGAGAAGTTATGTTAAACTTGTATAGAACCTTGGTTAGACCACAAAGAGTAATGTGCACAGTTCTGGTCTCCATATTACAAAAAGGATACAGAGGCACAGGAGAAGGTGCAATTTTCTTTTATAAGAATCAATACCAGAACTGATAGGTTATGCCTATCAGGAATGATTGAACAAGCTGGGGCTCTTTACTCTAGCAAAGAGAAAGCTGAGGAGTGACCAAATAGAGGCTTCATTGGGTAGACGTAGAGAAGATGTTTCCACTTGTGGGGGAGACCAAAACTAGGGGCTATAAGTATACGATAGTCACTAATGAATCCAATAGGGAATTCTGGAGAATGTGGAACTCGCTACCACAAGCAGTAGTTGAGGCGAATAACATAGATGCATTTAAGGGGATACTAGATAACCACATGAGGGAGAAAGGGTTAGAAGGGTGGGAGGAGGCTTGTGTGGAGCATAAACGCGGCATGGATCGGTTGGGCCGAATGGCCTGTTTCTGCATTGTATATTCTATGTAAATCATCCAGCAACTTGTGGCAATTCGCACTTCACGGGGTACCTCTTCCTCACCAAAACTTGCTGGGCAATTTACACGTTAATGATGGCGAGTGCCATTGAACTCTGGGTCTGATTGTTTTGAAAACTCATCACTACAGTACAAGATGCTGTAGCTGAAGATCGACTGGCACGCTCACATGTTCTGGCAAAGTCTGATCGAAATAAAATCTAGAGGCCTAGAAATTCGATTGCAGAGCGCCCGTTTCTCGGGCACTTAACGGTCTCCTGAGCGGCAAAATGACGGACAGGAAGCACCCGCACATTTCCAGCCGGAAGTGCACCACCCGCCATATTGGATCGGGATTCTCCGGGGGCATCAAGAGCACATGCCAGATAAAGGGAGGGAAGGGTGAGCTTAAGTCACCCGCACCATTTTAACTGCCCGCCCCTCCTTGCTGGCTTCCACCAGGCGGGGAAAGTTATGATCGAGGTTGTTGTACCCAATGTACATGTTATCAATCTTTTTATGCATGACACATAGAACTGCATTTAATCACCGTGGAATGGCCCAGAGATTGTCACCAAATAGTCATATCACGAAAATCTGCATGTCTGACACAAAGGATTTCCACTGGTAAAAGAAAAATGTTATCTATGACTAATTGAGCATTTCTTTAGCATGGCATTTACTTATAACGCAGAGTTTTATACGCTTGTCCACTTATCGGGTTGTAGTGCACGACCAAAGCACCTTTTGTCATTTTCTCTTCACTGTCATTAATGTTGTAAGTTCTGCCCACAGCCATGCTCCTCGCAGCGAGCTCTCGGCTGCTCTCTGTTGTTCAACGAGCCTTAATACAATTCAAGATAAATGAGTGTCCAATTCCGCATTTGCAATTGCCAAGGTACTGACACTCACATACGAAGAATAAGGAACTGTACAGCTTGGGCTATGTTTTAATTCAGTGGCACACATATACCTCTTCAAACTGGGTCCTATTTTTATTTTAATAATCTTCCTGGTATTTCTTTCAAAGGAAAATCATGGATTAAACTAAATTAGATAAGTACAGTATTTCCACTTTGTAACAGTGCACATATATATTAATCTATGCTGGAGCTTCCAATAAAGACCAGTTGATTTTACTGTCAGCAGAAATTTAAGACACCCAGTATAGGCACCACAGCAATAATCATGGTTCAGCTTGTTGACGAGAGGAAGTGGAGCACTTTGACTCTGTCAGATAACAATCAACCGTTTGTCCAGTCATGCTGATGTTCTGAAGCTCACAGACTCAAAGGAAAGAGAAAATTCTGCTTTGTCTTTTTTCTGTGAAGCGCCTTGGATGTTTTCCTAAGTTAAAGGCGCTAAATCATAGAACGGTTACAGCACAGAAGGAGGCCATTCGGCCCGTCGAGCCCGTGCCGGCTCTCTGCAAGAGCACTTTAGCTAGTCCCACTCCCCCGCCCTTTCCCCGTAGCCCTGCAAATTGTTTTCCTCCAGTTACTTGTCCAACTCCCTTTTGAAAGCCACGATGAAATCTGCCTCCACCACCATTTCAGGCAGTGCATTCCAGATCATAACCACTCGCTGCGTAAAAAAGTTTTTCCTCATGTCGTCTTTGGTTCCTTTGCCAATCAACTTAAATCTGTGTCCTCTGGTTCTCGACCCTTCCGCCAATGGAAACAGTTTGGGGGAGAAATTCAGTATCGCCCCATTTGGGGCGCAATTATCGGCCGGGCGCAAAGATTAGCGCCTGGCGCTAATTATCGCCACCGACTGCAAACTTGACTTTTATCGCCCCTGGAGGTGATTGCAGCGCTATATCAGGCGCTTCACACCTGTCTTAAGGCGCAAAGGCCGAGGAGCGAGGTGCTACCTCAGAGCGCTGGCGAAGCTCATGTAATGTCAGTCAGCAATGGAACACACACACAATGGCACGGGCCAGTTCTTAAAGGGGATGGTTAATCTTGCTTTCCATCCACATCCTGCTCATTGCAGCCTTGAATCTCGGCCTGGAGAGACTTGCACATCAAATGTGCTGGAAAGAACAATGGAGAGTACCAGGCAAAGAGCTCAGAGTGCAGCCCCCACAGTCTCTGCTAAATCGATACAAGGAATGGCAAATCAAAATGAACCTGCAAAGTGCTGCTCAGTACCCAAAACTCCTTCACACAACGTTGAATCTCTCCAGAAGTCTCTCCCTCTCTCTCTCAGAATGCGTAGTTCAGAAATGGCACCAACAATAAAAGGCAGGAAGCGGTCACCTTTAAATAGCGCTCCCCCTTTCCCTTCATGACTGCAGAACGCTCCCTTCAACCTGTCGTTGCTAGCGTCAGGCGGTAAGGCAGGGGGCGCCACTCAATATCCGCTCCGGGGCGATACCGGGGCGTTGCGCACTCGAGTGACGTCATGATCTGCCGGCGCAGGAGATCCTGGCGGTAGTGTTTAGCGCCGCCGCAAAATGTCCAGTTAATTTCACGAGCGGCGCAAACTTCGCTGCGCCTGGGCGCTAGATGCTTTGCGCCCCATTAGCGCCCTCTTAAGGTGCTAACGGGAGGCGCAACCAACTGAATTTTTCCCCCACTCTCTCTATCTACTCTGTCTAGACCCCTCATGATTTTGAACATCTCTATCAAATCTCCTCTCATCCTTCTCTGCTCTAAGCAGAACAACGGCAGCTTCTCCAGTCTATCCACGTAACTGAAGTCCCTCATCCCCGGAACCAATCTTTTCTGCACCCTCTCTAAGGCTTTTGCAAATTTCCTAAAGTGTGGTGCCCAGAATTGGACACAATAACTCCAGCTAAGGCCGAACCAGTGTTTTATAAAGGTTCATCATATCTTCCTTGGTTTTGTACTCTATGCCTCTATTTATGAAGCCTAGGATGCTGTATGCGTTTTTAACCGCTTTCTCAACCTGCGCTGCCACCTTCAACAATTTGTGTGCATATACCCCCAGGTTTCTCTATTCATGCACCCCCTTTAGAATTGTACCCTTTAGTTTATATTGCATCTCCTCGTTCTTCCTACCAAAATGTATCACTTTGCACTTTTCTGCGTTAAATTTCATCTGCCACGTGTCCGCCCATTTCACCAGCCTGTCGATGTCCTCTTGAAGTTTATCACTATCCACTGTTCACGATACTTCCATATAAATGCAAGTTATTTATTGAGAGAAAGGTGGCTGCAATAGTGGATAAAGCATTGGCCAAGAGCGATGCCACTTTCAGTCATGCATTCACTCCTGAATCCTCCTTTAACAGGGGAGACGTCTGCTAATTCAACCACCTGTAGGACTTAGCGCAGCAAGAGGTGTGCAAAATATCTAATCACCATTCTCAGGATGTGGTGTTATACACTGTCCAAGATACATATCATGAGCATCAATGATGTTGTTATGAAAGTGACGTGCTGCACTTTTCTTTAACTGTTTATTTTTCCTTCTAATTTTATGATGCAGGCAACAGAACCGAGACTGACACACCTGAACAAATGTCTGGCTAGCCCTGGCGCATGCGCATGGCACACAGGAGGTAGCACTAGCATTAGTACAGCATGAATTTAACCTGCCAGTGCATGGATGAATCCATTGCAGGGAGAGTGATCAACAGAGGAAAGGGTAAAGAAGGAAGGCAGCGGGCCACTACTCCAAGTAGGAGTGTTGAAACATCATCAGCAAATTGGGAATTCTGTTGGTCTACTCCGCAATTTCATCTATGAGAAGTGGCGGAAGTTGAAGATGAAGACCTCTCATCAGTCAGTCTACCATTTGGCTGCAGTCACAATGGCTGCCAATGAGCCAACGGTGTCAGCTGTGGCTCAGTTGGCAGCTCCGTTGTGTAAGGGGTGACCTGCGGCTCTGTGCTTAGCCTGGGTGCTAGTGCGGGGTTAGACCTTGTTGCCTGCTCTGGTCTCCAGCCAGCCTGGTAATACTAGACACCTGTGAGTGGTTCGACCCACTCGCCCTTACGGTTCTGACACTGGACTTAGGTGCGAGAGCAATAATGCAGAGAAGACTCAGGTAGACCCGGTTGAATAGTGCGAAATGGAAAATCTTTATTGCATATTATTCAAGATTACGAGATACATGTCATAAGCACAGATTAACGACAGTACAATCTTATACACAGTTATGAAACTAATTTTAGGGAAACGAGGAGCGCACGACACATCGTAAAAGGGGACACACATTATAATTATCCTTAAAACTTAAACCCTCCCCTATCAATACCTGTCCTAATCTAGATTTGTAGGATCGGGACTCATGCTCACCACTCGTGATAACTCGGAGAATTCCGAAACTCTGCTCGGATGTTTTTACCGCAGCGCCTGACTATCCACGTGTTGATCAGGGGTCTCTGTACCCCACTTGTTTACTCGTTTCTGCTCCAGCTAGCAGGCTGGACCGTCTGCTGTCATGAAGATCTGTGTTGTCCTCGGAGTTCTGATACTACTCAAAAAAGAGTCTTCCTGTGCCCTACACCGGTTCGATAGAACTCGAAGAAGGGTCTTCCTAGGCCAGTTGTGGAGTAGCCGATAAAATTCGAAGAAGTGTTTATTCGACTTACAGGCGCGGTCGGGGCTTACTGACCGTGGTGATGCGTATTGTCGTCTTCTTCTCTTCTCATCTCATCTCATCTCATCTCATCTCCTCTCGGGCCTTCGGTTCCAACACCGTTTACCGACTTCTCGGGATGGTGCGCCCGCTTCCAGGCCTCACAGCCCAGTTCTCCACAGATCTTCGCGGCAAGCCACGAGGTTGATCCTAGCGGATCAGAGTCCAGAGCCGTCAGGCAAGAGAATAAAAGTTCAGCAGCCTTCCAGCGAGTCAAAGCAGCAAGAGCGAGATGGATGGTTGTACCTTACAGTTATAGTGCTGTAATTCCTCTTTTCCCGCCCAATCTTAATGTCTATCTTTTGTCAGGGTTTTGGCGCTCAAACTTCTTGTATGGGGTGATCTCAGTCTTTAATGGGTTTCGGTGATACTTGTAACTGTCTGAGTACCCGTTAATATTTCTCCCATTGTGGAACCGGCTAATAGTCTCCCTGGAGGGGTTTTGGGGCTTCCAAATGCTTGCTGTGAGTACCCGCAAACGGCTCTCTCATCGTAGAGTCGTGGGGATTTTGCATATTAATTTCTTTGGATGGGTCCTTGATCGCTCAGTACAATAGCCCTTGTTTGCACCTGGGAGACTGATTCCAGTATTTATGTTTAAAATGCAAACCTCATCATGTCTTGTCATTTATCTCAAATGTGCTTAATCCTGTACGATCTTGCACAAATGTTTATTGGAACGCCATCTTGTCAGCCCACTGAAAGTCTAGAACTTTCTGCCACGAGGCGTGGCGGCCATTTTACAGGCTGTTTGTGTCCGTTTTGAAACCTGACAGCATTCTGCTGAAATAAAAGCTGTTTGTACGAAACTTTATGTCTCCTTCTTATTTTATAAAATCGCGATAATTTTGCGAATTCTACAGTTGCCTCTGAGGCAGTGGAAACAGTTTCTCCCTACTTACTCAAGCAAAACCCGTCATGATTTCAAACACCGCTATTAAATCTCCCCATAACTTTCTCTGCTCTTTATTTATTAATATATTTATAATATCAGCTTACTGTTATTGGTACTTAGACATGCATGGAAGTTACAACACGGAAACAGGCCATTCGGCCCAGGCAGTCAATGTTGGTGCTTATCCTCCATGCGAGCAAATGTTTCAAGTCACGTATACCCACCCTGTTCCCATATCCCTTCAACCCTTTTTCCTTCATCCACCAACCAATCTAATATTGAACGTTGACATAGTTTGTTCCTCAACCAATAACCCTGGAGGTGAATTCCACAGCCCCACAACTCTCTGAGTGAAGGACTTTCCACGGTCTGTTCTAAATCTCTTACGTTTAATCTTGTATCTCTGGCCCCCTCGGTCGGGGGCCCTCAACTGCTGGAAACATTCTGCTTTGATCTGCCCTGTCCCATCCTTTCAGTTACCACTTGGAATGGAACGAAAATCGGACGGATTCTACACTAGATAGATAACTACTCCACCAGCTTACTGCCCAGGTGGCACAGTTGAAAACTACCCCCAAAATGTCTGCACTGATGGAATTGGAATAAAGTAAGAATTAAGCAAGACTTTTGAAAGCTGCATTGTGGTTTTAAAGAATGAACGCAATTCTGTGAGTAACACTTACTTTTATAATGTTTTCAGGTGAGAGTTATGAATAATAGTATTGTGTATTACTGTAATTCATTATTATTTTGTTCATTGATATATGTATATAAATATAGAAGGAATTTGCAGTATTGAATTTATATAAAACACACAACTGAAAAGAACTTTGAGATTTTTACTCTTTTTTTATATGCATCCACATTCAACTGTATCTGCCACTTATTGGCTCAGTTATCATGAAATATAATTAAATCCTTCTGAATCTTGTTGCATTGTTCATCGTCATTTGTTTACTTTCTATTCTTAAATCAGTTGAAAACTTGAAGATTTTGCTTGCAAAACCGACTCCTGGGATATCCATCTGGTAACAATCTTCCACATCCACTGTAACAGATCCTCACATTTCCCCCACATTTATATTGGACTAAATTTAATTTCTAAGATTAGGGGCTAACAGTAAGATAAATCAAGACATTTCATAAATGAGCGACTATAGGCAAAAATACTTTATTGCGATTGCACTGTCTCAAGAATACTTGCATCAATTGAAATACATATTATAAATAATATTTTGACTCCAATCAGAATGGCCCAGATTTTGCTGGAGCAGGGGCATCTCGCAGCATACCCCCATTAGTTAGATTTTTCCCTCACCCTTCAGCTCAAATTTTTTTTTGTTGCAAGTTGCTGGAAGCGCGAGCTGATAACGGAACGGCGAGGCAAGGGAGCATCTGGGACTTTGGTGAATGACGGGACCAACAGTCTATGTCCTTAACCAATGAGATTTAAGGATTGAGAAAGAAACAGAGGAAGGACGGAGATGGAAAGAGGGTGAATTAGAGTCAGGGCAGGTACAGAAAGAGAAACACAGATAGGGAAAGAAAGCAAAATACTGCGGATGCTGGAAATCTGAAATAAAAACAGAAAATGCTGGAAATACTCAGCAGGTCAGCAGATGCTGCCTGACCTGCTGAGTATTTCCAGCATTTTCTGTTTTTATTCTAGGGAAAGAAAGATTGGATTAAGACAGAAAGGAAAAGTTAAAAAAAATAAACATTTTTCATTTTAAACTTTAAAAATCAATTTACTACATTAGAAATGAGACTCCGCAGTTTCAATTCTTCCCTTTCTGGTGTTAACTGCCTCCTCCTCCCCCCTGGTTCCTGCCAGGCCGGGAATGGCAGGGGAGGGAGTGGGGGACAAGTTATAATCGAGGTTGTTGTACCTAATCTAAATGTTATCAATCCCTTTATGCATGACTAATAGAACTGCATCTAACCAACACGGAACTAGCTGGGGATTGCCACCAAATAGTCATATCGTGGAATCTGCATATCTGACACGATTGACCCACCTCTAAGGAGGATTTCCACTGGTAAAAGAAAAATGTTATCTTTGACTAATTGAGCATTTCTTTAGCATGGCATTTATTTATGACAGGAAAATTCATACACATGTCCGCTGTGAAATTCCAGAAATACTTATTGGGTTGTTGCCAATTGTAAGACACCCTATTCACCTATATGTTGGATTACGATTTGGTTTAATCTCATATGATTAAGGTTTTTGTTGTCATTTTTAAATAGCTTGTAGACTTGTGCTGCAGCTGGAAATAATGAAATGGTTAAGTTGTTCATTCCCAGGATGCTTCAGGGTATGGGTCATATTTAGAAAGAAAAAGCTTTGTCAGCAAGGAGAGGGTCTTTTGCTCGCAAGGACTGCCTAATAAGGGTTTATGATGTGTTAAATGTCTATGTAAGTTAAAGCTGGTGCATTAGTGCACCATTTAGCTGGCTGTGCAGCTTATTTGTTTGCTGAAGTAAAGGATGTACTAATTTGTGCAAACTGACTGAATTTAATTAGTTACATGATAATTAATGATAAACAAAAGTTAGCCATCTGGAGTTTTGTGAGGAACTACCTCATTTCTGGGGCGGTCTTGTTCACAACAACTCTTATCACACCATAATGAATCATCAAGGTTACAAGGATGGGTTTGCATGACTAGAGGCCTATAAAGACCTTGGGGGAGAAATTCGGTATCGCCCCATTTGGGGCGCAATTATCGGCCGGGCACAAAATTTAGCGCCTGGCGCTAATTATCGCCTCCAACTGCAAACTTGGCTTCTATCACCCCAGAGGTGATTGGAGCGCTAAATCAGGCGCTACACACCTCTCTTAAGGCGCTAAAGCTGAGGAGCGAGGCACTACCTCAAAGCGCTGGTGAAGCTCATGTGATGTCAGTTAGCAATGGAACACAAACACACTGGCGCCAGCCAGTTCTTAAAGGGGAGGGTCGATCTTGCTCTCCATCCACACACTGCTCATTGCAGCCTTGAATCTTGGCCTGGAGAGACCTGTGCATCAATTCTGCTGGAAAGAACAATGGAAAGGTCCAGTGAAAGAGCTCAGATTGCAGCCCCCATAGTCTCTTCTAAATCGATGCAAGGAAGGTCAAATCAATATGAACGTGCAAAGAACATAAGAACATAAGAACATAAGAAATAGGAGCAGGAGTAGGCCAATTGGTCCCTCGAGCCTGCTCCGCCATTCAATAAGATCATGGCTGATCTGATCCTAACCGCCAATCTACTATCACAGAACCATCTCCTGAACCTAACAGAATTGGACACACGAAATAGGAGCAGGATCAGGCTACACGGCCCCTGGGCCCGCTACGCCACCCACAGGGCCAATGACCGATCTGAACCTAGACTCATGTCCAAATTCCTGCCCGCTCCCCGTAACCCTTAATTCCCTTTACTTCTAGGAAACTGTCTATTTCTGTTTTAAATTTATGTAATGATGTAGCTTCTACAGCTTTTTGGGGCAGCATATTCCATGGACCTACCACCCTCTGAGTGCAGTAGTTCCTTCTCATCTCAGTTTTGAAAGAGCAGCCCCTTATTCTAAGACTATGCCCCCTAGTTCTAGTTTCACCCATCATCGGGAACATCCTCCCCGCATCCACCCGATCCAACCCCTTCACAATCTTATATGTTTCAATAAGATCGCCTCTCATTCTTCTGAACTCCAATGAGTAGAGTCTCAATCTACCCAACCTCTCCTCATATGTCCATCCCCTCATCCCCGGGATTAACCGAGTGAACCTTCTTTGTACTGACTCGAGAGCAAGTATGTCTTTTCTTAAGTATGGACACCAAAACTGTATGCAGTATTCCAGGTGCGGTCTCACCAATACCTTGTACAACTGAAGCAATACCTCCCTATTTTTATATTCTATCCCCTTAGCAATGAAAGCCAACATTCCATTGGCCTTCTTAATCACTTGCTGCACCTGCATACTAACCTTTTGAGTTTCGTGCACCAGGACCCCCAGATCCCTTTGTACTTCAGTACTTTCCAGTTTCTTGCCATTTAGATAATAACTTGCTCTACTATTTTTCCTGCCAAAGTGCATAACCTCACACTTTCCAGTATTGTATTCCATCTGCCAAATCTCTGCCCACTTACTTAGCCTGTCTATGTCCCCTTGCAGATTTTTTATGTCCTCCTCACTCACTACTTTCCCTCCCTCAGTACCCAAAACTCCTTCACACAGCATTGAATCTCTCCAGAAGTCTCTCTCTCTCTCTCTCTCAGAATGCGTGCTGCAAAAATGTCACCGACAAAAAAAGGCAGGAAGCGGCCGCCTTTAAATAGCGCTCCCCTAGTCCCTTCCTGACTGCAAAACGTTCCCTTCTACCTGTCATTGCTAGCGGCAGGCGGAAAGGCAGGGGGCGGCACTCAATAACCGGTCCGGGGCGCTACCGGGGCGTTGCACGCTCGACTGACGTCACGATCTGCGGGCGCAGGAGATGGTGGCGGTAGTGTTTAGCACCGCTGCAAAATGCCTGGTCAATTTTGCAAGCGGTGCAAACATCGCCACGCCCAGGCGCTAGTTGCTTTGCGCCCCATCAACACCCTCTTAGGCCAATAACGGGAGGCGCTAATCAACCGAATTTTTCCCCCCTAGGTTTTCCATCACAATTCATAAAGATGAGAGTGGTAAAATTGACGATGGTTACATCTCTACCCAAAGGAAATGCAGGGTAATATTGTTTTTTTCTCTGTGTCACTACTGCTTAGACACTGAGGGCTGAATTTTGCCGGTGCTCAAAGTGCGGGTTTGGAGGTGGGTCCGCTGTCAAAATCACAGAGATCCCACAGTATCCCACTGTAAACCCACATCCTTGTCAGTTTCCCAAGTGTTGGGTCTGTCAACCCTGAACAGACCCGACACCAAACGGTGAGTCAGCCAATTTATATAGTTAAAAGCTTAAAAGCTTATTAAAAGGTAGTTAAGAACCATTTTCCCATGTACTTACCATTTTACCAGGTTTTCAATGGGGTTCCTGGAGAGTGGCTATCATGTCAGATAAGTATTTCGGGATCTCAATGACTGTGGATTGCTGTGAATAGGTAAAAGCTGCAAAAGTGGTATAAAACCTATCATTTCACAGCTGTTCACTTCCCAATCTTAGAAGCTGGAGCATTAATGATTTGAAACTCACTTTTGAGCTTTATGCACTTTTGATGTGTTTGAAGTAATCTCTCTATCCACTGTCACCTCCTTGGAACAACCTATCTCAACATTGACAGATTACTTCTGTCATCTCAACCTCATCTGCCATCTATTCCATCGCTGCCCTTGAAAAAATTTTACCTTGGTCCTCAGAATCCCACCACAATCAGCCCCAACACCAGCATCACTGGGCACACCAGCAGCACCAACATCCACACCAACCTTCTCTGCAATCAACTGATGCTGCACAGGACACAGGGCATCATCACCCATGCACATTGCTGCCCGGGACGCCAGCGATGGCCTCACCGCGTCCAGATTTGCTTCACTTAACACTGTAAATGTTCTTGAGGATGAGAGTGTGATAAAGGTGGATAGGCTGGAGGTGGTAGATGTTCTGAGGGAAGATGTTTTAGCAATTTTGAAGAACCTGAGGGTCGATAAGTCCCCTGGGCCAGATGGGATATATCCTAGGATTCTTTGGGAGGCAAGGGAGGAGATTGCAGAGCCTCTGGCTTTGATCTTTGGGTCCTCACTGTCCACGGGAATGGTGCCAGAGGACTGGAGAGTGGCGAATGTTGTTCCTCTCTTCAAGAAAGGAAATAGGAATGACCCTGGTAATTATAGGCCGGTTAGTCTTACTTCGGTGGTTGGTAAGATAATGGAAAAGGTCCTGAGGGATAGGATTTATGACCATTTGGAAAGAGGCAACTTAATCAGGGATAGTCAACACGGATTCGTGAAGGGTAAGTCTTGCCTAACAAATTTGATTGAATTCTTTGAGGAGGTAACTAAGTGTGTAGATGAAGGTAGAGCAGTTGATGTCGTATACATGGATTTTAGTAAGGCGTTTGATAAGGTTCCCCATGGTCGGCTCATGAAGAAAGTAAGGAGTTGTGGGATAGAGGGAAATTTGGCCGATTGGATAAGTAACTGGCTATCTCATAGAAGGCAGAGGGTGGTGGTGGATGGAACATTTTCGGACTGGAGACCAGTTACCAGCGGTGTGCCACAGGGGTCGGTGCTGGGTCCTCTGCTGTTTGTGATTTTTATCAATGACTTGGAGGAGGGGACTGAAGGGTGGATCAGTAAATTTGCTGATGACACCAAGATTGGTGGAGCAGTGGATGAGGTGGAGGGCTGTTGTAGGCTGCAAAGAGACATTGATAGGATGCAGAGCTGGGCCGAAAAATGGCAGATGGAATTTAACCCTGATAAGTGCGAGGTGATTCATTTTGGTAGGGCAAATTTGAATAAGGATTACAGGGTCAACGGCAGGGTTCTGAGGAACGTGGAGGAGCAGAGGGATCTGGGGGTTCATATCCACAGATCTCTGAAGGTTGCCATTCAAGTGGATAGAGCAGTAAAGAAGGCCTATGGTGTGTTGCCGTTTATTAACAGAGGGTTTGAGTTTAAGAACCGTGAGGTTATGCTGCAACTGTACAGGACCTTGGTGAGACCACATTTGGAATATTGTGTGCAGTTCTGGTCACCTCACTATAGGAAGGACGTGGAAGCATTGGAAAGAGTGCAAAGGAGATTTACCAGGATGCTGCCTGGTTTGGGGGGGAGGTCTTATGAGGAAAGATTGAGGGAGTTGGGGCTTTTCTCTTTAGAGCGGAGGAGGATGAGAGGCGACTTAATAGAGGTTTATAAGATGATGAGGGGGATAGATAGAGTGGATGTTCAGAGACTATTTCCTCGGGTAGAGGCAGCTGTTACAAGGGGGCATAACTATAAGGTGCATGGGGGGAGATATAGAAGGGATGTCCGAGGTAGATTCTTTACTCAGAGAGTGGTTGGGGTGTGGAATGGACTGCCTGCTGTGATAGTGGAGTCGGACACTTTAGGAACTTTCAAGCGGTTATTGGATAAGCACATGGAGCACACCAGAGTGATAGGGAGTGTGATAGCTTGATCTTGGTCTCGGACAATGCTCGGCACAACATCGAGGGCCGAAGGGCCTGTACTGTGCTGTACTGTTCTATGTCTATGTTTATGTTTTGTACACCCTGGCTGCCACATGATGCACCAGGCTGGCACCACCCCACACCAGCACCATAAAACATCCCTACAATGCCCAAGCCATTCCTTTCACACTCATCACCATTGGTGGAGGGGGGTGGGGGGACGTTATGTCTCACCATTCACTGCAACTCACTAAGACACTTTCAAAGGTGCACACAAATCTGTGCAAGAAGGCAAATTGGTGACAATGTGGATTTCAATGCTTGACAACACATTAACAGAAAGTTTACACGAACATTGGCTAAAACACCCAAGTGCCCACCCTTGTGTGTTCTTAGTTGGTATGATTGGACTCGGATGAGGGTAAGTGTGAGGGGTGGCTAGTGAGATGGGGAAGTGATAATGTAGATAGAGAGGGTGTAAGGGGTTTCGCGGCGTGCTTGTATCGCAGACGGTGCTGGTGCGAGGTTAGGCCTTCGTTGCCTAATACTATTGCTTGCTCTGGTCTCCGGCCAGCCTTGTTGCAATAAGCACCTGTGAGTGGTTTGACCCACTCGCCCTTACGGTTCTAACATTGGACTTAGGTGCGAGAGCAGTAATGCAGAGAAAAACTCAGATAGACCCAGTTGAATAGTACGAATGGAAATCTTTATTGCATAGCGTCTAAAATCATGAAGTACATGTCATAGGCACAAATTAACGATAGTACAAGTATACATACATTCATAAAGCTTGGTCTATGGTAATGAAGAACGCACGGCACATCGTAAAAAGGGGAACACATTATACTTTATCCTTAATAAAACCACCCTCCCCTATCAATACCTACACTACGTCTAGATTTGTAGGATCGTGAAACATGCTCACCGCTCGTGATACTTCGGAGAATTTTAAAGTAAGGCACTCGGCTCGTTTCGCTGCAGCACCTGACTGTCACGTGTTTGGAGGGGTCTCTGTACCCCACTTCTTCTCCTCTTCTTCTCGTCTCGTCTTGTCTTCTTCGGGACTTCGGGTCCAAACACCGTTTACCGACTCTCGGGATGGTGCACCCGGTCACTGGCCTTCGTCGAGGCGACTCGTTCCGTTTGAGCCCCAACCAACATAGTCAACAGAGTCCAGAGAAAAACAGAAGGCTGCTCATCCAGCAGAGCGAGTCCATGAAGCGGCAAGCGAATAAAAGTTCAGCAGTCCTCAGCCAGATAAGAGAATAAGAGCAAGAGTCCGCAGAGATAAGAGTCGAATCAAGAGAATAAGCTTTCGATGGACATTTGTTCACTATAGTTATAGTGCTGTGTTCCCTTATCTCCCGCTCAAATCTTAATGTTTGTCCTTTGTGAAATGCTGGTGCACAAAACTCCCAGCATGGGGCGATTCTTTCCTTTAATGGGTATTGGTAGCACCTGAAACTGGCCAACTATCCGTTAATGTTTTCCCCATTGTCAAACCGGCTAGGAGTCTCCCTGACTGGTTTTGGGGCCTCCTCGAATACTGACTTAATCACCCGTGAATGGCTCTCTCATTGTAGAGCCGTGGGGGTATATGTGTATTGCTGTGTCTGGATGGGCCTTCAATTGCCCAGTACAATGGTCCTTACTTGTGCATGGAAAACGATTCCAGCACTTATATCTTTGCTATTGTCACAAATGCAAACAGGTTGCATCCTGTCTTTATCAATGTTTGCCGAGTATTATCCAATCTTATACTGAAATGTTTATTCGAACGCCATCTTGTCTGCCCACTGTATTCTGGAAGCTTCTGCCACGATGCTCGGTGGCCATTTTACAGGCTTCTGTGTCCTTTATATCATGACAGCATTTCGTTTAAATAAACTGATCAAACGAATCTGCTTCTATCTTGTTATTTCGAATCGCGATAATTGCGAAACTTTACAGTCCCTCCTGTTGATGCGAATAACTCCGCTTATCGTATCAATTAAAAGTGGCGGTGAGCAAAATTATCCCGATTCTCCACATCCAAACACTCCCTTAACTTAAACTATCTATGGTCTCCATGCCGTCCTCATTTCCCAGGGAAATTACTTTGTCTAAAACTTGGATAAACCGTAGGCATCATTGCCTTTAAACTTACACTGTGTATACGCCTTCCAAGTGCAACAGGCCGATGCCTCTCGCACCACCTGTATGTGCATGTTTTTATTATACAAGGAAAAAATAATCAAAACAACTCTTTTAAAATACAAAAGTTCCAAATAGTCAAAACAACCTTTTTAAAATACAAAAGTTCCAAACTTAGTTACACATCTACATAACTAAACAATCAATTACAAGACACACATGGTAAAATGGAGCGGCGTCATCCTGGCCGTTCACGCGGTACTCTCCTCGTTCACGCGCACGTAACGTTCTCTCCACTCCCCTGTGTTTTCCTGCTTTGTGAGGCGTCTGCCTCTCTTGCAGTGCACGACCAATAGGTACACTACAATTATAACTTGGCACACTACCAAAATGTGGGAGGCTATCCTGATCCATGAAGGAACTTCAATATTAGTGAACAGATCCCACCACGGTGGGATTACTATGTCCAAAATTTCTGTCCCTATTTCTACTGTTTTCTGTTCCAGGGTGTAAAAATGTTTTTGTGATACCGCGACGGCTTTCAAAAGCTTGGTGAGGTGTTCAGGGAGAGGGGGAATGATGTATCCGAAATGCGCGATGAATCGCTGCAAGTCTGTGAAATTCTCTTTTACTGTAAGATGAACAGTGGATGGTTCAGGGATCGGGACACTTCGCTGTTGTGCCACTTGAACTTCAGCCCTGGGTTTAAAACAGAAACTGCTGTCACTCACCAGACACCGGCTATGGTTTTCATGCTGGTAGTGTTGCGCTGCAGTGGTAACGCAATATGTTCCACCCCCTATGTATGCCACCTGCGGAGGCACATGATCTTGTGTCATTGCCTCCATGGTGCAATTCATGGGCTTGGCGCCAGCCGTTCTGAACCCGCATTGTGGTGTTAAAAAGGCATTCAAGTGCTGGGGACACAGTATGATGTGTGCTCCCCTGCCACGACAACCAGAGAGATCAGTACCTGTCATCGTTTGCTCCCAGCGGATGATGTAAGGTGGGACCGCTGCGTAGTGAATGTGGGCTCCCCCCTGAATGACACCAATGTTCTCTACCCGATACACTGGGGCGGGCTTTGCTGTGTCGCCCAAGACCGGCATATGTAATACTATACCCATGATGGTATGGTTTGACCGTCCGCAGTCCACGGGGACTGGGTATGCTTCTGAGGCCAGCCTGAGCTGGCATGGGCTTAATGCGTTCTGAAAAGGGTGGAGCGCCTGCAGGTGTTTGTTACTTATCCAGGACGGGACCAAACCTTGTTTTAAATCCTCCAAATTACTGCGGCCCTCGCCCAGTAACCATGCCCCGTATAGTACGCACACCTCGTTCTGCGCAGCTTGATCGGATGCATTCCGATCTTCCCTAATCAGGGCATTTACCGTTCTCGCATGCTTCTCCAGCTCTGCTATAATTTCTTTTAAGTGTAGTGTCATGGCCTGGTCCTCGTGTAACTCAGACCCTACTACCTTGTTTTCGCTTGTGAGGATGCTCTTTAATTGTGTTTTTAAACCATTGATCTGGGTCTGCAGCTCCACGTTGTCAAGAGCGTTGACCACAGATGTTCCTGTATTAAAAGCAGTGAACATGTCGTTCACAATGCCCCTTCTTTGTCTCCCCACCTGACCCAAAACTTCGTGTGGTGTGGTGTACAAGCTTGTCTTGTCAATCTCTGCAAAATCAAACTCGTAGAATTGTCTAAACATGTTTGTCAACAGGACCTGGTACAATTGTTCCGTTTCTTTGGGGCACCACTCTGGCAACCGCACCTCGGTGAGATTTAAAATCACCGAGGCCACCGCGTAATGTACCCCTTGAAATAGTATCTGGTCTGTGGGGACCAGTACCAAACCATTCTCGGGCCCCTTAGTGGTTTTAGGGCACCCTTCCTCCTGAGCCAAAACCACCGGAATCGTGGGCGGAGCCTTGCGTGGGCGCGTGATGAGTTCAGTGGCGTTTACCGGGATCGGGGAGAATGGAGCTCCGCACCCCTTTGTGCTGACATCCCACCTCATCCCTTTCCCGTTATCCTGCCACTGGTGTACGAAAAATATGGATATACCCTTGGGGCAAACGTACTTCGATCCCCACATACAAACATATATTCCCTCATCCGGTTCCCACCATTTGTCCCAACAGACTTTCAATTGTCCGTTAGTCCCCGTAATTGTCCGATGGGTATTGTTACCCAATCGCTCCCACTCAACCGAGGAATTTCTCATAGTCTTGCTTAATTTCCGTAACCACCACCATCGGCTCAATGGGACCTTCCCATTGCATGTCAAACAAATCCTTTTGCCGACGGTGGCGCTGATTCTGGGTGCAATGATGCTCACTCTGGGGCACAGTAAAGAAGTCTCTTTGTAGGCAAATCCGGATGCGCTGGAGTATTCCGTCGAATTCGTTCCCAGCCATCCCGGCCACCTTCCCTTGTGGAAATAAGTGGCGGTTTCCTCAGCCTCTCGCTCCCCGGTCCCATCCGTCGCGATGGGGCCCGTGTCCCCGGAGCAGCCGAACACAACGACATCCTTGGTGAGGCCCCGATAGGCCAATCCATATCCGATCGTTGCGAACACTATCAGAATCCGTTCCATCTTTCCTGGTTCCTGTGATCAGATAAAATGATGTAGCCAGCCTCCCAGGAGTCTCTGGCTTTTGTGAGGGGTGAGCGGGTCCCTTGACCTCGTCTCACGTAAAAAGACATGTATTCTGGATAGACTTTAACTATTCCTATCACTAACTCCCATCATTTTACCATTTTCTTTTAAAATTAAACTACAAACTTACCAAACTTACAAACTTAAACTTATAAACTTATAAACTTATGCTGTACAGCACCGCCCGTTCCCAGGGCGGCCTACCTAAATTCTGCGAAGGCTGCCGCGAGCTTTTCCCAGTGGTGGGAGGGCACTGACCCCTTCCTTTGATCTGCCGCAGCCTGTTGTCGCTGCGCTGGGACTGGGATCTCCCTGGGCTGCCTTGACCTTGAACTTACGCCTGGGGGCGTACGGGGGACTTGACCACGACTTCCTGGGCTGGGGTGTCCGACTTGACCTACGGAGGGCTACATTGGGCAAGATTTCCAAGGCCGACGGACCAGGAACCAAGACTTCCACCGTCACGGCCTGTGGTCCTACCACAGCCGCTGGCTCCATCTCCCCTGGCTCTGCCTCCCTGAACTCGGGATTTGCAGCTTCTGGTTCCACCCTACTTGGCCCAGTATGTGGTCCTCCACTCACAATCCCTACCTCCCCCAAGGGCAAGACTTCCAGGGCCGACGGACCGGGTATCGAGACTTCCACCGTCACGATTATTGAAAGGTTTGCGCCACAGCAGCCAGGTCCTCCTGACAACATCCCTGCTTGTGTCCTCCTGTGCAATGTGCAACCAGGCTGCGATGGTGTCCTGGGGATGTCTCTACCGCCCATTGGAAGGGAAGAGAACCTCCCTGTGTGCTGTGACTCCCTCCATAAGCATATGGAGGGAGTCATGGGAGAGCCTGGGTGCAGCCGTCCACCTTTGTGCAGTGTTTGTCAGTGTTTGCAGCACCTCAATGCTGTAGAACACTGACAGCACAACTGTCAAAATGAATGTGGACATGGCCCCTTTAAGGAAAGCGGCTGATATGCGTCATCAGATGACATCATCCGACATGCTTCCTTTTAATTGGCCGGGAACCACGCAGGGCAGGCTTAACAAGCCCAATCAGGGCAAAATCACTTGGAGGAGGTGGGATGAAGACGGGTGCGGAGTTTGAGGCCGCTGTCTGCTCCGGCCGCACCGGTCTTGCCACAGCTGTCGAAGTCGCAGCCTGAGTGTGTCAAGACTTGATCGAACTAAATTAAGATTATTGCAACCAAGATTGATGTCGAGTCCAAGAACCTTGCCCGACTACTGAAGCTTCTTTTGTCATATTCTCTTCACTTTCACCACTTCCGGGCTTCCAATGGTGGTCAGGGGGTCCAATGGTGGTCGGGGGTGGGGGCCCGATGGTGCTTGGGGAGACCCCATTGTGGTCAGGGGGATAGATGGTGGGTGGGGGGACCTGACAGTGGAGCAGACAGATCGCGCCGGGGGTTTACTGGGTAGCTTGTTGGGCCTGGAAGAAACAATCCTGCTCCCGGACCACAAGCAGTGCTGCAAAGACACTCACCTCATGGATTCAGCCCCTCTCACCTCCTTTAAGCTGTCGAGTTTCCCGAGGCCTGAGAAGCAGGCCAGCCTGAGGTTAAAAATAGAATCTCTGTTAAGGCAGGCAGCCCCATTATAATATTTAAATGACCAACCCGCTTCCATTGAGCGGATTGGCTGCCTGCCCCTTGTCCCGTCTCCCTTATAACTGGAAGTGGGCGGGTTCAAGGTGGGTTCAGTTCCTGTTCCAGAATTTTTGCACTTTAACCTCTGACTCGACCTGAACCCACCCGTTTTTGGGAGTCAATATTCAGCCCTTTGTTACAATTTGCTCGGCTTAACCACATACTTTTAGTTTTAAACAGGGCTGCGTTCGACCAATTCTGGTTTGATTAAATATTTTTTTAGCAACAAAGCTCCGACTACGCGGTATCGGAATATTATGGGAACGCAAAGAAATTCCTGAAAAAGTTTGTGAGGTGCCCACTAAAGATGAAGGCCGCGAAATTCGGGGTTGTAGCATTGGCCGTTAAGGCGGTTTTGCTAAAAGATGCTGGCTGCCTCGCTTCCTGCACAGAACACAATGGCCACCTCGCTTCCGGCTGCCCTTTGGCGAGGTCATTACCGCTGCCATTGCCGGCGCTCGCCTCTCACATGTAAATATGCAGATCGTGAAGTCAATCGGCGTCCAACGCCTAAATGGATGCACGACTGCGATTTTGGACACGCCGCTCTGCATTCCGCCCTCTCCAAACCACGCATGGAGAAACATGAGTGTAGCAGCACCACAGAGACGCTGACAGCGCTTCTTAAAGGGACGCACGCAACTTTCAGATAAGTTTGGTTTTTAGCTTTTGGATTTTTTTTTTTACATTTTACTGGAGTAGTGGCTTGTTGCAATACATTTAAAAAGTTGTTACAGTGTAGAGGGATGCTTACAAGGCTTTGGATGTTAAAGGAATGCCTCTGAGAACACCACTTGCTCCCAGTCCTGGTGGGTTTTAGTTGCAGTCCCTATTGGGCTGCAACATCACATGGAGCTGAAGCAGAGGCAGCAGAGGGGACAAGCTGCTCGCAGAGAGAAGAGGAAGAAGCAGAAGAGGAGGAAGCAGAAGGAAGGATGCAACCCAGACAGTCCCTTTCTGGCCAGGATATCCAGGATGGAATCATCCGCCTGCAGTACCGGTGACCACAACCCCAATTCCCCTTTCAACATTGGTCCCACACCTTGCCTTCACTGTTACTGACCATCACAGCGTCCTCTTGGCCACGATGCTGAAATAAAAGCCACCACAAAGCAAACTTTCCAATCCAACTTTATCCATATATGCATACAATATTACATCAAAAAATTAACTAATAGAAACATAGAAACATATAAATATAGGAGCAGGAGTAGGCCATTCGGCCCTTCGGGCCTGCTCCGCCATTTCAATATGATCATGGCTGATCCTCTATCTCAATACCACATTCCCGCTCTCTCCCCATACCCCTTGATGCCTTTTGAGTCTAGAAGTCTATCTATCTCCTTCTTAAATATATTCAGTGACTTGGCCTCCACAGCCTTCTGTGGTAGAGAATTCCATATGTTCACCACCCTCTGAGTGAAGAAATTTCTCCTCATCTCAGTCCTAAATGTCCTACCCCGTATCCTGAGACTGTGATCCCTCGTTCTAGACCCCCCCAGCCAGGGAAAACATCCTCCCTGCATCCAGTCTGTCTAGCCCTGTCAGAATTTTATATGTTTCAATGAGATCCCCTCTCATTCTTCTAAACTCTAGTGAATACAGGCCTAGTCAACCCAATCTCTCCTCATACGACAGTCCTGCCATCCCAGGAATCAGTCTGGTGAACCTTCGCTGCACTCCCTCTATGGCAAGTATATCCTTTCTTAGGTAAGGAGACCAAAACTGCACACAGTACTCCGGGTGTGGTCTCACCAAGACCCTGTACAACTGTATTAAGACATCCTTGCTCCTGTACTCAAATCCTCTTACAATGAAGGCCTGTGAAGGAAATAGCCATATTCCAAGAAATACATCATCCTATAAACAGATTTGATAATATTAAAACATGACAAACTGGGGTTAAAAATCTAAAAGCCTCAACGTCACAAGCCGTAAAACAGAAATACAGGCTTCTGAGATAAGATGGTTTGTTAACACAAAACTGTAAAACATCACAAGCTTTGAAATGGGAAATGTTTGTAAATACAAAGACATGGCCCTATTGAAACAGTAGGCTGGAGGTTCCTCTATGTCTGAACATTGGAACCAACACAATGGAATGACCCAAGTAAAGTGTCAAAATCTAACACGTCGAACAGGTGCACAGAGCATTAAAAAAACAAAGTGCCTTTGAAAAAATGACATCAAGTAAAAGAAATACCTGCCGTAAAATAGTTTTATGTTAAACTTAGAACAAGGAGACATGGTTCTTAATATAACCAATTGAAGTAAATAAGAAATGCAAAGAACACCCTAGATGAAGTGTTTTTTGAATTACAAATGATAAAAAGTACCTAGAGAGAGACTTTGTAGATATTACATCAATAGATGACACCAAGCAATTACATTGTTTATGTGTTAAACTTGGAACACAAGGAGACAGGAGTCTGTGTTACAAACAGCAGAGCTGATTTAGAAATTCAATAGAAAGACTTCCAAAAAATGGCATCAAATAGATAAATCGATAATAACCATAAAAATTATAAGTTTTTGAAACACCTAAAGGTACAGACAGAATTCTAAGAGTTGGCAGCTGAAATGACAGTAAGAATAGAAAACAATTCAATAGGGTATCACTAGAGACAAATTAGCTTACATCAGCAGAATACTTCAAAGAAAATACCACTAAAAAAGAGTATAAAAATAAAAGCTTTTCAGATGAAATGTCAGAAGTCGCTGGAAGGGCAAGCGTTTCTCAACTTCACAGGCACGCTCTGTAAGTTTTTAACTCTGAGTCTCGGGTAATCAAGGTATTTGATTTTGGTGGATATTCTGGATTAAGAAATAAGTAGAAGTGTGGAAATGTAACGAAGTTAAGATTTGAGAATAAGGATCTCTGGCAGTTCGAGGGGGATCTGCCGTCTGAGGTAATATGGGCTGAAGTTAGAAATAGGAAAGGAGCGGTCACGATGTTAGGAGTTTTCTACAGGCCCCCAAATAGTAATAGAGATGTGGAGGAAGAAATTGCAAAGCAGATTAAGAATAGGTGTGGAGGTCACAGAGTAGTTGTCATGGGTGACTTCAACTTTCCAAATATTGATTGGAACCTTTATAGGTCAAACAGTTCGGATGGGATAGTTTTTGCACAGTGTGTGCAGGAGGGTTTCCTGACACAATATGTGGATAGGCCGACAAGAGCTGGGGCCACGTTGGATTTGGTACTGGGTAATGAACCGGGCCAAGTGTTTGATTTGTATGTGGGAGAGCACTTTGGAGATAGTGACCACAATTCAGTAACTTTCACTATTGCAATGGAGAGGGATAGGGCCATACGGCAGGGCAGGGTTTATAATTGGGGGAGGGGTAATTATGATGCGATTAGGCAAGAATTAGGGAGTATAAGATGGGAACAGAAACTATCAGGGAAAGGCACAAACGAAAAGTGGAGCTTTTTCATGGAGCAATTACTGCGTGTCCTTGATAGGTATGTCCCTGTCAGGCAGGGAGGAAATGGCCGAGTGAGAGAACCATGGTTCACAAAAGAGGTTGAATGTCTAGTCAAGAGGAAAAAGGAAGCGTATATAAGGATGAGAAAACAAGGTTCAGTTGGGTCGATTGAGGGGTACAAGGTAGCAAGGAATGAGCTAAAAAAAAGAGCTTAGGAGAGCTAGGAGGGGGCATGAGAAGTCCTTGGCGGGTCGGATCAAGAAAAACCCCAAGGCCTTTTACTCTTATGTGAGAAATAAAAGAATGACCAGGGTGAGGGTAGGGCCGGTCAAGGACAGTAGTGGGAACTTGTGCATGGAGTCAGAAGAGATAGGAGAGGTGATGAATGAATACTTTTCGTCAGTGTTCACCGAGGAGAGGGGCCATGTTCTTGAGGATGAGAGTGTGATAAAGGTGGATAGGCTGGAGGTGGTAGATGTTCTGAGGGAAGATGTTTTAGCAATTTTGAAGAACCTGAGGGTCGATAAGTCCCCTGGGCCAGATGGGATATATCCTAGGATTCTTTGGGAGGCAAGGGAGGAGATTGCAGAGCCTCTGGCTTTGATCTTTGGGTCCTCACTGTCCACGGGAATGGTGCCAGAGGACTGGAGAGTGGCGAATGTTGTTCCTCTCTTCAAGAAAGGAAATAGGAATGACCTTGGTAATTATAGGCCGGTTAGTCTTACTTCGGTGGTTGGTAAGATAATGGAAAAGGTCCTGAGGGATAGGATTTATGACCATTTGGAAAGGGGCAACTTAATCAGGGATAGTCAACACGGATTCGTGAAGGGTAAGTCTTGCCTAACAAATTTGATTGAATTCTTTGAGGAGGTAACTAAGTGTGTAGATGAAGGTAGAGCAGTTGATGTCGTATACATGGATTTTAGTAAGGCGTTTGATAAGGTTCCCCATGGTCGGCTCATGAAGAAAGTAAGGAGTTGTGGGATAGAGGGAAATTTGGCTGATTGGATAAGTAACTGGCTATCTCAAACACCTCGACAAACACCTCGCTAAGGCCATCCCCACGCCTCCACTACTTGCCTTCAAACAGCCGCCTAACCTCAGAAGTACCATCGTTCGCAGCAAATTACCCAGCTTTCAGGATAACAGCGACCACGACACCACACAACCCTGCCATGGCAAACTCTGCAAGACATGCCAGATCATCAACACAGATACCACCATCACACGTGAGGACACTACCCACCAGGTACATGGTACATACTCATGTGACTCGGTCAACGTTGTCTACCTCATACGTTGCAGGAAAGAATGCACCGCGGCATGGTACATCGGCGAGACCATGCAGACACTGAGACAACGTATGAACGAGCACCGCGCAACAATCGCCAGGCAGGATTGTTACCTCCCAGTCGGGGAACACTTCAGCAGTCAAGGACATTCAGCCTCGGATCTGCGGGTAAGCGTTCTCCAAGGCAACCTTAGAAACACACGACAACGCAAAATCATCGAGCAGAAACTGATAGCCAAGTTCCGCACTCATGAAGACGGTCTCAATCGGGATCTTGGGTTTATGTCACGATACATGACGTGATCCGGACTCGAGTCGTCGTTAGCTTGTTCACAGATGTGATTCCCAGTAAAAAAAGTAAAAATTTTCCCAGTAAAAAAGTAAAAAAATGTTAAAGCTTTTCGTTTTACATACAGACGGCAGCTTTTGACACGTTAGAACCCCTGCGACTACACCTCATTGTCTCAGTTGTATCTTGCTATGTCTTTGATGTGGTACCTTCCTGGCTGACTTAATTAACTTTATCACACCTCGGCAGATAGTCAGGATGATTTAATTTATTGGTCTGCAATTGTAAAGTACACATTCTTTGTTTTCCATCTATATATGCTTTGGAGATTCTGTATCTAATTTACTTCACCTGAGGAAGGAGCAAATCGATAGCTCCGAAAGCTTGTGATTTCAAATAAAACTGTTGGACTATAACCTGGTGTTGTGCGACCTCTCAATTTTATCTCATAGAAGGCAGAGGGTGGTGGTGGATGGAACATTTTCGGACTGGAGACCAGTTACCAGCGGTGTGCCACAGGGGTCGGTGCTGGGTCCTCTGCTGTTTGTGATTTTTATCAATGACTTGGAGGAGGGGACTGAAGGGTGGATCAGTAAATTTGCTGATGACACCAAGATTGGTGGAGCAGTGGATGAGGTGGAGGGCTGTTGTAGGCTGCAAAGAGACATTGATAGGATGCAGAGCTGGGCCGAAAAATGGCAGATGGAATTTAACCCTGATAAGTGCGAGGTGATTCATTTTGGTAGGGCAAATTTGAATAAGGATTACAGGGTCAACGGCAGGGTTCTGAGGAACGTGGAGGAGCAGAGGGATCTGGGGGTTCATATCCACAGATCTCTGAAGGTTGCCACTCAAGTGGATAGAGCAGTAAAGAAGGCCTATGGTGTGTTGGCGTTTATTAACAGAGGGTTTGAGTTTAAGAACCGTGAGGTTATGCTGCAACTGTACAGGACCTTGGTGAGACCACATTTGGAATATTGTGTGCAGTTCTGGTCACCTCACTATAGGAAGGACGTGGAAGCATTGGAAAGAGTGCAAAGGAGATTTACCAGGATGCTGCCTGGTTTGGGGGGGAGGTCTTATGAGGAAAGATTGAGGGAGTTGGGGCTTTTCTCTTTAGAGCGGAGGAGGATGAGAGGCGACTTAATAGAGGTTTATAAGATGATGAGGGGGATAGATAGAGTGGATGTTCAGAGACTATTTCCTCGGGTAGAGGCAGCTGTTACAAGGGGGCATAACTATAAGGTGCATGGGGGGAGATATAGAAGGGATGTCCGAGGTAGATTCTTTACTCAGAGAGTGGTTGGGGTGTGGAATGGACTGCCTGCTGTGATAGTGGAGTCGGACACTTTAGGAACTTTCAAGCGGTTATTGGATAAGCACATGGAGCACACCAGAGTGATAGGGAGTGTGATAGCTTGATCTTGGTCTCGGACAATGCTCGGCACAACATCGAGGGCCGAAGGGCCTGTACTGTGCTGTACTGTTCTATGTTTCTATGTTTCTATGTAAGCTATTTGTATTTTGAATGGTTAAAGTTGCGATTGCCATAACAGCTGTTAACTAAATGTCAGTTCTTTAATAAAGCTATATATTTTTAGAATTGTCTCACAGAGTATTTCTGTATAAACTCGCAAACTCAATTTCTGTACACTCAAAGGAGTTGCAGAATTCTGGGGGGTATTCCGGACCCTCATAATATCCGGAAGGTTACAGTCTAGTTAAACTTATTAAAAGTGCTATCCGGAGGATGGTAACATCTTCACGTCGTTCCTTTCCTTTAGGGAGAGGTAGTCTGACCTTTAGACCGAATTAAGCGTCTTATAGAATTCGGCTACCGCTAACTTTAGTTGAAGGTGAACGTCTGGGGAATACGCCTGATCTGGGGTTGCCCGAAAAGGGCTAGGACTTGTAATTATCCCTTCAGGCCAACATACCATTTGCCTTCCTAACTGCTTGCTGCACCTGCATGTTTGCTTCCAGTGACTGGTGTTCAAGGACACCCAGGTCCCTTTGTACATCAGCATTTCCCAATCTATCACCATTTAAATAATACTCTACCTTTCTGTTTTTCCTACCAAAGTGGATAACTTCACATTTATCCACGTTATACTGCATCTGCCATGTATTTGCCCACTCACTCAACTTGTCTACATCGCCTTGAAGCCTCTTTGCATCCTCCTCACAACTCACAATCCCACCTAGTTTTGTGTCATCAGCAAACTTGGAAATATTACATTTGGTACTCTCATCCAAATCATTGCTATATATTGTGAATAGCTGGGGCCCAAGCATTGATCCCTGTGGTACCCCACTAGTCACCGCCTGCCACCCCGAAAAAAAAACATTTATTCCTACTCTCTGTTTCCTGTCTGTTAACCAATTTTCAATCCATGCCAGTATATTACCCCCAATCCCATGTGCTTTAATTTTGCACACTAACCTCTTATGTGGGACTTTATCAAAGGCCTTCTGAAAATCCAAATACACCCTTATGCATTCCCTTAGTGCATTTGCCTGTCCTACTGATGTCACACAGTGCGACCCCAGTGGCTGCTGCATGGCTGCTGGAAGGCTGCAAATGACCTTGCTGGTCGACCTTGAGGTGCTGGCGGCTGGGAGTGTGTAATTGAGTGACGGTGTTTCTTCTTCTTCTTCTTCTTCTTCTTCTTCACTCTCCTCTCCCTCTTCTTGGTCAACCATTGGCTGGGCAGGCTGGATTTCTTAGGTGTCTGAAATGAGGAAGGCTCAAGTGTAGGGTCGTGGTGAGGGAAGGGTGGGGGGGAAGTAAAAGGTGCATGCTTGCACCATGTGCAGCTTGTAAATCAGAAGAGATTGTGGGATGTCATACTTGGTGTCATATTTGACCCTGAAAGGAGCTTCTGACCACATATTCGCAGCATAACTAAGACCGCCTATTTCCACCTCTGTAACATCGCCCGTCCCCTCCCTTGCCTCAGCACATCCGCTGCCGAAGCCCTCATCCATGCCTTTGTTACCTCTAGACTTGACTATTCCAATGCACTCCTGGCTGGCCTCCCACATTCCACCCTACGTAAACTTGAGGTCATCCAAAACTCGTCTGCCTGTGTCCTAACTCGCACCAAGTCCCATTCACACATCACCCGCTGACCTACATTGACTCCTTGTTAAGCAACGCCTCAATTTCAAAATTCTCATCCTTGTTTTCAAATCCCTCCAAGGCCTCACCCCTCCCTATCTCTATAATCTCCTTCAGCCGCACAACCCCCCGAGATATCTGCCCTCCTCTAATTCTGCCCTTTTGAGCATCCCTGATTATAATCACTCAACCATTGGTGGCCATGCCTTCTGTTGCCTAGGCCCTAAGCTCTGGAATTCCCTGCCTAAACCTCTCCGCCTCTCTACCTCTCTTTCCTCCTTTAAGACGCTCCTTAAAGCCTACCTCTTTGACCAAGCTTTTGGTCACCTGCCCTAATTTCTCCTTATGTGGCTTGGTGTCAAATTTTTAGTCTTATATAACTCCTGTGAAGCACCTACGTTAAAGGTGCTGTATAAATACAAGTTGTTGCTGTTGTTGTTGATGAGGGGGAAGTGGAATGTGAGAAGGAGGATAACACATAACTAGTATGACGGGGGGCGGGATCTACAAGAAATGAAACCAGCCTAAATATAAACAAAACAGGAAAGAAGTAAAGAAAGGGAGGACATTGATGGTCAGGGAATAAATAGAGTTATAGAACAGGAGTTTAAAAAGATAGTTAAAAATAAAGTGAGAGGAACTGCTATTAAAAATGAGTTAATCTGTCTGTACAGCAATGCACCCAGTGTCTGTAATCAAACAGGGGATCTGGAGGCAATTATGCGTTGCAAATAACCAGACATACTAGGGATTACTGAGACATGGCTACAGAAAAATCAGGACTGGGAATTAAACTTTGCTGGGTATAACATATCTAGAAAAGATAGAGAGGAAAAAAGGGGAGGTGGAGTAGCTGTACTTATTCGGGATAACATAATGGCAGTAGAAAAAAGTGATGCAGCTATCAGCAAAACAGAAATAGAATCCATGTGGTTAGAGATAAAAGATAATGGGCCAGAAATTCGGCTGTTGTCGGGTGAGTACGCGCTGTGTACTCACCCGTAAGGCCACCTGAAGTGTCGGTTTCCTGCATGCACTGCGCATGTGCAGGAAACCGGAACTTCCGTTCCCCTGAAGGGAGGGGTTCAGAAGTCGAACGCGTGCGTGGGAGAGGCTGCGCGCGCTGCAGCGAACTTCGGGGTTTTTTTCAGGTTTCTCTGGGAAGGTAAGTATGAAGAAGCTGCGCTTTTAAAAAGGAGGCGCAAGGCCTGTTTTTAACAAGGTAAGTGGTTAATTAATTACAATTTAAAAAAAATTTCAACAGGTTTATAATTTTTAGATACTTTAAAGAAAGGTAAGTTTATTTTTAGCACTGTTAAAAAGTATAATTAATTTTTTCAAAAATTTAAATTTTTGTTTAAAGTAGTTAATTTATTTAACTTATAGGTATTTTAAAAATGTGATTTTTAAAAAAATGTATTTGAAGTTTAAGTGTGGTTTTGGGGCCGATCTCCATTCATAGATTTGACAGGTCTTCCTGTCAAATCTATGAATGAAAATGCCCTGCTTGGATTGGCTCTCCATGGCCCACGTGATCCCAGGGGACGCTTTGAACTAACTGTGCCTCTGGGATACACAAGCACTGCGCGCCGGCAGCTGCAGGATGCCCAGGACCCGAAGTCCTCGTGGGCCCAAAGCACAACTGCAGGCGCGGTGGGCAAGTACGCGCGCGATGCTTGCACCTGCAGGAAGCCGGAAAGCCGAATTTCTGGCCCAATAAAGGATCAATCACAGTAATAGGGGTAGTCTGCAGACCACCTAATAGTGGAAAGGAGGTGGAGGAGGAAATATGCAAACAAATTAGGGAAATGAGTAAAAAACATAGAATAATAATCATGGGGGATTTCAACTACCCAGATATTATTTGGATAGAAGAGGTAGGTAAAAGGGATAAGGGAATGGAGTTCCTACAATGTGTACAGGATTCCTTTCTAACCCAATATGTAAAAAGCCTAACAAGGGAGGATTCGCTGTTGGATCTAGTAATGGGGAATGAACAAGAGCAGATAAGAGAAGTAAAAGTAGGGGTACATCTAGGCAATGGTGACCATAATATAATACACTTTAAGATAATAATTGAAAAAGACATAAGTATGACAAAGACCAGGGTAATAGATTGGAGAAAAGTTGATTTTGAGGGGCTGAGAATAGAACTTGGGAAAATAAAATGGACAACAATATTGGCAAACAATGATATAGAACAGCAATGGGAAACTTTTAAAACGGTGTTCAACAGAGTCCAGGAAAAATATATTCCGCTAAAAAACAAGAACAAGGTAAAAACTGATAAGACAGTGGATGAATAAAGCCATAAGGGAAAAATTGAGGGTAAGGAAAGAGCAATACATTAAGTACATGGACAGCAGGGAAGAGTATGATGAAGGAGAATATGAAGAGATTAGGAGAGAAGTCAAAAAAACAATTTGGCAGGCAAAGAGGAACTATGAAATTAAATTATCAAGGAACATAAAACAAAATAGTAAAAATTTTTATAGGCACATAAATAAAAAAGGAAGGTTGGGCTGGGAATAGGGCCACTAAGGGATGGACAGGATAATATCACAGGCAGCGATAGAGAGATGGCAGAGATGTAAAATAATTACTTTGTTTCAGTATTTACCAGGGCGATGGAATAGGTGGAGATGACATTGGATGATGAGATTAGTAATGAATTGCATTTAAAATAAAATGAGATATATTAAATAAACTAATGAAACTCAAAGAGGATAAAACCCCTGGTCCGGATGGATTACATCCACGTATTTTAAAAGAATCTAGGGAAAAGATAGCAGAGGCATTACGACACATATTTAATAATTCATTAAAAAGGACTGGCGGATAGCTAACGTAATACCTATAATTAAGAAGGGAGATAGAACATGTCTAGGGAACTATAGACCAGCCAGCTTAACATCGGTGATAGGAAAAATAATGGAATACCTACTAAAGGAGAAAACGGAAGAAAATCTAGAAACCAAAAATATAATAGTCAGCATGGATTTCAAAAGGGAAAGTCTTGCTTGACCAAACTAATTGAATTTTTTGAAGAGGTAAGAGAGAGAGCAGACAAGGGTAATGCAGTAGATGTAGCAGAATGGATAACTAGCTGGCTTCAAGACAGAAAGCAGAGAGTGGGGTAAAGGGTAGCTATTCAAAGTGGCAGAAGGTGGGAAGTGGTGTTCCACAAGGGTCAGTGCTGGGACCGCTGTTGTTCACAATTTATATTAATGATTTAGACTTTGGAATCAAAAACACAATTTCTAAATTTGCAGATGACACCAAATCATCTTGGGGATAGTCAATACTGAGGAGGACTGCAACAAATTACAAGAAGACATTAATAAACTTGCAGAATGGGCATATAATTGGCAAATGAAATTCAACACAGATAAAAGTGAGGTATTACATTTTGGTAAGAAAAATAGGGAGGTCACATATTACTTGGAAAATACAAATCTAAATGGGGGAGAAGAGCAAAGGGATCTCGGAGTACAAATATACAAATCACTAAAAGTATCGACACAAGTTAACAAGACCATAAAAAAAGCAAACCAAGCACTAGTATTTAGTTCTAGAGGGATAGAATTGAAAAGTAATGAAGTTATGCTAAACTTGTATCAAACCTTGGTTAGGGCAACACGGTGGCATAGTGCTTAGCACTGGTGCCTCACAGCGCCAGGGACCCGGGTTCGAATCTGGCCTCGGGTGACTGTCTGTGTGGAGTTTGCACATTCTCCCCGTGTCTGCGTGGGTTTCCTCCGGGTGCTCCGGTTTCCTCCCACAGTCCAAAAATGTGCGGGTTAGGTTGATTTGGCTATGATAAATTGACCCTTAGTGTTAGGGGGGGATTAAATATGTGGGGTTACGGGGATAGGATAGGAAGGGATATGTTAGGGGGAATTAAATACGTGGGGTTACGGGGATAGGGTGGGATATGTGTCGGTGCAGGCTCGATGGGGATTCTGTGTGAGAAAGCAGGGACAGGGTACTGGATTTGGATGATCAGCCATGATCGTATTGAATGGTGGAGCAGGCTCGACGGGCCGAATGGCCTACTCCTGCTTCTAGTTTCTATGGGGTAGAAATTAGGTCGCGCCCCATTTGGGGCGCAAATATCGTCCGAGCGCAAATATTAGCGCCTGGCGCTAATTATCGGCACTGACAGGAAACTTCACTTTTACCGCCCCGGGAGGTGAGTGGAGCGCTAAATTAGGCACTGCACACCTCTCTTAAGGCGCAAAGGCCTAGGAGTGAGGCGCTACCTCAGCGCACGAGCGCAGCGCAGCTGCTGCCAGTTAGCGAGGGAACACAGACACACTGGCGCCGGACACTTCTTAAAGCGGGGGGGGCCACTTGCTCCCCAGCCACACCCTGCTCATTGCAGCCTTGAATCTCAGCCTGGAGAGACCTGTAATCCATTTTGCTGCCAAGCATGGAGAGGGTGAGAGAACGCGCTCATCGCTTCACCGAGCGGGCCTTGGATGCTCTGGTTGACGCAGTGGAGCGCAGACGATGCATGCTGTTCCCGGAGAGTGGCAGGAGGCCTTTGCCACGCGAGTTCAGAAGAGTGTGGAGGGAGGTGGCTCAGAGCGTCTCCTCTAGGAGCATGGTGCCCAGGACCCATGTTCAGTGCCGCAAAAAGTTCAACGACCTCACTCGGGTCGTCAGGGTGAGTGGCTTTTTCTCAATACCTCTCCATCCCTCCATCTCAACCTCACTCTATGGCCAGAGGGTCTTAAAACCCCAATGCACAACACTCATGCAACACCTATGGCCCTTTCATCAAACACACACACACATTCCACACTTTGCATACAGTAAGGGCTATTCACCTATGGGAGGCACATCAGGCAAGACCATGGCTGCATATTGTAAGGGCTATTCACCTATGGGAGGCACATCAGGCAAGACCATGGCTGCATATTGTAAGGGCTATTCACCTATGGGAGGCACATCAGGCAAGACCATGGCTGCATATTGTAAGGGCTATTCACCTATGGGAGGCACATCAGGCAAGACCATGGCTGTATATTTACTCAGATGCTGTCCTTTTTCTTGCAGGCTAAGCTGGCTCATAATCGGAGACAGCAGCAACGGACGGGTGCAGGGCGGCTTCAGCTGCAACCCCTCAGCGATCTGGAGGAGCGCGTCCACAGGATTGTGGCAAGCCGGGTGATCGGTCCCGTCGCCACTGGGGACGCCGACCCCGTTGTGGACAGCAATGGTAAGGTCATCACCTTTTTGTCCTCTGTCCTTCCACTTGTCCCTCACAATACCAGCCTTTGACACTTTCAATCCAACTTGCTAACTCGCTGCACTTATTCCTCCCTTACTGCCACCCTGTCCTCACGCTAAAGCCACTCTTGTACCTCCCTGCTTTCAGATGGTGATTCACCAGCTGAGGAGACGGGCCCTGAAGCTGCCACTGGGAGTGATGCTGCAGCTGAGGAGGAAGAGGAAGCCGGAGCATCAGTGCCACCCTCTCCCGAGGAAGCCCATGGCCACACTGGGAACACGCCTTCCCCGGAGGGGAGCAGGGGGGAAGGGGCTGATGAGGGTGAAGCTCCAGGACCCAGCGGGCTGCAGCAACGCCATGGGGGGGGGAGGGAAGAACGGGAGCCTTCTCCCCAGAGGGAGAGTATGCCAGACACTCCTACTGCAATGGACGCAGAGGAGGAGCGGCTGATTGCAGAAATGAACAGCCAGGCGGTGGGCATGCACACTGAGCTCATGGGTGCAGTGGGAAGGGTGCCCGAATGCATTGAGGCACTGGCAAGGAGTGTGGAGCACTTCGCTGTAGCACAGGCGGATGCCACACTAAAGCTTAGTGCTGCAATTCAGTCACTGGCTGCCAGGAACCCATCTGAGACTGCTCTCATGCAGACTCAGATTGAGGGCACGCGAGCACTGACTGCTGCCATCCTCGATGGTTCGTGCACATGTCCCCGGGGCTGTCACCGCGCCGCAGCAGGCCAGCAATCTGTTCTCCGGCAAATTGCTCCGGATGCTGAAGTGCTGCCCCGTGGGAGTGCCAGTGTGTCGGGCGAGCAGGGAGTTGCTGTCCTCTCTCACGATGACAGCATTCCTGCTGCCAACACTGTCACTTCTCCACTGCACTTGCCACCGCCTGTAGGACAGACTGCTGCCGCCCATGCAGAGTTGGTGCAGTCTGCAGCCGGGCCCTCCAGGCCCAGAAGTGGTCGAGGCCGTCCTTCAGGGGCATCTGCAGTGTCAGGGTCTGACGAGCAGCAGCCTTCCACCAGCCTTGCTGCAGCCACTGAGGTCCCATTACGGAGGAGCAGTAGGGTTGGAAGGGGGGAAGTGCGCAAGGGAAGGAGATCACCCTCGAAGGGCAAAAAGTAGGAGGTGTGCCAAAATGCTGGTCATTTTTTTATTAAAGGCCGAGGTTCATGGCCCAACTTTTGTTTAGTGTTTTGGACATTATCTCCAGGTTGTGAGAACCAGTTATGTTATTGACTGTTTTTTTGTGTTTATTTCTATGAGTTTGTCATGAGGAATTGACACACACAGAGTTTGTAAAATAAATAAGTTTCTGTATTCAAAATATACATGGCTGGTGGTTGGAATTATTGGTGCCTTGGCCGGCTTAGGGGTTGCGTGCTGGGTTGATTCGTGTTTGTAGCACTGGCAGGGGCCCTAGAAGCGGCTTGCTATTAGTCGTTGACGGACGGCCCTTGCAGTTTGACCATTGTGGGCCGCCCTCCTGCCTTGGTGCTGCTGATGATCATCGTCCTCGTCCTGTTCCTCCTCTTCCTCCTCCTCCTCTGGTGGTGCTACAAGGCCTGGTGGCATTGGCTGGGTCCTGAGGATTGCCATGTTGTGCAACATGCAGCACACGACTACGAACTTCGAAACTTGCTCAGGCGAGTACTGCAGGGCTCCTCCGGAATGGTCCAGACAGCGGAACCGTTGTTTCAGCACGCCGATTGTGCGCTCAATAATGTTCCTGGTTGCTTGATGGCTTTCCTGGTACCGCAGCTCAGCAGGGGTGTTTGGCGCACGGAGCGGTGTCATCAGCCAGGTGCTCAATGCGTACCCCTTGTCCCCCAGAAGCCAACCAACTGGCTGATGCGGTGCCTCGAAAAGTTCTGCCACAGTAGTCTGGCGCAGGATGAAAGCATCGTGGCAGCTGCCCGGATAGTGGGCATTGACAGCGAGAATCACCTGTCTGTGGTCACAGACCAACTGCACATTCAAGGAATGGAACCCCTTTCTGTTCCTGAACTCCTCTGCATTCTCTCGCGGAGCACGCAAAGCCACATGCGTGCAGTCAATGGCGCCCTGCACCATGGGGAAGCCCGCTACCCTCGCAAAGCCCATAGCACGGTCATGCTGCTTGTCTGGGGTCATAGGGAAAGAGATGAAGTCTCGTCTCCTTCTGAAGAGGGCATTGGTGACCTGCCGGATGCAGCGATGCACCGCAAACTGGGAGATATTGGCGAGGTCCCCAACAGCAGCTTGGAATGAGCCAGTGGCGTAGAAGTTCAAAGCCACTGTGACCTTCACTGCCACCGACAGAGACGTCCTGGACCTCAGCTGAGGCTGCAGATCTGGCTGCAGCAGGTGGCAGAGCTCAGTGACCACCTCCTTGCTGAATCGCAGCCTTCGCAAACACAGCTCCTCGGACATATGGATGTAGGAGAGCTGTTCATGATATACCCTGGGAGGGTAAGCTCTCCTGTACATGCGCCTGATGGCCCTCCTCCGTCTGGCCATCATTGCCACTCTCTGTCTGCGTCTCACTATCCTCCGATTCAGCTGGAGCAGGACGACGCCCCCAATCATTGCAGCCCCCATATTCTCTTTGCCAGAAAAGTAATGAGGTACAGCAACTAAAGTAGCAACAAAGTTAGGATGAACTAGGCCAAACTACCTCACAAAGCGTTGAGTCAATGTAGAAGTCTCTCTCTCTCTCTCTCCGAATCTCTCTCTCTCTCTCAGAACGAGTGGTGCATAAATGTCGACCACAGAAAAAGTCAGGAAGAGGCCCCCTTTAAATAGCGCCCCCCCCCCAGCCCCACAGCGATTGATAACGTTCCAGTCTTCCGGTCGTTGGAAGCGCCAGGCGGTAAGGCAGGGGGCGCCACTCAATTTCCGCTCCGGGGCGCCCCAAGGGCGTTGCACCATGGAATGACGTCACAATCTGCGCGCGCAGGTTGTCGCAGCGGTAAGTTTTAGCGCCGCCGCACAATCTCAAGTTAAGTTCTCGAGCGGCGCAAACAGCGCTGCGCCCCGGCGTTAGCGGCATAACGCCCCATTAGCGCCCTCTTAAGGCGCTAACGGGTGGCGCACCCAAGTGAATTTTTACCCCTATGTTTCTATGTTTCTATGACCACACTTGGAGTACTGCATACAATTTTGGTCGCCATATTATAAAAAGGATATGGAGGCACTGGAGAGGGTGCAGAGAAGATTTACAAGGATGATACCAGAAATGCGAGGGTATACATAGCAGGAAAGGATGAACAGGCTGGGTCTCTTTTCTCTTGGAAAGAGAAGGCTGAGGGGGTGACCTAATAGAGGTCTTTAAAATCATGAAAGGTTTTGATAGAGTAGATACAGAGAGAGTGTTTCCACTTGTGGGGAAGAGCAAAACTAGAGGCCATCAACATAAGATAGTCACCAAGAAATCAAATAGGGAATTCAGAAGAAACTACTTTACCCAGAGAGTGGTGAGAATGTGGAACTCGCTACCACAGGGAGTGGTTGAAGCGAATAGCACAGATGCATTTAAGGGTTGGTTAGATAAGCATATGAGGGAGAAGGGAACAGAAGGTTATGCTGATAGATTTAGATGAGGAAAGACGGGAGGAGGCTCGAGTAGAGCATAAATGCCGGCATGGACTGGTTGGGCCGAATAGCCTGTTTCTGTGCTGTATGTCCTATGTAATCCCATGTAATCCTATGATACCAGCACCTTGTATTCTTTCAGCCCCACCGCTGGCCAAGGGCTCAGCCATGTCCCTGCCAAGAATGACCAGCACCGTCTCTTACAAGGGGGTGAGGTGAGGCTAGGAACGTGAGGTGTGCCTCGTGTTTGGTAGAGATTGTTGTTAGGTGAGTGATTGGGGGGTCGTGCATTGAGCAGTGTGTGAGGCTAGTGGTACAGTTGGTAGAAGCAGGTTTTGAAGATGCATTTACTGACCTTGATCACTCATCTGAGGTTATGAAACTTCTTTGGGCACTGGAGCCAGGTCCTGGGGGTGACACTGCTGGCAGTGACAGTCTCGGTGATCTGGTCCTACATGTTCTTTCTGGGGGGCCTCCTAGGCCCCTGTTGTCAGAGGACCTCTCTTGCAGTGTTGACCCCCTGCACAAAGCTGGACTGCTGCGTCCGAGACCCTGGGTGCCCTTTCCCTGGCCTGTTGAGTCATTTGTGTGAGTGCTGAAGCACTTTTACCATCTTTTATGTGCAGAAGGTAGTCCAGCTTTAAGAGCTGCAGACTGCCTAATTTGAATGACATTTATTTTTCAGAAGGCTGTTCACCTTTAAGGGCTAGAGACTGCCTTGAAAACCAACAGCCTAGCTTTAAGGAACTGCGGTGTCGCTCCAGCGACGCGACCTTTGGCCTCCTGCTGAGTGCACAGCCTGTCAGCAGCACGGTAGTCACTGGGCTGTGCGCTAAAATCATTTAAATTAGCAGGCAGCACCACATTGACATGCTGCCTGCGCTTTCTAAACAGACATGAGCAAATCTCGCATTGTGGTGCCGACGCCCATTTTCGGGCCTTATCGATTTTCCCGGCCTAACAGTTTAAACCGCAGCGAAAGGAACCAGACACACCTACTTGACGACAACAGTGGAAAGCTGCCTTCACAGTTTCTGGGCCAGCGAGATAGATATGCATCTGTGCTGGGATTCTCAGTTCCCCCTCACCCTCTATCCTTAGCAAAGGCTGCTAATGGATTACATAAGAAATAGGAGCAGGAATAGGCCACTTGGCCCCTCGAGCCTGCTCCGCCATTCAATAAGATCATGGCTGATCTTGGGCTCAAAGCCACTTCCTGCCCGTTCCCCATAACCTTTCACTCCCTTATCTTGCAAAAATCTGTCTAGCTTAAATGTATCCACGGCTCTCTGGGGCAAAGAATTTCACAGATTTAAGACCCTCTGAGAGAAGAAATTCCTCCTCATCTCAGCTCTAAAAGGGGATTGAGATACCTGCTTTGACAAACTATTTTGGAACACGTCTTTATTTATTCCCAACCCTTTAAATTTCACTTCTGTGCAAAGTTCTCCTCCCAGCACTGGTGCGCTCCCTGAAGCCATCCACTAAAATTAGCTGAACTTGAAATGTTGGGTGCAAACAGGACAATTCCATTTGAGTCTGTTTTTAAAATTTCTGGGATACTCTACATGCATAGCAGAACATCGAGGCTTTATTTTTAAGGTGTTTGTGGAAGCTGGCTTTAGCATAGGCCCAGGAACATATGAATACAGTGGGTAATTAAAAGTCATGGGCGAATAAAAATAAAATTGTATGTGTGCCGAATGCATTAGTATTTTTCCTTTCTTCCTGTAATTATTCCCATTGAGTGTTCTATTACTCCCGACTGTGAACCTGGTCCTCTCCTCATGGAAACAGCATTTTGGAGTTGAGCAACGGTGGGCCAATCAGTAGCACTGCACGTTGGTAAATCAATATCTCGGGCGAGCACTCAGAGTGGATCCAATTATTTTGTATTGGACCGAGGCAGGCTGTTGCACTGGACGCTCAGAGATTAGAGGTAGATTTGTTTGAAACCCATCACCATGTTTGTGAAGTGCGAAACTCATGGTGGCACTGATCTGCTCTGAGATGTGAACAAGCTGGCTGAGGACAGTAGACTGTTGAATATCCATGAGCCCTGCAAACACTTCACTGATGCCTTATTGCTATTGCTCCATAATATCCGCCATCCCTAAACACAATGCTGTTTGGAGAACGCTTGCAAGGCAGGATTTCCCCAGAATTGGAACATTTTGCATTGGTCTACCTGTCTCGCTAAATCTCTGAAAGAATAACAGAAAGAATGGAAAAGGCTTGCATTTTTATAGCGCCTTTCAAAACCTCAGAACATCCCAAAGCACTTTACAGCCAATGACGTACTTTTGAAGTGTAGTCACTGTTGTAATGTAGAGAACGTGGCAGCCAATTTGCACACAGCAAGGTCCCACAAACAGCAATGTGATAATAACCTGATAATTGTTTTAGTGATGTTGGTTGAGGGATAAACATTGACCAGGACACTGGGGAGCACTCTCCATCTCTTCTTCGAAATAGTGCCACGGGATCTTTTACATCCACCTGAGAGGGCAGATGGGGCCTTGGCTTAACATCTCATCCAAAAGACAGCACTTCCAACAGTGGCAGCACTCCTTCAGTACTGCACTGAAGTGTCAGCCTAGATTTTGTGCTCAGATCTCTGGAGTGGAACTTGAACGTCTTGGATCCCCTTGCCATTGGACCAAGACCTTTCTCTGTCAAGCCCGTGTGGTAGCTGGTGTGCAATGGCCACCCCACGTTAAAAGAATTCACGCACAGGCATCTTCCACCCTTTAAAATGAAGTTCGGGACCTAGAACGTCAGGACCCTCATGGACAACCCCAACATTGACAGACCGGAACACTGTACTGCTATCGTTGCCCGGGAGCTCAGACGTTTCGACATTGACATTGCCGCCCTAAGTGAGACCCGGCGGGCAGGGGAAGGCCAGCTCAAGGAGCAAGGCGATGGCTACACCTTCTTCTGGAAAGGCAAACCTGAAGAAGAACGCCGCCTCCATGGGGTAGGCTTTGCCATAAAAAATGAACTAGTTGGGCATCTCAGAGACTCTCCTAGCGGTATAAACGAGCGCCTCATGACTCTTCGGCTCACCCTAACCCGGAACCAGTGCACTACGGTCATCAGTGCGTACGCCCCAACACTGGAAGCCACAGACGAGACCAAAGAGGAATTCTACTACAGCCTCGAACAATCCCTGTCCCGAGTCCCAACGGGCGACAAGCTGATCCTCCTTGGAGACTTTAACGCCAGAGTTGGAAAGGACACTGACCTCTGGGGAGGTGTGATCGGCAGAGAGGGGGTAGGGAAAGCCAACTCCAATGGTACCCTCCTCCTGTCGAAATGCTTAGAACATGGCCTTGTCATAACCAACACCTTGTTCCGTCAGAGAGACAAGTACAAGGCTTCATGGCAGCACCCTCGCTCCAAGCACTGGCATCTGCTGGACTACGTCATCGTCCGAGCGAGGGACCGCAAGGACGTCCGCATCACCCGCGCCATGACAGGAGCGGACGACTGCTGGACAGACCACTGCCTAATCCGCTCTGTCATCTCCATCAATGTAGCACCGAAACAGCGGCGGCAACAGAAACAATGCCGCAGGAAAATTAACGCTGGAGCACTCAAAGACCCCGCTAAGAAAGCCCTATTCAGCCTGCACCCCACAAACAACCTGACGACTCTCAGTGATGCAGAGACACAGAGTGCCCACAGCGCCTGGTCTGCACTCAAGGCCTCCATAATCAGCACCTGTGAAGAGACGCTCGGTCACTCGACCAGGAAACACCAAGACTTTTTCGACGAGAACGACCAGGAGATCCAGGAGCTAATAAGCCGAAAGCGCAAGGCATTCCTGATCTGGAAACAGCAACAGAACTTGAGAGCAAGAAAGCAGCTCTACAGATGCCTGAAGGCCGAGGTCCAACAAAAAACTCGCGACCTAAAGAACAGATGGTGGGTGGAGAAAGCGCAAGAGATCCAGCAGTTAGCCAACAACCACGACGTGCGTGGATTCTTTAGCGCAGTCAAGACGATCTATGGCCCAAGCACCCAAGGCCCTACCGCACTGCGGGCCAAGAACGGAGAGGTACTCATCAAGGACAGAGAGGCAGTCAATGCCCGCTGGAAGGAGCACTTCGAAGATCTCCTTAACCACGACTCTGTCTTCGACGCGAGTGTCCTCAACTCCATCCCACAGCATGCTACCCGCCACCATCTCAGCACAACCCCAGCCCGGCATGAGGTTGAAAAGGCCATCCGACAACTGAAGAACAACAAGGCATCAGGAGCAGCTGGAATCCCTGCCGAGGCGCTAAAGCATGGCGGAGAAGCACTACTGGCATGAATTCATGAACTCATTTCTCTTATCTGGAAGGAGGAGAGCATGCCAGGGGATCTCAGAGACGCCGTAATTGTGACCATCTCCAAGAAAGGTGACAAGTCCGATTGCAGTAATTACAGAGGAGTTTCCCTGCTGTCTGCCACAGGGAAAGTCATCGCAAGAATCCTCCTCAATCACCTTCTCCCAGTGGCCGAAGAGCTCCTCCCAGAGTCGCAATGCGGATTCCTCCCATTAAGGGGCACAATGGACATGATCTTCACCGCACGTCAATTACAAGAGAAATGCAGGGAACAGCACCAACTGCTGTACATGGCCTTCTTTGACCTCACAAAGGCCTTCGACACTGTCAACCGTGAGGGATTATGGAGTATCCTCCACAAATTCAGCTGCCCTCAAAAGTTTGTCACCATCCTCCGCCTGCTTCACGACGACATGCAAGCCGTGATCCTGACCAATGGTTCCACCATAGACCCAATTCACGTAATGACCGGGGTCAAGCAAGGCTGTGTCATCGCACCAATGCTCTTCTCGATCTTCCTTGCTGCAATGCTCCATCTCACCCTCAGTAAGCTCCCCGCTGGAGTGGAGCTAATTTACAGAACAAACGGGAAACTGTTCAACCTCCGTCGCCTCCAGTCCAGATCCAAGGTCGTCCCATCCTCTGTCATCGAATTACAGTATGCAGACGACGCTTGCGTCTGTGCTCACTCGGAGGTCGAACTCCAAACCATCGTCAACACCTTCACCGAAGCATACGAGTGCATGGGCATTACACTAAACATCCGTAAGACAAAGGTCCTCTACCAACCTGCCCCCACCACACAGTACTGCCCCCTGATTATCAAAATCCACGACAAGGCCTTGGACAACGTGGACCACTTTCCATACCTCGGGAGCCTACTGTCAACAAAGGCAGACGTCGACGATGAAGTCCAGCACCGCCTTCAGTGTGCCAGTGCAGCCTTCGGTCACCTGAGGAAAGAGTGTTTGAAGACCAGGACCTCAAACCCGGCACTAAGCTCATGGTCTACAGAGCAGCAGTGATACGCGCCCTGCTGTATGCCTCAGAGACATGGACCATGTACAGCAGGCACCTCAAAGCACTGGAGAGGTACCACCAATGCTGCCTCCGCAAGATCCTGCAAATCCATTGGCAGGATAGGCACACCAACGTCAGTGTTCTTGCTCAGGCCAACATCCCCAGCATCGAAGCTTTGACCACGCTCGATCAGCTGCGATGGACGGGTCACATTGTCCACATGCCCGATACGAGACTCCCAAAACAAGCGCTCTACTCGGAGCTCCGGCACGGCAAGAGAGCCCCAGGTGGATACCCTCAAAGCCTCCTTGAAAAAGTGTAACATCCCCACCGACACCTGGGAATCCCTGGCCCAAGACCGCACAAAGTGGAGGAGAAGCATCCGGGAAGGCGCCGAACACCTCGAGTCTCTTCGCCGGGAGCAAGCGGAAGCCAAGCGCAGGCAGCGCAAGGAGCGCACGTCAACCCAAGCACCCACCCACCCATCCCTTCAACCACCGTCTGCCCCACCTGTGACAGAGACTGTGGGTCCCGCATTTGACTCATCAGTCACCTGAGAACTCATTTTTAATGTGGAAGCAAGTCATCCTCGGTTCCGAGGGACTGCCTAAGAAGGAACTTGAACCCACAACCTTCTGACTCAGAGGCAAGGCTGCTGCCAACTGAGCCACGGCTGACACCGTTGATTCATTGGCAGCCATTGTGACTGCAGCCAAATGGCGGACTGACTGATGGAAGGTCTTCATCTTCCAATACCTCTAATTGATCAAATTACGCAGTAAACCAACAGAATTCCCAATTTGCTGATGATACTTGAACACTCCTACTTGGAGTAGTGGCCCGCTGCCTTCCTTCTTTACCCTTTCCTCTGTTGATCACTCTCCCTGCAATGGATTCATCCATGCACTGGCAGGTTAAATTCATGTTGTACTAATGCTAGTGCTACCTCCTGTGTGCCATGTGCATGTGCCAGGGCTAGTGGAACATTTGTTCAGGTGTTTCAGTCTCTGTTCTGGTGCCTGCATCATAAAATTAGAAGGAAAAATAAACAGTTAAGGATAAGTGTAGCACATCACTTTTGAGACAACATCATTAATGCTAATGATATGCTTCTTGGACACTGTATAACATCACATTACGATTGGTACCGTAGAACTCTTCAATGCATAGATGCCATTTGTTTAGCTGTTCATTATGTTTTTGAAGGCCACAATGAATGGAGCAGGTCCTTACCAGTATCAGTTGATGACAGCCCAGCCACACACTCAGGTATCCCATTGACTATCTCCAGCAAAAGAGCTTGGGGACCTTGATCTCAGGAGCTGCCAAACACTTCTCCTGAAGACCTGTTCCTTCTGAGCAGGTGGTTCAATGCCAGCCTGTCCTTCATAACTTTTTTGGTTCTGTTAATTCTGAGAATGGTGATAATATCATTTGCACACCTCTACTGGGTTTTCCGACCTCTCAACAGCGCATCCCCCACCTGCACCCCAGCCCCACCCACCCGCACGGAACTCGCCTCCAGGCTAAAATCCAGGCCAATCAATCAGAAAGAAATAAAGGACGCTCACCATCTTTCTCTTTATATTTTCCAGATTTGGCAATATGAGTTCCACAAAATCTGCATCAGGTGTTGTCTCCTTGACCAGCAAATCCCTCTTGAACTGTTTCCAATTCTTTGTAAACACTGCCTTTCTCCTAATAGAGAAGAATAAGTTTTAAATTCCTTGAGGTCCACATAAATAGACATTGACCCACAGATGCCTGTGGCCTTTGCTGGCTCCCATGGAATCTTTTTGTGTAATGTTTATATGTCTTCTTTTATCAGAAAAATGTTGAAGTATATAGCCCTGATTTTATGAGTTTCTTTATAACTCTGTACTTAACACAGTCGGCAGTGACAGGCTTGAATCCAGTGACAGTGTCGAGAACTTTAAGCTTATATGTAACAAGACCAGATGTTAATTTTTCTTGCGATCCGTGGGGGAGGTCCTAACTTTGTGCGATAGTGTAAAACGGGTGATAGCGAATCAGCAGCCCGTTTTACATCTCTCCTGATTTTTAGAATTATAGAATGATTACAGCACAGAAGGAGGCCATTCGGCCCTGTCGAGCCCATGTCAGCTCTCTGCAAGAGCACTTCAGCTAGTCCCACTCCCCCGCCCTTTCCCCATAGCCCTGCAATTTTTTTTACTTCAGGTACTTATTGAATTCTCCTATGAAAGCCACGATTGAATCTGCCTCCACCATCCTTTCAGGCAGTGCATTCCAGATCATAACCACTCGCTGAGTAAAAAACTTTTTCCTCATGTCGCCTTTGGTTCTTCTGCCAATCTTTAAATCTGTGTCCTCTGATTCTCGACTCTTCCGCCAATGGGAACAGTTTCTCTCTATCTAATCGGTCTAGACCCTCATGATTTTGAACACCTCAGTCAAATCTCCTCTCAACCTTCTCTGCTCTAAGGAGATCAACCCCAGCTTCTCCAGTCTATCCACGTAACTGAAGTCCCTCATCCCTGGAACCATTCTTGTAAATCTTTTCTGCACCCTCTCTAAGGCCTTCACATCCTTCCTAAAGTGCGGTGCCCAGAATTGGACACAATACTCCAGTTGAGGCCGGACCAGTGTTTTATAAAGGTTAATCATAACTTCCTTGCTTGTGTACTCTATGGGGGAGAAATTCATTAGAGCCCAGGAATGGGCGCTAACTTTAGAAAAGTTTGAGAATTAGCGCCAGGCGCTAATGATTCAGACTGCATGCAAAATTCAGTCTCATTGCACAAAGAAAGGATTGGAGCGCTAAACCAAGCATTAATGGCCTAGCTCAGTGGCGTTAAACTCGAAGCGCTGACCAATATCAGGTGCAGTCCAATCACAAGTCATCATTGCCACAGGCTCTTTCCAGTTCTTAAAGGGGAGGTTCATTGATGCTGCACAATCTCATTCTCAGCATTTCTGGCTGTGCAGCTGCCTCAGCAAGCACAAGCAGGCCAAGTAGAAGGAGTCGGATGACTCAAGAAGCTGCACTGATAGCACATCCATGCCCCAGGGAGCAAGCCCACAGATTCAGTGATGAGGCATTGGAGGTATTGGTCTTCATTGTGGAGAGATGGAGGGCAGTGCTCTACCCAGAAAGTGGCAGGAGGCCCTCGCCGCAAGTCCTCCGCACCATGTGGAGGGAGGTAGGCCAGCAGGTTTCGGGCAGCACTGTGGTCCCCAGGACCCACACACAGTGCAGGAAGAAATTTAATGACCTCACTCGGGTGGTCAGGGTGAGTCAATCCTTCAACAAGTGCTACATACCACTATCTGAACCTCAGTCTGCACACACTGCCCGACGCATCACACCCCCAGTACTCACCCACCAATAATCATCACCTACCAACTCTCACACCCACATCTCACACCTTGCACACAATGACAGCTATTCAACTATGGCAGGCACATCACCCAAACACATTGCTCCACACTCACTCACACACTTTCCTTTCTCTTGCAGGCCAAGGTAGCGCACAACAGGAGGGAGCAGGAGCGCACAGGCGGGGGACAAGCTGACACCCAACCACTGTCTGAGCTGGAGACTCAAGTGCTGCCGATTATTGGGCGCCAGGTGGTGGGTGCCATGTCCACCGGCAACGTTGACCCCCTTCATCTCTACTCCTTCTTCTCACATCCCACTTCCCCCTCACCCCACAAGCGTTTCACGCTTTCCAGCTAATCATGCAGTATGCATGCATTTCTCCCTTCCTGCCCCTCTCCCCTCACCTTAACCCGACTCTTGTGCCTTTATGCTTGCAGATAATCAGCATTCACCTGAGCAGCCTGTCCCTGAGGGTACCTTTGAGAGCGAGGCAGGAGAAGAGGAGGAGGAAGAAGACACCGCATCACTGCATGTCTCACCCGCAGGCACCAGCTCAGATACTGGCACTACGCGTTCTTTAGAGGCTAGTATCATAGCGGGATCTGCACAGGGCGTTGCACCGGGGACGGGGGGGCTGCAGCAAGGCCAGGAGGAAAGGGTAGCTCGGGGGCCAGCTCCCCAGAGGGCGAGTTCACGTGCGAGTTCCGCTGCACAGGACTCAGATGAGGCACTCGATGGGGAGGCATTTAGAAGAAGGGTGATGGGCATGCACACGGAGATGATAGGTGCAATGGCAAGGGTGCCCGAGAGCCTCTCAACAATGATAAGGAGCATGGAGGAGTCCACCTCCAACATTGCACAAGGCTCTGCGCACACCATGGGGCTCACCATTTGCAGTCTGCAAAAGATGGTAGACTCCCAAAGAGACCGTGGCGACCCAGACCTGATGCCGTGTCTGATGGGCGATCTGGCAGCTTCCATTGCAGCACAGATGGAAGTGATGCAACGTCTTAGTGCTGTAATGCAGTCTATGGTTGGTGCCATTCAATCTCAGACTGCTCTCATACAGTCTCAGCTTGATGCCACGCTAACTCTGACTGCTGCCATCGTGGCTGGGTCTACCACCGTCGACCGGGGGCTTTCACGGTGTCGCAGCAGGCCAGCAATCTGTGCTCCGACTGATTGCTAAGGATGCTGAGGTGCTGCCCCGGGTGAGCGGCAGTGGGTCAGTGGAGCAGAAACCGGCTGTCCTCTCTCAGGATGACATCATTACTGGTCCCACCACTGCCACTCCGCCATTGCCCATGTCATCCACCCAACCCAGACTGCTGCCACCCATGCTGAGATGGTGCAGTCTACAGCCAGGCCTTCCAGGCCATCTGAAGTCTCTGCATGGACACTCAGCAGCCTTCCACCCACTGTGCTGCAGCCATTGGGACAACACTTCGTAGGAGCACTAGAGTAGGCAAAGGCACAGTAACAACAGGCACCAAGGGATTGCACAAGGGTGAATAGTTAATATTTTTGCTGTAAATATGTGTTCACTGATTATTGATAAATTTATTAATTCAGTTTGGATTATTTTGTGATCTCTCTCATTTCAGCTTAGCGCTGTGATATGGTGTGTGACAGGGATGGAATGATGGGGATGTGGTGAGCAATGGGGATCTGGGGTTTAATTTATTCGAACCGCAGTCTGATGAGGCAGTCACGGACCGACATTCTGGAAGGCCGATTGAGTGGCTGCCTCCTCCCTTGCTCCTGTTCCTCCTCCTCCTCGTCCTCCTCCTCGTCTTCCTCTTCCTCCTTGTCCTCCTCCTCCTCCTCCTCCTCTAACCTCTTCTCCTCCTGAGGTGGTCCCACAATCCCTGGTGGCAAGGGCTGGGCCCTCATGATGGCCAAGTTGTGGAGCATGCAGCAGACCAGCACGAAATGGGACACCCGCTCCGCCGAGTACTGGAGGGCTCCTCCTGAGCGGTCAAGGCAGCGGAACCGTTGCTTGAGCACCCCGATGGTCTGCTCGATGATGTTCCTGGTGGTGGCATGGCTCTCATTATATGAGTGCCGAGCAGGCGTGTTGGGGTTGCGGAGAGGAGTCGTGAGCCAGGTGGAGAGCGAGTAGCCCTTGTCTCTGACCAGCCAGCCGCGAGCTTGACGTGGTGGCTGGAAGAGTGCTGGCACAGTCTGGCGCAGGATGAAGGCTCGTGGCTGCTGCCAGGATAGCACGTTGAGGATTCGCTGTCTATGGTTGCACACCAACTGCACATTAAGTGAATGGTAGCCTTTGCGGTTATGAAAGACCTCAGGATTGTTATGTGGTGCCCGCAAAGCCACGTGGGTGCAGTCAATGGCGCCCTGCGCCATGGGGAAGCCACTATCCTGGCAAAGCCACATGCACGTTCGTCCTGCTTCTCTCTGGTGATGGGGAAGGAAATGTAATCCCTTCTCCTACTGTAGAGAGCCTCTGTGACCTCCCGGATGCAACGATGGATGGCGAACTGCGAAATGTTAGCTATATCTCCCGACAGACTGGAAGGATCTGCTGGCGAAAAAATTGAGGGTGACGGTGACCTTGACTGTCACTGAGAGAGCCGCGGTCACCCTAATCTGAGGCTCAAGGTCTGGTTGCAGGAGGTGGCAGAGTTCGGTGACCACATCCTTGCTGAAGCGGAGCCTTCTAATACACTGCTCCTCGCTTAATTGGAGGTAGGAGAAATGCTCTCAGAATACCCTCGTAGGGTAAGGCCTCCTGTTGAGATCTCTCATGACCCGTCTCCTCCCTCTGGCCACATTTTGCAATATTTCTCGCCGTCTCCGCTCCCTCCGCCGTAGGTCCTGGAGGGCGAGGTCGACTGCCAGTACAGCCCCCATTAATGTAACCAAGTGTAGCACTTTGATATGTTCCGAGAATAAATGTAACTAATTGTTAGTAGCCACAACACACCTGTTCTAAACAACCTTTAAATGACTGAATTAAACTGTTGCACAATGTCAAACTGACAAGGAATCAGTGAAACAGCACTAACATGACAGCTGCAACTCATTACTGAGGATGCCTTTAAATGCGGCCCCTGGAGCCGGCATCCGCCTGCTTGATGCTATACCTCTCCCTCTCGCTGTTGGGGCGAGGCGCTAAAGCAAGGGGCAAAAATGAATTTTGCAGATCGGGCACCCAGTGAGCATTGCACACTCACTGACGTCACGATCTGCCTGGCGGTGAGGTCCTCGTTGCTAACAGGTAGCGGCGGCAGAACAGGGGGGGCGGCTTTGCCGTCCGGCACTTGATTCATCTTGCCCCGGCGCTACTGCATCAGCGCCCCATTAGCGCCCCCACCAGGCGCTAACAGGAGGTGCTAACCAACTGAATTTTTCCCCCCTCTGCCTCTATTTATAAAGCCCAGGATCCCGTTTCCTTTATTATCTGAATGGCAATAGATTGGGAGAAGGGGAAGTGCAATGAGACCTGGGTGTCCTTGTGCACCAGTCGCTGAAGGTAAGCATGCAGGTGCAGCAGACGGTTAAGAAGGCAAATGGTATGTTGGCCTTCATAGCGAAAGGGTTCGAGTACAGGAACAAGGATGTCTTGCTGCAGTTGTACAGGGCCTTGGTGAGACCACATCTTGAGTATTGTGTGCAGTTTTGGTTGCCTTATCTGAGGAAGGAGGTTCTTGCCATGGAGGGAGTTCAGCGAAGATTCACCAGACTGCTACCTGGGATGGCAGGAATGACATATGAGGAGAGATTGGGTCAATTGGGCTTATACTCGCTGGAGTTTAGAAGAATGAGAGGGGATCTCATTGAAACTTATAAAATTCTGAAAGGACTGGACAGACTAGATGCAGGAAGGATATTCCCGAGGGTCGGGGAGTCCAGAACCAGGGGTCACAGTCTAAGGATAAGGGGTAAGCCATTTAGGACAGAAATGAGGAGGAATTTCTTCACCCAGAGAGTGGTGAACCTGTGGCATTCTCTACCACAGAAGGTAGTAGAGGCCAATTCATTAAATATATTCAAGAAGGAGTTGGATATATTTCTTAAGGCTAAAGGGATCAAGGGATATGGGGAGAAAGCAGGGACAGGATTCTGAATTTGGATGATCAGCCATATTCGTATTGAATGGCGGAGCAGGCTAAAGGGGCCGAATGGCCTACTCCTGCTCCTCTCTTCTATGTTTCTATGTTTCTATGTTTAAGCATGTTCTCAACCTGCCCTGGCAACTTCAACGATTTGTGTACATTTCCGCCCAGGTCTCTCTGTTCGTGCACCCCCTTGAGAATTGTACCCTTCAGTTTATATTCCCTCTCCTCATTCTTCCTACCAAAATGTATCACTTCGCACTTTTCTGCATAAAATTTAATCTGATAATTGTCCACCCATTCTACCAGCCTGTCTATGTCTTCTTGAAGTCTATCACTATCCTCCTCACTGTTCACTATACTTCCAAGTTTTGTGTCATCTGCAAATTTTGAAATTGTGCCCTGTACACCCAAGTCCAAGTCATTGATATATATCAAGAAAAGCAGAGGTCATAGTACCGACCCCTGGGGAACACCACTGTGTACCTTCCTCTACTCCAAAAAATAACTGTTCACCACTACTCTCTGTTTCATGTCACTTAGCCAATTTTGTATCAATGCTGCCACTTGGTTTATCCTTACACCCTTTTTTGAACAAGGGCGTAACATTTGTAACTCTCCAGTCCTCTGGCACCACCCCCATATCTAAGGAGGATTGGAAGATTATGGCCATAGCCTCTGCAATTTACACCTTCCCTCAGCATCCTAGGATGCATCCCATCCAGTCCTGGTGACTTATCTACTTTAAGTACAGCCAGCCTTTCCAGTACTTCCTCGTTATCAACGACCTCCTATTTCACTGTGACTTTGGCAGCATCTTCTTCCTTGGTAAAGACAGATGCAAGGTACTCATTTAGTAACTCAGCCATGCCCTCTGCCTCTATGCTTAGGCCACCTTTTTGGTCTCTAATTGGCCCACCTTCCTCTTACTACCTGTTTCCTATTTATATGCCTATAGAAGACTATTGGATTCCCTTTTATGTTAGCTGCTAATCTATTCTCATACTCTCTCTTCGCCCCTCTAATTTCCTTTTTCACTTCCCCTCTGAACTTTCTATATTCAGCCTGGCTCTCACTTGTATTCTCAACCTGACACCTGTCATACGCCACCTTTTTCTGCTTCATCTTACTCTCTTTCTCTTTCATCATCCAGGGAGCTCTGACTTTGGTTGTCCCACCTTTCCCCCTTGTGGGAATGGACCTCGACTGTACCCGAACCATCTCCTCTTTAAAGGCAGCCCATTGTTCGATTACAGTTTTGCCTGCCAATCTTTGATTCGTATTTACCTGGGCCATTCTCAACCCACTGAAATTGGCCTTCCTCCAATTAAGTATTTTCACTCTAGCTTGCTCCCTGTCCTTTTCCATAGCTAATCTAAACCTTATGTTCCCTAAATGTTCCCCTAGTGAAACTTGCTCCACTTGACCCACCTCATTCCCCAGAACCAGATCCAGCAATGCCTCCTGCCTCATTGGGCTGGAAACGTACTGATCAAGAAAGTTCTCCTGAACACACTTCAGAAATTCTTCCCCCTCTCTGCCTTTTACACTATTACTATCCCAGTCTATATTAGGATAGTTGAAATCCCCCATTATCACGACTCTATAGTTCTTGCAGCTCTCTGTAATTGCCCTGCAAATTTGCTCCTCTATTTCCTTCCCACTAGTTGGTGACCTATAGAATAAAAGTGAGAAGTCGCACAACACCAGGTTATAGTCCAACAGTTTTATTTGAAATCACAAGCTTTCGGAGCTCCGAAAGCTTGTGATTTCAAATAAAACTGTTGGACTATAACCTGGTGTTGTGCGACTTCTCACTTTTGTCCACCCCAGTCCAACACCGGCATCTCCGCATCATGACCTATAGAATACACCTAGTAGTGTAATGGCACCTCTATTGTTTCTTTTCTCTCACCAAATAGATTATGTCCTTGACCCCTCCAGGTCAGCCTCTCTCTCCAGCACTGTAATATTCTCCTTAATCAATGCTGCCACCCCACCTCCTTTCTTTCCTACCCTATCTTTCCTGAACACCTTATATCCAGGAATATTTAAAATCCAATCCTGCCCTTTTTTGAGCCATGTCTCTGTTGTCGCCACAACATCATATTCCCATGTGGCTATTTGTGCCTGTAGCTCACTAACCTTATTTACCACGCTTCGTGCGTTTACACACATGCACTGTAAACCTGTCTTCGACCTTCTTGTATTCTCTTTTAGTCTGACCCCACCTAATACCGTACTATTTCTTACTCTAGTGCTATCCGTTTCTCCCAATCCTTTGTGCACCTTGTTTCTCCTTTCTAATGCTACATCCTGGTGCCCATCCCCCTGCCAAATTAGTTTAAACCCCCCATTAAAGTCAGTGGAGATGTAAAACGGGCTGCTGATTCACTATCACCAGTTTTACAGTATCGCACCAAGTCAAGATTTACCCCAGTGACTTCGGAATGTGACTGTATCACCATTATTTAATCTTTCTCTGCAGCACTGTGCTCACTGCACTGCACTAGCTAAAATATTTTGTTTACAGCTATCACACAGCACCAATCGCATTATTTTCCTGTTTCTCAAACAGATCATTGTCTGTTACTTTGGTTGAATTTAACATGTCAAGGCATTGTTAACACTATTAAGTATTAATAAAAAATTGGCATTTTATATCTTAATAATGGCCCAGATATTTGCTGTGGCAGGGCATCCGTGCTCCGATATTTAGACTTTTTCCCTCAGCCTTCAGCTCGAAGGAATATTGCACTGCAAGTTGCTGGAAGTGTGAGCTGATAATGGCGCAGCGAGGGCAACGGGGCATCTGGGACCTTGGTGAACAATGGGACCAACAATCTATCACCTTAACCAATGAGATTTAAGGATTGAGAAAGAAGCAGAGGAATGACAGAGAAGGAAATAGGGTGAATTAAAGTCAAATTAGATACTGAAAGAGAAATAAAGAGAGGGAAAGAAAGATTGGATTAAGAGAGAGAGAGAAAAAGAGACAGAAAAGAAAAGTAAGAAAAAAATTATAAAATCTCTCACAACAATTTAGTACCTGTAGGAATGAGACCCCACAGTTTCAATTATTCCCTTTCTGGGCCTGAGAGGTTGAGCGGCATTTCAGAAATATAAATCTCGTCATTAAAATGGTCCTCACTTATTAAGTGCCAGCCCTAAGCTTCTGCCAACCAGAAACAGGAAAATTTCCAGCACCCATCAGTAAGAATCAGTGAGCAATATTGAATTTGCAATTAACAATGCAAAATAATTTGACCCAGAGATGAGCTTCTGACCACGTATCCGCGCTATCACTAAGGCCGTCTATTTTCACCTCGGTAACATCTCCCGACTCTATCCCTGCCTCAGCTCATCTGCTGCTGAAACCCTCATCCATTGCTTTGTTACCTCTAGATTTGACTATTCCAACATACTCCTGGTCGGCTTCCCACATTCTATCCTCCGTAAACCTGAGGTCACCAAAAGCTCTGCTGCCCGTGTCCTAATTCGTACCAAGACCCATTCACCCATCACCCCTGTGCTCGCTGACCTACTTTGGCTCCCGGCCCAGCAATGCCTCAATTTCAAAACCCTCATCCTTGTTTTCAAATCTCTCCATGGTCTCAGCCCTCTCTATCTCTGTAACCTCCTCCAGTCCGACAATCCTCCAAGATCTCTGCGCTCCTCCAATTCTGGCCTCTTACGCATCCCCGATTTTCATTGCTGCACCATTGGCTGACATGCCTTCAAGTGCCGAGGCCGTAAGCTCTGGAATTCCCTCCCTAAACCTCTCTGCTTTTCTGCCTCTCTCTCCACTTTTAAGATGCTCCTTAAAACCTACCTATAAAATAGTTGTAGAAATAGGATCAGATAAAGAGTGGAGGAATTTTTAAATAAGAATGATGATTTTTAATTCAGTCCAATGAGGGAGCAGAAATCCAATGGAGGCTTCCAAGGACAAGGATGATGGGCAAGTGAGACTCATGCTCCAGAACTAGCCGCACCTCTAGCCAAGCTGTTCCAGTACAGCTACAACTCTGGCATCTATCTGACAATGTGGAAAACTGCCCAGGTATGTCCTGTCCACAAAAAGCAGGACAAATCCAATCCGGCCAATTACCGCCCCATCAGTCTACTCTCAATCATCAGCAAAGTGATGGAAGCTGTCATCGACAGTGCTATCAAGCGGCACTTACTCACCAATAACCTGCTCAATGATGCCCAGTTTGGGTTCCAGCAAGACCACTCTGCTCCTGACCTCATTACAGCCTTGGTACAAACATGGACAAAGGAGCTGAATTCCAGAGGTGAGGTGAGAGTGACTGCCCTTGACATCAAGGTAGCATTTGACCGAGTCTGGCATCAAGGAGCCCGAGTAAAATTGAAGTCAATGGGAATCGGGGAGAAAATTCTCCACTGGCTGGAGTCATACCTAGCACAAAGGAAGATGGTTGTGGTGATTGAAGGTCAATCATCACAGCCCCAGGACATCGCTGCAGGAGTTCCTCAGGCCAGTGTCCTAGGCTCAACCATCTTCAGCTGCTTCATCAATGAGTTACCTCCATTATAAGGTCAGAAATGGGGATGTTAGTTGATGACTGCACAGTGTTCAGTGCCATTCACAACTCCTCAGATAATGAAGCAGTCCATGCCCGCATGCAACATGACCTGGACGACGTTCAGGCTTGGGCTGATAAGTGGCAGGTAACATTCGCACCACAGAAGTGCCAGGCAATAACTATCTCCAACAAGCGAGAGTCTAACCACAGCCCCTTGACATTCAGTGGCATTACCATCGCCGAATCCCCCACCATCAACATCCTGGGGTCACCATTGACCAGAAACTTAACTGGACCAGCCACATAAATACTGTGGCAACAAGAGCAGGTCAGAGGCTGGGTATTCTGAGGCGAGTGGCTGGAAAATGTGGACTGCATGCGGCCTAACAGGTGATCTTTAAATCTTGAATGTGAGGCTGGGAGGCACAGGAGCGCTTCTCCCGGCTCCACATTAAAACCACGGGCCACTGGTGGCCCCAGCTTGACGCTCGCCCCCCCCGCCCCGGTCCCGGATGAACTCCCTCCCTCTCCCAGTCACCGTCCCTCTCACCCAATTGTTCTCCTCCCCCTCTCATGGTCACCCTTTTCCCACCTGATCACTTCACCCCTCTCTCAGGTTTTACCTGAGGGTGTCTAATCAATTTCGTCCTCGAGCTCCCTGGGATTGTCATATAAAGCTTGCCGGCCTCATCTGGATGAGCCCCAATATCAGGAGGGCCTTGGGCGTACCTATTCTGACACAGGGTTTGTTCGCTGTGCCCAGTTCGCACCTGCCTGCTGACGCAAAACCATTTCTAGTCTTTGATCTTCAACAAGAACTGTATTTCCTGGGACCAATTTAGCGCTTTGCAGCCAATAACGTACTCTTTTGAAGTGTAGTCACTGTTTCAATGTGGGAAACTCAGCAGCTAATTTGCGCTCAGCAAGCTCCCACAAACAGCAATGTGATAATGACCAGATAATCTGGTTTTGTTATGTTGATTGAGGGAAAAATATTGGCCAGGACACCGGAAAAACTCCCCTGCTCTTCTTCGAAATAGTGCCATGTGATCTTTGACGTCCACCTGAGAGAGCAGACGTCTCAGTTTAACGTCTCATCCGAATGTTGCTCTGACTGCTCATCAAAACAATTCCCAAGATGTCCAGGGAAATGGACACTGTTTTAATTAATTATCTTGTCAATGTCATCTGAAACTTAAAATTTTAAACTTCGAAGTATTATACTTACCCTTGTTGCTCTTCTCTAAACCCAGCCTTAACAGAAATTAGTGATAGAATGCCCAAAATTGCACGGAATATTCAAATGTGCTTTTGCCAATATTTACAGGCAATTTAAATAAATGTTTTTGACCAATAGTTAAATAATATTAAGATGCATACTAGCACTTATTTAATCTTGTTCACAACCGTCTTCTACTTACATGAAGAAACCCCGATGCCCCATTTGTTCTCACCCTGCTAGAATACCATGATTGAATGGATGCCTTTTAACAATCACATCTTTGCTAATGGATCTTTATCTGCATACACTTGTTTCCTGTGCTCCTTATTCGTGCAAGGGCATTTTACTCGAGTAAACAGATCTATGCATGTAAAACACTGGCAGAAGAGAATTTACTTGAATTCTTCAGCAAATAAATTCTCTGTTCATTTCTACCTCTTCCCTGAATGCAGATGCTCTTATTTTTCTGGATTAATCTTTCCTACTGCAGTGATTGGCTAAGGGGCCATGTTCTTGAGGATGAGAGTGTGATAAAGGTGGATAGGCTGGAGGTGGTAGATGTTCTGAGGGAAGATGTTTTAGCAATTTTGAAGAACCTGAGGGTCGATAAGTCCCCTGGGCCAGATGGGATATATCCTAGGATTCTTTGGGAGGCAAGGGAGGAGATTGCAGAGCCTCTGGCTTTGATCTTTGGGTCCTCACTGTCCACGGGGATGGTGCCAGAGGACTGGAGAGTGGCGAATGTTGTTCCTCTCTTCAAGAAAGGAAATAGGAATGACCCTGGTAATTATAGGCCGGTTAGTCTTACTTCGGTGGTTGGTAAGATAATGGAAAAGGTCCTGAGGGATAGGATTTATGACCATTTGGAAAGGGGCAACTTAATCAGGAATAGTCAACACGGATTCGTGAAGGGTAAGTCTTGCCTAACAAATTTGATTGAATTCTTTGAGGAGGTAACTAAGTGTGTAGATGAAGGTAGAGCAGTTGATGTCGTATACATGGATTTTAGTAAGGCGTTTGATAAGGTTCCCCATGGTCGTCTCATGAAGAAAGTAAGGAGTTGTGGGATAGAGGGAAATTTGGCCGATTGGATAAGTAACTGGCTATCTCATAGAAGTCATGATGCGGAGATGCCGGTGTTGGACTGGGGTGGACAAAATTGAGAGGTCGCACAACACCAGGTTATAGTCCAACAGTTTTATTTGAAATCACAAGCTTTCGGAGCTATCGATTTGCTCCTTCCTCACTTCACCTGAGGAAGGAGCAAATCGATAGCTCCGAAAGCTTGTGATTTCAAATAAAACTGTTGGACTATAACCTGGTGTTGTGCGACCTCTCAATTTTATCTCATAGAAGGCAGAGGGTGGTGGTGGATGGAACATTTTCGGACTGGAGACCAGTTACCAGCGGTGTGCCACAGGGGTCGGTGCTGGGTCCTCTGCTGTTTGTGATTTTTATCAATGACTTGGAGGAGGGGACTGAAGGGTGGATCAGTAAATTTGCTGATGACACCAAGATTGGTGGAGTAGTGGATGAGGTGGAGGGCAGTTGTAGGCTGCAAAGAGACATTGATAGGATGCAGAGCTGGGCCGAAAAATGGCAGATGGAATTTAACCCTGATAAGTGCGAGGTGATTCATTTTGGTAGGGCAAATTTGAATAAGGATTACAGGGTCAACGGCAGGGTTCTGAGGAACGTGGAGGAGCAGAGGGATCTGGGGGTTCATATCCACAGATCTCTGAAGGTTGCCACTCAAGTGGATAGAGCAGTAAAGAAGGCCTATGGTGTGCTGGCGTTTATTAACAGAGGGTTTGAGTTTAAGAACCGTGAGGTTATGCTGCAACTGTACAGGACCTTGGTGAGACCACATTTGGAATATTGTGTGCAGTTCTGGTCACCTCACTATAGGAAGGACGTGGAAGCATTGGAAAGAGTGCAAAGGAGATTTACCAGGATGCTGCCTGGTTTGGGGGGGAGGTCTTATGAGGAAAGATTGAGGGAGTTGGGGCTTTTCTCTTTAGAGCGGAGGAGGATGAGAGGCGACTTAATAGAGGTTTATAAGATGATGAGGGGGATAGATAGAGTGGATGTTCAGAGACTATTTCCTCGGGTAGAGGCAGCTGTTACAAGGGGGCATAACTATAAGGTGCATGGGGGGAGATATAGAAGGGATGTCCGAGGTAGATTCTTTACTCAGAGAGTGGTTGGGGTGTGGAATGGACTGCCTGCTGTGATAGTGGAGTCGGACACTTTAGGAACTTTCAAGCGGTTATTGGATAAGCACATGGAGCACACCAGAGTGATAGGGAGTGTGATAGCTTGATCTTGGTCTCGGACAATGCTCGGCACAACATCGAGGGCCGAAGGGCCTGTACTGTGCTGTACTGTTCTATTTATGGTGGTCCATCAAAGGATTGATTTTTCTGTTGCTTGGAGTAAAGGTCAGTCATTGAAACAGGCCCAATTCAAGTTAGTATAGCGAGGAATAACTCAAGCTTTTGCACAGAATCTATTCAGTATTTCATCAGAAATTGGCAGTTCACGTTTATACAAAAGCAAAATAATGCGGAAGCTGGAAATCAGAAATAAAAACAGAAAATGCTGGAAATACTCAGCAGGTCAGGCAGCATCTGTGGAGAGAGAAACAGAGTTAACATTTCAGGTCAATGACCTTTCGTCAGAACTCTTTACGTTTATGTTGGGTCATGTTTGCAAGAATGGACAGGAGGACAAATTCTTATTAATAAACTCCAGTATACATACGCATGCAGCAAGACCTGGATAGCATTCAGACTTTTGCTGATAAGTGGCATATGAACATTCGCACCACACAGGTGCCAGGCAATGACTATCTACAACAAGAGAGAGGCTAACCACCGCCCCTTGAAATTCAACGGTACTACCATCGCCGAATCCCCCACCATCAACATCCTGGGGGTCACCATTGACCAGAAGCGTAACTGGACCAGCCATACAAATACTGTGGGTAAAAGAGCTGGTCAGAAGCTGGGTATTCTGCAGCGAGTGTCTCACCTCCTGACTCCCCAAAGACTTTCCACCACCTACAAGGCACAAGTCAGGATTGTGATGGAATACTTTCCACTTGCCTGGATGAGTGCAGCCCCAACAACACTCAAGAAGCTTGACACCATCCAGGACAAAGCAGCCAGCTTGATTGGCAACCCATGCACCATCTTAAATATTCGCTCTCTCCACCATCGGCATACCGTGGCTGCAGTGTGTACCATCTACAAGATGCAATGCAGCAACTCGCCAAGTCTTCCTCGACAGCACCTCCCAAACCCGCGACCTCTACCACTTAGAAGGACAAGGGTAACAGGCGCGTGGGAACACCATCACCTCAAAGTTCCCCTCCAAGTCACACACCATATTGCCGTTCCTTCATCGTCACTGGGTCAAATTCATAGAACTCCCTCCCTAACAGCACTGTGGGAGTACCTTCACGACACGGTCTGCAGCAGTTCAAGAAGGCGGCTCACCACCACCTTCTCAAGGGCAATTAGGGATGGGCAATAAATGCTGGCCTTGCCAGCGATGCCCACATCCCAGGAACGAATAAAAAAAATACCACAAGCTGGTTCTTATCTATCAGCTTTCTAAGAATTGTGAATGTTGCAGGACCTCATCCTTACCGAAGATTATGTATATATGAGGAGAGATCTCATCATTCTTTAGGATTATGCCCGTGTGGGGCCTCAATTATCCCAAAGATTAGATCAATGTAATTTTAAACTATGCACTAGTGTAACTAGAAGCACTGAGGTGGGAAAGTTTTGTATTCCATTGCGTGGCACTTTCTAGTTTGTATGTATAACCATATTTTAAGTTATCAATAGAAGATTTTTTAATAAGCTTTTGACACAGACACAATTAATTATGGTGTGAAATAGTTTATTTGCAAACCAGTATAAATAACTAATAATATGTTATATTAATAACAATGATGAGGTGTTTTCTCTTCTTGTTTTCCACACACATCAGTCAGTAACTTCCTACAATACAGTCTTCATGGAGCATGCAACACATAAATAAATGAATAAATACGCATTCATAATTTTCACACTGTTTACATAAAAACAAAATATCTTTCTGCACTTCCACCAGTTCAGATTTTAATGTATTTTTCTCTATATACCAATGGGTTAGCGGTACCATTCAAACAGTGGAGAGGAATTAGATTTGAATGTGCTACGTGTTGATGTAATAATAACAACATCAATTAGTTCCACTATAATGTTTTTGAGGCCATATTTTGCATTGAAATGCTACTCTTCATTTATCAGTATAAATATCACAAAAAATATAAACTTTACTTCAAAACTAGTGTCACAATTGATTGCAGACAAAAATAATTAAATCTGATATAAATATAGCAATTGATGGTATAAACATCTATTAGAAGTGTATATTTTGCGTGTATAAATGCATTCAGCCGATAAAGTCATTTCTCTATTTTTTTTATCTGAAGCGTTTCAGTAAAGTTCTACCAACACAGTCTCACCTCAGTTTATTTGCTAATATATTTCAGCATTATCCACCTTTTCCTTTTGTTTAAGTGTGTCAATCTTTTAGAACCCCTCTAGGAAGACCATAAAATCAGAGCAACACCACACCGCTCCTGGTGGAAGATCTCAAGCGTGGGAAGGGCCAAAGAGGAGAAGCAGTATAAATTACCAAACACTCCACAAGGTGCAAATGCCCATGGTTTGCAAGCTAATCAATCCCTATTGTGATCAATTGTCTTTATTAGGCCCTGAACGGGACTCTCAGTTGACAAGAGTTTGATTGGGTCGAACGTAATTGGTACAATTCCCAGGGTAGTCTCCTGCTGCCCCTCCCTAACAGGAATTTGCAGAAGAAGGTAAATGGGGCGGAAACCCAACACATCCAAGTTCCACCCCAATTTCCGTCCCCTTAGCAGGCGATGTGTCCTCTCCTGTCTCCACAAATTTTGGGGCCATGAGGTTTAGTATTTACTTTAACCAGAGTGTGGTGGATAATTCTAAAATATTACATTAACAGCTACACTGAATTCTTGAATCGATCGTTTAACAAGTAATATAAATGTAAGTAAAATACAATACAATACTATGATATTCATGAATCATACACCAAGTGCATTAAAAAGTCTACAAAAACAAGTGTTCTTTGAATTTCATCCATAACTTTAAAGATATAATAGAAATTTGTAAAATATTAAATTAATCATTGTACTAGGGATTATGAAGCTACTGTTGTCCAATTTCAGAAGGATATTAGAAAAGGTCATCAGTAGATTTTTAGTGTGGTCTTAGTTTCTTCTCAGCCTCCTCAGACTCCTCCTTCTTCTCTTCGTGCCGTTTGACATGATTTCAGCTATATACATCTTCAAATGGTCCAGGAATTCCTGTACTCCCAAAGGTCTTGTTGCAACTGGTGAACAGTCAGATCCAGTAAACTGAAAATGTATTCAGAAAAAGGGAGATTAAGTCAACATTTGTTTCATTCATTGGTAAAAACCTTTATTTTTTTCCAACTTTCTTCCCTCCTCTCATAAAGACGCCAAATCATGCTGGAGTATGATTGCACCATAGCTCTCCAGTATGTTGCCCAAGTGACCATTCTTTATGCGTGAGACCAGGCAAGCTTGTTGCCAATCTGTTTAACCACGGAAAGCATCACAGCTGAGGTCCATCCTATTCTCAACTAATATCCTCACACGTGCACATTCCAGCGGAGATCACTGGACAGCTGTCAGGAACGGGGACTCTGGTGAATTTTCCACACTCGTTATCCCAGGGATGGTGGGATCAATTGTTGCACCACAACTGCTGCTCTGGTTGGCATCAGCTAACTCAGCACAGTACCAGGATAGAACCTGGGATCCTTTTTTGGGATGTCACACCAAGTGATGTTTTTAACTACTGGGCCAATGGAAAGCCATTGCGTGTATTGACGAGAAATTCTTCCACGCATTACATTCCTCCTATGGACACAATCATAGTTGCTGCATGACATTGCCCTTGAGATAAATATAAGGCATGGAGAAGTTTCTGGCCAATTATTTATTAAAATAAACAAACTGAAAACAAAATTACCTTGCATTCGTTCTTCAGAAACTTTAGGTTTGAAACTATTGCTGTAATATTTTTGTTTTGATTGTCCAGCGTCATTAGTTCTTGAGCGTAGATCTCGGTTATATTTGGGAAACACGATACTTCCTAAATGGAGAAACAGAAATTACTTTTTCATTATATAGATCTAATACTCCACTGAAAATGCAACAGATGTGATGAGCTAAAAAGATGTTAGTTAGTTTAAAAGTGCTTTTGGTTTTCTTTCTGATTTGGGCTTGATGGATCTCATATTACCACATTTCTTTTGTTTGTGCTGTTTATTTCCTTTCATCTTGTCCTCATTAAGGTGAGGGGTGTTAGTGCTGGAAAATAAAACACTTTGGGATAGAAATTGGTTCTGGTCCGTAACCTACCACACACAGACAGAGCGTGCCCCAAATCGGGAGGCCTGAGACTCACGTGAAATTCAGCCTCGGGCCTCGTTTCAATAACTGGGGCGAGCTGCTGGTGTCTGGCACGCCTCCAGAGGCGGTTTGCCCAGTGCCACCGGATTGATTTTGAGCTGTTTGCCTCACCAGCAGCAGCCCAGGTACATCCCGGACGGGGTGGGGTGGGGGAGGAGAACATGAAGTGAATCACAGAATCATAGAATGGTTACAGCACAGAAGGAGGCCATTAGGCCCATCGAGCTCGTGGCAGCTCTCTGCAAGAACACTTCAGCTAGTCCCACTCCCCCGCCCTTTCCCTGTAGCCCTGCGAAAAAAATGTTCCTTCAGGTACTTATCCAACTCCCTTTTGAAAGCCACGATTGAATCTGCCTGCATCACCCATTCAGGCAGTGCATTCCAGATTCTAACCACTCGCTGCGTAAAAAGTTTTTTCCTCATGCCGCCTTTGGACCTTCCATCAATGGGAACAGTTTCTCTCCATCTACTCTGTCTAGTCCCCACGTGATTTTGAACACCTCTATCAAATCTCCGCTCAACCTTCTCTGCTCTAAGGAAACAACCCCAGTTTATCCAGTCTATCCACGTAATAGTGCCCTGTACACCTAAGTCCAAATCATTAATATATATCAAGAAAAGCAGTGGTCCTAGTACCAATCCCTGGGGAACACCACTGTATAACTTCCTCCAGTCCAAAAAACAACCATGCACTACTACTCTCTGTTTCTTGCCTCTTAGCCAATTTTGTATCCATGCTGACACTGTTCCTTTTATTCCATGGGCTTCAACTATGCTGGCAAGCCTATTATGTGGCACTTTATCAAATGCCTTTTGGAAGTCCATGTACACCACATTGTGAAGGAATAAGCCATATTCAGAAAAATACACCATTCTATGAAGGAATTCTGGCCTTTGTAACATGACAAACTGGGCTTGAAAATCTAAAAACCTAACAATGGAAAAGCTGTAAACAGCATACAGGCTATTGAGATAAGATAAGTTATTGACACTGAATCAATAACCTTATTGAAACAGGAGGTTGGAAGTTCCTGATAGTCTGAAGCCTTGGAAAGAAGACAGTGGTGCACCCAGTTGACATGTTTCTAAATTACACGTTGTAAAAAGACACAAACGGAAGACCTTGGTAAGAATGACATCAAATAGATGCATCTGCTGTCACACTGTTTTTATGGTAAGATTCGAACACCTAAAGGTAGAGACACGAGTCTGCAATGCTACCAGCTGAACTGACTGTAAGAACAGCAGAAGTCAGCAGAAAAATGACTAGAGATAATTAGCTTACATCAGCAGAAAACTTCAAAGGAAATACCACTGCAAAAGGGTATAAAAATTGAACTTTCAAATTGGATGTTAATCTCACTGTAAAGGGGCAAAGCGATTCTCAGTTTCAGAGGCAAGCTCTGTAAGTCTACAACTCTTGGTATCTCGGGGATCAACGGTATTATATTTGATTTTGGTGGATATCCTGGAATAAAGACTACCAACTGTAAAAATGTAACGAATATAAGATTTGAGAATAAGGATCTCTGATAATAGAATTGTAAGATTTCTGTATTTAGAACTGTTAATGTTGCGATTGAATCACCAACTGTAAATTACATGTCGGTTCTTTAATAAATCTATATATTTTTAGAATTGTCTCACATAATACTTCTGTATCAAACTCGCGAACTCAATCTCTGTACGCTCTTTGGTGAGGAGTTGCAGAATTCTGAGGGAGTTTTCCAGACCCTCATAATATCCGGAATGTTACAGTCTAGCTAAACTTATTAAAAGTGCTATCTGGAGGACGGTAACATCTTCAGGTTGTTCCTTTCCTTTAGGGAGAGATTGTCTGGACCTTTAGACCCAATTAAGCGTCTTTAGGATTCGGCTACCTCAAACTTTAGTTGAAAGTGAACGTCTGGGGAATACGCCTGATCCGGGGTAGCCCTAAAGGGGCTAGGACTAGTAATTATCCCTTCAAAATCAACTGCATTGCCCTCATCAACCCTCTCCGTTACCTCATCAAAAACTCGACAAGTTGGTTAAACTCAATTTTCCTTTCACAAATCCTTCATTTATCCACACTTGTCCAAGCGACTGTTAATTTTGTCCCGGATTATCATTTCTAAAAGCTTCCCCATCACCGAGGTTAAGCTGACTGGCCTGTAGTTGCTGGGTTTATCCTTGCACCCTTTTTGTGAACAAGGGTGTAACATTTCCAATTCTCCAGTCCTCTGGCACCACCCCTGTATCAAGGAAGATTATGGCCAGTACCTCCGCAATGTCCACCTTTACTTCCCTCAGCATCCTAGGATGTATCCCATCCGGTCCTGGAGACTTAACTACTTTAAGTACAGCCAGCCTTTCTAGTACCTCCTCTTTATCAATTTTTATCCCATCCAGTATCTCAATTACCTCCTCTTTCATTCTGACTTGTGGTGGGTGACGGGGCGATCACTGGTCGGCAGCATCCCATAGAAGTGTTGTGGAGTCGGGAGGAGCACTCCTTCAGCCAGACTCACATGCAGGCTGTATAGCCAAGCCAATGTGGTCTGCAAGTCAATACTGATTTGAGATCGACAGCCAAAGAATATTTTAAAAATTCAAAGAATTTGTAAACCTGACCAGTAAAACATCTATTGCAAATCATTTTGACAAGTTCATCTCTTACCAATAAACTCTATATAATAACTTACATAATAAGAGTGATTATTATTTCATTGTAACTTTGGAAAATATAATTTCAGACCAGTAGAGTAGACCTGATTACTTTGGAACGCTTTTGAAATGTCTAAAAATAAACCTTAAAGACAGTATGGTGATAAAGATATAAAGAATGAAAATACATACCCCATCGGAGATTGGTGTTAAAAGCGTTGCCGAATGCTACAAAAAATAAAATATAGCTACAGTTAGAATTAATTAACAGAATATAGACAGCAAATTACACATATAAGAAATCTTGTCAGGCTTTTATAAAGTTTATTTACACACGCACGTGTATATCTATAAAGCATCAAGGGTGCCCGGACCAGGTGAGATACACCATATATATATTACAGAAAAGAAAAATTAAACTTACATTTAAGTTCTTTAGCCCAACAATATTGCTTTGAATTTCATGAAGTATTTGAAGGGAGCATGTTTCAAGTGCAGTCACAGTGCAGCTGAACAGAACTAGGTAGATGATGAGCATTTTGCTTTGAAGTGCTGGAGGAGCTCTGCTGCTGTTCCTCACTGCAGTTGTTGTACCTTTCTCACATGTTGTAAATTCTTTTTATACATACTCCCAACTCCAGAAATTAATTGACCCAATGAGAGGAATTGGGAAATACCAAATGATGATCTATGTGACTTACTCAAAGAAATTCCTTTACCACAGATATCCAAATAATCTAAAAGTCCGTATCAAGCTGTTGCTTCAAATATCTATATTCAAGATGTTATCTACCCAATACCGATAATTTCCAGGCATCTACATCGAGATATTAACTTCCTTTCATCATTTCCTTCGTACATTTACCACTCATACTGGTGCACTCACCAGATTCGTCGTTGCTCATAAGTTGCGTTTTCTACAATCCATCCTTCTCATCATCTTTTTATTTCACTTTGTATTGTCTTTTTGGTTTCTTGCTGCACCAATCATAAAAAAATAACGATTCAATTTTGTGGAATTCACTACAGCAACTAATTGTTAGTAGCCACAACACACCAAATACCAAACAACCTTTAAATGACTGAATTAAACTGTTGCACAATGTCAAACTGACAAGGAATCAGTGAAACAGCACTAATATGACAGCTGTGACTCATTACTGAGGATGCCTTTAAATACGGGCCCTGGAGCCGGCATCCGCCTGCTTGATGCTTCCTCTCCCTCTCGCTGTTGAGGGGAGGCTGTAAAGCAGGGGGCAGAAATGAATTTTGCAGATCGGGCACCCAGTGAGCATTGCACACTCACTGACGTCACGATCTGCCTGGCGGTGAGGACCCCGGTGCTAACAGGTAGTGGTGGCACACCATAGGGGCCGGCTTTGCCATCCAGCACTTGATTCGTCCTGCCCCGGCGCTGCTGCATCAGCGCCCCATTAGCGCCCTCGCCAGGCGCTAACAGGAGGTGCTAACCAACTGAATTTTTCCCCCTATGCCTCTATTTATGAAGCCCAGGATCACATTTGCTTTTTTAAGCATGTTCTCAACCTGCCCTGCCAACTTCAACGATTTGTGTACATATACGCCCAGGTCTCTCTGTTCGTGCACCCCCTTGAGAATTGTACCCTTCAGTTTATATTCCCTCTCCTCATTCTTCCTACCAAAATGTATCACCTCGCACTTTTCTTCATTAAATTTCATCTGCCAATTGTCCGCCCATTCCACCAGCCTGTCTATGTCTTCTTGAAGTCTATCACTATCCTTCTCACTGTTCACTATACTTCCAAGTTTTGTGTCATCTGTAAATTTTGAAATTGTGCCCTGTACACCCAATTCCAAAACATTGATATATATCAAGAAAAGCAGTGGTCATCGTACCGACCCCTGGGGAACGCCACTGTGTACCTTCCTCTAGTCCAAAAAGTAACCGTTCACCACTACTCTCTGTTTCCTGTCACTTAGCCAATTTCGTATCAATGCTGCCACTGTCCCTTTTATTCCATGGGCTTCAACTTTGCTGGCAAGCCTATTACGTGGCACTTTATCAAACGTCTTTTGGAAATCCATGTGCACCACATCAACCGCATTGACCTCATCAACCCTCTCTGTTACCTGATCAAAAAACTCAATCAATTTAGTTAAACACGATTTGCCCTTAATTAATCCACACTTGTCAAGTGACTGTTAATTTTGTCCCAGATTATCGTTTCTAAAGGTTTCCCCACTATCAAGGTTAAACTGACTGGCCTGTAGTTGCTGGGTTTATCCTTACACCCTTTTTTGAACAAGTGTGTAACATTTGCAATTCTCTAGTCCTCTGGCACCAACCCCGTATCTAAGGAGGATTCAAAGATTATGGCCAGAGCCTCCACAATTTACACCTTCCCTCAGCATCCTAGAATGCATCCCATTCGGTCCTGGTGACTTATCTTCTTTAAATACAGACAGCCTTTCCAGTACTTCCTCTTTAACAATTTTTATCCCATCCAGTATCTCAACTACCTCCTCTTTCACTGTGACTTTGGCAGCATCCTCTTCCTTGGTAAAACAGATGCAAAGTACTCAATCAGTACCTCAGCCATACCCTCTGCCTCCATGCTTATGTCACCTTTTTGGTCCCTAATTGGCCCCACCCCTCCTCTTACTACCCGTTTCCTATTTATATGCCTACAGAAGACTATTGGATTCCCTTTTATGTTAGCTGCTAATTTATTCTCATACTCTCTCTTTGCCCCTCTTATTTCCTTTTTCACTTCCCCGCTGAATGTTCTATATTCAGCCTGGTTCTCACTTGTATTCTCAACCTGACACCTGTCATATGCCCCCTTTTTCTGCTTCATCTTACTCTCTATCTCTTTCATCATCCAGGGAGATCTGACTTTGGTTGCCCTACCATTCTCCCTCATGGGAATGTACCTCGACTGTACGCAAACCAGCTCCTCTTTAAAGGCAGCCCATCGTTTGATTACAGTTTTGCCTGTCAATCCTTGACTCCATAATAGCTGGGCCAGGTTCATTCTCAACCCACTAAAATTGGCCTTCCTCCAATTAAGTATTTTTACTCTAGCTTGCTCCCTGTCCTTTTCCATAGTTAATCTAAACCTTATGATACTGGGATCACTGTTCCCAAAATGTTCCCCTACTGCCATTTGCTCCACTAGACACACCTCATTCCCCAGGACCAGATCTAGCAATGCCTCCAGCCTTGTTGGGCTGGAAACATACTGATCAAGAGAGTTCTCCTGAACATACTTCAGAAATTCTTCCCTCTCTCTGCCTTTTACACTATTACTATCCGAGTCTATATTAGGATAGTTGAAATCCCCCATTCTCACGACTCGATAGTTCTTGCACCTCTCTGTAATTGCCCTGCAAATTTGCTTCTCTATTTCCTTCCCACTAGTTGGTGGCCTATAGAATACACCGAGTAGTGTAATGGCACTGCTATTGTTTCTTACCTCTCACCAAATAGATTCTGTCCTTGACCCCTCCAGGACATCCTCTCTCTCCAGCACTGTAATATTTTCCTTAATCAATGCTGCCACTCCACCTCCTTACTTTCCTTCCCTATCTTTCCTGAACACATTGGGCGCGATCTTGCCAGCTCTGGGGAGGCGTGTTTGGAGGCGGCACTGCTGTAAAATGGCAAAATCTGGGGGCGGGTACCCATCTCGCCCCCAACCCACCTCCATGCCATCTTCCCGGGAGGCGGGTAGCTGGCCCGCGCCGGGTCCCGTCTCCTGGAGGCGGGAAGGGCATTACAGCCACTTAACTGCCTGTTAACAGGTAGTTAACAGGCAGATAAGAGGATTATCCCCATTTTATCCACACAAGTGCGGGCTTCCCGAAGGCGGCGAACCCCGCCAGGGTCACTGAGGCGAGCAGTGGGTCTACGGGGGTCAGAGGGGTGCAAAAGTGCACTGTGAAGGTAAGTGATGGATGCAAGTGTGGAGAGGTGAGTACGTGAGGTAAGTGGAAAGTGTTAGAAAAAGTTTACTTACCTTTGTTTCTTCCTGCAGGCTTCAATCGTTGAGGATGCGGAGAGTCTCGCATCTCCGCGGCAGAGATGACAGAGGGCTGCTGCATTCTCCAATGCAGCAACCATCTAATTTCTGCTAAAGAAAGAGGTTTGATGAGTCTTGAATTCAAGAACTCATCAAACTACAGAGAATGTCAGTGTTTGACAGCTTCACAGAGCTGTCAAACGCTGACAATTCATCTGTTAAAAATACGCTGACGTTCTCTGTAACCGGCTTCCGCTTAAATGGCCTGCAAAGCCCGCTGGGCAGGCTTAACAAGGTCAATCAAGGGAAAATAGCGTGGGTTGGCCAGAAGTCGATGGAGGCCGGACTAAAACCCGACAAGTGGGAGTCCCGCCTCCAAAAGCTCGCCATTGGCAAAATCCAGCCCCTTATATACAGGAATATTTAGCACCCAATCCTGCCCTTTTTTGAGCCATGTCTCTGTTATCGCCATCATATTCCCATTTGGCTATTTGTGCCTGTAGCTCACCAACCTTATTTACCACGCTTCGTGCGTTTACACACATGCACTGTAAACCTGTCTTAGACCTTCTTGTATTCTCTTTTAGTCTGACCCCACCTAATACCGTACTATTTCTTACTCTAGTGCTATCCGTTTCTCCCAATCCTTTGTGCACCTTGTTTCTCCTTTCTAATGCTACATCCTGGTGCCCATCCCCCTGCCAAATTAGTTTAAACCCCCCATTAAAGTCAGTGGAGATGTAAAACGGGCTGCTGATTCACTATCACCAGTTTTACAGTATCGCACCAAGTCAAGATTTACCCCAGTGACTTCGGAATGTGACTGTATCACCATTATTTAATCTTTCTCTGCAGCACTGTGCTCACTGCACTGCACTAGCTAAAATATTTTGTTTACAGCTATCACACAGCACCAATCGCATTATTTTCCTGTTTCTCAAACAGATCATTTTCTGTTAATTTGGTTGAATTTTAACATGTCGAGGCATTGTTAACACTATTAACTATTAATAAAAAATTGGCATTTTATATCTTAATAGTGGCCCAGATATTTGCTGTGGCAGGGCATCCGTGCTCCGATATTTAGACTTTTTCCCTCAGCCTTCAGCTCGAAGGAATATTGCCCTGCAAGTTGCTGGAAGTGTGAGCTGATAATGGCGCAGCGAGGGCAACGGGGCATCTGGGACCTTGGTGAACAACGGGACCAACAATCTATCACCTTAACCAATGAGATTTAAGGATTGAGAAAGAAGCAGAGGAATGACAGAGAAGGAAATAGGGTGAATTAAAGTCAAATTAGATACTGAAAGAGAAATAAAGAGAGGGAAAAAAAGATTGGATTAAGAGAGAGAGAGAAAAAAGAGACAGAAAGGAAAAGTAAGAAAAAATTTATAAAATCTCTCACAACAATTTAGTACCTGTAGGAATGAGACCCCACAGTTTCAATTGTTCTCTTTCTGGGCCTGAGAGGTTGAGCGGCATTTCAGAAATATAAATCTCGTCCTTGTACCAGCCCTAAGCTTCTGCCAATCAGAAACAGGAAAATGTCCAGCACCCATCAGTAAGAATCAGTGAGCAATATTGAATTTGCAAATAACAATGCAAAATAATTTGACCCAGAGATGAACTTCTGACCACATATCCACACCATCAATAAGACCGCCTACATCCACCTCCATAACATCGCCTGCCTAGTTATGGATCCCAGTGGTGCTGGGGTGAGGTAAAGACGGAGGAGGACAATGTTGCAGAGGTGGAAGTAAATGGCATTACATCCTGATAAGACAGGAATCATCTGTGAGAGGCACCTCTATAATAATGTTTACCTTACTCAAACCTTCTGTTCCTTGGGCATTTCTCTACTGGTATTGACCGCAATGTGGAAAAGACTTTTAACCAAGTTAGATAAGCTTTTCTAAGAGGTCCATTGGAAATCCCAGGTTTCGGAATAGTTTAACCAAATGTTTGTTCCGATTACACTTCAGCCCCTAATCTTCAATGGATGCTGCCTTGATCTTTGGACCTCTCCAAATGGACACAGCTGTGGTATCATTTATTTCCTTTATTATTTGCCCCAGTTTTAGACCCCATATATTAATATACAAGCCAGTACACAAAAGGGTTTTAATGGCACCTCACTAACCCAGTCCTTTCTTTTCCTGGTATTGTGGTCTGTATCAAACAGTATAATGGGTTGTCAGGTAACAACTGTGCTAAGACAGTGGCCATGGCAATGGACCCAGTGCTACTCATGGTTATCAAAGAAGCTTTCCCTTAAATGAAGCAATTGAGATTTTAAATACATAGCAGTGAAGATAACCTGTAATCTACATTTCACATACAGGGCCAATCTTCCTAAACTAGATTATTACCAGACAGACATGCGTACGTGGTCCCTTTTGATGAGATTCTCAAAGTAGACTTATTTCCCCAAATGTTATTTTCATCCCATATACTTAGTCTATTTACCAAGAGCAAATGTCAAAAAAGCAGGTTAATCTTTGTTGGATTAACAAGCTACCACATATTGTGCTCAAGTACCTTCAACTTTCCACCCAGAAGGATAGACTGGCATTTTCAATTGCCTTGTTCTTACAGGTTTACTTAAACTCAGTTGATGCTGAACTGGATCCATGGTTCAAGTGCCTGTCTGTGTGTGAAGATGGAGCAAAGGGTATTACTTTTCTTCCTGGAGAGCTGGCCCCTGTTCTGTCTCATCGACTGGTGGGATCTTAATATTTCTACATAGAAGGTTATCTATTCCTTCTTCTATATTCTAATAGATCTGCCTGCTACTCTAAATTTCTGATGTACTCTGTTATCCCTGAATGGCATCAAGCTGTCGTGTCTTCTTTGGAGCTCATCATAGCCTCCTACTGTTTTGTCTCTTTCCTCTTCCATTCTGAGGGAGAGAATTAGAGTCATAGGGGGGAATTTTGACAGCCCTGGGGAGGCGGGTATGGAGGCGGGACTGCCAGGAAAATGGCAGAAACTGGGAGAGGGTACCAATCCCGTTCCCAACCCACCTCCGTGCCATCTTCTCGGGAGGCGGGTCCCTGACTCACGCAGGGACCCGTCTCCTCGAGGTGGGAAGGGGATTACAGCCAATTAACTGCCTGTTAACAGGTAGTTAACAGGCAGTTAAAAGGCTTATCCCCATTTTACCAACACAAGTGCGGACTTCCCGAGGTCGGGAAACCCCGCCAGGGTCAGCGAGGCGAGCAGTTTGTCTGCGGGGGTGAGAGGAATCGAAAAGTGCGCTGTGGAGGTGAGTAATGGGTGCAAGTGTGGACAGGTAAGTATGAGATGTGAGTGAAAAGTGTTAGAAAAAGTTTCCTTACCTTTGTTTCTTCCTGCAGGCTTCAACCCGTTGGGATCCGGAGGTGCCTCATCTCAACGGCAGAGATGACAGAATGGCTGCTGCATTCTCCGATGCAACAGCCATCAGATTTCTGCTAAAGAAAGAGGTTTGGTGAGTCTTCAGTACAAGGACTCACCAAAGAATAGAGATTGTCAGTGTTTGACAGCTTCTTAAAGCTGTCAAACGATGACATTTCATCTGTCAAAAATTTTTGAAAGATGAAACGTCCTACACTGACGTCCTCTGTCACCGGCTTTCCCTTAATTGGCCTGTGAAGCCTTTAGGATGGCCTTAACAAGGTCAATCAAGGGGAAATAGCGTGGGTTGGCCAGATGTATTTGGGGGCGGGACTGAAACCCGACAACCAGCAGTCCTGCCCCCAACGCGTCCCCATTGATAAAATCCAGCCCATAGAGTCATAATGGCACAGAAGGAGGCCATTCGGCCCATCGAGTCCGTGCCAGCTCTCTGTAGAGCAATCCAGTCAGTCCCATTCCCCCGCTCTATCTCCATAGCCCTGCAAGTTTATTTCCCTCAAGTGCCTATCCGGTTTGCCCTTGAAAACATTGAGTGTCTCCGCTTCCACCACTTCCATCGGCTGTGAATTCCAGATCATCACCATTCGCTGCGTAAAAAAGTTTTTCCTCACATCCCCCCTGTATCTTTGGCCTAACACCTTAAATCTGTGTCCCCTAGTCCTTGTACTATCAACTAGTGGGAACAACCTTTCCCCGTCTAGCCTATCCAAACCCGTCATAATCTTGTACACTTCTATCAAATCACCCCTCAACCTCCTTTGCTCTAATGAAAACAAATCCAGCTTCTCCAACCTGTCCTTGTAGCTAAGATCCCCCATCCCCGGAACCATTCTGGTAAATCTCCTCTGCACCCTCTCAAGGGCCTTCACATCCTTCCTAAAGTGTGGTGACCAGAACTGGATGCAATACTTCAGTTGTGGCCTAACCAGCGCTTTATAAAGGTTCAGCATAACTTCTCTACTTTTCTACTCACTACCTCTATTTATGAAGCCCAAGACCCCATATGCTTTGTTAACCACTCTCTCAATATGTCCTGCCACCTTCAGGGACCTATGCACATTAACTTCCAGATCCCTCTGTCCCTGCACACTCTTTAAAACTGTGCCATTCAGTGTATATTGCCTCTCCCTGTTCCTTCTGCCAAAATGCATCACCTCACACTTCTCTGTATTAAATTCCATCTGCCATTTGCCTGCCCATTCTGCCAGTCTTTCTATGTCCTGTTGCAGTCGATTGGTATCATCATCACTGTTTGCCACACCACCAAGTTTGGTGTCATTGGCAAATTTAGAAATTCTACTCCGTATTCCAATATCCAATTGCTAGAAAAGAGAAAATGGATAGTTTTATTTTTTTGAAACAGTTAGAACCATAGAACTTTACCACACAGGAGGAGGCCATTCAGCCCATGGTGCCTGTGTCGGCTCTTTGTCAGAGCAATCAAAAATTAATCCCAATGCTCTTTGCCACAACTACTCCCGGTGCCAAAGTATTCCATGCCCTAACAACTATCTCAAAGAACTTCTCTCCTCACTCGCTTGGCAATTTTAAATTGATGACCTCCTCATCACTGACTGCCCAACCAGAGGACATAATCTCCCATTATTCATCCCATCAAAGCCCTTCATGATTTAAAAAGAAAACTTTATTAAATCTCCTCTTAGCTTTCTCTGCTCCAGTTGATCTAATCTTGGTAAGTCTTCTTGTAACTATAGTTTCTAATGCCTGGCATCATACGAATAAATCTACGCTATATGTTGTCTATGGCTTTATGCCCTTTCCATAATGGGGTACCCAAAGCCACGCACAGAGCTCTATCTGTGACCTAACCATTATCTTGTATAAACGTATTATCTTTTTTGGCTTTTGTACTCTGTGCCCCTATTTAAACACCAGAACATACTGTTGACCTTTTTATGGCTTTAGTCGTACTTTCAAGGTATTTGAACCTCTCCATCTCACTGTTCATCCATGTTTCTCAGTGTCTTTCCAATGGCTGCATGCTCCCATTCCATGTTTTCCCTCACATAATGCATTACCTGACGCTTCTCCAAATTAAATTGCATCTTAAACTGGTAATCTGTCCTCCTGAAATCTTTTAAATTCCACGCTGTGGCCAAACCCCCTACTTTTATAAGGTAGTTTTCTATGTTTTCAATTGCATATATGCTACAGAATTCCCATTTATTTTTTAAAATTAAAAAAAAAATAATTTCAGTTGTCATTGCTGACAGTCTTTTCCCCTGCCCACCCCCCGCGCCTCTTGAAAGCTCCTTTCTGCTGTACAGTTTATTGCAAGGGACGGATGACTGCATTAAGTATCCCAGGGACAATGAGGGTAATTGCAACACTAGCCGAGATCAGCTAACTCAATGAAGATCAAGGACTTGAACCTGGGGTGTCTGCTGGTACATATAAACGTCATGCTATACCACACAGTGCCTTTACCCACTGGGCCACTGGGGGAACGCTGATAGCCTGACTTTAAAAGGCTATTGTGTGTGTGTCAAAAGATTTAAAATAACACAATTCTGCTTTGGTTGCATTGCTTTGGTAATTAATGGGAAAAGCACACAGGAAAATACATCTGCTTTTAATACAGAAAAACTTTTAAAAGCTACAGAAAAGCACACAGGGGTATAAAATATAAGAAAGAATGAAACAAGTAGAGACCATTGTGCTTGTCAAGAATGTTCCTACCACAGAGCAGGTGGAATCACCCCACTAATGCCAGTGAAAAATATTTTAAGTAAAAGTTCCAGAAAATTTCCCCTGACTCTTAAAGTTAATCAAGTGGAACCAAGGCAGCATATTTTTGTGGTATGGCATACTGGGGCTCATTCTGACTTTGGGTGATAATATAAAACAGGTGATATCGATTCAGCCACCCATTATACATCTCTCCCGATTTTCATTTAAAGAAAGAAAGACTTGCATTTATATAGCGCCTTTCACGATATCCCAAAGTACTTTGCAACCAAGGAAGCACATTTGAAGTGGAGTCACTGTTGTAATGTCAGAAGCGTGACAGCCATTAACGCACAGCAAGCTCCAACAAACAGCAATGTGATAATGACCAGATAATCTGTTTTTGTTATGTTGATTGAGGGATAAATATTGGCCAGGACGCCGGGGGTAACGCTTCTGGTCTTCTTCGAAATAGGGCCATAGAATATAGGAGCAGGAATAGGCCATTCGCTCCCTCGAGCCTGCTCCGCCATTTAATGAGACCATGGCTGATCATCCAAATTCAGTACCCTGTCCCTGCTTTCTCCCCATATCCCTTGATCCCTTTAGCCTTAAGAAATATATCTATCTCCTTCTTGAATATATTTAATGAATTGGCCTCAACGGCCTTCTGTGGTAGAGAATTCCACAGGTTCACCACTCTCTGGGTGAAGAAATTCCTCCTCATCTCAGTCCTAAATGGCTTACCCCTTATCCTTAGACTGGGACCTCTGGTTCTGGACTCCCCCGCCATCAGGAACATCCTTCCTGCATCTAGTCTGTCTAGTCCTGTTAGAATTTTATAAGTTTCAATGAGATCCCCTCTCATTCTTCGAAACTCTAGTGAATATGAGCCGAATCGACCCAATCTCTCTTCATACGTCATTCCTGCCATCCCAGGTATCAGTCTGGTGAATCTTCGCTGCACTCCCTCCATGGCAAGAACACCCTTCCTCAGATAAGGCGACCAAAACTGCACACAATACTCAAGGTGTGGTCTCACCAAGGCCTTGTACAACTGCAGCAAGACATCCTTGCTCCTGTACTCGAATCCTCTCGCTATGAAGGCCAACATACCATTTGCCTTCTTAACCGCCTGCTGCACCTGCATGCTTACCTTCAGCGACTGGTGCACAAGGACTCCCAGATCTCGTTGCACTTCCCCTTTTCCCAATCTATTGCCATTCAGATAATAATCTGTCTTCCTGTTTTTGCCACCAAAGTGGATAACCTCGCATTTATCCACATTATACTGCATCTGCCATGCATCTGCCCAATCACCCAACCTGTCCAAATCATACTAGAGTTTCTCTGCATCCTCCTCACAGCACACACACCCACCCAGCTTTGTGTCATCTGCAAACTTAGAGATATTACATCTAGTTCCCTCGTCTAGATCATTATTATATGTTGTGAATAGCTGGGGTCCTAGCACCGATCCCTGTGGTACCCCACTAGTCACTGCCTGCCACTCGGAAAAAGACCCGTTTATTCCAACTCTTTGCTTCCTTTCTGCCAACCAGTTCTCTATCCAAATCAGTACCTCACCCCCAATCCCATGTGCTTTAAGTTTGCACGCTAATCTCTTATGCGGGACATTATCGAAAGCCTTCTGAAAGTCCAAATACACCACATCCACTGTTTCTCCCTTATCTATTCTACCAGTTACATCCTCAAAAAATTCCAGTAGATTAGTCAGGCATGATTTGCCTTTTGTAAATCCCTGTTGACTTTGTCCGATCCTGTCACTGTTTTCCAAGTGCTCTGCTATTACATCTTTTATAATAGACTCTAGCATTTTGCCCACTACCGATGTCAGACTTACTGGTCTATAATTCCCCATTTTCTCTCAACCACCTTTTTTAAATAGTGGGGTTATATTAGCTACCCTCCAATCCATGGGAACTGTTCCAGAGTCTTTAGAATTTTGAAAGATGACCAGCAATGCATCTACTATTTCTAGGGCCACTTCCTTAAGTACCCTAGGATGTAGATTATCAGGCCCTGGGGATTTATCGGCCTTCAATCCCATCAATTTCCCTAACACCATTTCCCTACAAATAGTGATTTCATTCAATTCCTCCTTCCCATTAGACCCTATGTTCCCCGACATCTCTGGGAGTTTATTTGTGTCCTCCTTTGTGAAGACAGAACCAAAGTATGTATTTAATTCGTCAGCCATTTCTTTGTTCCCCATTATAAATTCCCCTGATTCTGACTGCAAGGGACCTACACTTGACTTCACCAATCTTTTTCTCTTCACATATCTATAGAAGCTTTTACAGTCAGTTTTTATGTTCCCTGCAAGCTTACTCTCATATTCTATCTTCCCCCTCTTAATTAATCCCTTTGTCCTCCTTTGCTGAATCCTAAACTGCTCCCAATCCTCAGGTTTGCTGCTTTTTCTGGCCAATTTATATGTCCTCTCCTTGGATCTTATGCTATCCCTAATTTCCCTTGTTAGCCACGGTTGAGTCACCTATTTTGTTTTATTTTTATGCCAAACAGGGATGAACAAATTCTGTAGTTCATCCATGCGATCTTTAAATGTTTGCCATTGCCTATCCACCGTCAACGCTTTAAGTAACGCTCCCCAATCCACCCATGGGATCTTTTACAACCACCTGATAGAGCAGACGGTGCCTCGGTTTAACGTCTCATCCGAAAGACAGCACCTACGAGACTGCAGCACTCCCTCAGTATGGCACTGGGAGTGTCAGCCTAGATTTTTGTGCTCAAGTCTCTGGAGTGGGACTATGAACCCACAACTTTCTGACTGAGAGGCGAGGGTGCTACCCACTGAGCCACAGCTGACACGGTTTCTATTGAAGTCCTTTGCCTTTAACACAAGAAACACCCCAAGGTATTTCAGTCTCCTGAAACTGAAACAGTCTCCTGAAAATTACTGAGCAGCACAACAGCAACAACTTGCATTTATATAGCGCCTTTAACGTAGTAAAACGTCCCAAGGTGCTTCACAGGAGTGTTATCAAATAAAATTTGAGGCTCCATGAATATCCCCATCCTCAATGATGGTGGAGCCCAGCATGTGAGTGCAAAAGACAAGGCTGAAGCGTTTGCAACCATTTTCAGCCAGAAGTGCCGAGTGGATGATCCATATCCGCCTGCTCCTGAGGTCCCCACCATCACAGAATTCAGCCAATTCGATTCACTCCACATAATATCAAGAAAGGGCTCAGCGCACTGGATACAGCAAAGGCTATGGGCCCCGGCAACATCCCGGCTATCGTGCTGAAGACTGGTGCTCCAGAACTAGCCACGCCTCTAGCCAAGTTGTTCCAATACAGCTACAACGCTGGCATCGATCCGACAATGTGGAAAACTGCCCAGGTATGTCCTGTCCACAAAAAGCAGGACAAATCCAACCCAGGCAATTACCACCCCATCAGTCTACTCTCAAACATCAGCAAAGTGATGGAAGGTGTCATCGACAGTGCTATCAAGCGGCACTTACTCACCAATAACCTGCTCAATGATGCCCAGTTTGGGTTCCAGCAAGACCACTCTGCTCCAGACCTCATAACAGCCTTGGTACAAACATAGACAAAGGAGCTGAATTCCAGAGGTGAGGTGAGACTTACTGTCCTTGACATCAAGGCAGCATTTGACCGAGTGTGGCATGAAGTAGTCCTGGTAAAACTGAAGTCAATGGGAATCGGGGGGAAAACTCTCCACTGGCTGGAATCATCACAGCCCCAGGACATCGCTGCAGGAGTTCCTCAGGGCAGTGTCCTAGGCTCAACCATCTTCAGCTGTTTCATCAATGAGTTCCCTCCATCATAAGGTCAGAAATGGGGATGTTCGCTGATGACTGCACAGTGTTCAGTGCCATTCACAAATCCTCAGATAATGAAGAAGTCCATGCCCGCATGCAACAAGACCTGGACGACGTTCAGGCATGGGCTGATAAGTGGCAGGTAACATGCGCCACAGAAGTGCCAGGCAATGACTATCTCCAACAAGCGAGAGTCTAACCACAGCCCCTTGACATTCAATGGCATTACCATCGCCGAAACCCCCACCATCAACATCCTGGGGGTCACCATTGACCAGAAACTTAACTGGACCAGCCACATAAATAATGGAGTACAAGAGCAGGTCAGAGGCTAGATTTTCTGCGGTGAGAGTCTCACCTCCTGACTCCCCAAAGCCTTTCTACCATCTACAAGGCACTAGTAAAGAGTGTGATGGAATACTCTCCACTTGCCTGGATGAGTGCAGCTCCAACAACACTCAAGAAGCTCGACACCATACAGGACAAAGCAGCCCGCTTGATTGGCATCCCATCCACCACCTGAAACATTCACTCCCTCCACCACCGGCGTACCATGGCTGCAGTGTGTACCATCTACAAGATGCACTGCAGCAACTCACCAAGGCTTCTTCGGCAGCACCTCCCAAACCCGCGACCTCTTCCACCTAGAAGCACAAGGGCAGCAGGCGCATGGGAACACCACCACCTCCAAGTTCCCCTCCAAGTCACACACCATCCTGACTAAAAGAAGTATATCGCCGATCCTTCATCATCGCTGGGTCAAAATCCTGGAACTCCCTCCCTAACAGCACTGTGGGAGAAACTTTACCACACGGACTGCAGCGGTTCAAGAAGGTGGCTCACCACCACCTTCTCAAGGGCAATTAGGGATGGGCAATAAATGCTGACCTTGCCAGCGATGCCCACATCCCAGGAACGAATAAAAAAAATACCACAAGCTGGTTCTTATCTATCAGCTATCTATGAATTGTGAATGTTGCATGACCTCATCCTTACCGAAGATTATGTATATATTGGGAGAGCTCTCATCATTCTTTAGGATTATGCCCGTGTGGGGCCGCAATTATCCCAAAGATTACATCAATGTAATTTTAAACTATGCACTAGTGTAACTAGAAGCACTGAGGTGGGAAAGTTTTGTATTCCATTGCGTGGCACTTTCTAGTTTGTATGTATAACCATATTTTAAGTTATTATTAGAAGATTTTTTAATAAGCTTTTGACACAGACACAATTAATTATGGTGTGAAATAGTTTATTTGCAAACCAGTATAAATAACTAATAATATGTTATATTAATAACACTGATGAGGTGTTTCCTCTTCTTGTTTTCCACACACATCAGTCAGTAACTTCCTACAATACAGTCTTCATGGAGCATGCAACACATAAATAAATGAATAAATACGCATTCATAATTTTCACACTGTTTACATAAAAACTATCTTTCTGCACTTCCACCAGTTCAGATTTTAATGTATTTTTCTCTATAAGCCAATGGGTGAGTGGTTCCATTCAAACAGTGGAGAGGAATTAGATTTGAATGTGCTATGTGTTGATATGATAATAACAACATCAATTAGTTCCACCATAATGTTTTTGAGGCCATATTTTGCATTGAAATGCTACTCTTCATTTATCAGTATAAATATCACAAAAAAGGTAAACTTTACTTCAAAACTAGTGTCACAATTGATTGCAGACAAAAATAATTAAATCTGATATAAATATAGCAATTGATGATATAAACATCTATTAGAAGTGTATATTTTGCGTGTATAAATGCATTCAGCCGATAAAGTTATTTCTCTATTTTTTTTATCTGAAGCGTTTCAGTAAAGTTCTACCAACACAGTCTCACCTCAGTTTATTTGCTAATATATTTCAGCATTATCCACCTTTTCCTTTTGTTTAAGTGTGTCAATCTTTTAGAACCCCTCTAGGAAGACCATAAAATCAGAGCAACACCACACCGCTCCTGGTGGAAGATCTCAAGCGTGGGAAGGGCCAAAGAGGAGAAGCAGTATAAATTACCAAACACTCCACAAGGTGCAAATGCCCATGGTTTGCAAGCTAATCAATCCCTATTGTGATCAATTGTCTTTATTAGGCCCTGAACGGGACTCTCAGTTGACAAGAGTTTGATTGGGTCGAACGTAATTGGTACAATTCCCAGGGTAGTCTCCTGCTGCCCCTCCCTAACAGGAATTTGCAGAAGAAGGTAAATGGGGCGGAAACCCAACACATCCAAGTTCCACCCCAATTTCCGTCCCCTTAGCAGGCGATGTGTCCTCTCCTGTTTCCACAAATTTTGGGGCCATGAGGTTTAGTATTTACTTTAACCAGAGTGTGGTGGATAATTCTAAAATATTACATTAACAGCTACACTGAATTCTTGAATCGATCGTTTAACAAGTAATATAAATGTAAGTAAAATACAATACAATACTATGATATTCATGAATCATACACCAAGTGCATTAAAAAGTCTACAAAATCAAGTGTTCTTTGAATTTCATCCATAACTTTAAAGATATAATAGAAATTTGTAAAATATTAAATTAATCATTGTACTAGGGATTATGAAGCTACTGTTGTCCAATTTCAGAAGGATATTAGAAAAGGTCATCAGTAGATTTTTAGTGTGGTCTTAGTTTCTTCTCAGCCTCCTCAGACTCCTCCTTCTTCTCTTTGTGCCGTTTGACATGATTTCAGCTATATACATCTTCAAATGGTCCAGGAATTCCTGTAGTCCCAAAGGTCTTGTTGCAACTGGTGAACAGTCAGATCCAGTAAACTGAAAATGTATTCAGAAAAAGGGAGATTAAGTCAACATTTGTTTCATTCATTGGTAAAAACCTTTATTTTTTTCCAACTTTCTTCCCTCCTCTCATAAAGACGCCAAATCATGCTGGAGTATGATTGCACCATAGCTCTCCAGTATGTTGCCCAAGTGACCATTCTTTATGCGTGAGACCAGGCAAGCTTGTTGCCAATCTGTTTAACCACGGAAAGCATCACAGCTGAGGTCCATCCTATTCTCAACTAATATCCTCACACGTGCACATTCCAGCGGAGATCACTGGACAGCTGTCAGGAACGGGGACTCTGGTGAATTTTCCACACTCGTTATCCCAGGGATGGTGGGATCAATTGTTGCACCACAACTGCTGCTCTGGTTGGCATCAGCTAACTCAGCACAGTACCAGGATAGAACCTGGGATCCTTTTTTGGGATGTCACACCAAGTGATGTTTTTAACTACTGGGCCAATGGAAAGCCATTGCGTGTATTGACGAGAAATTCTTCCACGCATTACATTCCTCCCATGGACACAATCATAGTTGCTGCATGACATTGCCCTTGAGATAAATATAAGGCATGGAGAAGTTTCTGTCCAATTATTTATTAAAATAAACAAACTCAAAACAAAATTACCTTGCATTCGTTATTCAGAAGCATTAGGTTTGAAACTATTGCTATCATATATTTGTTGTCCTTGTCCAGCGTCGTTAGTTCTTGAGCGTAGATCTCGGTTATATTTGGGAAACACGATACTTCCTAAATGGAGAAACAGAAATAACTTTTTAGAAACGTAGAAACATAGAAAATAGGTACAGGAGTAGACCATTCGGTCCTTCGAGCCTGCACCGCCATTCAATGCGTTCATGGCTGAACATGCTACCTCAGTACCCCATTCCTGCTTTCTCGCCATACCCCTTGATCCCCTTAGTTGTGAGTGTTATATCTAACTCCCTTTTGAATATATTTAGCGAACTGGCCTCAACAACCTTCTGTGGAAGAGAATTCCATAGATTCACCACTCTCTGGGTGAAGAAGTTCCTCCTCAGCTCAGTCCTAAATGGCTTCCCCTTAATCCTTAGACTGTGACCCCTGGTTCTAGCTTTCCCTACCATTGGGAACATTCTGCCCGCATCTAATTTGTCTAAACCAGTCAGGATTTTAAATGTCTCTATAAGATCCCCCCTCATTCTTCTGAACTCCAGAGGATACAAGTTCAGTTGACCCAATCTTTCTTGATATGTCAGTCCGGCCATCCCAGGAATCAATCTAGTGAACCTTCGCTGCACTCCCTCAATAGCAAGAATGTCCTTCCTTAAGTTAGGAGACCAAAACTGCGCACAATACTCCAGGTGTGGCCTCACCAAGGCCCTGTACAACTGTAGCATCACCTCCCTACTCCTGTACTCAAATCCCCTTGCTATGAAGGCCATCATTCCGTTTGCTTTCTTGACTGCCTGCTGCACTTGCATTCCCACCTTCAGTGACTGATGTACCATGACGCCCAGGTCTCGTTGCACGTCCCCTTTCCCTAATCTGCCACCATTCAGGTAATAGTCCGCCTCTCTATTTTTACCACCAAAGTGGATAACCTCACATTTATCCACATTGTACTTCATCTGCCATACATTTGCCCATTCACCCAACCTGTCCAAGTCACTCTGTAGCCTCCTAGCATCCTCCTCATTGTTCACACTGCCTCCCAATTTAGTGTCATCCGCAAATTTGGAGATATTACATTTAATCCCTTCGTCCAAATCATTAATATATAATGTAAACAGCTGGGGTCCCAGCACCGAACCCTGCGGTACCCCGCTGGTCACTGCCTGCCATTCTGAAAAGTATCCATTTACTCCTACTCTTTGTTTCCTGTGTGCCAACCAGTTCTCAATCCACGTCAACACATTACCCCCAATCCCATGTGCTTTAACTTTGCTCACCAATCTCTTGTGTGGGACCTTGTCGAAGGCCTTCTGAAAGTCCAAATACACCACATCTACTGGTTCCCCCCTGTCCACCCTATTGGAAACATCCTCAAAAAATTCCAGAAGATTTGTCAAGCATGATTTCCCTTTCACAAATCCATGCTGACTTGGACCTATCATGTCGCCACTTTCCAAATGGTCTGTTATGACATCTTTAATAATTGCTTCCATCATTTTACCCACGACCGATGGCAGGCTGACCGGTCTATAATTCCCTGCTTTCTCCCTCCCTCCTTTTTTAAAAAGAGGGGTTACATTGGCCACCCTCCACTCCATCGGAACTGATCCAGAGTCGAAGGAATGTTGGAAAATGATCGTCAATGCATCCACTATTTCCAAGGCCACCTCCTTAAGTACTCTGGGATGCAGACCATCAGGCCCCGGGGATTTTTCAGCCTTCAGTCCCATCAATTTCCCCAATACCTTTTCCCGACTAATAAGGATTTCCCTCAGTTCCTCCCTCTTACCAGATCCTCTGACCCCTTTTATTTCCGGCAGGTTGTGTGAGTCCTCCACAGTAAACACCGAACCAAAGTACTTGTTCAATTGATCTGCCATTTCCTTGTTCCCCATTACGACTTCCCCTGTTTCCATTATATAGATCTAATACTCCACTGAAAATGCGACAGATGTGATGAGCTAAAAAGATGTTAGTTAGTTTAAAATTGCTTTTGGTTTTCTTTCTGATTTGGGCTTGATGGATCTCATTTTACCACATTTCTTTTGTTTGTGCTGTTTATTTCCTTTCATCTTGTCCTCATTAAGGTGAGGGGTGTTAGTGCTGGAAAATAGAACACTTTGGGATAGAAATTGGTTCTGGTCCGTAACCTACCACACACAGACAGAGCGTGCCCCAAATCGGGAGGCCTGAGACTCACGTGAAATTCAGCCTCGGGCCTCGTTTCAATAACTGGGGCGAGCTGCTGGTGTCTGGCACGCCTCCAGAGGCGGTTTGCCCAGTGCCACCGGATTGATTTTGAGCTGTTTGCCTCACCAGCAGCAGCCCAGGTACATCCCAGACGGGGTGGGGTGGGGGAGGAGAACATGAAGTGAATCACAGAATCATAGAATGGTTACAGCACAGAAGGAGGCCATTAGGCCCATCGAGCTCGTGGCAGCTCTCTGCAAGAACACTTCAGCTAGTCCCACTCCCCCGCCCTTTCCCTGTAGCCCTGCGAAAAAAATGTTCCTTCAGGTACTTATCCAACTCCCTTTTGAAAGCCACGATTGAATCTGCCTGCATCACCCATTCAGGCAGTGCATTCCAGATTCTAACCACTCGCTGCGTAAAAAGTTTTTTCCTCATGCCGCCTTTGGACCTTCCACCAATGGGAACAGTTTCTCTCCATCTACTCTGTCTAGTCCCCACGTGATTTTGAACACCTCTATCAAATCTCCGCTCAACCTTCTCTGCTCTAAGGAAACAACCCCAGTTTATCCAGTCTATCCACGTAACTGAAGTCCCTCATCCCTGGAACCATTGTTGTATATATTTTCTGCACCCTCTCTGAAGCCTTCACATCCTTCCTAAAGTGCGGTGCCCAGAATTGGTTCAATACTCCAGTTGTGGCCAAATCAGTATTTTATAAAGGTTCATCATAACTTCCTTGCTTTTGTATTGTATACCTCTATTTATAAAGCCTAGGATCCTGTATGCTTTTTTAAGCTCTTTCTCAACCTGTCCTGCCACCTTCAAAGATTTGTCCAGATATACCCTAGGCCTCTCTGTTCATGCACCCCTTTTAGAATTGTATCATCAGCAAATTTTGAAATAGTGCCCTGTACACCTAAGTCCAAATCATTAATATATATCAAGAAAAGCCGTGGTCCTAGTACCAATCCCTGGGAACACCACTGTATACCTTCCTCCAGTCCAAAAAACAACCATTCACTACTACTCTCTGTTTCTTGCCTCTTCGCCAATTTTGTATCCATGCTGACACTGTTCCTTTTATTCCATGGGCTTCAACTTTGCTGGTAAGCCTATTATGTGGCACTTTATCAAATGCCTTTTGGAAGTCCATGTGCACCACATTGTGAAGGAATAAGCCATATTCAGAAAAATACACCATTCTATGAAAGAATTCTGGCCTTTGTAACATGACAAACTGGGCTTGAAAATCTAAAAACCTAACAATGGAAAAGCTGTAAACAGCATACAGGCTATTGAGATAAGATAAGTTGTTGACACTGAATCAATAACCTTATTGAAACAGGAGGTTGGAAGTTCCTGATAGTCTGAAGCCTTGGAAAGAAGACAGTGGTGCACCCGATTGAGATGTTTTTAAATTACACGTCGTAAAAAGACACAAACAGAAGACCTTGGTAAGAATGACATCAAATAGATGCATCTGCTGTCACACTGTTTTTATGATAAGATTCGAACACCTAAAGGTAGAGACACGAGTCTGCAATGCTACCAGCTGAACTGACTGTAAGAATAGCAGAAGTCAGCAGAAAAATGACTAGAGATAATTAGCTTACATCAGCAGAAAACTTCAAAGGAAATACCACTGCAAAAAGGTATAAAAATTGAACTTTCAAATTGGATGATAGTCTCACTGTAAAGGGGCAAAGCGATTCTCGGCTTCAGAGGCAAGCACTGTAAGTCTACAACTCTTGGTATCTCGGGGATCAACGGTATTGTATTTGATTTTGGTGGATATCCTGGAATAAAGACTACCAACTGTAAAAATGTAGCGAAGTTAAGATTTGAGAATAAGGATCTCTGATAATAGAATTGTAAGATTTCTGTATTTAGAACTGTTAATGTTGCGATTGAATCACCAACTGTAAATTACATGTCGGTACTTTAATAAATCTATATATTTTTAGAATTGTCTCACATAATACTTCTGTATCAAACTCACAAACTCAATCTCTGTACGCTCTTTGGTGAGGAGTTGCAGAATTCTGAGGGAGTTTTCCAGACCCTCATAATATCCGGAATGTTACAGTCTAGCTAAACTTATTAAAAGTGCTATCTGGAGGACAGGTAACATCTTCAGGTTGTTCATTTCCTTTAGGGAGAGATAGTCTGGACCTTTAGACCCAATTAAGCGTCTTTAGGATTCGGCTACCTCAAACTTTAGTTGAAAGTGAACGTCTGGGGAATACGCCTGATCCGGGGTAGCCCTAAAGGGGCTAAGACTAGTAATTATCCCTCAACATCAACCGCATTGCCCTCATCAACCCTCTCCGTTACCTCATCAAAAACTCGACAAGTTGGTTAAACTCAATTTTCCTTCCACAAATCCTTCATTTATCCACACTTGTCCAAGCGACTGTTAATTTTGTCCCGGATTATCATTTCTAAAAGCTTCCCCACCACCGAGGTTAAGCTGACTGGCCTGTAGTTGCTGGGTTTATCCTTGCACCCTTTTTGTGAACAAGGGTGTAACATTTCCAATTCTCCAGTCCTCTGGCACCACCCCTGTATCAAGGAAGATTATGGCCAGTACCTCTGCAATGTCCACCTTTACTTCCCTCAGCATCCTAGGATGTATCCCATCCGGTCCTGGAGACTTAACTACTTTAAGTACAGCCAGCCTTTCTAGTAGCTCCTCTTTATCAATTTTTATCCCATCCAGTATCTCAACTACCTCCTCTTTCACTCTGACTTGTGGGGGGTGACGGGGCGATCACTGGTCGGCAGCATCCCATAGAAGTGTTGTGGAGTCAGGAGGAGCACTCCTTCAGCCAGACTCACATGCAGGCTGTATAGACAAGGCAATGTGGTCTGCAAGTCAATACTGATTTGAGATCGACAGCCAAAGAATATTTTAAAAATTCAAAGAATTTGTAAACCTGACCAGTAAAACATCCATTGCAAATCATTTTGACAAGTTTATCTCTTACCAATAAACTCTATATAATAACTTACATAATAAGAGTGATTATTATTTCATTGTAACTTTGGAAAATATAATTTCAGACCAGTAGAGTAGACCTGATTGCTTTGGAACACTTTTGAAATGTCTAAAAATAAACCTTAAAGACAGTATGGTGATAAAGATATAAAGAATGAAAATACATACCCCAACGGGGATTGGTGTTAACAGCGTTGCCGAATGCTACAAAAAATAAAATATATCTACAGTTAGAATTAATGAACAGAATATAGACAGCAAATTACACATATAAGAAATCTTGTCAGGCTTTTATAAAGTTTATTTACACACGCACGTGTATATCTATAAAGCATCAAGGGTGCCCGGACCAGGTGAGATACACCATATATATATTACAGAAAAGAAAAATTAAACTTACATTTAAGTTCTTTAGCCCAACAATATTGCTTTGAATTTCTTGAAGTATTTGAAGGGAGCATGTTTCAAGTGCAGTCACAGTACAGCTGAACAGAACTAGGTAGATGATGAGCATTTTGCTTTGAAGTGCTGGAGGAGCTCTGGCTGCTGTTCCTCACTGCAGTTGTTGTACCTTTCTCACATGTTGTAAATTCTTTTTATACATGCTCCCCACCCCAGAAATTAATTGACCCAATGAGAGGAATTGGGAAATACCAAATGATGATCTATGTGACTTACTCAAAGAAATTCCTTTACCACAGATATCCAAATAATCTAAAAGTCCGTATAAAGCTGTTGCTTCAAATATCTATCATCAAGATGTTATCTACCCAATACCAATAATTTCCAGATATCTACATCGAGATATTAACTTCCTTTCATCATTTCCATAGTACATTTACCACTCATACTGGCATACAGATTCCCCATTGCTCATAAGCTGGGTTTTCTACAATCCATCATTCTCATCATCTTTTTATTTCACTTTGTATTGTCTTTTTGGTTTCTTGATGTACTAATCATAAAGAAATAATGATTCAATTTTGTGGAATTCATTACAGCAACACTCAGTCTTAATTTTCAAGATAATATTAATTTCTCACATAGGTTATGTTCTATGAAATTATTTTGTCAATAATATTTGAAATATATAGAATCATAGAATGGTTACAGCACAGAAGGAGGCCATTCGGCCCGTTGAGCCTGTGCCGGCTCTCTGCAAGAGCACCTCAGCTATTCCCACTCCCCGCCCTTTCCCCGTAGCCTGTAAAATTTTTCCCTTCAGGTACTTATCCAATTCCCTTTTGAAAGCCACGATTGAATCTGCCTCCACCACCCTCTCAGGCAGTGCAATCCAGATCCTAAACACTCGCTGCATAAAAAAGTTTTTCCTCATGTCTTCTTACAGGACTTGGCAGGGTAGATGCAGGGAGAATGCCCCTGGCTGGGGAGTCTAGAACCAGGGATCACAGTCTTAGAATAAGGGGTCGGCCTTTTAGGACTGAGATGAGGGGAAATTTCTTCACTCAGATGGTGGTGAATCTTTGGAATTTTCTACCCCAGAGGGCTATGGAGGCTCAGTCATTGAATATATTCAATACAGAGATCGATAGATTTTTGAATATTAAGGGAATCAAGGGATATGAGGATAGTGCAAGAAAGTGGAGATGAGGTAGGAGATCAGCCATGATCTTATTGAATAGTGGAGCAGGCTCGAAGGGCCAAATGGCCTACTCCTGCTCCTATTTCTTATGTTCTTATGTCGCCTTTGGTTCTTCTGCCAATCACCTTAAATCTGTATCCTCTGGTTCTCAACCCTTCTGCCAATGGGAACAGTTTCTCTCTATCTACTCTGTCTAGACCCCTCATGATTTTGAACACCTCTATCAAATCTCCTTTCAACCTTTCCTGCTCTAAGGAGAACAACCCCAGCTTCTCTAGTCTATCCACGTAACTGAAGTCCCTCTTTCCTGGAACCATTCTTGTAAATCTTTTCTGCACCCTCTCTAATGCCTTCACATCCTTCCTAAAATGCGGTGCCCAGAATTGGACACAATACTCCAGTTGAGGCCGAACCAGTATTTTATAAAGGTTCATCATAACTTCCTTGCTTTTGTACTCTCTGCCTCTATTTATGAAGCCCATACTCGATATTTGAAGTATATTTGGTCATTTGCCAGCATTTGTAACCCATTAAATTGATATAATTGTTTATCACACATAATGAAAATGTATTTTACTGGATAAAATTACCATGTATTTTCAAATATGCTTCCAATGTATAAGAAGACACAGCATGCAAATATAGAAATATGCTGGAGAATAAAAAAATGACACCTATGTTAAATTAATGTATCACGTCAGTTTGCATCGGTCGTGTATAGATAATGCCAGATCGAGTCAAAAGAGCTTCAAAGTCAATAAAATATGAACGAGTCAGAAAATGATGCTTTATGAAGAAAGTTAAAGCATTTATGGTGCTTGGGCTAGGTGTGACACAACCTAGAGTCCTTCACAAAATGATTGAGGAAAAATATGAAGATGGAAATACCAATCATAGTTCCAATTTTCAAAAAGGTAGAGAGCGTGAATCAGGGAATTGTGAAAAATGAACATTCATAAATTTCACAATAAAAGCAGAAAATGCTAGGAATACTCAGCAAGTCAGGCAGCATCTGTGGAGAGAGAAACAGAGTTAACGTTTCAATTTGATGAGCTATCATCAGAACTGGAAAAAGTTAAAGATGTAACAGGTTTTAAGCAAGTGCAGATGCTGGGAAAGCAGGTGGTGGTGGGGGGGGTGCGGGGTGGGGGGGGCGGTCGGGGGTGGGGGGGCGCGGTTGGAGGGGAGGTGGGTGGTGGAATGAACAAAGGGGAAAGTCAGTGATAGGTTGGAAGACAGGAGAGATTAAATAACAAAAGGGATGATGGTGCAAGGCAAAAGGAGATGGTAATGGGACAAGTAAAGAAACAAAAGATGGGTCTAGAGGAGGTGGAAATGGGAATAACAGATTCATCAGCAACAGCTGCCATCTGAAAAAATGGGGGCAGAGGCTATAATCTGAAATTGTTTACTCAATTTTGAGTCTGGAAGGCTGTAAAGTGCCTAATCAAAAGATGAGGTGCTGCTCCGCGAGTTTACATTGAAATTCATTGGAACAGTGTAGGAGGCCGAGGACAGAGAGGTCAGAGTGGGAGTGGAGCGGAGAATTAAAATGACAGGCAACTGGAAGCTCGGGGTTATGCTTGTGGACTGAACGGAGGTGTTCCGCAAAGCAGTCATCCAATCTGCATTTGGTCTCCCCAGTGTAGAGGAGACCGTATCGTGAGCAGCGAATACAGTATACTAAATTGAAAGAAGTGCAGGTTAATCACTGTTTCACCTGGAACGAGTATTTGGGGCCCTAGACAGTGGGAAGGGAGGAGGTAAAAGGGCAGGTGTTGCATCTCCTGTATTTGCATGGGAAGCTGCCGTGGGAAGGGGAGGGGGTGTTGGGGGTGATTGAGGAGTGGACTAAAGGGTCATGGAGGGAATGGTCCCTTCAGAATGCTGAAAGGGGAGGGGAGAGGAAGATGTGTCTGCTGGTGGGATCACTCTGGAAGTGGCGGAAATGGGGGAGGATTATCCACTGAATGTTATCCACTTCGGTAGGAAAAACAGAAAGGTAGACTGTTATTTAAATGGTGCTAGATTGGGAAATGCTGATGTACAAAGGGACCTGGGTGTCCTTATACACCAGTCACTGAAAGCAAACATGCAGGTGCAGCAAGCAGTTAGGAAGGCAAATGGTATGTTGACCTTCATTGCAAGATGATTTCAGTACAGGAGCAAGGATGTCTTACTACAGTTATACAGGGCCTTGGTGAGACCACACCTGGAGTACTGTGTGCAGTTTTGATCTCCTTACCTAAGAAAGGATATACTTGCCATAGAGGAAGTGCAGCGAAGGTTCACCAGACTGATTCCTAGGATGGCAGGACTGTCGTATGAGGAGAGATTGGGTCGACTAGACCTGTATTCACTAGAGTTTAGAAGAATGAGAGGGGCTCTCATTGAAACGTATAAAATTCTGACAGGGCTAGACAGACTGGATGCAGGGAGGATGTTTCCCCTGGCTGGGGGGATCTAGAATGAGGGGTCACAGTCTTAGGATACGGGGTAAGACATTTAGGACTGAGATGAGGAGAAATTTCTTCACTCAGAGGCTGGTGAACCTGTGGAATTCTCTACCACAGAAGGCTGTGGAGGCCAAGTCACTGAATATATTTAAGAAGGAAATAGATAGATTTCTAGACACAAAAGGCATCAAGGGGTATGGGGAGAGAGCGGGAATATGGTATTGAGATAGAGGATCGGCCATTATCATATTGAAATGGTGGAGAAGGCTCAAAGGGCCGAATGGCCTACTCCTGCTCCTATTTTTCTATCTTTCTATGTGGAGCTGATGGGGTGGAAGGTGAGGACAAGGGGAAGCCTATCGTGGTTCTGGGAGGAAGGGGATGGGGTGAGAGTGGAAGTGCAGGCAATGGAACGGACAAGGCGAGGGCCCTGCCAACCACAGTGGCGGGAATCCTCGGTTGAGGAAAAAGGAAAACATGTCTGAAGCACTGGTATGGAAGGTGACATCATCAGAAGAGATGTAACAGAGATGGAGAAACTGGGAGAATGGAATAGATCCCTGACAGGAAGCGGGGTGGGAGGAAGTGTAGTCAAGGTAGCTGTGGGAGTCATTGGGCTTATAGTCGAAATTGGTTGATAGCCTATCCCCAGAAATGGAGACAGAGAAGTTGAGGAAGTGAAGGGAAGAGTCAGAGATGGACAATGTGAAGGCGAGGGAAGGGTGTAAATTGGAGGCAAAGTTGATTAAATTTCCCAGTTCAGGGCGAGAGCATGAAACATTACCAATACAGTCATCAATGTACCGGAAAAAGAGGTGAGGGAGGGGACCTGAGTAGGACTGGAACAAAGAATTTTCCACATATCCCACAAAAAGGCAGGCATAGCTAGGGCCCATGCGGGTCCCCATAACAACACCTTTTATATGGAGGAAGTGAGTGGAGTCAAAGGAGAAGTTGTTCAAAGTAAGAACAATTTCAGCCAGGCAGAAGAGGGTGGTGGTGGATGGGGACTGGTTGGGCCTCTGTTCAAGGAAGAAGCGGAGCGCCCTCAGGCCATCATGTGGGTGATGGAGGTGTAGAGAGATTGGATGTCCATGGTGAAAAGGAGACGGTTAAGGCCAGGAAACTGGAAACTGTTAAAGTGGCGGAGGGCATCAGAAGATTTGCAGATGTAGATGGGAAGAGACTGGACAAGGGGAGAAAAAATAGATTTGAGATAGAATGAAATCAGTTATGTAGGGCAAGAACAGGCTGAAACGATGGGTCTACCAGGGCAGCCCTTTTTGTGGATCTTGGGAAGGAGGTAGAAGCGGGCTGTGCGTGGTTGGCGGACTATAAAGTTGGAGGCCGTGGAGGGAAGGTCTCCAGAGGAGATGAGGTCAGTGACAGTCTGGGAAACGATGGCTTGATGTTTGGTAGTGGGTTCATGGTCTCGGGGGAGGTAGGATGAAGTATCAGTGAATTGGCATTCAGCCTCCGTAAGGTAGAGGTTGGTTCGCCAAACAACAACAGCGCCGCCCCTATCAGCAGGTTTAATGACAATATTAGGGTTGCATCTGAGAGAATGGAGTGCTGCAAGTTTAGAGGGAGGTAGGCTATAGTGAGTGCGGGGGGCAGAGAAATTGGGACGGCCGATGTCACGCCGGCAGTTCCCAATGAAAAGATCTAGAGAGGGTAATAGGCCAAAGGGATGGGTCCAGGTGGAAGGAGAATTCTGAAGATGGGAGAAAGGGTCCGCTGTGCGGGGGGAAGACTCCTGGCCAAAGAGGTTGGAGTGGAGGCAAAAGCGACGGAAGAAGAGCTCAGCATCGTGCCAAGCTCATTGAGGTGGGAGCGTAAGGGGATGAAGCTGAAGCCTTTGCTCAGGCCTGATTGTTCAGGGTCAGAGAGGGGAACATAAGGGCATAAGAACATAAGAAATAGGAGCAGGAGTAGGCCATTTGGGCCTTCGAGCCTGCTCTGCCATTCAATAAGATCATGGCTGATCTTCTACCTCATCTCCACTTTCCTGCAATGTCCCCATATCCCTTGATTCCCTTAATATTAAAAAATCTATCGATCTCTGTCTTGAATATATTCAACGGCTGAGCCTCCACAGCCCTCTGGTGTAGAGAATTCCAAAGATTCACCACCCTCTGAGTGAAGAAATTTCTCCTCATCTCAGTCCTAAATGGCCAACCCCTTATTCTGAGACTGTGACCCCTGGTTCTAGACTCCCCAGTCAGGGGAAACATCCTCCCTGCATCTACCCTGTCAAGCCCTGTAAGAATTTTGTGGGGGAGAAATTCGGTATCGCCCCGTTTGGGGCACAATTATCGGCCGGACGCAAAGTTTAGCGCCTGGTGCTAATTATCGCCTCCGACTGCAAACTTGGCTTTTATCGCCCCTGGAGGTGATTGGAACACTAAATCAGGCGCTGCACACCTGTCTTAAGACGCAAATGCCGAGAAGCGAGGCGCTAACTCAGAGCGCGGGTGAAGCTCAGGTGATGTCAGTTAGCAATGGAACACAGACACACTGACGCCGGCCACTTCTTAAAGGGGAGGGTCGATCTTGCTCACCAGCCACACCCTGCTCATTGCAGGCTTGAATCTTGTCGTAGACAGACCTGTGCCTGAAATTTCCAGCCAGGGACTATGGAGAGGGTGAGGGAACGAGCTCAGCGCTTCAGCGACCAGGCCTTGGAGGCTCTGGTTGGTGCAGTGGAGCGCAGAAGAGCTATACTGTACCCTGAGAGTGGCAGGAGGCCATTGCCACGTGTGGAGGGAGGTGGCTCAGAGCGTCTCCTCCAGGAGCATGGTGCCCAGGACGCATATACAATGTCGCAGAAAGTTCAACGACCTCACTCGGGTCGCCAGGGTGAGTGGCTGTTTTCCAACACCTCTCCATCCCTCCAGCTCAACCTCACTCTATGGCCAGAGGGTCTTAAAACCCCAATGCCCAACACTCATCCAACACCTATGGCCATTTCATAAAACACACACGCACATTCCACACCTTGCATACAGTAAGGGCTATTCAACTATCGGAGGCACATCAGGCAAGACCATGGCTGCATGCAGTAAGGGCTATTCAACTATGGGAGGCACATCAGGCAAGACCATGACTGTATATTTACTCAGTCGCCATCCTTTTTCTTGCAGGCCAAGCTATCTCATAACAGGAGACAGCAGCAACGGAGGGGTGGAGGGCCGCCTCAGCTGCAACCCCTCAGCGATCTTGAGGCGCGCGTCCACAGGATTGTGGCAAGCCAGGTGATCAGTCCCGTCGCCCCTGGAGAGATCGACCCCGTTCGGGACAGCAATGATACGGTCATCAGCTTTCTCTCCTCTCTCATTCGACTTGTCACTCACAACACCAGCCTTTGACACTTTCAATCCAACTTACTAAATCGCTCCACTCTTTCCTTCCTTACTGCCCCCTATTCTCACGCTAAAGCCACTCTTCTACCTCCCTGCTTTCAGATGGTGATTCACCAGCTGAGGAGACGGGCCCTCAAGCTGCCAGTGGGTGCGAAGCCGCAGGCGAGGAGGAAGAGGAAGCTGGAGCATCAGCGCCACCCTCTCCCGAGGAAGCCCATGCCCACACGGGGACCACGTCTTCCCTGGAGGGGAGCAGGGGGGAAGGGTCTGATGAGGGTGAAGCTCCAGGACCCAGCGGGCTGTAGCAATGCGATGGGGGTAGGGAAGCTCGGGGGCCTTCTCCCCAGAGGGAGAGTAGGCCAGTGAGTCCTGCTGCACTGGACGCAGAGGAGGATCGGCTGATCGCTGAAATGAACACCCAGGCGGTGGACATGCACACTCAGCTCATGGGTGTAGTGGGAAGGGTGACCAAAAGCATTGATGCACTGGCAAGGAGTGTGGAGCACTACGCTGCAGCACAGGCAGACGCCACGCAAATGCTTAGTGCTGCAATTTAGTCACTGGCTGCCGTGATCCAATCTCAGACTGCTCTCATGCAGCCTCAGATTGAGGCAACGCAAGCACTGACTGCTGCTATCATCGCTGGTTCGGACACATTGCCCCGGGGCTCTCACCGCGCCGCAGCAGGCCAGCAATCTGTGCTCCAGCAGATTGCTCCGGATGCTGAGGTGCTGCCCTGTGGGAGTGCCAGTGTGTCGGTCGAGCAGGGAGTTGCTGTCCTCTCTCAAGATGACAGCATTCCTGCTGCCACCACTGTCACTTCCCCATTGCACTTGCCACCGCCTGTAGCCCAGACTGCTGCCGCCCATGCAGAGTTGGTGCAGTCTGCAGCCGGGCCCTTCAGGCCCAGAGCTGGTCGAGGGCGTACTTCAAGGGCATCTGTAGTCTCAGGATCTGACATTCAGCAGCCTTCCACCAGCCTTGCTACAGCCACTGGGGCCCCATTACGGAGAAGCAGTAGGGTGGGAAGGGGGGAAGTGGGCAAGGGAGGGAGATCACTCTCGAAGGGCAAAAAGTAGGAGGTCTGACGAAATGTTGGGAATGTTTTTATTAAAGGCCGAGGTTCGTGTAATTACTTTTGTTTAGTGTTTTGGCCATTATCTCCAGGTTGTGAGAACCAGTTATCTTAATTAATGATTTATTGTTTTTGTTTCTATTAGTTTGTCATGAATAAATGACACACACAAAGTTTGTAAAATAAAAAAGTTGTTGTATTCAAAATGTACATGTTTGGCCTTTGGAATCATTGCTGCCTTGGCTGGCTTAGGGGTTGCGGTTTGCTTTCATAGAAACATAGAAACATAGAAGATAGGAGCAGGAGTAGGCCATTCGGCCCCTCGAGCCTGCTCCGCCATTCGATGAGATCATGGCTGATCATCTAAACTCAGTACCCTGTACCTGCCTTCTCCCCATATCCCTTGATACCTTTAGCTTTAAGAAATATATCTAACTCATCCTTGAATATATTTAATGACTTCGCCTCAACTACCTTCTGTGGTAGAGAATTTCATAGGTTCACCACTCTCTGGGTGAAGAAATTCTTCCTCATTTCTGTCCTAAATGGTTTACCCGTTATCCGTAGATTATGACCCCTGGTTCTGGACTCTCCGACCATCGGGAACATTCTTCCTGCATCTAGTTTGTCCAGACCTGTCAGAATTTTATATGTTTCGATGAGATCCCCTCTCATTCTTCTATACTCCAGTGAGTATAAGCCCAATCGACCCAATCTCTCCTCATATGTCATTCCTGCCATCCCAGGTATCAGCCTTGTGAATCTTCGCTGAACTCCTTCCATGGCAAGAACATCCTTCCTCAGATAAGGCGACCAAAACTGCACACTGTACTCAAGGTGTGGTCTCACCAAGGCCCTGTACAACTGCAGCAGGACATCCCTGTTCCTATACTCAAACCCTTTCGCTATGAAGGCCAACATACCATTTGCCTTCTTCACCGCCTGCTGCACCTGCATGCTTACTTTCAGCGACTGGTGCACAAGGACACCCAGGTCTCGTTGCACTTCCCCTTCTCCCAATCTATTGCCATTCAGATAATAGTCTGCCTTTCTGTTTTTGACACCAAAGTGGATAACCTCGCACTTATCCACGTTATATTGCATCTGCCACGCTTCTGCCCACTCACCCAACCTGTCCAGATCATCCTGGAGTTTCTCGGTATCCTCCTCGCAGCACACACTCCCGCCCAGCTTTGTGTCATCTGCAAACTTGGAGATATTACATTTAATTCCCTTATCTAGATCATTAATGTATATTGTGAATAGCTGGGGTCCAAGGACCGATCCCTGCGGTACCCCACTAGTCACTGCTTGCCACTCGGAAAATGACCCATTAATTCCTACTCTCTGCTTTCTGTCCGCCAACCAGTTCTCTATCCAAGTCAATACCTTGCCCCCAATCCCATGTGCCTTAACTTTACCCGCTAATCTCTTATGCGGGACCTTATCGAAAGCCTTTTGAAAGTCCAAATACACCACATCTACTGGTTCTCCCTTATCTATTTTCCCAGTTACATCCTCAAAAAATTCCAGTAGATTAGTCAAGCACGATTTACCTTTTGTAAATCCATGTTGACTTTGTCCGATCCTGTCACTGTTTTTCAAATGCTTAGCTATTACATCATTTATAATGGACTCTAGCATTTTCCCCACTACCGATGTCAGGCTTACCGGTCTGTAATTCCCCGCTTTCTCTCTACCACCCTTTTTGAATAGTGGGGTAACATTAGCTACTCTCCAATCCATGGGTACAGTTCCAGATTCCATCGAATGTTGGAAGATGATCAGCAATGCATCTACTATTTCTAGGGCCACTTCCTTAAGTACCCTAGTGACGTAATAAAGACTCACTACGCACTTGAACATAAAGCAAGGCTTTAATCAACTTGTAACAAAACATGGAGGTCTAGTTAGCAGTCACTAGCTTCCTGTTTCCAGATTGTCTCTGCCCAAGGTGGGCCCATGCCTGAGTATTTATACTCCCTGGACGGCGCCCCAGCTGGCCACCCAGTAGTACTTCCTGAGTTGTTACTTGCGATTTATGACATTCTTCCTCCCTAAAAGGTTTGGAAGTCCAGTCTTCCTTTAACGGACTAGGCGGACCAGAAATAGCCGCAGACGTTTAGCTCTCTGCTTGTGACTGGAAGGCACGTCTCCCCGGACCGTGTCCTGGTCCCTGGGTCGCTTGGCCCGTACCGGTAAGTCAGTAGAGTCCGCGTCATCTTGATCATCCTGTGGAGGACTGGGAATATCATGACTCCGGGTGCGGGTCCCCACAGGTGCTGAGCTGGCCTCATCCCGGGTCATGGCTGGAGATTGTCCGGCATCCTGGTTTCGGGTGGCCATCCTACGGGGAGCGTCCAGCTCCCTGAGTTGATCCAGTAGCGTTGCCGGCAGATCCCCCGATGTCCCAGGCGGGGCGTCATTTTCATAGGGGTGCGGAGTGTTGATATCATTGTCGGGGGATCCTTCATCATTCGGGCCCGTGTGACCGGTTGGGCAGGGAGCCAGATCTCGGAGCGAGACGGTGGTCTCCCGGCCATCAGGGTACCGTACGTGCGCATACGTGGGGTTTACCTCCGTTAACTCCACCTCGTCAACGAGAGGGTCGTTTTTGGCAGACCGGACGAACCTCCGGAGTAGCACCGGGCCTGGAGCCACCAACCATGACGGTAGAGACGTCCCATGTGTAGAGCGACGCCGGAATTTGAAGAATCGCTCATGAGGCGTGACATTAGTAGATGTGGAGAGAAGAGACCTGATAGAGTGTAACGCGTCGGGGAGCACCGTTTCCCACTGCTGGTCCGGCAGGTTGCGTGACCTTAGTGCCAGACGGACAGCGTTCCAGATGATGGCATTGTATCGTTCAACCTGTCCGTTACCGATTGGGTGATATGGTGTCGTCTTACTTGAGGCGATTCCCCGTTGGGAGAGATAACTTTTAAGTTCACTCGACATAAAGGAGGGACCCCGATCAGTGTGGATAAAATTGGCCGTCCCGCAAAGGGAAAAGACCTGATCGAGGCATTTAATTACCGTAGAGGTAAGCATATTGGGCAGGGGAAGGCGAAGGGAAAGCGTGAATACTCATCCACCATCGTAAGTAGGTAGGTGTTCCTTGTCGACGAAGGCAATGGCCCTTTAAAGTCTATGCTGAGCCTCTGCATAGGCTGCATTGCATGTATGAGTAAGCCATCTGATGGGCGAAAGAATTGTGGTTTCAATTCTGCACAAATCCTACAGGAGGAGCATGTTTTCTTTACGTCCTCGGTTGAAAATGGTAGATTTTTGGAGCGCACAAAGTGCAACATGCGGGTCACACCAGGATGGCATAAGTCCATATGCAAATCCGCCAGAGTCGACGTTGACATTGAGGAGCAAAATGCCCGTGTGAAGGTATCTGGGGCCACGTTCTGTTTGCCGGGTCGGTAACAGATAGTATATCCAAAGGCAGCCAGCTCCATCCTCCAGAGTTGAATTTTATTATTTTTGATTTTCGTGCGCCTCCGGTTATCCAACATGAAGGCCACAGAGCGCTGGTCAGTTATAAGCGTAAAATGACGCCGAGCAAGAAAATGACCCCATTGGCGTACAGCCTCGATGATGGCCGTAGCCTCCTTCTCGACGGGGGGGTAATGGAGCTCGCTACCCTGCAAGGTTCTGGATAGGAATGCCACGGGTCGGCCACCTTGATTCAAGGTAGCGGAGATCGCCACCTCCGATGCATCGCATTCGACCACAAAAGGAAGATTTTCGTCAATGGAGCGAAGCGTGGCTTTCTCCAGCTGTCGTTTGAGGAGGTTGAAGGCAGAAATAGCCGTAGCTTCCAATGGAAAAGACTTCACATGGAGCAGGGGCTGTATTTTATCGGAGAAGTGTGGTATCCATTTTGCGTAATAAGCAAACATGCCAAGTGCCCGACGAAGAGAGCCGAGGTTCGTCGGGGGAGGGAGCTCCTGAAGTGGACGAAGTCGCTCTGGGTCCGGTTTAATAACACCGTTGCCCACCCAGTAGCCAAGAATGTTCACCGATGGCACCGACTTCACCGATTTGGATTCGTTTAACGTTAAGTGGCGACGGCGGAGTACGTCAAAAAATCTCTGAAGATTGGCGTCATGCTCCTTTTGATCATGGCCGGCAATAGTGATATTGTCTAAATACGGAAAGGTATCCGTCAAGTTCTCTTGCCGGACTAGGCCATCCATGGCCCGTTGGAAGACGGCCACCCCATTGGTGACCCCGAATGGAAGGCGGCGAAACTGGAAAAGCCGACCATTGGCCTCAAAGGCCGTATACTTCTTGTCGGAGTCTTGCAGTGGCACCTGATGGTACGCGCTTTTTAAATCGAAGGTCGAGAATACCTTGTATTTGGCAAGGTTGTTGACCATGTCATCTATGCGTGGCAGCGGGTAGGCATCCAGATCGGTATATAGATTAATAGTCTGCGAATAATCGATACACAGACGTTTTTTATGTTGTTTTAAGGGATTCCTCACGATGATGACCTGAGCCCGCCAGGGAGATGAACATGGCTCGATAATACCGTCGACTAAAAGGCGAGAGATTTCCGCCTCAATAAACGCTCGATCATCTTGGCTAAAGCGCCGCGATTTGGTGGCTATGGGTTTACAGCGGGGGGGAAGATTGGCAAACAGGGAGGGTTCACCGAGTAAGGCCGCCGAGAGTGCACAAAACGGCACCTTAGAAATGGTAAGCTCCGGCCTTGACCCTCCAAACTCAAAAGTGATCTTCTTGTGCTGCTTCTGGAAGTCCTGTCCCAGAAGCACATCGCTGCATAAGTTTGCGAGTACTCCGAGCCGGGTGGAGAGATACGTGCGGCCGTTGAGGATGAGGTTGACCAGACAGAAGCCAGAAGAATTGGTGGTCAGAGTCGTCAGAGCCATTACAATCTCCCTGTCCGAGGGATAAATGTGCAGTTTTAACCTGTTGACAGCCCGCTTACTAATGAAGCTGTCAGAGCTGCAGGAGTCGATTAGCGCGCTTAGAGTGTGCCCATTTACTGAAACCTTCGTGGCTGCATGGGACAAACTTTGGGGAAAAACAGCCGTGATGGGAGGAGGGGCAATTTTCCCTTCGGCAACTGTAGCCTTAACAGTAGTTCTTGGGGGAGGAGCAGCTCCATAGATAGCAGCTGTGAAGCTAACAGGAGCTCTCGACCGGTATACTTTAGAGGAGCGGCCTTTCTTGTTAGCAAAGGCCCGTGACTGGCATACCTTGGAAAAGTGTCCTTTCTTGCTGCAATGATTGCAGGTCACATTACGAGCCGGGCAAAATTTTCTGTGATGGCACGCCCCTCCACAAAAGAAACACTTTCTTCCTGATTGCCAGGATGCTGCTAGGGCGGGGTCGTCATCAGCGAAGGCCTCTAGGGTAGGGTCGTCGTCTGTTAGAGTAGAGTCAACATCAGTGGGGGCATCTGCCCGAGACCTACCGAAAGACTCATTAAAGGAGATAGCCGCCGCCCGTGCACGTGGTGGGAGATAAGTGTCTGCATTTTTCTTGGCCAAGTCCAAGGAACACGCCTGGTCATAAGCAGCCCGTAAATTGAGGGTTTTATTTTCCAGCAGGCGCTGACGTATAAAAGGGGACGCGATTCCATTGATAAAGGAATCGCGGATTAGTTCCTCTTGATACAGTTCAGCTGAAACTGCTTTAAGGTTACAATCCTTGCTGAGCCTGCGAAGTTTCTGGAGAAATTCATCGAGTGATTCCCCAGGCTGCTGCCGAGTTGAGGCCAGTAGGTGTCGAGCAAAGATTTCATTTGGGGACTTGACATATAGCTGCTGTAAGATTTCGATAGCAGTGTCATAGTCTATACAGTCCTCAATATAATCATACACATGAGGAGACACGTAGTTGATAAGCATTCGTAACTTATTAGGGACATCCGCCCCACATTCTTCAAGAAAGTTGCTAAAGGTACGAAACCAATGCTTCCATACCTTTGCTGCCGCAGGTGCATTCGGGTCCAGGTCGCGACGAGCGGGTCTAAGGAGTTTTTCCATGATGGATCAGTTTCTTGCCCAAGTTCCCTTCTGTGGTTTGAGTTGCAGCTGGTTGTTCCGAATCACCCAAAGCGTGGAGACGATATCAAGTTGATTAAATTGACGTAATAAAGACTCACTACGCACTTGAACATAAAGCAAGGCTTTAATCAACTTGTAACAAAACATGGAGGTCTAGTTAGCAGTCACTAGCTTCCTGTTTCCAGATTGTCTCTGCCCAAGGTGGGCCCCTAGGATGTAGATTATCAGGCCCTGGGGATTTATCGGCCTTCAATACCGTCAATTTCCCTAACACCATTTCCCTGCAAATACTGATTTCTTTCAGTTCCTCCCTTTCATCAGACCGTATGTTCTCCAACATCTCTGGGAGCTTATTTGTGTCCTCCTTTGTGAAGACAGAACCAAAATATGCATTTAATTGGTCTGCCATTTCTTTGTTCCCCATTATAACTTCCCCCGCTTCTGACTGCAAGGGACCTACACTTGATTTCACTAATCTTTTTCTCTTCACATATCTATAAATTTCACTAATCTTTTTCTCTTCACATATCTATAAAATTTCACTAATCTTTTTCTCTTCACATATCATATTGTTCTCCATGGCAGAAGCCGTTTCCTGAGTCAGGGCCTAGAAGCGGCTTTTTACTAGTCTTTGATAGACGGCCCTTGCAGTTTCAACATTGTGGGCCTCCCTCCCGCCTTGGTGCTGCTGCTGATCATCCTCCTCCTCTTCCTCCTCCTCTTCCTCCCCCTCCTCCTCCGGTGGTGCTCCAAGGCCTGGTGGCATTGGCTGGGTCCTGAGGATTGCCAGGTTATGAAGAATGTAGCACACAACTATGAAGAGGGAGACTCGCTCAGGCGAGTACTGCAGGGCTCCTCCTGAGTGGTCCAGGCAGCGGAACCGTTGCTTGAGCACGACGATCGTCTGCTCAATGATGTTCCTGGTGGTGAGATGGCTCTCATTGTACCGCAGCTCAGCAGGGGTGTTGGGGTTACAGAGCGGTGTCATCAGCCAGGTGCAGAGTGGATAACCTGAAGGGATATTTACTAATCCTAGCCCCTTTAGGGCTACTCCGGATCAGGCGTATTTCTCAGACGTTCACTTTCAACTAAAGTTTGAGGTAGCTGAATCCTAAAGACGCTTAATTGGGTCTAAAGGTCCGGGCTATCTCTCCCTAAAGGAAAGGAACAACCCGAGAATGTTACCGTCCTCCAGATAGAGCTTTTAATAAGTTTAGCTAGACTGTAACGTTCTGGATATTATGAGGGTCCGGAAAATTCCCTCAGAATTCAGCAACTCCTCACCAAAGAGTGTACAGAGATTGAGTTTGCGAGTTTTTGACACAGAAGTCTTACGTGAGACAATTCTAAAGATATATAGATTTATTAAAGAACCGACATGCAATTTACAGTTGGTGAATCAGTCAATCGCAACATTAACAATTCTAAAAAGAGAAAAAATGCTATCTTATTATTAACAGAGAATCTTACTTTTAAATCTTAACTTCACTACAGTATTACAGTTCTTAAAGTTTTCTACAGGATATCCACCAATATCAAATACCTTTGATCCCCGAGGTACAAAGAGTTGGGGACTACAGAGCTGCCTCTGAAGCCGAGAATCGCTTTGCCCGATTAAAGCGGGTCTGTTATCCCATTTGAGAGTTCAATATTTATACCCTTTTCCAGTGGCTTCTCCTTTCAGGTTTTTTGCTGATGCAAGCTAATTATCTCTAGTCATTTTTCTGCTGACCTCTGCAATTCTTACAGCCACCTCAGCCAGAATCATGTCTCATCTCTAAGTGTTCTAAGTTTATCATATAAAAAAGGTGTGACGGAAGGTGTTCCTTATTTTATGTCAGCTTTACGAGAGCAGATGTTCCTTATCTTATGTGCTTCTTTACGAAGTGTAAATTAGAACACCTTATCCAGGGTGAACCATTGTTTCGTTCCCAAAAGTTCAGCCTGTCGGAGCCCTTCACCTACTGTTTCAATAAGGTTATTTATTCAGGGTCAACAACGATCTTATCTCAATAGCCAGAATGCTTTCATAGCTATTTCATAGTTAGGTTTCTAAATTTCCAAACCCAGTTTGTCATGTTTTAATAAGGGCAGAATTCTTTCATAAGATAGTGTATTTTTCTGAATAGGTTATATGGCTTATTCCTTCACAAACCCTTGTCCCCGAGGAGACAACCACTTGGCTGATGCACTGCCTGGAAAAGCTCTGGCACACCAGTCTGGCGCAGGATGAAAGCATTGTGGCTGCTGCCAGGATAGAGGGCATTGACAGCGAGTATCAGCTGTCTGTAGTCACAGACGAACTGGACATTTAAGGAGTGGAACCGCTTGCGGTTTCGGAAAACCTCTGCATTCTCCTGCGGTGCCCGCAATGCCACATGCATGCAGTCAATGGCGCCCTGCACCATGGGGAAGCCCGCTATCCTCGCAAAGCCCAATGCGCGTTCATGCTGTTTGGCCCGGGTCATCGGGAAAGAGATGTACTGGCGTCTCCTTTTATAGAGGGCATTTGTGACCTGCCGCATACAGCAATGTACCGTGAACTGGGAGATATTGGCGATGTCCTCAGTAGCTGCTTGAAAGGAGATGGTGGCATAAAAATTCAGAGCCACTGTGACCTTCACTGCCACCGACAGAGACGTCCTGGTCCTCAGTTGAGGCTGTAGATCTGGTTGCAGCAGGTGGCAGAGCTCAGTGACCACCTCCTTGCTGAAGCGCAGCCTGCTCAAACACTGCTTCTCGGACAAATGAATGTAGGAGAATTGTCCCCGGAATACCCTGGGAGGGTAAGGTCTCCTGTGCACAGGCCTGTTGGCCGTACTCCCTCTGTCCATGATTGCCACTCTCTCTCTGCGTCTCTGATGCCTCCAATTCTGCAGACGCAGGACGATGCCCTGAATCAGTGCAGCCCCACTTAGTCTCTTGACAATCAAAGTAATGAAGGTCAAATCCAAAAAAACCTGCAAAGTGCTCCTCAGTAGCCAAAACTACTTCACACAGCGTTGATTCTCTGCAGAAGTCTCTCTCTCTCTCTCTCAGAATGAGTGGTGCAAAAATGTCTCCCACAAAAAAAGGCAGGAAGAGGGTGCCTTTAAATAACGCTCCTCCAGCCCCTCACCAAAAGGAAAACATTCCAGTCTTCCTATCGTTGCTTGCAGCAGGCAGAAAGGAGGGGGACGCCACTCAATATCCGGTCCGGGGTGCCACCGGGACATTGCATGCTCGACTGATGTCACAAACTGCGGGCACAGGAGATCGGGGCGGTCGAGTTGAGCAAACATCGCCGCGCCCAGTTGCTAGTTGCGTTGCTCCCCATTAGCGCCCTCTTAGGGTGCTAACGGGAGGCACTAAGCAACCAAATTTTTCCCCCTGTATGTTTAAATGAGATCACCTCTCATTCTTCTAAACTCTAGAGAATATAGGCCCAGTCTACTCAGTCTGTCCTCATAGGACAATCCCCCCTTCCCAGGAACCAGTCTGGTGAACCTTCATTGCACTCCCTCTATGGCAAGTATATCCTTCCTTAGGTAAGGAGGCCAAAACTGTACACAATTCTCCAGGTCTGGTCTTACCAGGGCCCTATATAATTGCAGTAAGACATCTTTACTCTTATACTCAAATCCTCTTGTAATAAAGGCTAACATACCATTTGCTTTCCTAATTGCTTGCTGTACCTGCATGTTAACTTTCAGTGATTCGTGTACAAGGACACCCATGTCCCTCTGAACATCAACATTTCCCAATCTCACACCATTTAAAAAATATGCTGCTTTTCTACTTTTCCTACCAAAGTGGATAACTTCACATTTCTCTGCATTATATTCCATTTGCCATGTTCTTGCCCATTCACTTAGCCTGTCTATATCCCCTTGAAGCCTCTTTGCATCCTCCTTACAACTTAAATTCCCACCTAGCTTTGTATCATCAGCAAACTTGGATATATTACATTTGGTCCCCTCATCCAAATCATTGATGTAGATTCTGAATAGCTGAGGCTCAAGCACTGATCCTTGTGGTACCCCACTAGTTACAGCCTGCCAACCTGAAAATGACCCGTTTATTCCTACTCTCTGTTTTCTGTCCGCTAACCAATCCTCAATCCATGCTAGTATATTACCCCTAATCCCATGAGGCCTAATTTTGTTTAATAACCTCTTGTGTGGCACCTTATCGAATGCCTTCTGAAATCCAAATACACCACATCCACTGGTTCCCCTTTATCTACTATGCTTGTTACAACCTCAAAAAACTCTAACAGATTTGTCAAACACAATTTCCCTTTCATAAATCCGTGTTGACTCTGCCCAATCCTATTATTATTTTCTAAGTGCCCTGTTACCACGTCCTTAATAATAAATTCTAGCATTTTCCTACTACTGATGTCAGGCTAACTGGTCTGTATTTCCCTGTTTTCTCTCTCTCTCCTTTCTTAAATAGTGGGGTTACATTTGCTACCTTCCAATCCGCAGGAACCATTCTAGAATCTATGGAATTTTGGAAAATGACAACCAATGCATCCACTATCTCTATAGCCACCTCTTTCAAAACCCTAGGATGTAGGCCATCAAGTCCAGGGGATTTATCAGCTTTCAGTCCCATTAATTTCTCCAGTACTATTTTTTTACTAATACTAATTTCTTTCAGTTCCTCATTCTCGCTAGACCCTTGGTTTTCCACTATTTCCGGGAAGACTTTTGCGTCTTCTTCCACGAAGAATGTCAGAGGGGATAGTGAAAATGCGGCAGGGGGTGAGATTGGAAGAAGGGATGGGGTCAGAGGAAAGTGAAGAGGAAAAAGGTTCTGAAGGGGCGTTGGTGTCCAAGAGTTGTTGAAGCTTGTGATCCTTGACATCTGAAAGGAAGAAAAAGTGTTTTTTGTTTAAGCGCAGATGAGGCGAAGGATGAAATGGAACTGCGGACCAGGACAGCTTTGAGATCGAGTGAGTCGGAGCTGCTGAAGAGAGAAGCCGAGAGCATGCATGTGGCGGCGCATGGTGTTGAGCGTGGATCTCAGGATGCAGCGAGAGCAGTGGTTCAAGGATGGCTGAATATCTTGGAGATATCTGTAATCATGGGTGGATCCGAAACACGAAAGGTGGAGTTTCAGTTGGAATCCATGTGGAATATCTCGGAGCTGGAGCCAGTTGCTGAGGAAAGAGATGTGGCTGTGAAAACGAGTCTTGGCAGATACCTGATCAAACACGAGAAGGGAAACAGAAAGCAATGAAGATGAACAAGGTAAAAGAGACAAACGGAAATCCTGTCGGAGAGAAGAGCAGAACTTCTTCAAGGTGGACATTCCTAGAAGAAGAGTGGCAGTGAATTAAACACTAATACAAATGCAAAATACTGCCCAATTAAATGCGCATCTAATTATGTCATCCATGACGCTTTTTCAGCCAGGATATTTAAAGGAGCCATGGCCACGTTGCATTTGAAGGTTCATCTAGGAGTGTGCAGGCAGCACACTGGAGGTTTTCATTGCTCCAAACAGTTGGAGAGATGGCTGCACGGAGGCAGAGGGCTGCACCCAGGTTCTCCGATGACTCCCTCCAAGTCCTTGTGGAGGGAGTCAGAGCACGCAGAGAGGTCAACTTCCCTTCCAATGGGTAGAAGAGACCTCCCCAGGAGACACAAAGAGCCTAGCTCCAAATTGCAGAGGAGGTTAACAGCAGGGATGTGTTCAGGAGGACCTGGGTGCAGTGCTGGAAACATTTCAATGATCTCATTAGATCTGGAAAGGTGAGTACAAAGTCACACTCAACTTCATCCTGCTGTGCCTCTCATCACATCCCCATCACTCTGCCTTCCCAACCCTGCTCCTGCACATCCTTACTCACACCAACATACTTTGCATGTCCACCCATCCCTCTCTCTCTATCTACTTTATCACATCTCCATCTTACTAGCCACCCGTCACACTCACCCTCATCCTAGTGCAATCATACCAACTAACAACACACAATCAGGACACTTGGTATTGCCACCCCAATCCATCATAGTCTCCCTGTAAAGATGTAACCCATCCATTCCTTATAGATATTTCATCACTCTCACTCAACCTTCTCTTCTTTCCCTCCTTGCAGGAGAATAGAGCGCACAATAAGAGGGAGAGGGGGAGAACTGGAGGTGGGCCTCCATCAATTGCGGTCCTCACAACAGCAGAGGAGGCTGCGTTGGAAGTATCGGGAGTGGCCGAGCAGCTGGAGGTGGGAGACGGAGTGAGGGGGGACATCTCAGCCACCTGGTGACAGAATTACATAGTATACAGCTACATAGAGTCATAGGGGGAAAAATTAGGTCGCGCCCCATTTGGGGCGCAAATATCGTCCGGGCGCAAAAATTAGCGCCTGGCGCTAATTATCGCCACTGACTGGAAACTTCACTTTTAACGCCCCGGGAGGTGAGTGCAGCACTAAATCAGGCGCTGCACAACTGTCTTAAGGCGCAAAGGCCGAGCAGTGAGGCGCTAACTCAGCGCGCGAGCGCAGCGCAGGTGCTGCCAGTTAGCGAGGGAACACAGACACACTGGCGTCGGCCAGTTCTTAAAGGGGGGCATCTTGCTCCCCAGCCACACCCTGCTCATTGCAGCCTTGAATCTCGGCCTGGAGAGACCTGTGAATCCATTTTGCTGCCAAGGATGGAGAGGGTGAGAGAACGAGCTCAGCGCTTCACCGAGCGGGCCTTGGATGCTCTGGTTGGCGCGGTGGAGCGCAGAAGATCTATACTCTTCCCTGAGAGTGGCAGGAGGCCTTTGCCACGCGAGTACAGAAGAGTGTGGAGGGAGGTGGCTCAGAGCGTCTCCTCCAGGAGCATGGTGCCCAGGACCCATGTTCAATGCCGCAAAAAGTTCAACGACCTCACTCGGGTCATCAGGGTGAGTGGCTTTTTCTCAATACCTCTCCATCCCTCCATCTCAACCTCACTCTATGGCCAGAGGGTCTTAAAACCCCAATGCACAACACTCATCCAACACCTATGGCCCTTTCATGAAACACACACACACATTCCACACTTTGCATACAGTAAGGGCTATTCACCGATGGGAGGCACATCAGGCAAGACCATGGCTGTATACAGTAAGGGCTATTCACCTATGGGAGGCACATCAGGCAAGACCAAGTCTGTATATTTACTCAGATACTGTCCTTTTTCTTGCAGGCCAAGCTGGCGCATAATAGGAGACAGCAGCAACGGACAGGTGGAGGGCGGCCTCAGCTGCAATCCCTCAGCGATCTTGAGGAACGCGTCCACAGGATTGTGGCAAGCCGGGTGATCGGTCCCGTTGCCACTGGAGATGCCGACCCCGTTCTGGACAGCAATGGTAAGGTCATCACCTTTTTGTCCTCTGTCCTTCCACTTGTCCCTCACAACACCAGCCTTTGACACTTTCAATCCAACTTACTAACTCGCTGCACTTATTCCTCCCTTACTGCCACCCTGTCCTCACGCTAAAGCCACTCTTGTACCTCCCTGCTTTCAGATGGTGATTCACCAGCTGAGGAGACGGGCCCTCAAGCTGCCAGTGGGAGTGAAGCTGCAGCCGAGGAGGAAGAGGAAGCCGGAGCATCAGTGCCACCCTCTCCTGAGGAAGCCCATGCCGACACTGGGAACACGCCTTCCCTGGAGGGGAGCAGGGGGGAAGGGTCTGATGAGGGTGAAGCTCCAGGACCCAGTGGGCTGCAGCAACGCCATGGGGGTAGGGAAGAACGGGGGCCTTCTCCCCAGAGGGAGAGTATGCCAGCGACTCCTACTGCAATGGACGCAGAGGAGGAGCGGCTGATCGCAGAAATGAACACCCAGGCGGTGGGCATGCACACTGAGCTCATGGGTGCAGTGGGAAGGGTGCCCGAATGCATTGAGTCACTGGCAAGGAGTGTGGAGCACTTCGCTGTAGCACAGGCGGATGCCACACTAAAGCTTAGTGCTGCAATTCAGTCACTGACTGCCGTGATCCCATCTCTGACTGCTCTCATGCAGACTCAGATTGAGGCCACGCGAGCACTGACTGCTGCCATCCTCGATGGTTCATTCACATTTCCCCGGGGCTCTCACCGCGCTGCAGCAGGCCAGCAATCTGTGCTCCAGCAGATTTCTCCGGATGCTGAAGTGCTGCCCCATGGGAGTGCCAGTGTGTCGGTCGAGCAGGGAGTTGCTGTCCTCTCTCACGATGACAGCATTCCTGCTGCCAACACTGTCACTTCTCCACTGCACTTGCCACCGCCTGTAGGACAGACTGCTGCCGCCCATGCAGAGTTGGTGCAGTCTGCAGCCGGGCCATCCAGGCCCAGAACTGGTCGAGGCCGTCCTTCAGGGGCATCTGCAGTGTCAGGGACTGACAATCAGCAGCCTTCCACCAGCCTTGCTGCAGCCACTGAGGTCCCATTACGGAGGAGCAGTAGGGTTAGAAAGGGGGAAGTGCGCAAGGGAAGGAGATCACCCTCGAAGGGCAAAAGGTAGGAGGTGTGACAAAATGCTGGTCATTTTTTTATTAAAGGCCGAGGTTCGTGGTCCAACTTTTGTTTAGTATTTTGGACATTATCTCCAGGTTGTGAGAACCAGTTATGTTAATGACTGTTTTTTTGTGTTTATTTCTATGAGTTTGTCATGAGGAAATGACACACACAGAGTTTGTAAAATAAATAAGTTTTTGTATTCAAAATATACATGTTTGGTGTTTGGAATCATTGGTGCCTTGGCCGGCTTAGGGGTTGCGTGCTGGGTTCATTGATGTTGTTAGCAATGGCAGAAGCCATTTCCACAGCAGGAGCCCTAGAAGCGGCTTGCTATCAGCCGTTGACGGACGGCCCTTGCAGTTTCACCATTGTGGGCCGCCCTCCCGCCTTGGTGCTGCTGATGATCATCCTCCTCGTCCTCTTCCTCCTCTTCCTCCTCCTCCTCTGGTGGTGCTCCAAGGCCTGGTGGCATTGGCTGGGTCCTGACGATTGCCATGTTATGCAACATGCAGCACACAACTACGAAGTTGGATACTCGCTCAGGCGAGTACTGCAGGGCTCCTCCAGAATGGTCAAGACAGCGGAACCGTTGCTTCAGCACGCCGATTGTGCGCTCAATGATGTTCCTGGTAGCTTGATGGCTCTCATTGTACCGCAGCTCAGCAGGGGTGTTGGGCGTACGGAGCGGTGTCATCAGCCAGGTGCTCAATGGATACCCCTTGTCCCCGAGAAGCCAACCAACTGGCTGATGCGGTGCCTCGAAAAGTTCTGCCACAGTAGTCTGGCGCAGGATGAAAGCATCGTGGCAGCTGCCAGGATAGTGGGCATTGACAGCGAGTATCAGCTGCCTGTGGTCACAGACCAACTGAACATTCAAGGAATGGAACCCCTTTCTGTTCCGGAAATCCTCGGCATTCTCATGTGGAGCACGCAAAGCCACATGCGTGCAGTCAATGGCGCCCTGCACCATGGGGAAGCCCGCTATCCTCGCAAAGCCCAGAGCGCGGTCACGCTGCTTGTCTAGGGTCATGGGGAAAGAGATGAACTCTCGTCTCCTTTTGAAGAGGGCATTTGTAACCTGCCGGATGCAGCAATGCACCGCGAACTGGGAGATATTGGCGAGGTCCCAGCAGCAGCTTGAAATGAGCCAGTAGCGTAGAAGTTGAGAGCCACTGTGACCTTCACTGCCACCGACAGAGACGTCCTGGACCTCAGTTGAGGCTGCAGATCTAGCTGCAGCAGGTGGCAGAGCTCAGTGACCACCTCCTTGCTGAATTGCAGCCTTCGCAAACACAGCTCCTCAGACATATGAATGTAGGAGAGTTGTTCACGATATACCCTGGGAGGGTAAGCTCTCCTGTACATACGCCTGTTGGCCCTCCTCCGTCTGGCCATCATTGCCACTCTCTCTCTGCGTCTCTGTGTCCTCCGATTCAGCTGGAGCAGGACGACGCCCCCAATCAGTGCAGCCCCCATAGTCTCTTTGCAAGCAAAGTTATGAAGGACAGCAACCAAAGTACCAGCGAAGTTAGGATCAGTAGGCAAAACTACCTCACAAAGCGTTGACTCAATGCAGAAGTTTCTCTTTCTCTCTCTCCGAATCTCTCTCTCTCTCTCAGAACGAGTGGTGCAAAAATGTCAACCACAGAAAAAGACAGGAAGAGACCCCCTTTAAATAGCGCCCCCCCCCAGCCCCACAGCGATTGATAGCGTTCCAGTCTTCCGGTCGTTGTATGCGCCAGGCGGTAAGGCAGGGGGCGCCACTCAATTTCCGCTCCGGGGCGCCACAAGGGCGTTGCACCATGGAATGACGTCACAATCTGCGCGCGCAGGTGGTCGCAGCGGTAAAGTTTAGCGCCGCCGCACAATGTCTAGTTAAGTTCCCGAGTGGCGCAAACATCGCTGCGCCCGGGCGCTAGCGGCTTTGCGCCCCATTAGCGCCCTCTTAAGGCGCTAACGGGAGGCGCAACCAACTGAATTTTTCCCCCATAGAGTCATAACGGCACTGAAGAAGGCCATTCAGCCCATCGATTCCGTGCCGGCTCTCTGTAGAGCATCCAGTCAGTCCCATTCCCCCGCTCTATCCCTGTAGCCCTGCAAGTTTATTTCCCTCAAGTGCCTATCGAGTCTACCCTTGAAAACATTGAGTGTCTCCGCTTCCACCACTTCCGTCGGCAGCAAATTCCAAGCCATCACCACTCACTGTGTAAAAAAGTTTTTCCTCACATCCCCCTTGTATCTCTTGCCCAAAACCTTAAATCTGTGTCCCCTAGTCCTTGTACCATCAACTAGTGGGAACAGCCTTTCCCCATCTAGCCTATCCAAACCCGTCATAATCTTGTACACCTCTATCAAATCACCCCTCAACCTCCTTTGCTCTAATGAAAACAAATCCAGCTTCTCCAACCTGTCCTTGTAGCTAAGATCCCCATCCCCGGAATCATTCTCGTAAATCTTCTCTGCACCCTCTCAAGGGCCTTCACATCCTTCCAAAAGTGTGGTGACCAGAACTGGAAGCAATACTCCAGTTGTGGCCTAACCAACGCTTTATAAAGGTTCAGCATAACTTCTCTACTTTTGTACTCAATACCTCTATTTATGAAGCCCAAGATCCCATATGCTTTGTTAACCACTCTCTCAATATGTCCTGCCACCTTCAGGGACCTATGCACATTAACTCCCAGGTCCCTCTGTCACTGCACACTCTTTAAAACTGTGCCATTAAGTGTATATTGCCTCTCCCTGTTCCTTCTGCCACTTGTCTGCCCATTCTGCCAGCCTTTCTATGTCCTGTTGCAATCGATTTATATGGCATACATCAGTCACTCATATGGGCATTGATGTCATAAGCCACCGAATGGTTATCATGTGCATAATGGTATCTGTGCCCGTTTTTCACATGACATAACTAACTTTTTTCATTACTCTCCCATAGGTCCACCAAGAGCACCACCCCACCCCCACCCCCACCACTGTCCAGGAGGAAGAGGAAGACGACTCCATGACATCACCAGATGTGAGCACACCCAGCATCAGCGCAGATATGCAGACCTCGGTGAGTCCAACACGAGATAGAGTAGTGTTGTCACCGGGTCCATCACAAGTCGCAAGTAAGCAAGAGCAGATGGTGGAGACAGGGACAGCAGTGGAGACTCCTCACCGGAAGGCGCAGGATGCTCCCAGCTCTGCTCAGCTACATGTAGACACTGAGCCTTGGGGGCCATCCAGAAAGAGGGCAATCCTGGAGGTACAGAAAGAAGTGTCGGGGATTCTGACAGGTTTTACGAGCACGATGTCTGCAAATGTGCAGAGAATGGAGGAGTCCATCTCCAACATGAGCAACACCGTGTCGCAGGTGATGGTGACTGTAGGCTCTTCCATGGAAAGGATGGCCACCTGCATGGAGCAGTTAATGTGCCACTCATAGGAGCACATGGTCTCTATGGAGCATAGATGGCAGGAGCTCATAGACCTCCTCTCTAGGAGGGATGCCAGCATAGACGTGGGTCCTCATGGCCCCACTGATGCAGCAAGGTGTTCTCCAGCTCCTTGCTAGCAGGAAAGTGCGGGTGGCCCATGAGAGGGATGACAGTGAGAGGGGAGAGGGAAGTGTGGGCTCTTCTCAAAGCGCTTACACTTCTCACCCATTGCCACCCCCTCAGTCAGAGCCCCAGATGGCTTCTCGGTTCGCGATGGCCGAATCTGCCCCTGCACAGTCGCAGGAGGAGCAGAGTTTGGCGGGGCCATCAGAGGCTCCAAAACCCAGAATGTGTCCACCAAGAGTGTCTAAGCAGTGGCAGCAGGGAAGTGAGCAGGCTGCCTCTGATGAAGCTACAGGGGTAGCATCTCATAGAAGCACACGGAAGAGAAAGATGACACACAAGTAGATTCACAAGGGTAGCCACTAGGGTGTTTTATTCAATGTTAATGGCAAGATTCCATTAATGTATTGTCAACCATTAAAATCTTTATTTTCAACACTTTCCGGACTTGGACACATTTGTGTGCACCTTTCAAAGTGGCTTAGTGAGTTGCAGTGACTGGTGAGACATAATGGAACCTCCAGCAATGGTGGTCAGTGTGAAAGGAATGGTTTGGTCATTGTAGGGATCCTTTATGGTGTTGCTGTGGGGTGGTGCTAAACTGGCACAGCATGTGACAGCCATCTGGGTGTACTGCATAAAGTTCAGTAAATCTGAACATGATGAGGCCATCCCTGGCCCCCTGGGCATGAAAGTGCTCGGGTGCTGATGCCCTCTGTCTGTGCAGCATCAGGTGGTTGTGGAGAAGGTTGGTGGTGTTGTCGTTGGTGCTGCTGGTGTGCCTGGTGCTGCTGGTGTTGGGGCTCATTGTGATCTGATTCTGAGGACCAAGGTGAGACAGCATAAATGGCACACACGCTGATGTAATAGATGGCAGGTCAAGTAGAGATGACAGAAGCATTCTGTCAGTAGTGAGAGAGGTTTTTCCAATGAGGTGACACTGGATGGAGACTTTGCTGGAAACACTTGCCGCCTCCAGAAAGTTAAATCTGTGTTGGCAATGTAGTCAGCAACAGCTTCTGCCTGAGGTAAGTGATCAGCTGTGAGTTTGAAGCATTTATAGTACATTTGATGCTGTCAAGTAATCAGCTGGAGCAATGCCCACTCAACTCCCGCCTCAGGTTGTCAGACGTGATCCCCGAGCTGCGTGAATCCTGTGGCCATGCATGGAAATTTGAAATGTAGGGGGAAAAAGGCTCTTAAGTGCCTGTCAACAAGCTGATAATGATTTGAATTAGGTCGCTCGCCTCTGCCGGTCGGGGCGCTGCCGCACCGGCAAATGCGCCCGAGGGAAAGGCACATGGGGACGGGATGGCAGTGGGTTCCTAACCTGCTCCAACTTTTTTCAAATTTCCCACCTGACCCGGCTCCGATCGCGCCCGCACGGACTCCAGAAAATTCCGGCCAACGTTTCAGGTCGATGTCCTTTCGGCAGAACTGAAAGACGTTAGAGATGTACATTTACAATAATGAGTGATATTTTATTTAAAAAAGTGTTAATTTTTTTAAATTCGTTTATGGGATGTGGGCGTCGCTGGCAAGGCCAGCATTTATTGCCCATCCCTAATTGTCCTTGAGAAGGTGGTGGTGAGCTGCCTTCTTGAACCGCTGCAGTCCGTGTGGTGAAGGTACTCCCACAGTGCTGTTAGCGAGGGAGTTCCAGGATTTTGACCCAGCGACGATGAAGGATTGGCGATATACTTCTAAGTCAGGATGGTGTGTGACTTGGAGGGGAACTTGGAGGTGGTGGCGTTCCCATGAGCCTGCTGCCCTTGTCCTTCTAGGTGGAAGAGGTCGCGGGTTTGGGAGGTGCTGCCGAAGAAGCCTTGGCGAGTTGCTGCTGTGCATCTTGTAGATGGTACACACTGCAGCCACGGTACGCCAGTGGTGGAGGGAGTGAATGTTTAAGGAGGTGACTGGGGTGCCAATCAAGCGGGCTGCTTTGTCCTGGATGGTGTCGAGCTTCTTGAGTGTTGTTGGAGCTGCACTCATCCAGGCAAGTGGAGAGTATTCCATTACACTTCTTTCTTGAGCCTTGTAGATGGTGGAAAGGCCTTGAGAAGTCAGGAGGTGAGACACTCGCCGCAGAATACCTCACTTCTGACCTGCTATTGTTGCCACAGTATTTATGTGGCTGGTCCAGTTCAGTTTCTGGTCAATGGTGACCCCCAGCATGTTGATGGTGGGGGATTCGGCGATGGTAATGCCGTTGAATGTCAAGGGGCGGTGGTTAGACTCTCGCTTGTTGGAGATAGTCATCTTAGTGGACTGCAGATGATTTTAGTTGTCCACGTGCACTCTTCTTTAGAATGACAATCAGTACACTTGTTTATCAGCAGTCACTTCTTGTTTTCATGTGTAAAAGCACACCATCCAGGGACCCGCTTAGATCACTTCGACCATGACTCTTCTGGCTTTTAATTGACTAAAAATATTTGGAACGCAGTTGATCATTAAATCAAAAAATTGTTTTATTTTAAAATTGGATCCCACTTCCAAAATGGGTTTTCGGGAGCGAGGAGAAAGAAGGAAACACGGCAAGTGGAGAGTTTTCAAGTGAGTTTTCTGAGAGAAATGCAGCAGCTATTAGGTAGGGAAAAAAAGGACACAGAGAAATGGGAAAGAAAAGAAACTGGAGTGAAGAAATTGACTGAGCAGAATGAAGACACCTAGTTTTATTTTAATCAAAATTGCTTTTTTAAGTATTTAGTTTTTGCACTTCAGATCTTATAATGTTAACATTTAGAAAGTAGCTTTATGAGTCATGTGAGTGATGCAGCATTACAGGAAAGTAGCTGATTGGCTGAAAAGCTCTAGGAAGACAGTTATTTCCATGTACTTGTGGGTACGGTGAGAGTTAATAATAAATCAGTCCGCTTGGTTTTATAAGCAATACAAAATCTACTGGAATTCTGTTGAGCAGGTAACCATATTGGTAGACATTACTATCCAGTGAATCTAATTGACTTGGATTTTTCATCAGGCATTGTTGTACAAACCCAATGAGCTTACTACTGTCCTTCAGGGAAAGGAACCTGATACTTCCATGCGACACCAGTCTCACACTACGGAGATGACAATTAATGCCCTCAAGGCACCTAGGGTTGGGTAATAAATACTCCCTTATCAGTATCTCCTACATCCAAGAAACAAAAGTATATATACTGCTAAGGTTGAATATACGAGGAACCGGTCTGTCTTCGGAGCTACTCCTGCCGTAGCTGCGTCGATCGTGCGAAGGAAGCCCCGTTTCCAGCGGAGTTACAGGCGAGTAGCAGGAGCCGCTTCGAGGAAATTCCGGAGCGAGGTTTTTAAACAAGATAAAAGTTAATTAAATGAATGGCAAATGAGCTAGATTCATTCATAATTAGCTTTGCAGTAAAGGGCAGAAGTGAGAAGAAGAAAAAAAGAAAGACTTGCATTTTATATAGGGCCTTTCATGATCACGGGACATCCCAAAGCACTTTACAGCCAGTTAACTACTTTTTGAAGTGGAGTCATTGTTGTAATGTAGGAAACGTGGCAGCCATTTTTGCATACAGCAAGGTCGCACAAACAGCAATGTTATAATGTCCAGATAATCTGTTTTAGTGTTGTTGGTTGAGGGATAAATATTGGCCCAGGGCACAAGGGAGAACTGCCCTGCACTTCTTTGAAATAGTGCTATGGGATCTTTTACATCCACTTGAGAGAGCAGATGGGGCCTTGGTTTAACGTCTCATCCGAAAGACAGCACCTCCGACAGTGCAGCGCTCACCTTAGTACTGCACTGAGAGTGTCAGCCTAGATTTTTGTGCTCAAGTTTCTGGAGTGGGACTTGAACCCACAACCTTCTGGCTCAGAGGTGAGAGTGCTATCCACTGAGGCACGGCTGATACTGAACAAGTGCTGATAAATGGATGAGTCTGTGAATGTATGTTTGTGAACGGGGGTGTGGATGACAATTAGTTCTCTGTACACTAGTCATAGTAAAAATTCTTGGAATATTGGCCAGTATTTGCTGCCAAAATATAGGCGAGTTTAATGGCACTAATGTGTAAATTGTCCAGCAACTTGAGACGAGGAAGAGATACCCTGTGAATTGCGAATCACCACAAGTTACTGGACGATTTGTGCCGCTCCGCCATTAGCCTCGCAATAACAGCAGCACAACCTCCCCATGAGTTTCATGAAATTGCTGCATTTGCACATTAATAACTGATTAAACTCACCACAGAAAGTTAGGGTTGGTACTTAACAGTGTAAGGACCCTTTTAATGACGAGATTTATGTTCCTGCAATGCTACCAACCTCTCTAGCCCAGAAAGAGAACAATTGAAACTGAGGAGTCTCATCCTTGCAGGTACTAAATTACTGTTAGAGATTTCTGAAATTTAAAATTTAATTTTTCTTTCTTACTTTTCCTTTCTCTTTTCTCTCTCTCTTAATCCAATCTTTCTTTCCCTCCTTTTTTTTCTCTTCCTGTACCTGATTGGTCACTAATTCACCCTATTTCCTTCTCTGTCATTCCTCTGTTTCTTTCTCAATCCTTAAATCTCATTTGTTAAGGAGGCAGACTGAAAGCATATGGGATCTTAGACTTCATAAATAGAGGCATAGCGTACAAAAGCAAGGAAGTAATGATGAACCTTTATAAAATACTGGCTTCGGCCTCAACTGGAGTATTGTGTCCAATTCTGGGCACCGCACTTTAGGAAGGATGTGAAGGCCTTAGAGAGGGTGCAGAAAAGATTTATGAGAATGATTCCAGGGATGAGGGACTTCAGTTACGTGGATCGACTGGGGAAGCTGGGGTTGTTCTCCTTAGAGTAGAGAAGGTTGAGAGGAGATTTGATAGAGGTATTCAAAATCATGAGGAGTCTAGACAGCGTAGATAGAGAGAAACTGTTCCCATTGGCGGAAGGGTCGAGAACCAGAGGACACAGATTCAAGGTGATTGGCAAAAGAACCAAAGGCAACATGAGGAAAAACATTTTTACGCAGCGAGTGGTTAGGATCTGGAATGTACTGCCTGAAAGGGTGGTGGAGGCAGACTCAATCGTGACTTTCAAAATGAAATTGGATAAGTACCTGAAAGAAAAAATTTGCAGGGCTACGGGGAAAGGGCGAGGGAGTGGGACTAGCTGAAGTGCTCTTGCGGAGACCCGGCATGGGCTTGACGGGCCAAATGGCCTCCTTCTGTGCTGTAACCATTCTATGATTCTATGATGGTCCCGTCGTTCACCAAGGTCCCAGAGGCCCCTGTTGCCTTGGTTACAGCTCGCACTTCCAGCAACTTGGTGAGCAATTTTTTTTTTTGAAATCCAGTCAAAAATGGCTTGTCACAGAGTCTAGGGCAGTGGGTATTCAAGGGCTGAGAGAACAGAAAGTCAGAGAAGCAAAGAAAATGAAGAAGTGATTTTTTTTAAGAAAGAACATCAAAGGAGGGGGGAAAAGGAACAAAAGTAACTAACAGGAGAAAACAGTCAAAATATTAAAACAGCAAGAAGAAAATGAATGAGGAGACAGGAACCATGTGAGAATTAATGAACTTTAATGCAAATCATTAGGTGTGGCTGGACACTGAACATTTCCCACTGAGAAAGTGGGCAGACACCCAGCAAAAATTGTTAAAGACTTATCAATTACCCTCTTTTAAAAAAGGGTTGCATTAGAAATGGGACTGAGTGCTCGAGGTATAATTATACGCTCAGGTCATGAAATGTCATCTGTAGAATGTAATCAGCCGGGGTTGAATAATGCAGATTGTAAAATCCGGATGATACCGGGGGTTTTTTCACTCAATTGCTTACCCTAATCAGGGGCGTATATCGTCATGACTAAAGCTTAGTATTCTTATTGGTATTCTGTCTAAGGAGATAAGAATAAAATAAAGAAAATAAGACGACAATACAAATTTATAAAGTCTATTGAAAGGAACGCGCTTGATTTATCATAGAATCGTAGAAGTTTACGGCACAGAAGGAGGCCATTCAGCCGGCCGAAAAAGAGCTATCCAGCCTAACCCCACTTTCCAGCTCTTGGCTCATAGCCCTGTAGGTTACGGCACTTCAAGTGCATATCCAAGTACTTTTTAATTATGATGAGGGTTTCTGCCTCTACCACCCTTTCAGGCAGTGAATTCCAGATCCCCCACCACCCTCTGGGTGAAAAAAATTCTCCTCAACTCCCCTCCAATCCTTCTGCCAATTACTTTAAATCTATGCCCCCTGGCTATTGACCTCTCTGCTAAGGGAAATAGGCCCTTCCTATCCACTCTAGGCCCCTCATAATTTTATACACCTCAATTAAGTCTCCCCTCAGCCTCCTCTATTCCAAAGAAAACAACCCCAGCCTATCCAATCTTTCCTCATAGCTAAAATTCCCCAGTTCTGATAACATCCTCGTAAATCTCCTCTGTACCCTCTCTAGTGCAATCACATCTTTCCTGTAATGTGGTGACCAGAACTGCACGCAGTATTCTAGCTGTGGCCTAACTAGTGTTTTATACAGTTCAAGCAATACCTCACTGCTCTTATTTTCTATGCTTCGGCTGAAGGGATAATTACTAGTCCTAGCCCCTTTAGGGCTACCCCGGATCAGGCGTATTCCTCAGACGTTCACGTTCAACTAAAGTTTGAGGTAGCCGAATCCTAAAGATGCTTAATTGGGTCTAAAGGTCCAGACTATCTCTCCCTAAAGGAAAGGAACAAGCTGAAGATGTTACCGTCCTCCAGATAGCACTTTTAATAAGTTTAGCTAGACTGTAACGTTCCGGATATTATGAGGGTCTGGATAACTCCCCCAGAATTCTGCAACTCCTCACCAAAGAGCGTACAGAGATTGAGTTTGCGAGTTTGATACAGAAGTATTATATGAGACAATTCTAAAAATATATAGATTTATTAAAGAACCGACATGTAATTACAGTAGGTGTTTCAATCGCAACATTAACAGTTCCAAAAAGAGAAAGCTTACAATTCTTATTATCAGATCTTAACTTCGCTACATTTTTACAGTTCTTAGTCTTATTCAGAATATCCACCAAAATCAAATACAGTACCTTGATCCCGAGATACAAAGAGTTGTAGACTTACAGAGCCTGCCTCTGAAGCCTGAGAATCACTTTGCCCCTTTACAGCGAATCTGTCATCCCATTTGAAAGTTCAATATTTATATCCTTTTTCAGTGGTATTTCCTTTGAAGTTTTCTGCTGATGTAAGCTAATTATCTCTAGTCATTTTTCTGCTGACCCCTGCTATTCTTACAGTCACCTCAGCTGGTAGCAATGCAGACTCGTGTCTCTCCTTTAGGTGTTCTAAGCTTATCCTAAAAAACAGTGTAACAGCAGGTGCATCTATTTGATGTCATTCTTACCAAGGTCTTCTGTTTGTGTCTTTTTATGACGTGTAAATTAAAACACCTCAACCAGGGTGATCTATGCAATTCTTAGTTACCTCAGCTGGTTGCAACACAGAATCGTGTCCCCTGTGTTTCATTTGATGTTATTTTTATGAAGGCATATGTTTCTTAATTTTATGTGTTTCTTTCTGAAGTGTAAATTAGAACACCTTAACAGGGTGTACCATTGTGTTCTTTCCAAAGCTTCAGACTTCAGGAGCCTCCAACCTCCTGTTTCAATTAGGTTATTGATTCAGTGTCAACAACTTATCTTATCTCAATAGCCTGTATGCTGTTTACAGCTTTAGATTGTTGAGGCTTCCAGATTTCCAAACCCAGTTTGTCATGTTTTAATAAGGCCAGAATTATTTCATAGAATGGTGTATTTTTTCTGAATATGGCTTATTCCTTCACACGGCTAATAAAGGAAAGTATCCGTTATGACTCTTAACCACCTTATCTATCTGCCCTGCTACCTTCAGGGATCTATGGACGTGCACTCCAAGGTCCCTCTGTTCCTCTACACTTCTCAGTATCCTACCATTTAATGTGTATTCCCTTGCCTTGTTAGCCCTCCCCAAATACAGTACCTCACACTTCCCTGATTCCATATTCCCTCATGGTGTTCTTGCATGTGTATGTAGGATATTTTAACCAATTAACACATTTGTGAAAATTAGGATTACACTATGATGTGATTTGGTTTAATTGGTTTCAGAGCCTCACTTACTGATGGACCACCATCACATACTGGACTCCTAGCTAACAGGAGATAAAGGCCTATATAGAATCATACAGCACAGAAGGAGGCCACTCGGCCCATCGTGCCTGTGCTGGCTCTTTGAAAGAGCTGTCCAATTAGTCCCACGCCCCTGCTCTTTCCCCATAGCCCTGCAAATTTTTCCTTTTCAAGTATTTATCCAATTCCCTTTTGAAAGTTACTATTGAATCTGCGTCCACCACCCTTTCAGGCAATTACATTCCAGATGATAACAACTCGCTGTATAAAAAAAATTCTCCTCATTTCCCCTCTGGACTGTTTGCCAATTATCTTAAATCTGTGTCCTATGGTTACCGACCCTTCTGCCAGTGGAAACAGTTTCCCCCTATCTACTTCATCATTTTGAACAACTCTATTAAATCTTCCCTTAACCCTCTCTATTGTAAGGAGAACAATCTCTTGTCTCTCCATTAAACTGAAATCCCTCATCCCTGATAGATGGTGATCAAAGTAGAAGCACCATGGTGAGGGCCAGACCGATGACATACTTCCATTGCAATTCCCTTGTTGGATGATGGTTGAACTTGACAGATGCCCTTTGTTGCATGGACTGCTGATCATTCAGACTGTATCATTGATGAAGAGCATTTTAAATGATAAGGAAATTAAAATAAAAAGTCATGAACATTGAAAATCCAAAATAAAAAGTGCAAGTGCTGGAAACTCACAAAACAGGACGCACAACAACCCAATCAGCGTCTGGAAGAGAAAGACAGGTTAGCCTTTCAGGTGAAGACGTTGGAACTTAACGTTTAAGTTACACTTTTAACTAACAATTTCCAAATTTTACCAAAGATGTTTGGAATTTGTTTTTCTTTTGGAGAGAAATTCCGTCCAGTGAGACATTTCCCACCAATTTCCTGCTGTTTCTTTTCTGTTGCTGTGTGGAATAAGTGCCTCCCAAGAAGTGTGTAGTCACGGTCGGATCAGCCATGATCTCATTGAATAGAGGGACAGGCTCGAGGGGCTCAACAGGCCTGCTCCTGCTTCTATGTTCCTACGTCTTCCAGGCAGCGTTAAAGAAGAAGGACAAGTACAGGATGAGGAGGTTGATAAAATAGAGCAGCAAATATCGTGAGAGCCAGGCTGCTGCTCCCAGTGCAATCTTGCAATGTTGGGTGCAATAATTAGCCTCAATAACACGATGCAAATGGAATGGAGCAGCATACACTGTGGGAACTGTTTGCGATTGACGGACTGCAGCTAAATGGATAAAGTGATACACACACTGAGTCAACGCTTACTGATTTCAACAGGGAAATGGCGTTTAGTCCCATATCAGGGTTTGAAATCAAGATCTAGACCAGCTCTCCTGATTAAAACTGCACTGTTGTAGCACGCATGAGAACGGGGTTGAGTTTCCACTTTGGGCGCAATCGGGAAAATTACGCCCATGATGCGTATGAAACTACGCTGGTTCGGTTACACTTCAAGTTTCCACTAAAACCCATTTGCGTAATCACAAATGTAAAATCATCCATGAACCAACGCAATCGGGCAGCGTAATAGGACGTAATCGTTTTCTTTCTTTCCATTAAGAAGTGTTCCTTGATGCATTTAAGAGCGGTAACCCGGCGCGGTTTTATTAATAGAGCTGAAAAAGGGTTTATCACCAAAAATATGCATTTTCAATAAGGGTGTCCAGTGCTCCCCACCTGTGCGCAGCCTGATTTAAAATCACTGAAAATGACTTTAAAAAAAAACGATACCAAACCATTCACTAGTTTCATTGGTGTACGCTCGTCAGTTTTTATTTAACTAAATATTTTTTGATATGAAAATACTTTTAAAACGTGCTTTCTAGTGCCTCTGCGCCTAAGGAAACGACGCAATCTGAAGAGCCTTCTCGAACTAGCGCAATCTCGCAATTGAGACCAGGGGGGGTGGGGGGGAGGGGGTGGTGATGTGGCCGGTTTTGCGGACAGGGCCTGACTCGGGCGAATTGAATCTTCGCGGAAAATCACGAGCGCAAGTGGTGTTGGGCGTAACGCACTTACGTTTAAAATTCCCCGATCTATTGCGCTGGTCAGGCCGATTCCACCCAGGTTGCGCTGATGCAACTAGCAGAAACGAGCGGGAACTCGAGCCGAAAGTTATTGTAGAAATGGAGGGCGGGGAGGGGGGGTGAGATGAAAGCAAATATAAGGAAAATAAAAAAATGATAGCAAGGCATTGGGAAATCAAGAGAAAAGGCACAGATACAGCAGAAGGTAAGTGGTGAAACAATGTCTGGCAGGGAGTTCAGTATAGCAGAACATTAATAGGATAAAGGAGGCAACAGCTTAAAGAACCAGCTACAGGAACTTTAAAAACTCCGAGTAATGGGGGTGCCCTTAGCAGAAATTGAAAAAAAATCGATGTTCGGCATTATACAGTATCTAACAGAGATCACAAGAGATGACTTATAGGTGCATTTGTTAAGAAATAAGTCAATTGGAATTTTTTATCAGACCAGCAAGGCAAAAGTGTCTCATCTTGGCCCCTCGCTCAGAAGGCTGAGGTTTTTAATCACGTATCAAGGTATGAAATCAAGTTCTAGACCAACTCTCCTGATGATTACTACACTGTTGTAGCATGCTGTTGTTTGCACAAGATGTTAAATTTAGGGCTCGTTTTCTTATTTTGATGGTTGAGGTAAACATAAAAGAACCCCCCCCCCCCCCCGCTCCCCCACCCCTGCCAGCATAATTCAAAAGTGAGAAGTCGCACAACACCAGGTTATAGTCCAACAGCTTTATTTGAAGTGTTGTGCGACTTCTCACTTTTGTCCACCCCAGTCCAACACCGGCATCTCCGCATCATGGCAGCATAATTCAAAGAAAAGCAAGGTATCCTAGGCAACATTCCTGCCTCAAACTAATTCCACCATAAACAGATGATCTGGTCATTAATCTCAACTTAACATCACCTCAACAAACTTTGACTCCAGAGGTCATAACCACGTCAGGGAAACCCAATGCATAAAGAGACTGACAGAGGCACTGTCAGCACCTCTTAAAGGGACACACACATCTTTCAGGTAAGTTTCCATTTAAGCTTTTGGACTTTTTTAAAATTTTTGAAGTAGTGGCTTGCTGCAATAGATGGTAAAAGTTTTTTTAAGTGTGTAGGGAGTGCTGTTGGATGTTTTCAGGGCCTCGGATGATAAAGGAAGGCCTCTGAGAAGACTGAAAATGCTGCAAATACTCAGCAGGTCAGGAGGTATCCGTGGAGAGAGAAACAGAGTTCACATCTCAGGTCGAGATGCTGCCTGACCAGCTGAGTATTTCCAGCATTTTAAGCTGGCATTTCAGATTTACAGCATCTGCTCACAGAGGGAAGAGGAAGACACAGAAGAGGAGGAAGCAGACGGAAGGATGCAACCCAGACAGCCCCTTTCTGGCCGGGATATCCGGGATGGAATCATCTGCCTACGGTACCAGTGACCACAATCCCAATTCCCCTTTCCACATTTGTCCCACAGCTTACCTTCACTCTGTTACTGACCATCCCAGCATCCTCTTGGACACGATGCTGAAATAAAAGCCACCACAAAGCAAATCTTCCAATGCAACTTTATACATCTATCCATCCAATATGACATCAAGAAATCAACTCATCACCCGTAAGCATTCCCTTAGTGACTGTCTTGTGTGTGCCTTTACCTATCCTACTGATGTCACACAGTGCTACCCCAGTGGCTGCAGCATGACTGGTGGAAGGCTGCTGACTTACAGTGGGGGACACTGCAAATGGCCTTGCTGGTTGACTTGGAGGAGCTGGTGGCTGGGAGTGTCAAATCAATCTTCTTCTTCTTGTTCTTCTTCACTCTCCTCTCCCTCTTCTTGGTCACCCACTGGCTAGGCAGGCTGTATTTCCTGGGTGTGTGAAATGAGGAAGGCACAAGGGTGGAGTTGTGGTGAGGGGAGGGCAGGAAAGCAGGAGTGCATATGAGAAGGAGGATAACATATGAGGATAACAGCATCTTGTATCCTTTCAGCCTCGCCGCTGGCCAAGGGCTGAGCCAAGCCCCTGCCAAGAATGGCCTGCACCGTCTCCTCCAGGAGGGTGAGGTGAAGCTACGAATGGGAGATGTGCCTCGTGATTGGTGCAGATTGTTGGTAGATGAGTGATTGAGGGCAGGAGTCATGCATTGAGCAGTGTGTGAGGCTGGTGGTGCAGTTGGTAGGAGACGGCTTTTGAAGATGCATTCACTGACCTTGACCAGTGGTCTGAGGTCATGAAGCTTCTTTGGGCACTGGAGCCAGGTGGTGGGGGCAACACTGCTGGCAGTGATGGCCTCGGTGATGTGGTCCCACTTCATTCTTTCTGGAGGGCCTCCTGGCCCCTGTGGGTAGAGAACCTCTCTTGCAGTGTTGAGCCCCTGCACAAAACTGGAGTGCTGCGTGCGAGACCCTGGGTGCCCCTCCCCTGGCTTGTTGAGCCATTTGTGTTAGTGCTGAAGCACTTTTACCATTTTTTTAGGTGTGGAAGACAATTCAGCTTTAAGAGCTGAAGACTGCTATTTGGGAATTATTTTTAATGTATATGGTTTTTTTGAAAGCCAATAAGGGCTGAAAAATGCATTTTTTCACTTCATTTTAATTTTTATTAGTTTTGAATGCATTGTCCCTTTAATTCATAGCCCCTTTAATTGCCCACAATGCCTTGCGAACTCCACAGCCTCGCTCCCACAGGCTGTAAGAAGCAGCAACGCCGACTGTGGACGGGAACTTCGCCTCGGAGGCCTCCATTAACGACACCAGGAGGGCGTTGCACGGTAAGTTAGTGCTGTGCTCCACATTGCCAACTCCCAGAGGCAATTTTTCTCCGGTAGTGTTGCAGCCATTTTCGCCGGCCGTTAACTCGAGTTGCCAGTGACACCGGCAATTCTGTTGGCGCGCACAAATTTTTCCCCCTAAATGCTTTGAAATTGTTCGAGTGGTAATGTGCTAAAACAAATGCAAGTATTATTTATTTAAATTCCAATAGGAAGGTATTGATATGGATCTATGCTTGAGTGCAGTATTGAGGAGGTGCCATAATGTCTGGGCTGTCAAATTAGTGGTTAAACCAGGGACCCCGTTGGAGGGTCAGGTTATTTTTTATTTATTCATTCACGGGATGTGGGCATCGCTGACCAGGCCAGCATTTATTGCCCATCCCTAATTGCCCTTGAGAAGGTGGTGGTGAGCCACCTTCTTGAATCGCTGCAGTCCGTGCAGTGAAGGTGCTCCCACAGTGCTGTTAGGGAGGGAATTCCAGGATTTTGACCCAGCGACGATGAAGGAACGGCCGATATGCTTCCAAGATGACGTGTGACTTGGAGGGGAACTTGGAGGTGTTGGCGTTCCCATGCGCCTGCTGCCCTTGTCCTTCTGTCGAAGAAGCCTTGGTGAGTTAGCTGCAGTGCATCTTGTAGATGGTACACACTGCAGCCACGGTATGCCAGTGATGGAGAGAGTGAATGTTTAAGGTGGTGGATGGGGTGCCAATCAAGTGGACCTTATCAAGGTGACTACTCATAGCACAAATCGAGAAAGAACAGGGAATTCCCTCAGTGCTTATAATGGCTGCTATATTTGCTCATGTAATAACACGCACTGGATTTCAAAAGCATTTATTGTTTGTGATGTGCTTTGGAGAGACCTGATAAGGTGCTACATAAATGCAAGATTTTCCGTTCCTCTCAGACAGCAATACAAATAAAGTCCAATTGAAAATTTGTCTTCTGTTATGTTTCAGAGGTCGTCAGATCTATTCCAATTATCCCAGTTTGATAATATCCCACTGGTTCACAATAAACTCTTACCCTGTGTGCTCTATAGCAGTGTGCCTGCACTGTGGACGATTCTGATCTTTGGTCTCATACTTTGGCTATATAAGCTACAACTTCTCTATCCTCGTTGCTAAACGCAGCCTTTAAGTAGAAAATGGAAAAAAAAAGAAACAAAAAAGATTTCCTTTAATATCTTTATTTGTGATTTACAGATATAGGAACAGTAGGATCATTAATAAAGTGCAAGTGAGGCGTGTGTACGATGAGTGAGATACATGCTCACCCGAGGGGGGAGCTTGGATTAACACAGTGAATTATCACAACGACATTTGTTTGGGAAATGTACGGAGCAGTTAGAATATCGATTTGGCACCGAAGTTGAATCCTTAACATAACTGCAGTTAATATCAGCTAGATTCAATATAACTGTAGCAACAACTTTTTAAACATTGATCTTTGTGAATGAAACACACCCAGATGGCTTAAACCACATTATCCTGCAATTAACTTTTCATATTAACTTCCAATATTCAACTTAAATGCAAATTAATATGAGACAACAGCCAGTCTATTCCAACTAAAGAAAAGCTGAACCCAGTCTAATCAGGTGGGAATAGTCAGCATTACTTGCATCATCCAGACTCCTCGATCGGTGTGAATGGCTCGCCAATCTGGAGCTGTGTGGTTGTGCCATCTAGTGGTAGATTGTTCGAACTACTTCTGTCTGTTTTGATAATTTGTTTTCCACCACAGAATCATCAACAACAACTTTTATTTATATAGCGCCTTTAACGTAGCAAAACGTCCCAAGGCGCTTCACAGGAGCGTTATCAGACAAAATTTGACACCGAGCCACATAAGCAGATATTAGGGCAGCTGGCCAAAAGCTTGGTCAAAGAGGTAGGTTTTAAGGAGCGTCTTAAAGGAGGAGAGAGAGGTGAAGAGGTTTAGGATGGTAATTCCAGAGCTTAGGGCCTAGGCAGCTGAAGGCATGGCTGGCAATCGTGGAGTAATTAAAATCAAGGATGCACAAGATGCCAGAATTGGAGGAGCGCGCAGAGATCTCGGAGGGTTGTAGGTCCGGTAGAAGTTACAGAGGTATTCGAATCTAAAGGCAATAAATGCATGGTGAGGGTTTCAGCAGCAGATGAGCTGAGGCAGGTGCAGAGACGGGCGATATTATGGACGTGGAAGTAGGCGGTCTTGGTGATGGAGCGGATATGGGGTTGGAAGCTCATCTCAGGGTCAAATATGACACCAAGGCTGCAAACGGTCTGCTTCAGCTTCAGACAGTTGCTAGGGAGAGGGATGGAGTCGGTGGCTAGGGAACTGAGTTTGCGGCGGTGACTGAAGACAATGGCTTTGGTCTTCCCAATATCTAGTTGGAGGAAATTTCTGCTCATCCAGTACTGGATGCCGGACAAGCAGCGCGACAAATCAGAGGCAGTGGAGGAGTCGCAAGAGGTGGTGGTGAGGAAGAGCTGGGTGTCATCTGTGCACATGTGGAACTTGAGGTTGTGTATTTGGATGATGTCACTGAGGGGCAGCGGGAAGATGAGAAATAGGAGGGGGACAAGGATAGATGCTTGGGGGACTCCAGAGGTAATGTTATGGGAAGAGAAGTCATTGCAGGTGATTCTCTGTCTACGACTGGATAGATAGAAATGGAACCAGGCGAGGGCAGTCCCACCCAGCTGGACGACGGAAGAGAGGCATTGGAGGAGGATGGTGTTGTGAACCATGTCAAAGGCTGTAGACAGGTGTAGAAGGATGAGTAGGGATAGTTTACCATGGTCACAGTCACATAGAATGTCATTTATGATTTTGATATCTCGATGAGAAACTTGGCGTGGTATTTGGCTAGGCAGCAGAGACCGAGGATTTTAAAGGAGAGACAAGAGGGGTGGAACAAGGTGAGATGCTCAAAGGAGGTGAAGGTGCCAGAGGAGTAGTGGGCAGACCAAGTTGTGCTTCGGTGATAAGGGCCACACCGCCACTGCAGTGGTTTAGGCGGGGCAAGTGGCGGAAGGTATCGTGGGGAGGCTTCATTAAGAGGGAAGATGTCATCACCTGACAGCCAAGTTTCCGTCAAGGCCATGATGTCGTTGTAATCATCCACAATAAGCTCACGGATGGCAAGGGCCTTGTTCACAAGTGAACGGACATTCTGGTGGGAGATACAGAGAGGGGCCGTGATCGATGATCCACTGGCAGAGTCCACAGCGTCAGCACTGCCAGGGGGGAATAAGACGGGAAGGAAATTGGCGAGATTAGCCCCCAGCGGGCTCGCTGCACGGGAAGTTTGGTGAGAGAGTAGGATGGGGTTGCTGCTCATAGGAGGCAGCGACGAGTGCCTTGAAGGGCCCTTTGGGAGATGCTAAGAGAGGCACAGAGGGAAGCTATAAAAAAAAAGAAAGACTTGCATTTCTATAGCGCCTTTCATGACCTCGGGAAGTCCCAAAGCGCTTTACAGCCAATGAAGTACTTTTGAAGTGTGGTCACTGTTGTAATGTAGGAAACTGTAGGCTTTTCTAACAGGGAGTCAAACCTGGGATGATGGCAGGAGAGTAGGAAGGGCGAGGAGTGGTGAAGGATTAGGGTAGGGGTTTGGGTGGGGGAAGAGTACCCGAGAGGGCAGGCATGATGACAGTAGAGAGGGGCCTAGGAGGTGTAAAGAGAAAAGAAAAAGAACATCATAGAATGATACAGAGGGTGGCCATTCGGCCCATCGTGCCTGTGCTGGCTCTTTGGTAGAGCTATCCAATTAATCCCACTCCCCTGTTCTTTCCCCATTGCCCTGTACATTTTTCACCTTCGAGTGTTTATCCAATCTCCTTTTGAAGGTTGCTATTGAATCTGCTTCCACCACCCTGTCAGGCAGTGCATTCTAGATCACAATAACTCATTGCGTAAAAAATGTTCCTCATGCCATCTCTGGTTCTTTTGCCAATTACCTAGTGTTATAACTGCTGTGGTCTGTTTTGATATCAACTTACTTTCAATTTTTTTTAAATGCTAGAGAGAGCAAAACAAAGATTGGGGCTCTTACATGGGGAAACGGCAGACCTGAAACAAAGATGCACACACTTCTAAAAAAAATTGAAAGTCTCTTAAAAAATGTTATTTTTTTTTTAATGGATAAATTTGACACTGCACAAAATTAAAATTAGTTTTTCAGGATTATAAGCTTTCTTTGTCAGACAATATAAGAACATAAGAACATGTAAGATCTTCTACCTCATCTCCACTTTCCTGAACTATCCCCATCTCCCTTGATTCCCTTAATATTCAAAAATCTATCGATCTCTGTCTTGAATATACTCAACGACTGAGCCTCCACAGCCCTCTGAGGTAGAGAATTCAAAGATTCACCACCCTCTGAGTGAAGAAATTTCTCCTCATCTCAGTCCTAAATGGCCGACCCCTTATTCTGACACTGTGGGCTGGATTTTGAATGACCCATGGAGTCGAGTTTGGAGGCGTGTGGGGGGTTAAATTTGCGGGGTCGGGGGTCCCGACCCCATCCCGACTCCATCCCGCCTCCATGCAATTTTGACAAAATCAGTCGCGGGGTTCCCGACTCCGTCCCGCCTCCAAGAGGCGGGAGAGGCCATTAAAGCCCTTAACAAGCCCTAAATTGGCGCTGTAATGCCATTTTGAAACGTTTTAACTAGTTTAACCCTTCTCAGACGTGAAGTACGCCTGATGTGAAACACTCCAGTGAAACCTGGTGGGAGCACAAGTGGATAGCTGACTATCAGCTGCAGGTCCACTATTACAACGGAGATGTGATGAAGGCAGTAGTAGTATTAGGTCTGAAAGTCGCCTCTGATGCTGCTGCATTGAGACTGCATGGCCTTTTCTCTCTCTCTCTCTCTCTCTCTCTCTCTCTCTCTCTCTCCTTTCACATTTTGCATCCAGGTCCACTCACATCTAAATCCAGGCAAGTCCTCTCTCACCAACTGCCAGACAGTCTCTCAGACCAGGCAGTCAGCAATGATGACATCATCAGAGGCGACTTTCAGACTGAAACCACTAATTAGTTCATGGGTTCCCACATGCTGGAACTCAATTGCCCAATTAAGTGAAAATTGCATCATTCATCCACATTAATCTGGAGTCGGGGGGGGGGAACACGAAATGCGGATGACACGACCTCAACCCGACCCCAAGACAAAATCCAGCCCTGTGACTCCTGGTTCTAGAATCCCCAGCCAGGGGAAATATCCTCCCTGCATCTACCCTGTCAAGCCCTGTAAAAATTTTGTTTGTTTCAATGAGATCACCTCTCATTCTTCTAAACTCTAGAGAATATAGGCCTAGTCTACACAATCTCTCCTCATAGGTCAATCCCCCCATCCCAGGAACCAGTCTGGTGAACCTTCGTTGCACTCCCTCTATGGCAAGTATATCCTTCCTTAGGTAAGGAGATCAAAACTGTACACAATACTCCAGGTGTGGTCTCACCAGGGCCCTATATAATTGTAGTAAGATGTCTCTACTCTTATACTCAAATCCTCTTGTAATAAAGGCCAGCATACCATTTGCTTTCCTAAATGCTTGCTGTACCTGCATGTTAACTTTCAGTGATTCGTGTACAAGGACACCCAGGTCCCTCTGAACATTAACATTTCACAATCTCTCACCATTTAAAAATTACTCTGCTTTTCTATTTTTCCTACCAAAGTGGATAACTTCACATTTCTCCACATTATATTCCATTTGCCAAGTTCTTGCCCACTCACTTCACCTGTCTATTTCCTCTTGAAGCCTTGCATCCTCCTCACAACTTACATTCCCACTCAGCTTTGTATCATCAGCAAACTTGGATATAATACATTCGGTCCCCTCATCCAAATCATTGATGTAGATTGTGAATAGCTGAGGCCCAAGCACTGATCCTTGTGGTACCCCACTAGTTACAGCCTGCCAACCTGAAAATGACCCGTTTATTCCTACTCTCTGTTTTCTGTCTGTTAACCAATCCTCAATCCATGTTAGTATATTACCCCCAATCCCATGAGGCCTAATTTTGTTTAATAACCTCTTGTGTGGCACCTTAATGAATGCCTTCTGAAAATCCAAATACACCACATCCACTGGTTCCCCCTTATCTATTCTGCTAGTTACAACCTCAAAAAATTCTAACAGATTTGTCAAACACAGTTTCCCTTTCATAAATCCGTGTTGACTCTGCCCAATCCTATTATTATTTTCTAAGTGCCCCTTTACCACATCCTTAATAATAGATTCTAGCATTTTTCCTACTACTGATGTCAGGCTAACTGGTCTGTAGTTCCCTGTTTTCTCTCTCCCTCCTTTCTTAAATACTGGGGTTACATTTGTTACCTTCCAATCTGTCGGAACCATCTAGAATCTATGGAATTTTGGAAAATGACAACCAATGCATCCACTATCTCTATAGCCACCTCTTTCAAAACCCTAGGATGTAGGCCATCATGTCCAGGGGATTTATTGGCTTTTAGTCCCATTCATTTCTCCTGTACTATTTTTTTACTTATACTAATTTCTTTCAGTTCCTCATTCTCGCTAGACCCTTGGTTCTCCACTATTTCCGGGAAGTTTTTTGTGTCTTCTTCTAGTTTCGGATTTAACTAAATCACTTTCAAACTCAGTGTAAAATTCTATCATATTATGGTCACTCTTCCCTAAAGGCCCCTTTACTACAAGGTTATTAATTAACCCTTTTTCATCGCACAATATGCTGTTAAAATCCCAGTTACACCTAATCCCTTTGGGTCTAACTTTTAGTGGGGAATCTAACAGCGTAATTACTGCGGAAAAGCACAGGTTATCATCAGTTTCCCTGGTTTGAGAAATTTCACTAATTGCCTGTGGAAGCGCAGTGAATGACAGACCGCAACTTCGGGATTTCCGCACGCGCCTGCACTAAACCCTGACGTTGCGGTCAGTTTCAAAGGCAAAATGATGGCGAACACTGCCAGGTCGCCATCATCAGGACCACAAATTCCAGGCCATTAATTTACTGTCTACCATCTAGTGGTGGATTTTAGAACTGCAGTTGTCTGTTTAGATATCAATTTGCTGTCTACCATCTAGTGGTGGATTTTATAACTGCAGTTGTCTGTTTAGATATCAATTTGCTGTCTACCATCTCGTGGTGGATTTCAGCAACTACAACTTTTCTGTATTTATACATTAAAGGGAGCTCCAGGAATATCCAGAGATGCTGGAGGCCAATGGAGTCATGGTTGGCTTCATGGTTGGCTTCAACTCCTCCATCACCATCCCTGGGTCCCACCAGCAGGAAAGACCCACCAGGGGTGGTGGCACAGTGGTATACAGTCGGGAAGGAGTGGCACTGGAAGTCCTCAACATTGACTCCGGACCCCATGAAGTCTCATGGCTTCAGGTTAAGCATGGGCAAGGAAACCTCCTGCTTATTATCACCTACCACACTCCCTCAGCTGATGAATCAGTACACTCCATGTTGAACACCACTTGGAAGAAGCACTGAGAGCAGCAAGGGCACAGAATGTACTCTGGGTGGGGGACTTCAATGTCCATCAACAAGAGTGGCTCGGTAGCACCAATACTGACCGAGCTGGCCGAGTCCCGAAGGACATAATTGCCAGTCTGGGCCTGCGACAGGTGGTGAGAGAACCAACACGAGGGAAAAACCTACTTGACCTTGTCGTCACCAATCTCATAGAGCTGGATTTTATGAATGGAGACGTGTTGGAGGCGGGACTGCTGCTTGCCGGGTTTCAGTCCCGCCTCCATCAGCTTCTGGCCAACCAGCGGGATTTTCCCCTGATTGACCTTGCCCCGGGCTCAGCAGGCCAATTAGGGGGAAGTCAGTGACAGAGCACGTCAACGAATGACATTTCATCTGTCAAGAATTTTTGAAAGTAGAAATGTTATCGTTTGACAGCTCTGTGAAGGCGCGTTTTGTATCGGAGGTGCAACAGCCAGTCTGTGATCTCTACATTGGAGATGTCGGGGACTCCGGCTCCACAGCGGCTGAAGGCTGTAGGTAAAAACAAAGGTAAGTTAACATTTTTAACACTTTACACTCACCTCACATAATTACCACTCCACACTTGCACCCATCACTCACCTCTACATCGCACTTTCAGACCCCGCAGACCCCCGCAGACCCACTGCTCACCTCCTACACCCCGGCGGGGCTCCCCCAGGTCGGGAAGCCCGCACTTCAGGACGAAAAATGGGGATAATCCTATTTTCTGCCTGTTAACTATCTGTTAACAGGCAGTAAATAGGCTTTAATCCCTTCCCACCTCCAAGGAGATGGGACCCGGGGCAGGATGGCTTCCCGCCTCCCGGCAAGAGGGCACAAAGGCGAGTTGGGGGCGGGTTCGCCACCTGCCCCTAAATTCTGCCACTTTCCCGGCAGTCCCGCCTCCATACCTGCCTCCTCGGGGCTGGTAAAATCCAGCCGATAGAGCCTATGGGGGCGATTTTCCCACTGGGGGCGGGATGGAGGCGGGTTTCAGTTTGGGTGGGTTCCAAACCAATGATAGGTTTGAAAAAATTGCGAATTTCCCATAATTGGCCAGTTGATTTCAGAGGTGTGGGATGCCCAGGGTCAATTAATGTTTTGGGACTGAAACTCGCCTCTGCTGATGTCACTTTTCCAGCCTTTTTTAAGGGCTGCTTGCTGTCTTGGATCATTCCGCTGGATTTCTATCGATGCTGCACCACCTGCATATCGGGAAAAATAGGGACATTGGCAAAGGAGGAACTGACGCAAATCAATATCTCTAAGGATATGGTGTTAAGGAAGCTAAAGGGATTGAAGGCGGACAAATCCCCAGGGCCTGATAACATGCATCCTAGGGTACTGAAGGAGGTGGCCCTAGAGATAGCGGATGCACTAAGTATGATTTTTCAGAATTCATTAGACTCGGGAACAGTGCCCATGGATTGGAGGGTAGCTAACGTTACCCCACTATTCAAAAAGGGGGGTAGGGAAAAAGCAGGTAATTACAGACCTGTAAGCCTTACATCAGTTGTGGGCAAAATGCTGGAGTCCATCATTAAGGATGAAATAGCGGAGCACTTAGCAAATGGGGACAGGATAGGACAGAGTCAACATGGATTTACAAAGGGTAAATCGTGCTTGACTAATCTATTGGAATTTTTTGAGGGAGTAACTGGTAAAATAGATGGGGGAGAGCCAGTAGATGTGGTGTACCTGGACTTCCAAAAGGCCTTCGACAAGGTCCCACATAAAAGATTAGCATGGAAAATTGAAGCTCATGGGATAAAGGGGAAAGTATTGACGTGGATAGAGAACTGGCTGTCAGATAGAAAACAGAGAGTTGGAATAAACGGCTCATTTTCTGAATGGCAGGCAGTAACAAGTGGGGTACCGCAGGGATCTGTCCTGGGTCCCCAGCTGTTCACAATCTACATTAATGACCTGGATCAGGGAGTCGGATGCAGCATTTCCAAATTTGCAGACGACACTAAACTAGGAGGTGGGGTGGGCTCAGAGGAGGAGACCAGGAAGCTCCAGAGCGATTTGGACAGACTGGGTGATTGGGCGGATAAATGGCAGATGCACTATAATGTGGACAAGTGCGAAGTTATCCACCTTGGGTGCAGGAACGGGAGGGCAAATTATTATTTAAATGGCAATAAATTGGGAGAGGGGGAAGTACAGAGAGACCTGGGTGTTCTTGTACACCAGTCACTGAAGGCGAGCATGCAGGTGCAACAGGCGGTCAAGAAGGCAAACGGTATGCTGGCCTTCATAGCAAAAGGGTTGGAATACAGAAACAGGGATACCTTGCTGCAGCTGTACAGGGCACTGGTGAGACCACACCTCGAGTACTGTGTACAGTTTTGGTCGCCTCATCTGAGGAAAGATGTTCTTGCCATGGAGGGGGTGCAGCGGCGATTCACCAGGCTGATACCAGGAATGGCGGGATTGACCTATGAGGAGAGACTATGTAGTTTAGGGATGTACACACTGGAGTTTAGAAGATTGAGAGGGGACCTCATAGAAGTGTATAAAATTCTGACAGGTCTAGACAGACTAGATGCAGAAGGAATGTTTCCCTTGGCGGGTGAGAACAGAACTAGAGGACATAATTTAAGGATAAGGGCTAAACCATTTAGGACAGAAATGAGGGGGAATTTCTTCACTCAGAGGGTGGTGAACCTGTGGAACTCATTGCCACAGAGGGCAGTGTACGCCAGCTCATTAAATATATTTAAGAGGGAATTAGATATATTTCTACAGGCAAAAGGGGTTAAGGGTTACGGAGAGAAGGCGGGGACGGGATACTGAATTGGAGGATCAGCCATGATCTCATTAAATGGTGGAGCAGGCTCGAAGGGCCGGATGGCCTACTCCTGCTCCTATCTTCTATGTATCTATGTATCTATGTATATTCTGAGAAACCACTGTGTCCAATTCCAAGGCAAGGGCCTCCCCAAGGTTCTCGGATAAAGCGCTGCAAATGTTGGTTGAGGGGGTGAGAGCTAGCAGGGAGGTGCTCTTCCCCTCATCTGGGAGGAAGAGGCCTCCCAAAGAAACCAAGGCTGTGTGGGAGCAGCTGGCAAGGGATATAACCTCCAGATCTGTGTGCAGATTGGGTGATTGATTCTGTTTATGGATGAAATGCCATCCCTGTTGGAAAGTATTAAAATGATTTGATGGCAAAATGTTGGTGTCATGGCATCTGTTCTTTCGCCTTAGTCAGCTCCACATTGCGGGCTCCGCGACACTTGCATTGTGAGGTTGGTGGCCAGAGTGAAAGGAGGCCAGAGAGTCATGTCCATTGTCTATGATGTCTTAAGCTGGAGCCAAGGACATGTGCCAACATGGGCAACCTATGCAAATCTAGCCAGGATAAGTGCATCCCTTGCATCTCGGGCAGCCATGTGCTCGCGTACTGCTATTGCTGCTAGTCGATAGAGTGGCGCTCGGTCCTCCTCCTGCTCCTCCTCCTGCTCAGCCTCCTCCTCATCCTCATCCTCATCTGAGGAGGCCTGGAACTGAGCCACTTGCTCATCAGGAAGCTGCAAGCCATGACGCGGTGTGATGTTGTGCAGTGCACAGCAGACCACGACCATTCTGGAGACCCTGTATGGTGTATACTGCAGGGCTCCACCTGATCGGTCAAGGCATCGGAAGCGCATCTTCAACAACCCAATGGTTTGCTCGATGATGGACCTGGTCGAAGTGTGGCTGGCGTTGTCGTGCTCTTCAGCCTCGTTAGCTGGCCTCCTGATCGGCGTCATTAGCCACTTCTTCAGGGCGTAGCCTTTGTCACCAAGGAGCCATCCATTAAGTTGGTTTGGTGGATTGAAAAGCGGAGGAACACTAGAGTGCCGCAGGATGAAAGAGTAATGGCAACTACCACAGAACTTTGCGCAAACATGCACAAACTCTTCTTGTGGTTCCACACCAGCTGTACGTTGAGGGAGTGGAAGCCATTGCGGTTGACAAAGATAGCTGGGTTGTGATGGGGTGCCCTAAGGGTCACATGTGTGCAGTCTATGAGGCGCTGCACCATTGGCATGGCTGCCATATTTGCAAAGCCAACCGCACGCACGGTTATACTTGCTTGATCCCTTGAGGGCTGGATGTCATTGTGGGCCTTTGCGAAAAGGGCATCAAGAACCTGCGTGATGCAACTGTGGGCGGCCGACTGGGAGATGCCGCTGATGACTGCTGATGATCCCTGGAAGGAGCCTGAGGCAAAAAAGTTGAGTGCAGTGGTGACTTTGACAGCCACTGGTAAGGGGTGTCCACCCGTTCCTCTGGGCGCCAGGTCTTGCTGCAGCAGTCCGCAGATCTCTCGGACAACCTCTCGCGAAAGTCTCAGCTTCCTTTGGCACTGCTGCTCACTCATGTTGAGGTAGCTCATCCTCTGTCTGTAAACCCTCTGTCGGGGGTATCTCCTGCGGTGAGGTGCCTCAATGCGCTGGCGCCTTCTGCCCTGTGCAGCATCAGGTGGCTGAGCAGGAGGTTGGGGCTCCTGCTGCTGTTGCTGCTGAGCTGCCTGGTTCTGCTGCTGCCCTGGATGCTCCTCATCCGAATCTGAGGTCCATGATGAAAGGAAATGAATGTTTCCCATGCTGCTGGCAGATGGGTCTGTTGGGGAAACGCTCATTCCAAGCGGGGAGAGGGTCCTCCAAAGAGGTCCCACAGATAGATAGAAGCTGCAGCACCTCCAACTTCGGAAGGCCTGCTAAAAGTGCTGAAAGACCTTTTAAAGCAAAGTTCTGGCACCTGCAACTAATCCCTGATGCAAGCCCCGTTTTAATGGTGGAGCTGCAGCTGTGAGGAGGAAACCCACTTGTCAACCCGTCAGGTTTAGCTGGCGTGGTTTAGGAGGGGCGTAAAACACGCTAGAAATGTCAAAAAATAACGAGGGCCTCTCAAAATAGGATTAGAGAGGTCCTTAACGACCACTTAAGGCCCTTAACAACCTCTCTGGGCTGCTGCAGGCGGGACAGTTTCGCACCCAGCTAAACTGACGTTGCCGGAATTGTGCGGAGCCGGGTTGGAGGTGGGTTCCGAACTAGCATTCATTTTTTTCCCGATTTTCCCGCCTCCAAACCCGCCTCCTCGGGGCTGAGAAAATCGCCCCCATAGAGTCATAACGGCACAGAAGGAGGCCATTCAGCCCATCGAGTCCATGCCAGCTCTCTATGGAACAATCCAGTCAGTCCCATTTCCCCACTCTATTCCCGTAGCCCTGCAAGTTATTTCCCTCAAGTGCCTATCCAGTCTCCCCTTGAAAACATTGAGTGTCTCCGCTTCCACCACTTCTGTCGGCAGCGAGTTCCAGGTCCTCACCACTCGCTGCATAAAAAAGATTTTCCTCACGTCCCCCCTGTATCTCTTGCCCAAAACCTTAAATCTGTGTCCCCTAGTCCTTGTACCATCAACTACTGGGAACAGTCTTTCCCCGTCTAGCCTATCCAAACCCGTCATAATCTTGTACACCTCTATCAAATCACCCCTCAACCTCCTTTGCTCTAATGAAAACAAATCCAGCTTCTCCAACCTGTCCTTGTAGCTAAGAACCTCCATCCCCGGAACCATTCTGGTAAATCTCCTCTGCACCCTCTCAAGGGTCTTCACATCCTTCCTAAAGTGTGGTGACCAGAACTGGACGCAATACTCCAGTTGTGGCCTAACCAGCGCTTTATAAAGGTTCAGCATAACTTCTCTACTTTTGTACTCAATACCTCTGTTTATGAAGCCCAAGATCCTATATGCTTTGTTAACCACTCTCTCAATATGTCCTGCCACCTTCAGGGACCTATGCACATTAAATCCCAGGTCCCTCTGTCCCTGCACACTCTTTAAAACTGTGCCATTAAGTGTATATTGCCTCTGCCTGTTCCTTCTGCCAAAATGCATCACCTCACACTTCTCTGTATTAAATTCCATCTGCCACTTTTCTGCCCATTCTGCTAGCCTTTCTATATCCTGTTGTAGTTGATTGGTATCATCTCACTGTTTGCCACATCCTCAAGTTTGGTGTCATCAGCAAACTTTGAAATTCTACTCTGTATTCCAGTATACAGGTCATTTATATATATCAAAAAAAGCAGTGGCCCCAGCACTGACCCTTGGGGAACACCACTGTCTACCATCCCCCAGTCTGAAAAACAACCATTTACCACAACTAGTTGTTTTCTATCCTTAAGCCAATTCCTTATCCAAGCTGCCATTGACCCACTTATTCCATGAGCCTCAATTTTGTTAACCAGCCTTCTATGTGGTACTTTGTCAAACGCTTTCTGAAAATCCATGTAGACAACATCCATTGCATTCCTTTCATCAATCGTCCCTGTTACTTCATCAAAATATTCAGTCAGATTAGTCAAACACGATCTGCCTTTTACAAATCTGTGTTGGCTCTCCTTAATTAGCTTAAAGCTCTACAATTGCCCATTAATTCTTTCCTTGATTATTGTTGCTAAAACGTTACACACCACTGATGTTAAACTGACCAGCTTGTAGTTACTAGGATTGTCCTTACACCCTTTCTTGAACAATGGTGTCACATTTGCCACTTTCCAATCCTCAGGCACCTCCCCCGTATCTAGGGAAGATTGGAAAATTATGGCAAGCCCTTCCGTTATCGCCTCCCCCAATTCCCTTAGCAACCTGGGATGCAAGCCACCTGGACCAGGCGACTTATCCACTCTAAGCATACCCAGCCTTTCTAGTACATCCTGTCTATCAATTTTCACCCCTTCCATTCTACTGATATTTTGTCAGTATCCACCTCCTTAGTAAACACCGATACAAAGTACTCATTGTGTACTACCTGTCGCAGATGCATCTGTCCATGACAGTATTGGTAGCAGTGACCACCAAACAGTCATTGTGGAGACAAAGTCCCATCTGCACACTGAGGACAGCCTCCATCGTGTTGTGTACTAAATGGGATAGATTCAGAACAGATCTAGCAGCTCAAAACTGGGCATCCATGAGGTGCTGTGGGCATCAGCAGCAGCAGAATTGTATTCCATCACAATCTGTAATCTCATGGCCCGGCATATCCCTCACTCTTCCGTTACCATCAAGCCAGGGGACCAACTCTGGTTCAATAACGAGCGTAGAAGAACATGCCAGAAGCAACACCAGGCGTACCTAAAAATGAGGTGCCAACCTGGGGAAGCTGCAACACAGGACTACATGCATGCTAAAAAGCAGAAGCAGCATTCTATAGACAGGGCTAAGCGATCCCACAATCAACGGATCAGATCAAAGCTCTGCAGTCCTGCCACATCCAGTCATGAATGGTGGTGGACCATTAAACAACTAACGGGAGTTGGAGGCTCCATGAATATCCCCCTTCTCAATGATGGTGGAGCCCAGCACATGAGTGCAAAAGACAAGGCTGAAGCGTTTGCAACCACCTTCAGCCAGAAGTGCCGAGTGGATGATCCATATCGGCCTACTCCCGAGGTCGCCATCATCACAGAAGCCAGTCTTCAGCCAATTCGATTCACTCCACGTGATATCAAGAAACGGCTGAGCGCACTGGAAACAGAACAAGCTATGGGCCCCGACAACATCCCGGCTACCGTGCTGAAGACTTGTGCTCCAGAACTAGCCACGCCTCTATCCCAGCTGTTCCAGTACAGCTACAACACTGGCATCTGTCCGACAATGTGGAAAACTGCCCAGTTATGTCCTGTCCACAAAAAGCAGGGCAAATCCAATCCGGTCAATTACCGCCCCATCAGTCTACTCTCAATCATCAGCAAAGTGATGGAAGGTATCATCGACAGTGCTATCAAGCGGCACTTACTCACCAATAACCTGCTCACTGATGCCCAGTTTGGTTTTCACCAAGACCACTTGGCTCCCGACCTCATTACAGCCTTGGTACAAACATGGACAAAGGAGCTGAATCCCAGAGGTGAGGTGAGAGTGACTGCCCTTGACATCAAGGCAGCATTTGACCAAATGTGGCATCAAGGTGCCCGAGTAAAACTGAAGTCAATGGGAATCGGGGGGGAAAACGCTCCACTGGCTGGAGTCATACCTAGCACAAAGGAAGATGGTTGTGGTGGTTGAAGGTCAATCATCACAGCCCCAGGACATCGCTGCAGGTGTTCCTCAGGGCAGTGTCCTAGGCCCAACCATCTTCAGCTGCTTCATCAATGACCTTCCCACCAACATAAGGTCAGAAATGGGGATGTTCACTGATGACTGCACAGTGTTCAGTGCCATTCACAGCTCCTCAGATAATGAAGCAGTCCATGCCCGCATGCAACAAGATCTGGACGACGTTCAGGCTTGGGCTGATAAGTGGCAGGTAACATTCGCACCACACAAGTGCCAGGCAATGACTATCTCCAACAAGCGAGAGTCTAATCACCGCCACTTGACATTCAAATGCATTACCATCGTTGAATCCCCCACCATCAACATCCTGGGGGGTCACCAGTGACCAGAAACTTAACTGGACCAGCCACATAAATACTGGAGTACAAGAGTAAGGAAGTCTTGCTACAATTGTACAGGGCTTTGGTGAGACCACACCTGGAGTACTGTGCACAGTTTTGGTCTCCTTATCTGAGGAAGGATATACTACTTGCCCTAGAGATGGTGCAATGCAGGTTCACTAGATTGATTCCTGGGATGAGAGTATTGTCCTATGAGAAGAGATTGAGTAGATTGGACGTATACACTCTGGAGTTTAGAAGAATGATAGGTGATCGTATTGAAACATAAGATTCTGAGGGAATTGACAGGATAGATGCTGAGAGGTTGTTTCCTCTGGCTGGAGAGTCTAGAACCAGGGGGCATAGTCTCAGGATAGAAACATAGAAACATAGAAACATAGAATCTAGGAGCAGGAGTAGGCCATTCGGCCCGTCGAGCCTGTTCCACCATTCAATACGATCATGGCTGATCATCCAAATCCAGTACCCTGTCCCTGCTTTAATCCCCACAATACACATATCCCACCCTACCCCCGTAACCCCACGTATTTAATTCCCCCTAACATATCCCATCCCCCCACATATTTAATCTCCCCCTAACACTAAGGGTCAATTTATCATAGCCAAATCAACCTAACCCGCACATTTTTGGACTGTGGGAGGAAACCGGAGCACCCGGAGGAAACCCACGCAGACACGGGGAGAATGTGCAAACTCCACACAGACAGTCACCCGAAGTCAGATTCGAACCCGGGTCCCTGGCGCTGTGAGGCACCAGTGCTAACCACTATGCCACCATAAGGGGTCGACCATTCAGGACTGAAATGAGGAGAAATATCTTCACTCAGATGGTTGTGAATCTTTAGATTTCTCTTTCATAAAACTGTGTTGACTCTGCCCAAACATATTATGATTTTATAAGTGCCCTGTTACCACATTCCTAATAATAGATTCTTGCATTTTCCCTACTACTGATGTCAGGCTAACTGGCCTGTAGTTCCCTGTTTTCTCTCTAGCTCCTTTCTTGAATAACAGGGTTACATTTGCTACCTTCCAATCTACAGGGACCATTCTAGAATGTAGGGAATTCTGCAAGATCAAAACCAATGCATTCACTATCTCGGTAGCTATCTCTTTTAAAACCCTAAGATGTAGGCCATAAGGTCCAGGGAATTCGTTAACTTTTAGTCCATTAATTTCTCTAGTACAATTTCTTTACTAATACTAATTTCTTTAAGTTCCTCATTCTTGCTAGACCCTTGGTTCCCAATTATTTCCAGAATGTTATTTGTGTCTTCTACCATGAAGACAGATACAAAGGGCTGGACTTTACTCACCGAGACTAGTTGGGGGCGGGACTGCTGCCTTCCGGGTTCTAGTCCTGCCCCCAGCGACGTCTGACGCACAGACGCTATTTTCCCCTGATTGGCCTTGTTAAGTCCGCCCTGTGGGCTTGCTGGCCAATTAAAGTAAAACCGGTGTCAGGTGACGTCAGTTGATGACGCTTCATCTGCCGGTATTCTTAAAGGGACAGGAACCATTTATTTTGACAAATGATTTGACAGTGTTTGACGGCATTGAGATGCTGTCAAACAATGACAATCACTGTGCAAAGGTGAGCCCTTTAACCCAGGCTCTCCAATGACCCTCTCCTTAGGATAAAACAGATGGCAGCTGCTGGTGAGGGTACAGAAGCGATCTGTCACTTCTCCCAATGAGGTGAGGCCACACAAACACTTCAAAGCTTGTCACCTACAGAAAAATCTAAACATATTAAAAATGACTTTCCCGACATTTCCTTACCTCTGATACTCACCAGTCTCCCATTGGATCCTTCATACCACTTCTGCAGCTGTCATCTATATACAAACATTGCAACAGACCCACAGCATGCCACACGTACCCTGGTGGGTTTCCCCGACGTCAGGAAGCCTGCAGCAGAAGTCTCAAAATGGGAAAAAGCCTTTTAACTGCCTGTTAACTACCTGTTCGGGACCCGCTCCCATTCTTTTTGCTTTTCCCAGCAGTCCTGCCTCCAAACCCACCTCCTGAGGGCTGGTAAATCCAGCCCAAAGTATTTGTTTAATGTCCCAGTCATTTCCTTATTCCCCATTATAATTTCTCCTGTCTCTGCCTTTCAGGGACCCACAATTACTTTTGCTAATCTCTTCTTTTTACATGCCTATAAAGTTTTTTAAATCTGTTTTTATGTCTCTTGCTGGTTTACTCTCATATTCTCTTTTCTCTTTCTTTATCAATGGCTTGGTCATACCTTGCTTAATTGTAAAATCCTCCCAATCCTCAGGCATACTTCTCTTTTTGGAAAAATTATAAGCCTCTTGCTTTGATCTAATACTATCTTTAACTTCTCTTGTTAGCCACGGCTGAGCTACTAATCCCATGGGGTTTTTAATTCCTTAGGGGAATGTATCTTTGTTGTGAATTTTGAATTAATTCTTTAAATGTTTGCCATTTGGAACTCTATGCCCAGGTCCCTTGGCTTCACAACCTCTCTCCCGACTTTCAAAAACTCCCTCAAAATGCCCACATTAAGCATTTTTTCGGTTCTCCATCGTAGCCTTTCCGTTGTCCTGCCCTTAGCTTGGTGTCCATCGTGGCCCCGACTGTAAAGCATTCTGAGATGTCTTGGTGCACTTGAGAAGCCCTACTTAAATATGAGTTGCTTTTGTTGCCAGGTTTGCTGCAATGAAAGGGTAATCAGGGTTATGCCACCTAGTGGTAAACAATTATCTATATTACTATGGCCAGAATTTTCCAGGGTGTCAGTGGGCAGGATTGGTGGTGTGGTGGGTGGGAAAGTGTGTTCTTTTGACAGCGGGTCGGGACCGCATTCTCAACCCGCCACAACGCGCCTTTCCCAATGCCGGGTCTGTCAGCGCTGAGCAAACCCAACAGGCAGCGGAAGGCGACCCAATTAAACTCATTATAATGTACTTATAAGACACTTAACAGGCTTTTTTAGCTTACTTTTTAACTTTAACTTCATGGCCACGGAAACCACGCTGTTCGGGGAACACGTCTGTCAACCTGAGGCGGGAGTTCAGTGGCCATTGCTCCAGCTGATTACTTGACAGCTTCAAATGTACAGTAAAAGCTCCACCTGGAAGATGATCAGTTTCCTCAGCCACAAGAAGTTTCTCAGGCAATTTCCAGCACAGATTCTGCAGGCTTTTCACTTTCCACTCTATATCCACTCTCACCTCATTGGAAGAACTCTCTCACCATTGACAGATCACTTCTGTCATCTCTACTTCACCTATTCCATCAACATGGGTGCCCTTTACACTTTCTCACCTTGGTCCTCAGAATCTGACCATGACCAGCCCCAACACCAGCAGCAGCAGGCACACCAGCAGCACCAATAACAACACGAACCTTCTCCGCAATCACCTGATGCTGTATAGGGCAGAGCGCATCAGCACCCGACCACATTGCTGCCCGGAGGCCAGGGATGGCCTCAGCATGGCCAGATTTACTTCACTTGATGCTGTACACCCTGGCTGCCATATGATGCACCAGGTTGGCACCACCCCACACCAACACCATAAAGCATCCCTACAATGTCCAAGCCATTCGTTTCACACTCACCATCATTGCAGGGGGTACCGTTATTTTTTTAAAAAAATTATTAGTTTATGGGATCAGGGCGTCGCTGGCAATGCCAGCATTTATTGCCCATCCCTAGTTGCCCTTGAGAAGGTAGTGGTGAGCCGCCTTCTTGAACCGCTGCAGTCCGTGTGGTGATGGTACTCCCACAGTGCTGTTAGGTAGGGAGTTCCAGGATTTTGACCCGCGACGATGAAGGATCGGCGATATACTTCTAAGTCAGGACGGTGTGTGACTTGGAGGGGAACTTGGAGGTGGTGGTGTTCCCATGCGCCTGCTGCCCTTGTCCTTCTAGGTGGAATAGGTCACGGGTTTGGGATGTGCTGCCGAAGAAGCCTTGGCGAGTTGCTGCAGTGCATCTTGTAGATGGTACACACTGCAGCCATGGTGCGCTGGTGGTGGAGGGAGTGAATGTTTAAGGTGGTGGATGGGGTGCCAATCAAGTGGGCTGCTTTGTCCTGGATGGTGTCAAGCTTCTTGAGTGTTGTTGAAGCTGCACTCATCCAGGCAAGTGGAGAGTATTCCATCACACTCCTTACTTGTGCCTTGTAGATGGTGGTGAAAGGATTCGCAAAATTTCATGTGTCCCCCCCCCGCGAAGATTTTTGTTGGACTTATTAATAAGGAACCCTGGTCTGACTGAGTTTTAAAATCCAGGGCATAAAATGGCTGTGGTCAGACCTTGTGACCAAGAGCTTTTCAGACGCTGGCAAACTATCAGCTTGTGTATTCTGATGCAATGGGGACAAACCCAATCAGGTCTACGCATAAGGCTTTCAAGGTGTTTGCTCAAATAATCAGCGGGGACATTGAGACTGTGCTGGGCAATCATCGAACCTGTCGGACAAATGGGAGCAGTTGAAGAACTGGTATGATACAATTACCGGCCATCTAACATGATGGGCCAAGATCAGTACCTTTTGTTAAAATTCATCATGCCCAGATCAGACAATAGAAATGAGCTGATCTGAAGGGTGATTAGGACGACCGCGAAAATATAACTGGGAAGACCCAGCCCCTCTCTCTCTCTCTCTCTGCCTGGATCCCAGTTCACCCTGCCTGTCTGCCAGCAGCCAAGAAAGAAGACCAGAAACTTCGTAGCCATGTTTCGATGGCAGAAACAGGGTGCAGGGCCAGGTTTTTCCATCCATTTCACCGGTGAGCATTATCTTCTTCTGGCTGTCGCAAGACAATTTTAGTTAGGCATAAGGGTGGGAATTAATGGGGATATTGCTAAAATTGTAATTTTAGGATTTTCCCTCGATGTGTCCGTTCTCCTCCCATGTTAAGTGTAAAACCGTCTTCATATAATACTGTTTCTCTGTAGTTTTACTTCTGTAAATAAACATTGGTTTTCCTCGCACCAATCCACGGGTCTGTTCGTTTGTCCTTATCGCCGCTGGATAAGTCCTGGGCTCAGAACTAGGAAGGGGATAGCGATTCGCAACCGCACAGCGGGCAGGACATACTCAGGAAAACATAACTGACCTACAAATAAGCCCGAGACAAAAACCCCTTACAGAAATGGCAAGTCAGGCAGGAGCCCAGGCGAAAGCGTGTGATAAGGCAGACCGTGTTGCGGAGGAGGAATCCGCAATGGAGCGAAGGTTATCTACCTATGTGTGCGGCAAAGTTAATATCGCAAAAAAATGGGTGTGCGATATGTTAAAAGCCGAGCGCCCCCTAGATGCAGCTGCCCAGTGGACAGCAAGTAAAGAGTACAGGAGAGGTATTGAAAAGGCGGTCTGGCTCATGTGTTTGAAAAAGCAGGTTTTAGTGTTAGACCGAGCTGTTGCAACACGGGCAGCCAAGATCAAACAGTTGACCCGAGAGCTGCAGGAAAAGACTGCAGCGGAGGAGAAAGTAGTAGTGGCCCTCCAGGCAGTAAGCCAAGAGAGGGCACAGACAGCACGGGACCATCAGGCTGAGTTAGAGCGTATGAGGGCCCGGGCCGTTGAAGCTCAAAGGGAACACCAGGCAAAGTCAGAGCGCCTGGAAGACCGGATCACTGAGCTCAAAAGTAGCGCTAGGCACAGGATGGAATACTTGGAATACCAGGTCAGAGAGGCGAGAGGTAGTGAGGTTAGATTAATGGACAAGATTTCCAGCCTCACGCAAGAGTTGAAAGAGCAGGAGGAGAAAGTAGGCGAAGTAAAAGCAGCATATAAGCTGGCTTGTGCCCAGGGGTTTGAAGACGCAGACCACGGCCCCTGCAGGCAAGAAATAGAAAGCTTGGGCATGGCCTTAGTAAGGGCGAAGGGCATGGTATGCCTCATTAGCCCGAAGACAGGCCAGTTGGATTTTACCGACAACCCAAGCAGGGAAGTCCCACAGGCAGCTCCCAGAAAGGCACTGGTTAGGGAATCAGAGGTTTCACGACCGCCACCCATAGCCCCAAGTTTTCAGGAGGCCTGGCAGCAAGAGGGGGTGGAGGATGGAGCATTAGGGGAGACCCAGCAGGCCCTAGGGGATAAACCGGGTCCGGGACCAGTGTACCCCCTCCGACAATGGAGGTACGGCCCGCCAGCCGATGGCGAGGAGCTAGGGGCCATCCAGAACCAGTTTGTAGTGCCGCATGGTACCCAACAGCTCAGAGCCATGGTTGGACACATCCCTAAGCGCACAGTGAGGGGGGACCCCTCTCTACATTTCCGGGAGATAGAGCAGGCAGCATGCGTTAATGACTGCGATGAGGCAGAACAAGCAAAAATGCTGCTGTTCTCTGGGTAGTGTAAGGGGTTCGCGTGGCTCTGTGCTTAGCCTGGGTGCTAGTGCGGGGTTAGGCCTTGTTGCCTGTTCTGGTCTCCAGCCAGCCTGGTAACACTAGACACCTGTGAGTGGTTCGACCCACTCGCACTTACGGTTCTGACACTGGACTTAGGTGCGAGAGCAATAATGCAGAGAAAACTCAGGTAGACCCGGTTGAATAGTGCGAAATGGAAAATCTTTATTGCATATTATTCAAGATTACGAAATACATGTCATAAGCACAGATTAATGACAGTACAAACTTACATACATTTATGCAACTAGGTTTAGGGAAACGAGGAGCGCACGACACATCGTAAAAGGGGACACACATTATATTTATCCTTAAAACATAAACCCTCCCCTATCAATACCTGTCCTAATCTAGATCTGTAGGATCGAGACTCATGCTCACCACTCGTGATAACTCGGAGAATTCCGAAACTCTGCTCGGATGTTTTCACCACAGCACCTGACTATCCACGTGTTGATCAGGGGTCTCTGTACCCCACTTGTTTACTCGCTTCTGCTCCGGCTAGCAGGCTGGACCGTCTGCTGTCATGAAGATCTGTGTTGACCTCGGAACTCTGATAAAACTCAAAGCAGAGTCTTCCTGTGCCCGACACCAGTTAGCCGGTAAAATTCAAAGAAGAGTCTTTCTTGGACCGACACCAGTTGTCGGTAGAACTCGAAGAAAAGTCTTCCAGGGCCAATTGTGGAGTAGCCGATAGAATTCGAAGAAGTGGTTAATCGATTTTCGGGCGCGGTCGGGGTTTACTGACCGCGGCGGCACGTGTAGTCGTCTTCTTCTCTTCTCATCTCATCTCATCTCATCTCCTCTCAGGCCTTCAGTTCCAACACCGTTTACCGACTTCTCGGGATGGTGCGCCCGCTTACCGGCCTTCGCAGACCAGCTCTCCACAGATCTTCGCGGCAAGCCACGAGGTTGACTCCCAGAAAATCCACGGATCAGAGAAGCGAGTCAAAGGAATAAGAGTCGAGCGAATAAGAGCGCGAATAAGAGAAAGATGGACGTTTGGACACTACAGTTATAGTACTGTAATTCCTTATCTCCCGCCCAATCTTAATGTTCATCTTTTGTCATGTTTTGGCGCTCAAACTTCTTGTATGGGGTGGTACTTGTCGTTAATGGGTCTCGGTGATACTTGTAACTGTCTGGGTACCCGTTAATATTTCTCCCATTGTGGAACCGGCTAGGAGTCTCCCTGGAGGGGTTTTGGGGGCCTCCGATTCTTGTTGTGAGTACCCGCGAATGGCTCTCTCATCGTAGAGCCGTGGGGAATTTGCGTATCAATGTCTTTTGGATGGGCCCCTAATTGCCCAGTACAATAGCCCTCGTTTGTGCATGGAAAACCCAATTCCTAGCACTTATATTCCTGGCTTGGGTGTTAAAAATGCAAAACGATCTCGTCTTGTCTTATCTCAATATGCTGAGTCCTGTCCGATCTTGCTGAAATGTTTATTGAAACGCCATCTTGTCTGCCTGCTGAAAGTCTAGAACCTTCTGCCACGAGGCGTGGAGGCCATTTTACAAGCTGCTTGTGTCCGTTTTGAAACCCGACAGCATTTTGCTGAAATAAAGCTGTTTATATGAAACTATGTCTCCTTCTCATTATTATGAAATCGCGATAATTTTGCGAATTCTACAGTAGTGATCTCCTCCAAACCCTATCGGATCAGTGTAAGAAGGGACAGAAAGATTACGAGGAGTTAAGGGATGAAATATTGGAGCCCATGGGACTAAATGATGGGAGTCCGTTCGCCCGAGTGGAAAAAACGGTACAGCTCCCCGGGGAGTCCCCGCAGGCATTCGCAGACAGGCTGTGGCCAGTCTACCAGAGCGCGAGCCCGGGAACGCCAGTGCGGACGTTCCTCAACAGAGACCAATTGGCCCACTGGCTCCGTTGTCTCATGACAAACTGCCTGCCCCAAATCCGAGCCCAGGCTGCGGCCTGGTTTGACCCCCGAAACCCCCAGACCACCGAAGAAACGGTGATCTGCCAACTCACGGTAGCATTTAGAAATAACGGGAGGGAAATTGAGACGCCCCAGCCCAAAGGGAAAGTCCACGAGGTTAAACCTGGGGGCCAGAATAAGAAAGAGTGGCACCAGGAGGGAAACCGTCCCTCCCAGAATAAGTTAAACTGCTATGGCTGCGGGAAGGACGGCCACTGGCGCAAAGATTGCAAAAACCCCTGGAAGGACACCAAGGGAAAGAGCTCCACAGCTCCAGGCCCAAAGGTAGACACTGGGACCCCCACAGTAGAGAGCGTTCTAGAATCACTGCGGGTTCTCCTGGCCAGTCAGGGGAAGATAGCAGCCACTACCGGTGTGGCAGTTCCCTCAGCCCCCTCTGACGACACCCCGCAATGACTGGAGGCCGTGCAGCCTGTCTACCTGTGTGCTCTCCGGTATGATGGATGGAAGAGACCGCTCGTGCAGATGGAAGTAGAGAAGGTTAAAGGGACTTATCTGCTGGATACAGGGGCATCATGCACTGTAATCCACGCAGCTAATCCCACCACCTCACCTCTGTCTAGCGGGGTTCCATACATTCTATCGGGGTTCACCGGCAAGGAACAGGCGGGAGCATTCTCCAAACCGCTCTCAGTCCGCCTGGGTCCACTCCAGACCAAGTGGACATGTGTCCTGTCGAGGTGGGAAGCGGAGGGAGGAAAGGGGATCCTAGGGACCGACTTCATCGTGGGCCACGGGATCCTCGTGGATCTCCGAAATCATTGCCTTTGGGGGGCTGATACGGGTAAGGAGAACGGCGTGGTAGTAATCCCAGGAAAGGAGGGGAAGGGAACCCTGTGTACTGTGAAGCCGAAAGAAGGTTACGACCTCGGGCTCATGGTGGAGGGTGTCCCGGAGGAATTTAAAGCATTCGTGCAGGCTCACCTAGCTGCGTTCGCCATGCACAAACATGACTGCAGGAGGGTCACTGGGTTCGAGGTCAGGGTAGACGGGGACCCCATGGCCCAGCCCCAGAAGCAATATAACTTCCCCAGGGAAGCAGAGCCTGATATGGAGATAGCCATATCCTCGCTGGTACAGCAGGGAGTGTTGAGGCCCATAGCCACTCATGTTAATTCTCCGCTTTGGCCGGTCAGGAAACCGGACAATTCATGGAGAGCCACGGTGGACTATCGGGTGCTCAACAGCAATATCCCCGCGTGTGCCCCCACGGTGAAAGCAGTTGCCGACCTTATCGGAAGCATTCCAGCATCCGCGACCATGTTCACGGTGCTGGATATTTCAAATGGGTTTTGGTCGATCCCCTTAAGGAGGGAAGACCAGTATAAGTTCGCCTTTACTTTTAAAGGGCAACAGTATACTTGGAACTGCTTGCCACAAGGCTTTCATAACAGCCCCAGCATCTTCCACCAGTGCATGGCAAATAGTTTAAAGGAATTTAGTCAGCCCACCAAGTTGGTGCAGTATGTCGACGACCTGCTCTTGTTTAGCGACTCAGTCGGGGAGCATGGCCCGCTACTGGCCGAATTGCTGGAGCTGCTGCAGAGTAAAGGGTTTAAGGTCAACCCGAAGAAGGCGCAGATCGGCCAGCGGGAAGTTAAATTCCTGGGCCTGACCGTCCGCGCAGGGGAGAGAGCCATAGATAAGGCAAGGAGGGAAGCGGTCCAAGAGCTACCGGTCCCCAGTACTGTGAGGGGTGTGAGGTCGTTCTTAGGTCTAACGGGGTACTGCAGAGACTTTATCGAGGATTATGCAGCCACGGCAGCCCCTCTGCTCCGACTCCTACATAAGGGAGTGGAGTGGTCTTGGGATGGGGGGTGCCAGGCAGCATTTGTCCAGCTAAAGAGGGACCTGCAGACCGCACCAGCCCTTGGAGCGATAGATGGAGGGAGGGAGTTCTTTCTGGAGGTAGCGGCCAGCGGGGACAGCCTCAGTGCCGTGTTGCTCCAGGAGCGACATGACAGGCTGAGGCCCGTGGTCTACGCCTCCAGAGTACTCACTGACGTGGAGAGGAGCTACTCAATTTGTGAGCGGCACCTCTTGGCCACGTACTGGGCTGTGAAAAGATCATCGATCTTCACAGGCACCTCTCCTATCACCCTCCTCACACACCACATGCCCACCCAGATGCTTCTGGACGGGAGGATTAAAGATGGGACAGTCAGCAGTGCACGCATTGCGCGCTGGACCCTCCGCCTTTCCCAGATGGATCTGAGGGTGAGGCTCCTTTGCGAGCCCAAGCTCGCAGCCAATATGGTATATCCTGGAACAGCCCATCGGTGTTCCATAGAAGGGGTATGGGAGGTGAACATTGGTCTGCGGGCCGGGATACATCCCACAGGCCGCGAGATCTATGTAGACGGTTCCAGCATGGTATCCGCTGGCGAACATCTCACGGGGTGTGGAGTTTATGACCCAACGGCAAACATTGCCTTGTCGATCAAGCTCCCCAGTACCATGAGCGCCCAGCAGGCGGAGCTGTCCGCGGTGGTGTACGTGGTTACCCACCCCAAAATCTTCCCCACCCCATACACGATTTGCTCGGACAGTATGTTCACCTGCAACTCGTGCACGGAATACCTGACAATCTGGTCCCGTCGCGGATATACCTCCGCCGACAGGAGGCCCTTAACAGTAAAACCCCTGCTGGAGAAAATCCTAGCAGCCGTGGGGGAGGAAGGCGAGGTCTTCATCCACAAGGTGAAGGCTCACTCCTCCACAGAACCCCGCGGCCAGGGTAACCAGCAAGCTGACGCATTGGCCAAGGAGGGTGCCTACGCTGGCATTTTCTGGGACCCCTATGGATCCGGGCCCGTGGCGGCAGTTAGAGGCAGGGATGGGACACAGAGGAGCTTAGGGGTAGCGTTGGCCCTGGATCTTAAAACGGTCCAAGCCCAGGACCCTGTCCTGAAAACCGTCACAAGCGCAGTGAGCGAGGGTAGGAGGATAGAAGGCCCTTACAGCGCAGCAGCCCTCTCCATAAGTGAAGCCATGCTGTTTAAAGAAGGACAGTGGGTAGTGCCCCAGCAGCACCGGAGGGAGTTCCTTCAACTGGCCCATGAGGTTCCGGGAGCGGGACACACCGGGCCTGAGGCCACCTGGCAACGGGTGGAACAGGCGGGATGGTGGCCAGGACTCCGGGAAGACGTCCGCGAGTTCTGTGCTAGCTGTCTTGTGTGCGCTGCAAACAACCCCGACCCCCACAGAAGGAAGGTGCCCATGGGACACGTCAGGAGGGTGGAGGGACCATGGCAGTCGATCCAGATCGACTACATCGGGCCCCTGCCCACCGCCCAGGGAGGCTACAAATACTGCCTCGTCCTGGTGGACGTGTTCTCCAAGTGGGTAGAAGTTTTCCCCTGTAGAACAGCCACAGCACTGGGCACTGCAAGGATCTTGGTACGGGAGGTGTTCTTGCGGTGGGGACTACCCCAGTTTGTGGAGTCCGACCAGGGAAGCCACTTCACCGGCCAAGTCATGCAGAATACCCTTATGCTGCTCGGTATTCGTGGAAGTGGCACGTGGCCCACAGTCCACAGTCCTCCGGGATTGTGGAACGTATGAACCGCACCATCAAGGAAAAGTTGAGGAAGGAGACCATGAACTCGCCCCAAAAATGGGCGGAGGTCCTGCTCGTAGTCCTCATGGGGATCCGAGCCAGTCAGTCAAAGAGTACGGGGTATTCCCCGCACAAGCTCATGACCGGCAGGGTCATGAGGACCCCCACCCACGTCCTAGCCCCAGTTCTTACGGAAGGGCAGCTTCGGGAGGTAAACCAGGACCAATTCGCCCGAACGCTCCTTGAGCGCCTGAAACAGATTTATGAACAGGCCGCAGGTAGCATAGGGAAGCAGCATCGGAATAACCGACTGCTGCTCGAACCTAATAAAACACATCAATGGGAGATAGGGGACCTGGTAATGGTAAGGAACTACGCCCGCATGGGGAGTTTTGAGCCACTGTACATGGGACCCTATAGCGTAGTGGATAAAGCCAGCCCCATGGTTTACGCAATAAAATTGCCCCGGCGCACGAAATGGTTTCACATTAACCAGTGCAAGCTGTATAAGCCGGAGGCGAAGAAGCAGGCAGCTGGGACCCAACCCGAGGTTAGAAGTCCTCAGCTCCCAGCAGGTCTCAGCTCACAGGCAACACGCTCAGGTACAGTTGCGTGCATTGAGGGAGGAGTCACCCAGGCCCCTGTTCAAACCACCCCCCCTCTCTTCTGGGACTCAGGTGGGGAGGAGGAGGAGCCCGAACCAGATAGCCCCGCCCCCGCCCCAGGTTTTGAAGGTTCTGGAGGCGAGGACTCTCAGCCAACAGCAGCAGGCAGCGAGGGATTGCCTGTCCCCAGCTCAGACTTGGGAGGGGAGGAGCCACGGGGGAAAAGCCCCCAGCCAGCGAGGACTGCGACCCACGGCAAAGGTCCACTCGCCAGGGTAGCCCCACCTATAGCACTTCCTAGGAGGTCCCCTCGGACACCCCAACCTAGGAAGGCATGGTCGCCGACTCTCCAGTTTAAAGGGGCGACCTCCCGAGCAAAAGTTAAGTTAAAAGACAAAGGTCCCCAGCCAACAGTCGCAGGCTGTGGAGGACCAGAAGTAAGGGTCCGTACAGCCACGCTGCAGGGAGCAGCCTGCCGCAGTCCTGACAGAGTTTAAGCTAGCCACTCGGAGACGGGCGGCAAATGTACAGAACTTGGTCTGAGAAGTTTGTAGTTTTAAGTTAGATTGTTGAGTTTGATTTTAAGGTGCGGAACCGTATAGCAGTTTTAAGATGGAACCGTTCCACTGTATGTGTGTTTGTCCATGTTAGCTGAGGTCGAGGGACCCGCTCACACTTCACCCCAGCCAAGGAGCCTATAGGGAGCCTGGCTAGATGTTCTTTATTTTTTTTTTCAGGCAATTAAAAGGGAAATGTTCGGAGGCCTGATCTTGTTCGCCCTGTCTGGGCTGAGCCTCGCGAGAAGGGGCGACACCGAGGACCACCGCATCTTCGGATGCTCCGGAAGGACGGCGCCCCTAGCCCACGATGGAAGTGGCCTACGTGAGGCAGATGAAATTGCCTCGTATACTCACGAGGGGAGCTGGCCTGGATGGCTGGTGTCAAACTCGACCCAGTACTCGAGCCAGACCAGTTTTACATATGGGGAGGCCTCCCTCCAGTGCCCGAGGATACGGATCGTCACCCCAAGAATCAGCGTCACCGTGGGCAAAAGAATTCGTTTATCATGTAAGGGCAACATTCCCCTGGATAGGTGGTGGTGGCTCAGAAAATTAAGCAAAGACATGGGGAACCCCAGGGTAGAATGGGAAAGGTTAGGGAACGACACCCACAGGACCATCACGGGGACCCAGGGAGGGTTAAGTGTGTGCTGGGACAAATGGTGGGACCGGATCAGGGGATCTATGTCTGTATGTGGGGTTCAGAGAGAGTCTGCCCCACGGGCATTTCCATCATTTTCCACAGCCAGTGGCAGGATAACGGGAGGGGGATGGACTGGGGGTCGCGCCTGGACGCATGCGCGATCCCATACTCCCCAATCTCGGTTAATGCCACTGAATTAGTGACCCGTCCCCGACAGCCCCTGCCCACAACCCCAACGTCACGGACTGTAGCAGAGGGATGCCCCGCCACCACCAAGGGACCAGGGAACAGCCTGGTGCTGGTACCCACAAACCAGGTGCTCTATCAAGGGGTGCATTACGCGGTGGCCTCGGTGATCTTAAATCTCACTGAGGTGCACTTGCCCACGTGGTGCCCTGCAGAGACCGCTAAACTATATCAAACCCTCTTAAGGGAAACATTTCAAAAGTTTTACGAATTCGATTTTGCGGAGATCGATAAGACCAAATTGTATGCACATAGCCACGAGGCTTGGGATGGGGTGGGGAGACAGAGAAGGGGTATTGTTAATGATGTTTTAACGGGTTTTAATGCAGGGTCTTCAGTTATTAATAGTTTAGACGACATTGAACTGCAGACGCAGATCAACGGTCTGAAGACCCAATTAAAGAAGGTCTTAACTGATGAGAACAAGGTAGTGGGTTCGGAACTGCATGAAGACCAGGCCATGATTCTCCATCTAAAGGAGATCATAGCGGAGCTGGAGATACATGCAAAGACGGTGAATGCACTCATTAGGGAGGATCGGAATACGTCTGACCAGGCTGCGCAAAACGAGGAGTGCGTACTGTACGGGGGATGGTTGCTGGGTGAGGGCCGCAGAAATCTGGAGGACTTAAAACAGGGTTTGGTCCCCTCCTGGATCAGCAACAAGCAACTCACAGCCCTCCACCCTTTTGAGAACGCATTAAGCCCGTGCCAGCTCCGACTAGCTTCCGAGGCCTACCCAGTCCCAGTGGACTGTGGACGTTCCAACCACACTATCATGGGGATAATAGTAAGGATGCCGGTCATGGGCGGGACGGCCCGACCCGCGCCGGTATACAGGGTGGAGAACATTGGTGTCATTCAGGGGGGTGTACACGTTCGTTTTACAGCGGTCCTGCCCTACGTCATAAAGTGGGATCACGCTATGACGGGTACTGACCTCTCGGGGTGCTGTAGCCAGGGAGCACACATCATCCTGTGTCCCCAGTACTTGAATGCCTATTCGAAACCACAATGCGGGTTCAGAGCTGCTGACGCGAAACCTATAAATTGTACCATGGAAGCCATGGCACAAGGCCATGTTCCCCCACAGGTAGCATATATAGGAGGTGGGACATATTGCGTCACCACAGGAGCGTCTCACTACCAGCACGGACAGCACAGCTGGTGCGCGGTGAGTGACAGCAGCTTTTGCTTTAAACCCAAGGCAGAAGTTCAAGTGGCCCAGGAACGAATTGTCCCCATTCCTGAACCATCCACGGTTCACCTAACTGTAAGAGAGAATTTCACTAACCTCCAAAAGTATGTGGCTCACTTCGGCTACCAGATTCCCCCTCTCCCAGAACACCTCATTAAACTATTAAGAGCCGTAGTGGTGTCGCAAAAGCATTTTTATACACTGGAGCAGAAGACTATCCAGATAGGGGCTGATATTCTGGATATTACGACCCCACCCTGGTGGGACATCTTTGAGACTATCGAGGTTCCCTCCTGGATTCGTCTGGCATCACACGCGCTTGTAATTTGTCAGCTCGGGATCATCCTCTACCTCGTTTGTGTCCAGTGTGGGAAAAGGGGTCCCGAGGCAGTAGCAAGAACCCAAAGGGTTTGGAGGGAGCTGTATGCTCGGGTAGACGAGACACTCGCGTGAATTCCGTGTCGCACCACTTGCGAGTGTTGGCGGCCTAATTTTATTATTTTTAATAAAGATGGTCCCCTCCGTTTGTTGTTTTTTTTGATTAAAAAAAACTGTTTTATCCCAAGTGGTGCACGGGTATGTTGGACCCCCTCCGTGCTGGGATTACTGGAAAAGAATTTGTTTCCTATCTAAAATGCCTACTGTACACTGCGGTTATTCTCCAAGTGGGGGAATGTACGTGTCGGGGGAATTGGGATAGGTAAATAAAGGGGAAGGTTGTTTGCGACAGTCAGAAATTTTGCTCACCTCGTATGGACACTTCAAGCAAGTGTAAGTCTCCACAGGGGGGACTGAAAGGATTCGCAAAATTTCATGTGTCCCCCCCCGAAGATTTTTGTTGGACTTATTAATAAGGAACCCTGGTCTGACTGAGTTTTAAAATCCAGGGCATAAAATGGCTGCGGTCAGACCTCGTGACCAAGAGCTTTTCAGACGCTGGCAAACTATCAGCTTGTGTATTCCGATGCAATGGGGACAAACCCAATCAGGTCTACGCATAAGGCTTTCAAGGTGTTTGCTCAAATAATCAGCGGGGACATTGAGACTGTGCTGGACAATCATCGAACCTGTCGGACAAATGGGAGCAGTTGAAGAACTGGTATGATACAATTACCGGCCATTTAACATGATGGGCCAAGATCAGTACCTTTTGTTAAAATTCATCATGCCCAGATCAGACAATAGAAATGAGCTGATCTGAAGGGAGATTAGGACGACCGCGAGGGTATAACTGGGAAGACCCAGCCCCTCTCTCTCTCTCTCTCTGCCTGGATCCCGGTTCACCCTGCCTGTCTGCCAGCAGCCAAGAAAGAAGACCAGAAACTTCGTAGCCACGTTTCGACGGCAGAAACAGGGTGCAGGGCCAGGTTTTTCCATCCATTTCACCGGTGAGCATTATCTTCTTCTGGCTGTCACAAGACAATTTTAGTTAGGCATAAGGGTGGGAATTAATGGGGATATTGCTAAAATTGTAATTTTAGGATTTTCCCTCGATGTGTCCGTTCTCCTCCCATGTTAAGTGTAAAACCGTCTTCATATGATACTGTTTCTCTGTAGTTTTACTTCTGTAAATAAACATTGGTTTTCCTCGCACCAATCCACGGGTCTGTTCGTTTGTCCTTATCGCCGCTCGATAAGTCCTGGGCTCAGAACTAGGAAGGGGATATTCGCAACCGCACAGCGGGCAGGACAGCTCAGGAAAACATAACTGGCTGACCTACAAATAAGCCCGAGACAAAAACCCCTTACAGTGGAAAGGCTTTGGGGAGTCAGCAGGTGAGACATCTGCCGCAGAATACCCAGCCTCTGACCTGCTCTTGTTGCCACAGTATTTATGTGGCTGGTCCAGTTACGTTTCTGGTCAATGGTGACCCCCAGGATGTTGATAGTGGAGGATTCAGCGATGGTAATGCCATTGAATGTCAAGGGGAGGTGGTTAGACTCTCGCTTGTTGGAGATAGTCATTTCCTGGCACATCTGTGGCGCGAATGTTACCTGCCACTTATCAGCCCAAACCTGAACGTCGTCCAGGTCTTGTTGCATGCGGACATGGACTGCTTCATTATCTGTGGAGTTGCGAATGGTGCTGAACACTGTGCATTCATCAGCGAACGTCCCCATTTCTGACCTGATGTTGGAGAGAAGGTCATTGATGAAGCAGCTGAAGATGGTTGGGCCTAGGACACTGCCCTGAGGAACTCCTGCAGCGATGTCCTGGGGCTGGGATGATTGACCTTCAACCACCACAACCGTTATGTCTCACAATTCACTGCAACTCACTAAGCCACTTCCAAAGGCGCACAAAAATCTGTCCAAGAACAGAAAGTTTTGAAAATTAAGGTTTCAATGTTTGACACCATATTGACAGAAACTTTACATGAATATTGGATAAAACACCCAAGTGGCTACCCTTGTGTGTTGATAGTTGGATGAGGGTGAGTGTGAGGTGTGGCTAGTGAGATGGGGAAGTGATAATGTAGATAGAGAGAGAGGGATGGGTGGAGGTGCAAGGTAAGTTGGTGTGAGTAAGGATGTGCAGGAGTAGGGTAGGGAAGGCAGAATGATGGGGATGTGATGAGCGGCACAGCAGGATGAGGTTGACTGTGGCTTTGTACTAACGTTTCATGATCTACTGAGATTATTGAAAGGTTTGTGGCACTGCACCCAGGTCCTCCTGACAATACCCCTGCTTGTGACCTCCTCAGAAATGTGCAACCAGGCTGTTTTGGTCTGCTGGGGAGGTTTCTTCCACCCATGGGAAGGGAAGAGAACTTCTCTGCGTGCTCTGACTCCCTCCATAAGCATATGGAAAGAGTCATGGGAGAACCTGGGTGCAGCCCTGCACCTCTGTTCAGTGATTGTCAGTGTTTGCAGCACCTCAATGCTGTGGAACACTGAGCACAAATGTCAAAATAAATTTGGACATGTTCCCTTTAAGGAAACCGGCTGATACATAGATACATAGATACATAGAAGATAGGAGCAGGAGTAGGCCATCCGGCCCTTCGAGCCTGCTCCGCCATTTAATGAGATCATGGCTGATCCTTCAATTCAGTATCCCGTCCCCGCCTTCTCTCCGTAACCCTTAACCCCTTTTGCCTGTAGAAATATATCTAATTCCCTCTTAAATATATTTAATGAGCTGGCGTACACTGCCCTCTGTGGCAATGAGTTCCACAGGTTCACCACTCTCTGAGTGAAGAAATTCCCCCTCATTTCTGTCCTAAATGGTTTAGCCCTTATCCTTAAATTATGTCCTCTAGTTCTGTTCTCACCCGCCAAGGGAAACATTCCTTCTGCATCTAATCTGTCTAGACCTGTCAGAATTTTATACACTTCTATGAGGTCCCCTCTCAATCTTCTAAACTCCAGTGTGTACATCCCTAAACTACATAGTCTCTCCTCATAGGTCAATCCCGCCATTCCTGGTATCAGCCTGGTGAATCGCCGCTGCACCCCCTCCATGGCAAGAACATCTTTCCTCAGATGAGGCGACCAAAACTGTACACAGTACTCGAGGTGTGGTCTCACCAGTGCCCTGTACAGCTGCAGCAAGGTATCCCTGTTCCTGTATTCCAACCCTTTTGCTATGAAGGCCAGCATACCATTTGCCTTCTTGACCGCCTGTTGCACCTGCATGCTCGCCTTCAGTGACTGGTGTACAAGAACACCATCATCAAATGACGACACCAGACCCGCTTCCTCTAATTGGCTGGGAAACGCGCTGGGCGGGCTTAACAAGCCCAATTAAGGGAAATTCATTTCACAGAACGGGATGGAGCCAACAGTGGGGTCGGGACCCGCCACCGACGTCGCCCGCCACGGACCCACCGAGGTGAGGAAAATCCCAGCCTATGTGTTTGGAGGCTGTGGAGGGAATATCTCCAGAGGAGATGAGGTCAGTGACAGTATGGGAAATGATGGCTTGATGTTCGGTGGTGGGGTCATGGTGCAGGGGGAATTAGGAGGAGGTGTCAGAGAGTTGGTGGGGAAGAGGGGAAACCGAGGGAGGGAAGAGGGGAAACTGAGGGAGGGGAAAAGGGGAAACTGAGGGCAGGAAGAGGGGAAACTGAGGGTGTGGAAGAGGGGAAACTGAGGGCGGGAAAAGGGGAAACTGAGGGTGTGGAAGAGGGGAAACTGAGGGCGGGAAAAGGGGAAACTGAGGGCGGGAAGAGGGGAAACTGAGGGTGTGGAAGAGGGGAAACTGAGGGCGGGAAAAGGGGAAACTGAGGGCGGGAAGAGGGGAAACGGAGGGTGGGGAAGAGGGGAAACGGAGGGTGGGGAAGAGGGGAAACGGAGGGTGGGAAGAGGGGAAACGGAGGGTGGGGAAGAGGGGAAACGGAGGGTGTGGAAGAGGGGAAACGGAGGGTGGGGAAGAGGGGAAACCAAGGGAGGGGTAGAGGGGAAACCAAGGGAGGGGAAGAGGGGAAACTGAGGGAGGGGAAACTAGAGGTGTCAGGAACTTTGATTCCACTAGTTACTAATGGTAACTCATTGCACTGATAACTAATAGCAAAATGGTAACACGCAGATTCTACTCACGACTAACAGTAATACAATAACTTCCTGATATATGTTACTGGTGATATATGTATAGGTGTAATGGCCCATTATCCTACCTGAAACTAGTAGTAATCCTATAACCCGTTGATATTTACCCTGAAGCCGTAACCAGACTTCCCCTGCACTGCACAAGGTGCAGTCAGGCTCCCCAGTCGATGCCACTTTTAACAGGCCCGATCTCTCTCCCTCGCTCCTTGGATTCCAGTTTGGACTCCGGTTCCGTGTGAAGGTGCCAACTCTGAATTGGGAACCTCAGTCAGAGCCGATCTGTACTTGGACTTCACACGTCAAAACCGGCTGACACAGACCGACCTGAACCGAGCCAAGAGATTGCGCAAAAGGCAATGGGCTCAGTGTTTGAGGCACTTCTCATGGGACAGATCGTCCTAAACTCAGCCCAGCACCAACATTTCTAAACCACTCCCTGAGATCAACTCAATAAAGAAGAGTTTCATAGAATTACAGAAATTACAGCACAGGAGGAGGCCATTCGGCCTCTGGTGCTGGTGCTCTCTCCTGTAACCACATTCACCCCACCCCCAAAAGATCTTTTTATTTTCCTCCTTTTCGAATATAAATCCTATTCCCTTTGAAATGAGGTTTTAATCTGTACTTCAATTGCCACATGTGGTGAAGTAGCCCATGGCCTAATAGCCCTCAGTTCAAGAACTTTCCTCCTCCTTTCTCCCTCGTTTCTTTCAGTGAGAATCCTTGCTTTCCCTTCCCCAGTTACCCATTCGCCCACCAATGGAAACAACCTTTTGTGGCGGATCGCCACCTAAACGGGCATTATCCACTTTTCTGTCCGTGGACAAAATATCGAGCACCTTCCCTTTAAGGCACCTTACCTTTAAGGCAGGAGTGGGCGGGGCCTCAGGACTTTTCCAGAGAATTCTGGGAGCAGTCTGTTCAGCCATTTTGTACCATGCAGTTGTATTAAAGAAGTCTCTTGTTTTCCACACATGGATTCAGCCTTAATTCGTGTTTAGCGGCAGCCTCAACATTGGTGACCCTGACGCTCAGAACGTATTCCGAGCACTGCAATGGCGGACACGAACGCAGTTTCCGTGAAACTGCCGGAGTTTTGGGAAAACCAGCCCGAAGCCTGGTTTCTCCAAGCTGCATCTCGCTTCCGGCTGCGAAACATCACCACAGATGGGACGAAGTACGACTATCTCGTCACATCACTCGGTAGCGCCACAGTTTCGAAAGTTTGGACAGCGCTGCAGAACCCACCAGAGGAAGGCAAGTATGCACATCTCAAGACAGCGCTCCTTAAAAAATTTACGGCCTCGGCATATCAGCGAAACTGCCACCTTCTCGACCTTCCAGGACTCGGTGATGCCTCACCGTCAGACCTCCTCTCCCACATGCTCTCCCTCAATGACGAGAGCCCACCCGGATCCCTCTTCCACACGCTGTTCATCCACCAGCTCCCTCTCAGCATCTGCCCAGCGATCGTGGCGTCCGGCCTCACGAACCTGGAAGCCCTGGCCGATGAGGCCGACAAGCTGCTGTCCGCTCACTCCAGCCGCGACGTCACTCCGGACCTGGCAGCCAATGCCTGGGCGCGCCCCTCACCGGCCACCACGCGGCCACAAGGGCCTGCCACCAGGCCCACGGGGCCTTCACGCCCCACTAACCCGGGCCACTGTTACTACCACGCACGGTTCGGCGCCAGGGCACAACGGTGCGCACATCCCTGCTCTTTCAAGTCCGCCCCCGTACCAGCCCCCGCGATGGCCGTGGGCCACGCGGGCTCCCTGCTGTTCGTCACGGATGACAAAACCGGCCGTCGGTTCCTGTGCGACACTGGGGCTCAGCACAGCATCATCCCGGCCTCCTCCCTCGACATCCAAAAGGGCTAACTTGGACCGGCGCTGGCTGCTGCTAATGGCTCGGAAATCCGGACGTATGGCACCCGAACAGTCACCCTCGACCTCGCTGGTCGCCGCTACCGATGGGAGTTCATCACTGCCAAGGTGCTCTCCCCTCTCATCGGCGCAGATTTCCTGTGCGCCCACGGCCTACTGGTAGACATCCCCCGTCACCGCCTCGTGGACATGAACACCATGTCCCCCATCCTGGGCGCCATGGTCCCCCGTCAACCTGCCGACATGGCGTCACAGTGCCACGCCCGGGTCACGGATGACTACTCGGCACTCCTGGCCGAATTCCCTGCCCTTACCAATCCAACCTTCACCGCGGAGGCCACCAAACACGGGGTGGAACACTTCATCCCCACCACAGGCCCCCAAGTGTACACCCATGCCTGCAGGCTGGACCCGACCAAACTGGAGATCGCGCGGACTGAGTTTGCCAACATGGAACAGCTCGGCATCATCCGCCACTCCAACAGTCCCTGGGCCTCCCCACTCCACATCGCCCCCAAACCAGGCGGAGGTTGGCGCCCCTGCGGGGATTACCGCCGCCTCAATGACGCCACCACCCCTGATCGGTACCCCGTGCCGCACATTCAGGACTTCTCGGCTAGACTGGCCGGCCGCTCAGTCTTTTCCAAGGTCGACCTGGTGCGCGGTTACCACCAAGTCCCCGTCCACCCCGCGGACGTCCCCAAGACGGCCGTAATCACCCCCTTCGGCCTGTTCGAGTTCCTGCGGATGCCCTTCGGCCTCAAAAACGCGGCCCAGGCATTCCAACGGCTCATGGACTCGGTCCTTCAGAACCTGAAATTCCTGTTAGTCTACCTGGATGACATCCTGGTAGCCAGTTCCTCCAAGCAGGAACACCTCGAATACCTTCGCATCCTGTTTGGGCGCCTCAGCGACCACGGGCTCATCCTCAGCCCAGCCAAATGCCAGTTCGGCCTGGACAAGATCGACTTCCTCGGCCACCACATCACCCATGCTGGGGCCATTCCCCTGCCCACCAAGGTGCAGGCCGTCCAACAATTTCCCCGCCCCACCACCATCAAAGGCCTCCAGGAGTTTCTCGGGATGGTGAATTTCCATAACCGCTTCATCCCCAAAGCGGCGTCCCTCATGAGGCCCCTGTATGAAGCCCTCCGGGGCAGGAGCGGCAAGATGGCGGTCGAATGGACGGCAGACGCGTCCGCCGCCTTCGACTCCACCAAGACCGCGTTCGCCAACGCCACCCTGCTCACGCACCCACGGCCCAATGCCAGGGTAGCGCTCACCACGGACGCCTCCGACCACGCGGTCGGTGCCGTGTATGAGCAGTGGGTCTACGGCACCTGGCAACCACTTGCCTTCTTCAGCCGTCAACTACGCCCCCCGGAGGTCAAGTACAGCACCTTCGACCGCGAGCTCCTCGCACTGTTCCTGGCGGTCCTCCATTTCCGGTTTTTGCTTGAGGGCCACCCCTTCACTGCGTTTGTCGACCACAAGCTCCTGACATTCGCAATGGCAAAGACAACCGACGCCTGGTCCGCCAGGCAGCAGCGCCAGCTCGCGGCAGTGTCCGAGTTCACCACGGACATCCAACACGTCTCCGGCTGAGACAATGTGGTAGCCGACTGCCTCTCCCGCCCCGCCATCCACGCCGCACACCTGGCAGTCGACTACGCTCAACTCGCAGCAGACCAGATCACCGACCCTGATCTGCTCTCCGCACCCACCAACCTACCAGGGCTACGCCTGGCTGACGTCGCCTGTAGCCCGACCGCAGTCACGGTCAAGTGCGACATATCCCTCTGTCAACCTCGGCCCGTCGTCCCAGCGTCCTGGCGCCGCCGGGTATTCGACATTCTCCACAACCTCTCCCACCCCGGCGCCCGCGCATCCATCAAATTGGTAGCCAACCACTTCGTCTGGCGCGGCCTTCGCAAGGATGTGCGTACTTGGGCCAACTCCTGCCTAGCCTGCCAACGGGCCAAGGTACAGCAACACACAAAAGCACCCCTCGAGGAGTTTACCGTCCCCTCGCGGAGATTCGACCACATCCACGTGGATATCGTCGGGCCCCTGCCGCCGTCGCAAGGCCACACGCACTTGCTGACCATCGTTGACCGCACCACACGCTAGCCCGAGGCAATTCCACTGACCTCTACCACCACCGCCGACATCACCAGGGCCTTCGTCAGCACCTGGGTCGCACGGTTCAGCGTCCCCTCCGACATGACGTCGGACAGAGGTCCGCAATTTACCTCTGAACTCTGGACCGCCGTCGCACGCAATCTCGGGGTGACCATTCACCGCACCACAGCGTACCACCCCCAAGCCAATGGACTGTGTGAGCGATTCCACAGATCCTTGAAGGCATCTCTTCGAGCCAGCCTCCAGGATGGCACCTGGACCGATCGACTTCCGTTGGTCCTCCTCGGCCTGCGCACCGCGGTTAAAGAAGACCTCCACGCATCGGCAGCAGAGCTCGTGTATGGTCAGCCGCTGCGCGTACCCGGCGAGTTCCTGCCCACCGCTACAACACCCTGGTCAGCCGACCAGCAACGCCACGACTTCGCCTCACCGGCGCTGCAGTTCGCCCCGGTGCCCATTGCCCAACATGGCGAATCCACCTCACACGTCCCACTAAGCCTGCACCAGGCACGGTTTGTTTTCATCCAGCACGACGCCCACCGCGGACCCCTTCAACCCCCGTACGACGGGCCCTACAAGGTGCTACAGGCTGGGGACAAATTTTTCACCCTGCAAGTGGGCGACAGGACCGAAAAAGTGTCGGTTGACCGACTCAAGCCAGCACACTCGGAGCCCGGTGAGCAGGTCCCTGTAGCTCGTCCACCTCCACGCGGCCGACCTGCCCTCAAGCCGGTTCACCCGGCTGCTCCACGCCCGGCCGTTCCACGTCCACCGGCGTCCTACAAGAGCCGCTCCGGCCGGCCCATCAGACCGCCGCACCGTCTCGTCCACACCTCCTAAGTGGATTCTGGGGGGAGCTGTGTGGCGGATCGCCACCTAAACGGGCATTATCCACTTTTCCGTCCGTGGACAAAATATCGAGCACCTTCCCTTTAAGGCACCTTACCTTTAAGGCAGGAGTGGGCGGGGCCTCAGGATTTTTCCAGAGAATTCTGGGAGCAGTCTGTTCAGCCATTTTGTACCATGCAGTTGTATTAAAGAAGTCTCTTGTTTTCCACACATGGATTCAGCCTTAATTCGTGTTTCGCGGCAGCCTCAACACTTTCACTATTTACCCACAGTGAGGTTCCTAGGTTTCACTCACCGCTTCACTGGCTGCTCCTCTCTCAGTGCTGCTCCCACTCACCCCTTCACTGGCTGCTCCTCTCTCAGTGCTACTCCCACTCACCCCTTCACTTGGTGCTCCTCTCTCAGTGCCGCTCCCACTCACCACCTTGCTGTTGCTCGATCCCAGCTCTGTGGGATATGCTGGCCCCCACGCACACCTCCAACCAATTCCCCCTCCCCACACTTGCTTGTGCCCCAATCCCCCGACCACAATCCCCTTCTCTCCCACGATCTCCCATGCCCTATTTCCCCATCTCTCCCCCCGATCCCCATTCCTCAGTCTCCATCTTTCCCCCGATCCCCATCCCCCAGTCTCCATCTCTCCACCCGATCCCCATTCCCCAGTCTCCATCTCTCCCCCCGATCCCCATTCCCCAGTCTCCATCTTTCCCCCGATCCCTATTCCCCCTTGATTCCCCAGTCTCCTTCTCTTCCCCCCCGCCACTCTCGAGCCACCCGATTTCAGACCTCCCCCAACTTCAATCCCCCTTCCCCGATTTCAGAGCCTTTACGAGTTCAGGGACTCCCCAGTGGCAGACACCCGCGGTTCCTGAGTCTCCCGATCACCGACTCTCCAGCCCGCTGCCGACTGCGCCTCACGAGGTCGCAGCTCCCTGCGGCGGTGGTCGATTGACTCTCCGAGCCTGAGGCTTTAACAGCAGCCGGTGACGTCACGGAGTGGGGGGGGGGCGGTGGGTGGCGGGTTGCGCACTGCAGCAGGAATTTTAAAAAACTGATCTCTTGGGCTGCTGGCGGCACAGCTTGGTGAGGTATTGACAATTCCGGGAAACAACCGGTCATTCGGGAGGGTTGGGAACCCTAAGGTGGGCTAGAAAATATTGGTAGAATTTTTCAAAGTACCCATTTCAGGTGCAAATCGAATTTTTTGGCCATAATATTTTATAGATTTGGACTACCAAAGGGAGGATATATGCCTGAAAAGGAAATATTTGCAGGGCTGCAGAGAAAGAGCAGGGGAGTCAGACTAAGTGGATCACTCTTTCAAAGAGGCGACACAGGCACAATGGGCTGAATTTTGTGCTATATGATTCCATGATTCTATGAGGGGGTGGGTGCTGAGTGCTCCATGACCCTCCGTGGCCACGCCCCTCCCTATCTCTGTAACCTCCTCCAGCCCCACAACCAACCGAGATATCTGCGCTCCTCCAATTCTGGCCTCTTGAGCATCCCTGATTATAATCGCTCAACCATTGGTGGCCATGCCTTCAGCTGCCAAGGCCCTTAGCTCTGGAATTCCCTCCATAAACCTCTCCACCTCTCTCTCTCCTCCTTTAAAACGCTCTCTTCAACCAAGTGGATGTTCACCTGTCCTAAAACATCCTTATGGCTCGGTGTCAAATTTTATTTGATAACGCTCCTGTGAAGCGCCTTGGGACGTTTTATTACATTAAAGGCACTATGTAAATGCAAGTTGTTGTTGTTGTATCAGAGAGCATTTGATATGTATCTGGAGACAAAGTTGATTATGAGAGGTTTCATGGGATATAATGGGTCAAAAATTCGGCACTTGCCGGGTGAGTACGCGTTGTGCACTCACCCGTAAGGTCTCCTGAAGTGCCGGTTTCCTGCATGCACTGCGCATGCGCGGGAAACCGGAACTTCCGGTCTGGTGAAGGGAGCGGTTCAGAGGTGAACCGCGCGCGGGAGAGGCTGCGCGCACGCAGCAAACTTAGGTTTTTTTTCAGGTTTCTCTGAGAGGGTAAGTATTGAAGAACCTGCGCTTTTAAAAAGGAGGCGCAGGACCCGTTTTCAACAAGGTAAGTGGTTAATTAATTATAATTTAAAAAAAATTTCAGCAGGTTTATCTTTTTTAGATACTTTAAAGAAAGGTAAGTTTATTTTTAGCACTGTTAAAAAGTATTTTAATTTTTTCAAAAATTTAAATTTTTGTTTAAAGTAGTTAATTTATTTAACTTATAGTTATTTTAAAAATGTGATGGTTTTTCTTTTAATTTATTTGAAGTTTAGCTGTTGTTTTGGGGCCGATTTCAATTCATAGATTTGACAGGTCTATGAATGAAAGATGGTCTGCTGCCATTGGCTCTCCATGGCCCACGTGATCCCAGGGGACGCATCGCACTAACTGCGCCCCTGAGACACGCAAGCACTGCGCGCCGGCAGTTGGAGCAGGCCCAGGAGCCGAAGTCCCCGTGGGCCAGAAGCAAAACAGCAGACGCGGTAGGTAAGTGCGCGCGCGATCCTTACCCCAGCGGCAAGCCAGAGAGGTGAATTTCTGGGCCAATATTTCCTAGACAACAGGACCACATTGCTTTTTTCTGATCCTGTACATTCCAATATTCAGCATAGCTTTAAATGTGGAAATGTATGGCAAGTTGACCAGCAGCTGAAAGCAAATATAGATTTACATTTTAGGTGGGACCTTTCATCAGAACTTGAACCATGAATCTTTCTCTTTCAGAGGCTGGTTGTATTTCCAAAATTTTCTATTTTTATTTCAAAACTTCAGCATTTGAGATTTTTGCTTTTAAATCAGTCCGTCTGCCCTCAATTGCAATACATCATGGGCCGTAAGTTGCGGCCCCTACGGGTGTGTACAAGGTGCTGACGCGCCCATAGGGGCCGCACAGGTTCCGGGTTTAGGCGTACGAAGCGCATGGGCGAAAACCCGGAACTTGCGATCTGTCAAGAATTCTCTTGACAGATCCTCCGCATCCCCGGGAAAAGGGCCTCCGCGGGCGGAGAGTTGGGCTATTTGCCCAACTTCTGTCCAGCGAATGCCCGTGAAATTCTTACGCCTGGTAAACGTAGGTGTAATGCCTGCTTTTACTAGCATAAGGGTTTTAAAAAACATTAAAAAAAAAATTTTTCATTCATTTAAACATTAGAACACATGTAAAATAAGGTAAGGTTATTTTTAGCCCCTTTTAAAATATTTTAATTTATTTTTCAAAAAATTAAGGCCGTATGTTAGCGCCTCCCATTAGCGCCTGGTGGGTGCGTTAACGGGGCGCTAAGGGGTTAGCGGCCGGGCGCGCTGATTGCAGCGACGCCTGCAAACTTCAGTGCCGGTTACCGCCTGGGCTTCTAGCGCCTCATAGATCGTGATATCATCAAGTGCGCAACGCCCCGTTAGCGCCCTGGTTGTGAAATTGACTTTCGCCCGCTGCATTATCGCCTTGCGCTGGCAATGCCAGCAGGAGGAGGCGTTCTGAAGTCGGATGGCCGCTTCGGGAGCGGTAATTAAAGAGAATGATTTTCAGATCGCTGAATCGTTATTATTTGCACCAGTCTGGTGCCTGCGCAAAGTTTTGACTGTTTCATTGGTGCAGGATGTCCAAGTCCTCCACTTTGTGAGAGTGTTTGGGGCAGCATTGGCAGTCACCTTGCAAGACTGCAGTGCCGACAAATAGCTTCTGCTGCAGTTTTGGCCCTTCCCTTTAAGCAAATTGTTTTGCGCTCTGCCAGTACCGCCCCGCTGTCGGACTTTAGCGCCCTAAGAGAAGTGGTTAGCGCTTGATTTAGCGCTCCACTTCCTTCTTGGAGCGCTACAACTGAATTTCGCGGGAGGTGAGATTGATTAGCGCCTGGCGCTAATTTTTCAGTTTTCAAAGTTTTAGCACCCCAAACGGGGCTATAATGAATTTCTCCCCCTAAATTTTTGTTTTAAATGCTTAATTATATTGCCCTTTAATTAATTTTAAACAGGTCATTTTTTTTATTTATTTGTTATGTAGAATGTATTTTTTATGTGATCTCCATTCATGCTTATGGGGTTTCCGTACGTACGGAATCTCCATAAGCATGAATGGGGATCCCCTTCTTTCATTGGTTGGGAACTGCCCGCTCCCCTGCGATACGTGGGCCTCTACACATGTCTACGCATAGAGGCCCATTAGCGTGAGTCTCCGTGGATCCCGAGGCAGAAGGTAAGTGCGTAGATTTTTTCCCGGTCGGAGGCATCCGCCCGCGGGAAGCCTCCGACCGCAAATTCAGGCCCCTTGCTTTTGCGGTTCCATCAGTGCTTGCACTGAAATGTATTACAGCACTGTTACACAATGCTAAAATCATTTTAAAAGGCAAGAATAATCTTGGCACTGAGTATGTTGAGATTGCACGTTAATGGTTTCATTAAAATAGCGAACAAGTTAATTTCTTACACTAATATCACAGTATGATTTCACGCAAATGACGCTTTGGCCCAAAAGTCCAATATGTAATAATCGCTACATTTTAAACATACTGGGCATGTCACTCCCTTAGGTTGGCAATAGTAGGTTTTCATTAGTAACATGGGCAGGAAATCCAATCGTGCCCAAAGCTGCTATTTTCCGGTCACAAAGTGTAAATCACCCCACCCAGCCGATGGTGGCCAGTATTGACAGCAGTCATGGGGCTGTCTACATTGTCCTAGCTAGTGGACAACATGCGATAGGAAATGGTCCTGCAAGAGGAAAAGGATGAGATAAAGTGGGGAGAAAGTTACTCTGATGGCTCAGTTTGTATCCTTATCACTGTCCAGTGACTCCTAAGGTTGTGGGAACTTTGGGCAACTATCACATACGGATGGGCTTTGTTGGCCAATAAACAATTCAAAGTTATAATAAATATCAAAAATTTCAGATCAATGTAAATCATTTCACTTGTCACAAATACACATTTTCTATTAGCTTTTAATATGAAATTTAATACAAAAATGCAATCCACATTTACATTCAAAGAAAATAAATATTTCTTATATTTGGTGCAAGGGGTAAATATTCAGTAAGTACTTTATGACTCATTAAAAAAAGTGAATAAATGAAGAATATTTCCTGTCAGCCGTGGCTCAGTGGGTAGCACTCTCGCCTCTGAGTCAGAAGGTTGTGGGTTCAAGTCCCACTCCAGGGACTTGAGCACAAAAATCTAGGCTGACACTCCAGTGCAGTGCTCAGGGAGTGCTGCACTGTCGGAGGTGCCATCTTTCGGATGAGACGTTAAACCGAGGCTGCCTCTGCTCTCTCAGGTGGACGTAAAAGATCCCCAGGCACTATTTCGAAGAAGAGCAGGGGAGTTATCCCCGGTGTCCTGGCCAATATTTATCCCTCAATCAAAATCACTAAAAAAGCAGATTATCTGGTCATTGTCACATTTCTGTTTGTAGGAGCTTGCTGTGTACATATTGGCTACTGTGTTTCCTACATTACAACAGTGACTACACTTCAAAAGTACATCATTGGCTTTAAAGTGCTTTGGGCTGACCTGAGGTCGTGAAAGATGCTATATAAATGCAAGTCTTTCTTTTTTTTAAATAATGCTACACAATTCTGAAAATACAAATCACATTCACAATGTTTACCTCAATTATGTGTGTAATTCTCTCTCAGCTTTGAAACAATTCCAGCTTTAATAAAAGTTTACTTTTTGTCATTGACCAGGCTAAGATGACTGAAGCAGAGAATATTGTGAATTGCAACATTGTTAAAGCAATCCTACATTCTCGGTCTTTCACTCATTGGGCCAGAAATTCAGCTGTTGTCGGGTGAGTACGCGCTGTGTACTCACCCGTAAGGCCATCTGAAGTGCCAGTTTCCTGCATGTACTGCGCATGCACGGGAAACCGGAACTTCCGTTCCCCTGAAGGGAGGGGTTCAGAAGTCGAACGCGTGCGCGGGAGAGGCTGCGCGCACGCAGCGAACTTCGATTTTTTTTCCAGGTTTCTCCGGGAAGGTAAGTATGAAGAAGCTGCGCTTTTAAAAAGGAGGCGCAGGGCCTGTTTTTAACAAGGTAAGTGGTTAATTAATTACAATTTAAAAAAATTTTCAACAGGTTTATCTTTTTTAGATACTTTAAAGAAAGGTAAGTTTATTTTTACCACCGTTACAAAGTATAATTAATTTTTTCAAAAATTTAAATTTTTGTTTAAAGTAGTTAATTTATTTAACTTAGAGTTATTTTAAAAATGTGATTTTTTTTTAATGTATTTGAAGTTTAAGTGTGGTTTTGGGGCCGATCTCTATTCATAGATTTGGCAGGAATGAAAATGCCCTGCTAGGATTGGCTCTGCATGGCCCACGTGATCCCAGGGGACGCTTCAAACTAACTGCGCCCCTGGGATACACAAGCACTGCGCGCCGGCAGCTGGAGGAGGCCCAGGACCCGAAGTCCTCGTGGGCCCAAAGCACAACTGCAGGCGCGGTAGGCAAGTACGCGCGCGATGCTTGCACCCGCAGGAAACCTGAAAGCTGAATTTCTGGCCCATTATTTTCTTAGCATCTGTTTACCCTGTCCAAAAATGCTTTTAATGCTTTCAGAAAGGCAGCGCTAGTCTTTTCATTCTTCAGTGATCTGCAGCGTTTCTCCTGTCAATGCAATTGGAAAGCAGAGTTAGTGCCACATATGCATGTGTGTCTGAGTATATGCGTGTGCGCAAACACACATTAAGATCAAGATCGTGCTTCAAAATACAATATCTCGCCATGTAAAGATAATGGGCCGGATATTCCGATGCCTACGGGTGTGTACATGCTGTGTACACACTCGTAGGGACATCGGAAATGCCGGTTTCAGGCATGCGAAACGCATGCATGGAAAACCGGCATTTCCGATCTGGCAAGAATGCTCTTGACAGATCGGAAGCCTGCCCTGGAGAAGGGCCTCTGCGGGCGGATAGTTCCGCTTTCTGCAGAACCTCCGCCCGCAGAAAACTCTTAGAAATCTTATGCCTGGTAAAAGCAGGCGTAAGGTCTGCTTTTACCAACATAAGATTTGAAAAAAGTTTTTAGAACATTTTTTCACTCATTTATCATTTAAAAATACTTTAAAAAATAGTAAGTTTATTTTTAGCCCCGTAAAAAACTTTAATTTTTTTTCAAAAAATTAATTGTAATTTCAACTAATTTAAAAAATGTGATTTAAAAAAAAAAATTATTTAATGTTTTACAGTGTTTTTGGGGTGATCTCCATTCATATATTTGACAGGTCTATCTGTCAAGTGTATGAAGGGAGATTCCCTTCTTTGATTGGCTCCTCTGGGATACGTGGGCCCTGCACATTTCGAGTTGGAGCGGCCCAGGAGCGGAAGTGTCCGGTCCTCAGGAGCCCTCAGGTAAGTTTGTAGATTTTTTCCAGATCGGAGGCCTCCGCACGCAGGGAAGCCTCCGATCGGAAAATACGGGCCATTAAACAATTCCAGATCATGGCACAGGTCAGATGTAATCTGCAATCTCTGTGTATAATCTGACAATATTCCCTAATCTCGGTCTCAGAAGAGAACCCGGACTTGATACCCGGACTTCAAGGGTTAAGTTACGAGGAGAGATTACACAAATTAGGGTTGTGTTCCCTAGAATGGTTGAGGGGTGATCTGATCGAAGTTTTCAAGATATTAAGGGGAACAGATAGGGTAGACAGAGAGAAACTATTTCCGCTGGTTGGGGATTCTAGGACTAGGGGGCATCATCTAAAAATTAGAGCCAGACCTTTCAGGAGTGAAATTAGGAAACACTTCTACACACAAAGGGTGGTAGAAGTTTGGAACTCTCTTCCGCAAACGGCAATTGATGCTAGATCAATTGTTAATTTTAAATGTGAGAAGATAGCTTTTTGCTAACCAAAAGTATTAAGGGATATGGGCCAAAGGAAGGTATATGGATTTAGGTCACAGATCAGCCATGATCTCATTGAATAGCGGAACAGGCTCGAGGGGCTGAATGGCCGACTCCTGTTCCTATGTTCCTAACCCTCAGACTGAGGTTCACATTTGTATTGTACCAGTGTGACATTTCCCGTGCTACCTAGAGTTCCACCTTTAGACTGAGGCTGCCAAAAAAACAGTAGACTAATTAAGAAAAGTTAGTGCTGTGGAATCACATAGCATAAGATTATCCAGAGACCCTATTCCAAATTCCTGGGATGGGGATATTTGCATCGGCCAGGCAAGATGCTAGCACCTGTAAGAGCTGATCAACTTGAGCCGATCGCCCTTATAGAGCAGAGCAGAGTCTTCAAGAAGCTAAAATGAACCAAAGAAAATCATTTATTTTAGCTCCTCTGACCAAAGAAGGTAATCGATACTCTCCGGGATCGATAACCATCGCTAGTGAAGGGTTAGGACCTTCAGAAGGCCACTACGGGACTTACAGCAGGTTTGAATTGGAGTGAGTTCTACTGAAGTCTTTCAAGGGCGTAAAAGGGAGGAATTTCCCAGGGAAGCCCGGTTACTACCCCACAACATGCTTTGTTGACAGAGTGGTGGGGGGGGTGGGGAGTGTGGGGAGATGATCCGCCTACAGTCCCCACTAATGACCCAATTTTATCAGTCCAGTCTAGATGAGGTGGAATCCCCACAAGAATTCACCCATTAAATGTAAGGATTTTAATTAAAAACTTAGCCTCTCAGAAGATGGCTGGGGTGAAATTCTACAAGGCGTCTCCTGATCTGCTGCCAGAACTTCGCAAAAACTCCAGAAACACTGCTTATTGCAGACCAGTGGGAACCCCCTCGCCCGCTCCCCGCAAGAAATTTACCACCTTAGCCTTTACATATTATTCATAAAACACATTTTGAATGTTTATTAAACAAAATAAACTTACTGGACAATTGGAAATATTCGCCTGCATTCTCTTCATGTTATTTATGGAGAGCTCAATGAAAGCTGAAAGCTCCGGAATATTTGTTAGTTTCTCCAGTTCTGTGATAAAGAGAGAATGTGCTTTCATAGGACAGCGTGACACCTAAAAAAAGGAAAGACTTGCATTTATATAGCGCCTTTCACAACCTCACCCCAAAGTGCTTTACAGCCAATGAAGTACTTTTTGAAGTGTAGTCATTGTTGTAATGTAGGAAGCGCTGCAGCCAATTTGCACACAGCAAGCTCCCACAGACAGCAACATGACAATGACCAGATTATTTGCTTTTGTGATGTTGATTGAGGGATAAATATTGGCCAGGACACCGGGGATAACTCCTCTGCTCTTCTTCGAAATAGTGCCACAGGATCAATTACCTGAGAGAGCAGACGGGGCCTCGGTTTAAAATCTCATCCCAAAGACGGCACCTCTGACAGTGCAGCACTCCACTGCAGTGTTAGCCTAGAATTTTGTGCTCAAGTCTCTGGAGAGGTGCTCGAACTCACATCCTTCTGACTCAGAGGTGAGAGTGCTACCAACTAAGCCACAGCTGACACATAATCCAAGGATTTAAAACAATGAATTAAATAACCTGGGTTAGACTAAATCATCGTCTAAATGCAGCATCACATCCAAAATCTAAAAATGATTTGACTCATAAACAGGGTATAATGTACATCATTCTGTAATTACTAGTAACTAGGGCTTCTTCTTCTTCTTAGGCAGTCCCTCGGAACCAAGGCTGATTTGCTTCCACGTTAAAAATGAGTTCTCAGCTGACTGATGAGTCCAATTCGGGACCTACAGTCCCTGTCACAGGTGGGGCAGATGGTGGTTGAAGAGGCGGGTGGGTGGGGTGCTTGGGTTGACGTGCGCTCCTTCCGCTGTTTGCGCTTGGCTTCTGCTTGCTTCCGGCGAAGAGACCCGAGGTGTTCGGCGCCTTCCCGGATGCTTCTCCTCCACTTTATGCTGTCTTGGGCCAGGGATTTCCAGGTGTCGGTGGGGGTGTTGCACTTTTTCAAGGAGGCTTTGAGGGTGTCCTTGAAGCATTTTCTCTGCCAACCTGGGGCTCTCTTGCCGTGTCAGAGCTCCGAGTAGAGCGCTTGTTTTGGGAGTTTCGTATCAGGCATGCGGACGATGTGGCCCGTCCATTGGAGCTGATCGAGCGTGGTCAAAGCTTCGATGCTCGGGATGATGGCCTGAGCAAGAACACTGACGTTGGTGCGCCAATCCTGCTAATGGATTTGCAGGATCTTGAGAAGGCAGCGTTGGTGATACCTCTCCAGTGCTTTGAGGTGCCTGCTGTACATGGTCCATGTCTCTGAGGCATACAGCAGGGCGGGTATCACTGCTGCTCTGTAGACCATGAGCTTAGTGCTGGGTTTGAGGTCCTGGTCTTCAAACACTCTCTTCCTCAGGCGACCGAAGGCTGCACTGGCACACTGAAGGCGGTGTTGGACTTCGTCATCGACGTCTGCCCTTGTTGACAGTAGGCTCCCGAGGTATGGAAAGTGGTCCACGTTGTCCAAGGCCTCGTCATGGATTTTGATAATCCGGGAGCAGTACTGTGTGGCGGGGGTAGGTTGGTAGAGGACCTTTGTCTTACGGATGTTTAGTGTAAGGCCCATGCTCTCGTACGCTTCACTGAAGTTGTTGACATTCGTTTGGAGTTCGACCTCAGAGTGTGCGCAGACGCAAGCGTCGTCTGCATACTATAATTCGATGACAGAATATGGGACGACCTTGGATCTGGACTGGAGGCGACGGAGGTTGAATAGTTTCCCGTTTGTTCTGTAGATTAGCTCCACTCCAGCGGGGAGCTTACTGAGGGTGAGATGGAGCATTGCAGCCAGGAAGATCGAGAAGAGCATTGGTGCGAAGACACAGCCTTGCTTGACCCCGGTCCGTACGTGAATTTGGTCTGTGGTGGATCCGTTAGTCAGGATCATGGCTTGCATGTCATCGTGAAGCAGGCGGAGGATGGTGACAAACTTTTGAGGGCAGCCGAATTTGAGGAGGACACTCCATAATCCCTCACGGTTGATGGTGTCAAAGGCAAGAGGTTTGGCACAGTGCAATGTACCACAACAAATCCCATGAATTGCGAAACGTAAGAGCATCATAGAATCATAGAAAGTTACAGCACGGAAGGAGGCCATTTCGGCCCATCCTGTCCCCGCCGGCCAACAAAGAGCTATCCAGCCTAATCCCACTTCCCAGCTCTAGGTCCGTAGCCCTGCAGGTTACAACATCCCAAGTGCACATCCAAGTACTTTTTAAATGTGGTTAGGGTTCCTGCCTCAACCACCCTTTCAGGCAGTGAGTTCCAGACACCCACACCCTCTGGGTGAAGACATTTCCCCTCAAATCCCCTCTAAACCTTCCACCAATTACTTTAAATCTGTGCCCCCTGGTTTTTGACCCCTCTGCTAAGGGAAATAGGTCCTTTCTATCCACTCTATCTAGGCCCCTCATCATTTTATACACCTCAATTAGGTCTCCCCTCAACCTCCTCTGTTCCAAGGAAAACAAACCCAGCCTATCCAGTCTTTCCTCATAGCTAAGATTCTCTACTCACGGCAACATCCTTGTAAATCTCCTCTGCACCCTCTCTAGTGCAATCACATCTTTCCTGTAATGTGGTGACCAGAACTGCATGCAGTATTCTAGCTGAGGCCTAACTAGTGTTTTATACAGTTGAAGCATAAACCCCCTGCTCTTGTATTCTTAAGGAGTTTTAACTCCGAAAGCTTGTGATTTAAAATAAAACTGTTGGACTATAACCTGGTGTTGTGCGACCTCTCAATCTTGTATTCTATGCCACGGCTAATAAAGGCAAGCATTCCATATGCCTTCTTAACCACCTTATCTACCTGGCCTGCTAACTTCAGGGATCTGTGGACATGCACTCCAAGGTCCCTTTGTTCCTCTACACTACTCAGTGTCCTACCATTTAATGTGTATTCCCTTTCCTTGTTAACCCTCCCCAAATGCATTACCTCACACTTCTCCGGATTGAATTCCATTTGCCACTGTTCTGCCCACCTGACCAATTTATTGATATCTTCCTGCAGTCTACAGCTTCCTTCTTCAGTATCAACCACACAGCCAATTTTAGTATCATCTGCAAACTTCTTAATCATACCCCTTATATTCAAGTCTAGATCATTGATATATACCACAAAAAGCAAGGGACCTAATACTGAGCCCTGCGGAACCCCACTGGAAACAGCCTTCCAGTCACAAAAACACCCATCAACCATTACCCTCTGCTTCCTGTCTCCGAGCCAATTTTGAATCCAACTTGACACTTTGCCCTGGATCCCATGGGCTTTTAACTTTGTGACCAGTCTGCCATGTGGAACCTTATCAAAAGCCTTGTTAAAGTCCATATACACTACATCAAACGCACTACCCTCGTCTACCCTCCTTGTTACCTCCTCAAAAAATTCAATCAAGTTTGTCAGACACGACCTTCCCTTAACAAATCCGTGCTGACTATCCTTGATTAATCCGTGTCTTTCTAAATGAAGATTTATGCTGTCCTTCAGAATTCTTTCCAATAATTTTCCCACCACCGAGGTTAGGCTGACTGGCCTGTAATTACTCGGTCTATCCTTTTCTCCCTTTTTAAACAAGGGTACCACATTAGCAGTCCTCCAGTCGTCCGGCACCACACCTGAAGCCAGAGAGGATTGGAAAATGATGGTCAGGGCCTCTGCTGTTTCCTCTTTTGCTTCGCTTAACAGCCTGGGATACATTTCATCCAGGCCTGGGGATTTATCCACTTTTAAAGCTGCTAAACCCCTTAATGCTTCCTCTCTCACTATGTTTATTTCATCTAATATTTCACACTCCTCCCCCCTGATAGCAATGTCTGCTTCGCCCCTCTCCTTTGTGAAAACAGACGCAAAGTATTCATTAAGAACCCTACCGACGTCTCCCGCCTCCACACACAGATTACCCTCATGATCTCTAATAGGCCCTATCCTTTCTTTAGTTATTCTCTTACTCTTAATATATCTGTAAAACATCTTTGGGTTTTCCTTGATTTTACTTGCCAAGAATTTTTCATGCTCTCTCTTTGCTTTCCTAATATCCTTTTTAATTGCACCCCTGCACTTTCTGTACTCCTCTAAAGATTCTGCAGTATTTAGCCCTCAGTATCTGTCATACGCCTCCCTTTTTTTCTTTATCCTACCCTGTATGTCTCTAGACATTCAGGGGGCTCTAGATTTGTTAGTCCCACCTTTTTTCTTTAAGGGCACATATTTGGTCTGAACCCTCCGGATCTCCTCCTTGAATGCCTCCCACTGCACTGACACTGATTTACCTTCAAGTAGCTGTTTCCAGTCCACTATGGCTAAATCCCCTCTGAGCTTAGCAAAATTTGCTTTTCCCCAATTTAGAATTTTTATTCCTGGTCTATCCTTGTCCTTTTCCATAACCACCTTAAATCTAACTGAATTATGGTCATTAGAACCAAAATGCTTCCCCACTGATAAGCCTTCTACCTGCCCAGCTTCATTCCCTAAAACTAAGTCCAGAACCGCCCCCTCCCTTGTTGGGCTTGCTACATACTGGCTAAAAAAGTTCTCCTGGATGCATTTTAGGAATTCCGCACACTCTATACCCTTCACACTAATTTTATCCCAGTTAATATTGGGATAGTTGAAATCCCCTACTATTACTGCCCTATAGTTTTTGCACTTCTCAGAAATTTGTCTACATATTTGCTCTTCTATCTCCCTCTCACTGTTTGGGAGTCTATAGTACACTCCCAGTAGTGTGATCACCCCTTTCTTGTTTTTCAATTTGACCCATATGGCCTCGTTTGATGATCCCTCCAGCATATCATCCCTCCTCACAGCTGTAATAGTTTCTTTAATCAATACCACGACCCTCCCTCCCTTTTTACCTCCCTCTCTATCCCGTCTGAAAATCCTGTAACCAGGAATGTTGAGCTGCCATACCTGCCCCTCTTTCAGCCACGTCTCTGTAATAGCTATAATATCATAGTCCCAAGTATCTACCTGTGCCCTCAGCTCATCTGCCTTGTTCGCTATACTCCTTGCATTGAAGTATATACCATTTAGTACAGCCAAACCTCCTTGTTGACTACTATCTAGCCCTTGATTCCTCTGTCCTTCCAATTTACTTTCTACGTTTATGTTTTCCAATTCCAGTTTTTCTTCCCTCCCTACTGACTCTATTCTTAGGTTCCCATCCCCCTGCCAAGCTAGTTTAAACCCTCCCCAACAGCACTAGCAACCCCCCTCCCCGCGAGGATATTGGTCCCAGCTCTGTTGAGGTGTAACCCGTCTGTCTTGTACAAGGTCCACCTCTCCCAGAAACAGTCCCAATGCCTCAGGAATCTAAAGCCCTCCCTCCTGCACCACCCTTCCAGACACGCATTCATCTACTCTATCCTCCTATTTCTGGACTCACTAGCACGTGGCACCAGGAGTAATCCAGAGATTACTACCTTTGAGGTCCTGTTTTTTAATCTGACTCCTAGCTCCCTAAACTCTGCCTGCAGGACCTCATCCCTCTTTCTACCTATGTTACTGATACCGATATGGACCACAACATCTGGCTGTTCTCCCTCTCCCCCCAGAATGCTCTGCAGCCGTTCAGTGGCATCCTTGACCCTGGCACCAGGGAGGCAACATACCATTCGGGAGTCATGTCTGCGGCCGCAGAAACGCCTGTCTGCTCCCCTCACTATTGAATCCCCTACCACTATTGCTCTTCCACTATTTTTCCTCCCCCCTGTGCAGCGGAGCCACCTGTGGTGCCGAGGACTTGGCTCTGACTGCACTCCTCAGAGGGACCATCGCCCCACCAGTACTCAGAATAGAATACCGGTTGGAGAGCGAGATGCCCTCCTGGGCCTCCTGCACTGCCTGCCTGGTCTTCTTCTGTCTGGTGGTCACCCACTTGCTCTCTGTCCGCTCTCTCTTAGGCTGCGGGGTGACCACCTCACTAAACGTGCTATCCACGTACTTCTCAGCCTCGCAGGATGCACCACAGTGTAAAAGAAAGAACTTGCATTTACATAATGCCTCCTCAGGATGTCTCAAAGCATTTTGCAAGCAATGAATTATTTTAAGTGGGTAGGCAAACACAACAACTAGTTGGTTTACAGCTAGGTCGCACTAGCTAGGAATGACTAAATGACTAGTTAATCTGTTGAAAATAACAACAGAAAACGCTGGAAAAACTCAGCAGGCCAGGTAGCATCCGTGGAGAGAGAAACAGAGTTAATGTTTCAGGTCGAAGACCCTTCGTCAGAACTGGATAAAGCAGGAAATGAAATAGATTTAAAGCAAGGATAAAGCTGAGAAAAGAGGGAGGGGATGAAAGAACAAAAGGAGAGATTAAGGGACATTGAGAGACATTAAGAGATGATCAAGGCAAGAGGTGGTGTTAATGTGACAGGTTGAGGCTAAATGAAGTGTGAAATGCACTGGCAGAATGAAGGACAGCTGCCAGCTTCTAGGAGGAAAAAAAAAGGGGGGGGCCAAACAAAAGGGTGGATGAAAAAATAAAATATAAATGTGATAGGGGCTGAGGTTATGATCTAAAATTGTTGAACTCGATGTTGAGTCCAGAGGGCTGCAGCGTGCCTAAATGAAAGATGAGGTGCTGTTCCTCGAGCTTACGCTGAGCTTCCGTGGAACAGTGTAATAGGCCGAGGACGGTGAGGTCAGAGTGGGAGTGGAGCGGAGAATTAAAGTGACAGGCCACTGGGAGCTCGGGGTCCCCCTTACGGACTGAATGGAGGTGTTCCACAAAGCGGTCACCCAATCTGCGTTTGGTTTCCCCAATGTAGAGGAGACCACATCGTGAGCAGCGAATACAGTATACTAAATTGCAGGAAGTACAAGTAAATCGCTGTTTCACCTGGAAGGGGTGTTTGGGGCCCTGGACAGTGGGAAGAGGGGAGGTATAAGGGCATGTGTTGCATCTCCTACGCTTGCACGGGCGAAGGGGAAGGGGTGCTGGGGGTGGTAGAGGAGTGGACTAGGGTGTTGCAGAGGGAGCGGTCCCTGCAGAATGCTGAAAGGGGAGGTGAGGGGAAGATGCGTTTGGTGGTGGGATCACGCTGGAGGTGGCGGAAATGGCGGAGGATGATCCGTTGAATGTGAAGGCTGGTGGTGTGAAAGGTGAGGACAAGGGGAACCCTATCGTGGTTCCGGGAGGGAGGGGCAGGGGTGAGGGCAGAAGTGCGGGAGATAGAACGGACACGGTCGAGGGCCGTGTCGACCACAGTAGAGGGGAATCCTCGGTTGAGGAAAAAGGAAGACATGTCGGAAGCACTGGTATGGAAGGTGGCATCGTCAGAGCAGATGCGGCGGAGACGGAGAAACTGGGAGAATGGAATAGAGTCCTTACAGGAGGCGGGGTGGGAGGAAGTGTAGTCCAGGTAGCTGTGGGAGTCAGTGGGCTTGTAGTGAATGTTAGTCAATAACCTATCCCCAGAGATGGAGACAGAGATGTTGGTTGAGAGTAGAATATTGGCCAGGACACCCGAAGAAGACACTAGTCTTAAAAGCTTAAGCACGCCTCGATTTTAAAATTCTCATCCTTGTTTTCAAATCCCTCTATGACCTCGCCCCTCCCTATCTCTGTAATCTCCTCCAGCCCCAAGACCTCCGAGATCTCTGCACTCCTCCAATTCTTGCCTCTTGAGCATCCCTGATTTTAATCGCTCAACCATTGGCAGCCGTGCCTTCAGCTGCCAAGGCCCTGAGCTCTGGAATTCCCTACCTAAACCTCTCCGCCTCTCTACCTCTCTTAACTCCTTTAAGACGCTCCTTAAAACCTACCTCTTTGACCAAGCTTTTGGTCACCTGCCCTAATATCTCCTTCTGTGGCTCAGCTGTCAAATTTTGTTTTATAACACTCCTGTAAAGCACCTTGGGACGTTTTACTATGTTAAAGGTGCTACATAAATGCAAGTTGTTGTTGTTGTCTTTTTCAGAAAGTACTTTCGGATTATTTACATCACCCTCAGGAAGCAGACGGTGCCTCAACATAACTTCTTAGCTGAAAGACAAAGCCTCCTGCACTCACTCGGGAGTGAACTGAAGTGGAAGCCTAGACCATGTGATCAAGTCAATAGCCAGGCTCGAACCTATAACCTTCTGACTCAAAAGTAAGAGTGCTTCTATTGAGCCACATTGACCTGGAGCATGATTTGCTGCCCAAATACTGTAATTTCATGGAGGCGCTGCATATAATAGGGTAATTTTTCAACTTGCCACCCACTATGAGTTACATTTGGAAACAAAACCCAGGCTGTTTCTATAACAGACAGCTGATCCCCAATACCAGTTTTATACCTGGCCGGAAATTGAAAATTTACCCCATTACTTCTGAGGGGATCTCAATGACAAATTGCTTCACACAACAGATCAAGTAGCAATCAAACTCCATGGAAACCTGCAACACTGGCAAAATCCATGAGGTTTTAGGGGAAATTCGCCAAAAACTACAGGGGTACATTGTGACACCTTCATGAATATGTGAGCTAATTGCCCTCATACTAAACCATGTGTTCCCGTGATTAAAAATCTTTGTATCATTATGCTTTCAGTAATAAAAACAGAAGGAAGCATTAATACAAAGACTAGATAGTTGAATATGACTAACTACAGAAAGGATCAAACACACCCACATGGCTATACTAATTTAGGTTTGAGGTAAGAATTTGATCCTTTCACACATGAATGACACTACGTTGTTTATGATTTAGCTGACTCCAAGCCTGAAATTGTTTGAACCTGGGAGCAGTTTGGATAATTGTGGAACTGGATAAATATATAACCATTGGGGTTTCAATTTGGTTCAAAGTCTCATTACTCATAATTAAATGTACCTGTTCATTTATTATAGTGGAAGATAATACTTGTTCTGGTTAGACATGATATAGTTCAGGTCTTTCATCAAGGGGTATGGGGAGAGAGCGGGAATATGGTATTGAGATAGAGGATCAGCCAAGATCATATTGAATGGCCTACTCCTGCTCCTATTTTTCAGCTACTCAGCAGATCAGTAGGCAGAGTCCAGTCTAACCTCCTGTCATTAAATCTGAAGTAGGCACCTTCCTTATACTTCACAGAGTGGTAAGCCCTACTCCAAGGGTAGATTCCTTGTGTCATGGTATCTCTGTATGATTCAAGTTATTTGGTTGTAAAATCAGCAAAGCCAGCATTTATTGCCCATCCCTAATTGCCCTTGAGAAGGTGATGGTAAGCCACCTTATACAACTAAGAGGCTTGCTAGGCCATTTTAAAGGGCAGTTAAGAGTCAACCGCATTGCTGTGGGTCTGGAGTCACATATAGGCCAGATTTCCTTCCCTAAAGGACATTAGTGAACCAGATGGGTTTTTACAACAATCTGGTAGGTTCATGGTCACCATCACTGATACTAGCTTTTTCCTTTATTCCAGATTTGTTTAATTAACTGAATTTTAAATTCCCCAGCCGCTGTGCTGGGATTTGAACTCATTCTGCTCCCTATTATTAGTCCAGGCCTCTAGGATTACAAGTCCAGTAACCTAACCACTATGCCACCACTCCCGTTGATTGCATTAGAGTGGAAGTATTGCATCAGAAGTAGGGGTTAATTTTACATGGAATTACATAGAATTTACAACACAGAAACAGGCCATTTGACCCAGCTGGTCTATGCCGGTGTTTAAGTTCAATACATGCCTCCTCCCACCCTATTTCATCTCACCCTATCCGCATAACCTTCTATTCCTTTCTCTCTCACGTGCCTATCTAGCTTCACCGTAAATGCATCTATGCCAATTGGTTCACATTGTCTTAAATTGGATGATTTTGTTAAATTTTAATGTACTATGCAAATTAGAAATTACATAGGTGTTCTGGTCCATTACGGAGTGGCTGGGGGTGAGTCTGTATGCATGATTCCCTACATGGTGAGATTCCAATCTAAGGTATGACTTCTAGGGTGGTAAAGAGGAAAGAAAATAGACACTACTGCTAATGGATCATGTTACAATTTCTGACCTGCTGTAGATACCTTCTCGCGTTCAGTGATGTCAGTGCTCTAAGAGTTTTGAGCATCTTTTCTTTCATAGGAGTTGACTCACACTGCTCTGTAGCATGATCCGGGGCATAAGAACAGTTTCCCTTGTGACTTGAACTGGATAGTTGTGTCCTTTACATGTATACCTCTTCAATCAATTCAAAGGCAGACTGAACAAACTCTTGTGAAATGAAGGTTGCTACGAATCATTATGCTATTTTATTTCACAATGAGTGAACATACAAAGCAACAGTTATGATAAGATTTTCTTATTTGAATTACTACAACTTGTCTTTGAGTAATAATACAAAATAACAAATATGCTACACCTCCACGTATCAGTGGGTCATTAAACCAAATAACTCCTCTGCATTTTAACCTTCAAGCAATCCTAATGACCATGCAGCATCTTGTTTCAAAAACTCTGATTGCTTGTGTCTCTGTGTTTTATCTCTTGGTGTTCATAGGCAGAAAAGGATCTAAGACCTTCCATCACAATGGGTGTGAGGTGTTTCTCAATTACTGAGATATGTTAATTCATTGTTTAATCGTTTACAATCTTTTTGGGGGTGCAACTTTAATTAGCATATTAACCACCCTCCTTTAGGTTCTCTTTTTTTAATTTAAGGAGCGCTATTAGCAGGTGATCCACCTCAGCATATATGCTGGATAGAAGGGACTGTAGACTGGTGAAGTCATAGATGTCATTGTTACACCTAGATAAGTGAACCCTGTTTCAGAACACGTAGACTAGTAAGATCCTCATAGGTCAATAGGATAACGTGTGCAATAGACTTGTCCTCAATTGTGGAATAGTTTATTTTGTTTCCTGGGGCCTTTGATGATTGGGAGGAAGGTACTGGGATCAGTTATGTATAACACTATGTCATCAGTAAATAATCACTTTCTGTATATTTACTGGTCATATCCACTACTCATTCGGGATAGTAATTTGGCCATAATGTATGGGGCCAGACTTGGCTCCATGTTTGTTTGGTCTTCTTGCTACCCCTATAAGAACATAAGAACATAAGAAATAGGAGCAGGAGTAGGCCATTTGGCCCCTCGAGCCTGCTCCGCCATTTAATGAGATCATGGCTGATCTGATCTTGGGCTCAGCTCCATTTCCCTGCCCGCTCCCCATAACCCATCACTCCCTTATTGTTCAAAATTCTGTCTATCTCCATCTTGAATATATTCAATGACCCAGCCTCCACAGCTCTCTGGGGCAGAGAATTCCACAGATTTACAACCCTCTGAGAGAAGAAATTCCTCCTCATCTCAGTTTTAAATGGGCGACCCCTTATTCTGAAACTATGCCCCCTAGTTCTAGGTTCCCCCATGAGGGGAAACATCTTCTCTGCATCTGCCTTGTTGAGCCCCCTCAGTATCTTATATGTTTCAATAAGATCACCTCTCATTCTTCTAAACTCCAATGAGTATAGGCCCAACCTGCTCAACCCCTTCATCTCAGGAATCAACCTCATGAACCTTCTCTGAACTGCCTCCAATGCAGAGTCTAATATGGCCCTCACCATTGATAGCAAGAAGATAGAATTTAGGACAAAGCACTTATGGGATACCTGTCAATCTGAGTGTGTGATGTAGTCGCTGCCTGAAACTGGGGAACTACTAGGCAATCTGAGCCCCTTAATTGGAGGCTGATCTAAAGCAATCACCCCAACAATGCCCCAAGGCAGCCTACAGTAGGAAGGGTCAATCTAAAATGCTAACCCACCCACCTGACCTACCCACAGAGCCACACAATGCCTGGCCAACACACTCAATGTTCACGAGCAAGATATGAATATGTGAAGTGTCGCGTGAACATAATGGGCCGTATTTTCCGATCGGAGGCTTCCCTGCGTGCGGAGGCCTCCGATCTGGAAAAAATCTACGGACTTACCTGAGGGCTCCCGAGGTCCGGACACTTCCGCTCCTGGGCCTCTCCAAACGCGAAATGTGCAGGGCCCACGTATCCCAGAGGGGAATGCAGTTCGCAAGTGTCACTGGGATCACGTGGGCCATAGGGAGCCAATAGGAGAAGGAAATCTCCCTTCATACACTTGACAGATAGAACTGTCAAATATATGAATGGAGATCACCCCAAAAACACTGTAAAACATGAAATAAATTAAAAAAACATCACATTTTTAAAATGAGTTGAAATTACAATAAATTAAATATTTTAAACAATAATTAAAGTTTTTTACGGGGCTTAAAAATAAACTTACCTTTTATTGAAGTATTTTAAAATTATAAATCAGTGAAAAAAAATTGTTTTTTTAACTTTTTTTTCACTCTTATGCTGGTAAAAGCCGGCCTTTACCAGGCGTAAGATTTCTAAGGGTTTTCTGTGGGAGGAAGGTTCTCCAGAAAGCGAAGCTATCCACCCGCAGAGGCCCTTCTCCAGGGCAGGCGTCCGATCTGTCAAGAGCATTCTTGACAGATCGGAAATACCGGTTTTCAGCGCATACACTTCGCATGCCTCAAACCGGCATTTCCGATGTCCCTACGGGTGTGTACACAGCGCGTACACACCTGTAGGCATCGGAATATACGGCCCAATGTAAACTCACTGAACCTGATATGTTAAATTTAGCAACTAAAAATAAAGTTAAAAATAACTAGCTTTACAAAACAAGAAGTGGTTAGGCATGATGACATCATAATCTGTGCCAACCAAAGGGATTAGTGAACTTGGCAAATATTTCATTCAAAATTAATAATTTAATTCATCAAGCAACAATGGGCCTTACCATCAAAGGACTTGGTGTATGGATCCACGTTGGGAGGGCCTTAAATAAATAAGATACATTGATGTTATAAGCATTTGGCAATACAAATGACCCATTATAACTCTCAAAAACAAAACAGTTACAAATATATTTATGTGCCAATTTAATGCACTTTCTTCTCGACCTTCATTGGGCCAAGCACCGTTTTCTGGCAAAAAATCATTCTCCCAGAATTCTGCCCATATCGTTATGGAGCCAGTTCATAAATGTCAGGTGAGGAATGACTCTCCTTCAATTTTCCCTCTTTCCATTTCTCTGAAGTGCCTGGTTTCTGCTCTGTAGCTCTGTTTAAGGGAATGGCTAACACCAGTAGCTCATCATGTTGGGTATCTTGAATTCAAACACATACCTCACCAAGCCTTCTCTCAGAGCAATGAAGTATCCTCCCCCAACATATCAAAAGAAGTGCAAGAAAAGAGCATCAGGCCCATTAATGCTCACCTTGTCTGTTAAATGGTGCAATTCTGCACTACTAATGGAGTAGGCAAAAGAAAGTTTTACAAACTTATGGTAAATTATGGCTCAGCCAACATCACTAAAAACAGATTACCTGGTCATTATCATATTGCTGTTTGTGGGAGCTTGCTGTGTGCAAATTGGCTGCCACGTTACATTACAACAGGAACTACACTTCAAAAGTACTTCATAGGCTGCAACGTGCTTTGGGACATCCTGAGGTCGTGAAAGGCGCTATATAAATGCAAGTCTTTCTTTTCTTTATTTCTGGAAAAGCTCTGGGAAGTTCCTCCATGACTCTTTAAAGTAATGAAACAAACTCCAAGTTATCGATGGCGCAGGACTAGATCGATGTAACTACATAGGACTGCACAGAACCAGAAACATCGTTCTATCTAGGAGGCCAGTCCCAAAGATCAGACTTCGGACTCCATGTTATCTCTTACACCCTTCAAGAATCCTATCTGCCAAAAGCTAACACACTAGCTTCTTAACACTTATAACATCATCTGCCAGCACTGCCTCGCTGAGTAGGTTATTCCAGATGTTTACCAGCCCCTGAAGAAGTTATGTCTTAACTGTATATTTGCCTTTTCTTGTCTAAGTTTGAATCTATGAGCCTTTGTCCTAGAGTTTTATTAATGTTCAATACCGCTGTGGGATCCAGCTTATCTTTTCCTTTTAAGATCTGAAATGCTTCAATTAGATTACTTCTGAGCTATGTTCTGTTTTCCACTGTAAACATCGTTAGTACCCTTACTCTTTCCTGATAGTCCGCCCGTTGTGTTCTGCCCTTGGGCTGGTCCTAACTCAAGTCTCACACCTGAGATTCTTGAGTCATTTGGAATCATAGAATCATAGAATAGTACAGCACAGAAGGAGGCCATTCGGCCCATCGAGTCTGTGCCAGCTCTTTCGAAGAGTAATCCAGTCAGTTCCATTACCCGCTAATATCCATATCCCTGGATTTTTTCTCCTTGAAGTATTTATCCAATTTTCTTTTGAAGGCTACTATTGAATCTGTATCCACTTAGCAGGAACAAGTAGTGGAGGTGGTTTCCCACTGTCTTCCTCATGGTTTTTATTTTTGAAGTACCTTCTCCTAGGTACGCTGCAACCAAGGCACATGAGCCTCACCTACTCTTTACGATGGGGAGCGACACCCATCAGATGCAAGTACCCACTTTGGACGTCAATACAGTATTCAGAGCTGATGCTCTGGCCTCCGCTCGCTGGGGCTGTCTGGAGTGGGGTCCAAACCCAACTCTTCTAACTCTAGTGGTCAATCTATCTGGACCAGTAGATGTCAACCCAGGTGTCATGAATTTGGTGCCTTTTATACAAGGGCAAATTCCCCAGTAATTCACTAGTCACGAGTATGTATGATTAGCCCTATGCACAGTTTTAATTATTTTAAAAATGTTATAACAGTATATTACAACTTACTTGTAACAATGAGTATATCTTTCCTTAATATTGCCCTGAATCTCGGCACTAGAAATAACGTCAGCAGATTGACCACCAGAAACACAGAAGAAGGTGAAGGCCTACCATTCTCAGCTTCAAATTAGGATGTGCTCTTCCCAAGATTAATCTGAAGCACTGCTTGTTATAGATTTGCGAAGAGATTTTCTAGCCTTTCTTACAAAAATATTAAGTAATTCATATTATCAAAGACGATAGAAACATAGAAACATAGAAGATAGGAGCAGGAGTAGGCCATTCGGCCCCTCGAGCCTGCTCCGCCATTCGATGAGATCATGGCTGATCATCCAAACTCAGTACCCTGTACCTGCCTTCTCCCCATATCCCTTGATACCTTTAGCTTTAAGAAATATATCTAACTCATTCTTGAATATATTTAATGACTTGGCCTCAACTGCCTTCTGTGGTAGAGAATTCCACAGGTTCACCACTCTCTGGGTGAAGAAATTCTTCCTCATTTCTGTCCTAAATGGCTTACCTCTTATCCTTAGATTATGACCCCTGGTTCTGGACTCTCCGACCATCGGGAACATTCTTCCTGCATCTAGTTTGTCCAGACCTGTCAGAATTTTATATGTTTCGATGAGATCCCCTCTCATTCTTCTATACTCCAGCGAGTATAAGCCCAATCGACCCAATCTCTCCTCATATGTCATTCCTGCCATCCCAGGTATCAGCCTTGTGAATCTTCGCTGAACTCCTTCCATGGCAAGAACATCCTTCCTCAGATAAGGCGACCAAAACTGCACACAGTACTCAAGGTGTGGTCTCACCAAGGCCCTCTACAACTGCAGCAGGACATCTCTGTTCCTATACTCAAACCCTTTCGCTATGAAGGCCAACATACCATTTGCCTTCTTCACCACCTGCTGCACCTGCATGCTTACCTTCAGCGACTGGTGCACAAGGACACCCAGGTCTCATTGCACTTCCCCTTCTCCCAATCTGTTGCCATTCAGATAATAATCTGCCTTTCTGTTTTTGACACCAAAGTGGATAACCTCGCATTTATCCACGTTATATTGCATCTGCCACGCTTCTGCCCACTCACCCAACCTGTCCAAATCATCCTGGAGTTTCTCAGTATCCTCCTCGGAGCACACACGCCCACCCAGCTTTGTGTCATCTGCAAACTTGGAGATATTACATTTAGTTCCCTTATCCAGATCATTAATGTATATTGTGAATAGCTGGGGTCCAAGGACCGAACCCTGCGGTACCCCACTAGTCACTGCTTGCCACTCGGAAAAAGACCCATTAATTCCTACTCTCTGCTTTCTGTCCGCCAACCAGTTCTCTATCCAAGTCAATACCTTGCCCCCAATCCCATGTGCCTTAACTTTACACGCTAATCTCTTATGCGGGACCTTATCGTGTAAAGATAGAGCCTGTTTATTAAAGGAAATCCCCACTCCATTCTACAAATGTCACATGTTAACATTATCAGTAACCCGTCTTGTAATAAATTCACACCTTCAATGCTCACAGATAGCTTATCACCAAAAAAATCTCTAGTGCACCAAACGGGAAAAATGTAATTCTTCCGCAACTAATGGCCTCACATAACTGTGACTATTACCTTGCCACAGTGGACCATTTTTGCATAAATATTTTTAGCCATAAAATAAAATGCTCTAAATATAAACTACCGTGTGCAGAGATTCATCAAATCAAAAATGAACTGTGCTCAGCCAGTAGGGAAAAAAATGGGGTAGAAATTAGTCTGGGCCCTTATTCAGGCCCAGACTCGTGCGATGAGCGGGCAACGCACACCCGAACAGAGAGGCCTCGGGCCTCATCTATATCATCGGAGCAAGCTGCCTGGCGCAGCGGCCCTCAGGTAAGGTTTGGGAGCGGGGGCCCTGGCTCGGGCAACAGGGGAACATTGGAGAACTGCTCCTTCTGCTCCTCCTGGCTCCTCAGAGAGGTTTTTTTCAAAAAGAATTTACACAACTTATCTTTTGTTGGCGGCCACGGAATCTGGCCCGACACCTGCCCCTCTCATCAGGAACAAATTTTGTGGAGGGGTCCTTCAACAGGTGCTAGGCCCAGGCCTGTTTTGGGCCTAATGCATTGTGCCCATGAATTTAGCAGAGGGGCCAACGATTGGGCGTGGGCTGTTCCACTGCTGAATTCGTATGTTTTGTGCCCAAAAAATGGACGCAACGCAAACCTATTGCTACCTCAATGAGTCCATGGGGGGAGGGTGAACCTGGAATTGCTTGACTTCTGAAAACCCGAGAATATGCATTATTTTCCCTTTTTGGGGTTACTGGGTCTGTCTCTCAACCATCTATCCCAAACTAGTATTGAGAATATAATGTCCCTGTGATAGGATTAGTAGGCCTGCTATGCTGCGTAGAGTGCATTCTGTCAGTATAATAGGATTACTGGGTATTCCACATTGAGACCTCATAATAGGATTATAAAGTCTGCCAATTGGCATGAAGAACACTTTTTTCGCAGATAAGGATTACTGAGTTTGCGAAACTTGGAAGAATACTTTGTCCACACTGGAACAGAGTATGTTGTGGCTGCATAATTTTGTTGGGCCTCCCAATCTGATTACATTACATGGTTCATAGTATTACATAGTATTTACAGCACAGAAACTGGCCATTCGGCCAACAGGTCCATGCCGGTGTTTATGCTCCACACGAGCCTCCTCCCACACTTCTTCATCTAACCCCATCAACAGAACTTTCTATTCCTTTTTCCCTCATGTGTTTATCCAGCTTCCCCTTAAATGCATCTATACCGTTCGCCTCAACTACTCCTTGTGGTAGCGAGTTCCACATTCGAGCCACTCTGGGTAAAGACGTTTTTCCTGAATTCCCTGTATGATTTATTAGTGACTATCTCATATTTATAGCCCCTAGTTCCGGTCTGCACCGTAAGTGGAAACATTTTCTCTACATCTACCCTATCGAACCCTTTCATAATCTTAAAGACCTCTATCAGGTCACCCCTCAGTCTTCTCTTTTCTAGAGAAAAGAGCCCCAGCCTGGTTAATCTATCCTGATGGGTATAACCTCTCAGTTCAGGTATCATTCTAGTAAATCTTTCTTGCACCTTCTCCAAGTGGCTCTATATCCTTTTTATAATATGGAGACCAGAGCATTGCTCAGTACTCCAAGTGTGGGCCAACCAAGGTTTTATGTAAGTTTAACATAACTTTTCAATAACTGCTTTTCAATTCTATCCTTCTAGAAATTAATAGTTTCCTACATTACAACAGTGATTACACTTCAAAAATTGGCTGTAAAGTGCTTTGGGACACCTTAAGTTGTGAAAGGCGCTATATAAATGTAAGTCTTTCTTTCTTTTTATGAACCACAGTGCTTTGTTTGCTTATTTTATGGCATTATTAACCGACGTCGCTACTTTTAGTGATTTATGTATCTGTACCCCCAGATCCTCCTGCTCCCATTTAGATACTTATTATCCAAGGTATATGTGGCCTCCTTACTTTTCCTACCAATATGTACCACCTCACACTTACACATATTAAAGTTAATTTTCCAATTACACGCCCATTCTGCAAGTTTATTAATGTCTTCCTGTATTTTGTCACAGTCCTCCTCTGCATTAACTACACCCCCTCAATTTTGTGTCATCCGCAATTTTTGAAATTGTACTTTCGATTCCCGTGTCCAAATTAGAATTCTCTACCCCTCTACTGCATGGATGCTGAATCATTGAGTATATTCAAGGCTGAGATAGATAGATTGTTGGACGCTAGGTGAATCAAGGGATTTTGGGGATCGGGCGGGAAAGTGGAGTTGAGGTCGAAGATCAGCCATGGAGCAGGCTCAAGGGGCCGTACAGCCTACTCAGGCTCCTAATTCTTATGTTCAAATCGTTGAAGTAAATGGTGAACAACAGTGGTCCTAGCACTGATCCTTGTGGAACACCACTTCCCACCTTTTGCCTGTCTGAGTAATTACCTTTAACTCCTACTCTCTGTGATAAAGAGTGTTCTGTATCTCTGTGAGTACAGTTGTGCTCCACTTTCATCACTGATATGAAGCAGTCTCAGTGAGCATTGATGTTAAAAAAATCCAGTATGACTCGTGCTTTAGATTCCGAGCTAATGTTCAAGGGCATGAAAGCTTCCTCTAATAGACCAAGTTCATATCGCCTACTGTGTAGTTCCAGAAGCCACATATTAAAAGTGCCTCGACAGTCCATTGGAATGTGTTTAATGCTAGGTGATAAGGGTCATTTCTATGCTTGCTAACATTACAACTTACCTATCGGGACAGGACTGCTGGTTAATTTTTAACTGCCCTCTGAAGTGGCCTAGCAAGCCAAGTATCAAACCTGGGCAATAAATGCCAGTGACACCCCCAAATGAATAATTAAAAGATAAAACTTCCTGATTTATCTCACCAACTTTTCTGCTGCTTTCACAGTTGGCGGTGGGTACAGTAAGCGGTTTGGCAATGGAGTGACATCCCACAAATTATTCCCACAAATATCTACACTTTTGCTGATATCTACAGAGATGCAAGAAAGCAGACAAGATCCCGAAAGGACTACAGATCACGAACTCACTCACACTTTTGTCCACCCCAGTCCAACACCGGCATCTCCGCATCATGTACACTTTTGTTGCTTAAATTTCCTCATTTTTTAGCATTAAAAGGCAGCTAAAATGTTGTTTTCTGAGCAATAACAAATCACTCGCGCTTACTTCGAGTCTGAGCCTTCACCTTGCATCCTCAGTTTAAAAAAAATATTGGGATCACAAGAATGCACGTTTGTAGACAAGTTTGCAACCTTTTGTTTCTATTTCTGTCTTGAAAGTGGTGTCAAAAAGAGTCCCCTGCACACCCTATTCCATCAGTTTCTGTATATTTGTAACAGAGATGGTTAACATTTAATGCTTCATCAACTAATTATTGCAGTGTATTCAATCACAGCAAACATTGCAGGACTACACCGTGTGCATACTAGATCATTGGGCCTCCTAAATTCTTAATTACATTTCAGAAGAAAGTTATAACTTAATGCATGCACTTACCTGAACAATTTGAGTAAAATTTCTATCGATGTGACTCTGAATCTCTGCGCTAGGGATGAGGCTGGCAGATTGCCTGCTAACACAGCAGAAAAAGAGGCAGAAGTAAAGGGCTACCATTTCGAACTTCAAATTTGAAACAACTTTTTTCACTTCACTAAGTCTGTTAGATGTTTGTGTAAGATTTTAAGCTTTTCAATTACCTTTATATATTGCCCAGAAATGAGAAGTGATCGATCTAAGGAAATGTAACGGTGCTGTAGGAAATGTCCCCAGGCCCCTGGTATGCCACAGGGCATGATAACAAATTCACACCCTCTAACATGCTTGCTACTTTATCATCAAAAGAATCTCCAATATGCTAAAGGGGGAATATATAATTCTCACAAGAATTAACATACATAGATACATAGATACATACAATTTCCTCTCGCACTGATTAGCATCAAACTGACCGTACCAGTTTTTGAGATGATTCACCATTTTAAATTATAAAATGCAGCACTCTGACTATCAGGCAGGAAACTTGACAATCATTAACCAACAATGTGTTGCACTCAAATATGGAATCTTTATGGGGACAAACATGCTGCGAAAACCTGGAACTTGCGATCTGTCATCATCCGGTACTTTAACAAAAAACTTGATTTCTTCCTTTCAGGTGTCAACGATCGCAAGCTTCAACAACTCTTGGATACCGACGCCCCTTCGGAACTTTCTTTCCCTCCATTTTCCTCTGACCCCATCCCTTCTTCCAATCTCACCCCCTGCTGTGTTTTCACTGTCCCCTTTGCCCTTCCCCTCTCTGGCCCTGAACAATCAGTCCTCAGCAAAGGCTTCATTCAGCTTCATCCCCTTATGCCCCCACCTCAATGAATTTCGAGGTCGGTACGATGCTGAGCTGCTTTTCCGTTGCCTTCGCCTCCGTGCCCACTTCTTTGGCCAGGAGTCTTCCCCCGCACAGCTGACCCTTTCTTTGTGTTCAGAATTCTCGTTCTACCTGGACCCCTCCCTCTAGCCTATTACTCTCTCTAGATCTTTTCCATTTCTCTGATCCCCTCACTCACTCTAACCTACCTCACTCTGAACTTGTAGCACTTCATTTTCTCAGATCCAACCCTAACATTGGGCCTGAAGTTGCATAGGCCTGCGTAGAGGCCCACGTATCCCAGGGACGCATGCAGTTCGCAAGCGCCCCTGGGATCACGTGGGCCGGCCCAACCAATGATAGAAGGGGGATCCCCATTCATACTTATGGAAGTTTCGTATGTACGGAAACCTCATAAGTATGAATGGGAATACCCCAGAAAATACACGTCCACTTAAAATAAATGTTTTTTAAAAAATCACCATATTTAAAATTAATCAAAATTGCATTGAATTAAATATTTAAGACAAAAAATCCTTTCCAAGATCGAACTTGGACTGCCCTGGTAGACCCATCGTTTCAGCCTGTTCTTGCCCCATGGAACTGATTTCTTCCTACCTTGACTCCATTTTTTCTCCTCTTGCCCAGTCTCTTCCCACCTTAATCCGCAACTTTTCTGATGCCCTTCGCCACTTTAACAGTTTCCAGTTTCCTGTCCCTGATCGTCTCCTTTTCACTATGGACATCCAATCCCTCTACACCTCCATCCCCCACTTGAACAGCCTGAACAGAGGCCCAACCAGTCCCCATCCACCACCACCCTCCTCCGTCTCGCTGAACTTGTTCTCACATTGAACAACTTCTCCTTTGACTCCACTCGCTTCCTCCAAATAAAAGCTGTTGCTGTGGGAACTCCCATTCCAGAACAGTGTGTTTCACACTGGAGCCACTTCTGTGCACATGCCCACTTCCCTATCCTGTTCACATCTTGCTGCTTTTCTCTCTCAGCATGCACACTACTTAAAGCTGTCCTATTTCAAGAACCAGGCACCAACTCACTCCCATTCTGCCTGCAGGAAAAACTGGTTCACAACGTACACCACATCAGGAGCACTGTGTACCATTCTGGGCACCGCATCTTAGAAAGAATATATTGACCTTGGGAGGAGTGCAGCACAGATTCACCAGAATGCTATCGGGGCTCCAAGGGTTAAATTATGAGGCAAGATTACATAAACTAGGTTTGTATTCCCTGGAATATAGAAGAGTAAGGGATGATTTGATCGAGGTTTCGGATTTTGAACAGTATTGATAGGGTAGTTACAGATAAACTTTTTCCGTTGGTGGGGGAGTCTTGGACAAGAGGTCACAACCTTAAAATCAGAGCCCGGCCATTCAGGAGAGAATTTAGGAAACTGTAAGCACTGTGCTTTTGCAGGCTTCCATTTTAGAATAAAGCTTCCGTTTTAGAATAAGGATTTCTATATAAACATTGTAGTTTAATTAGGCAGCAAAAGATTGATACCTTGTCCAGTCAAGCATGTCCTTGGAGCATTTTGAGTAAGGAGGTACCCATCCATCCTTCTTATCTTATATTTATAGGGTGGTTTTAAGGAGATTATGTACTGGGTGTGTGTGTTATCTCGGATAAAGTATTAGAACAAATGACCGCTGGGCGAGAGATGAAGAACATTATTGATGGGAAGCCTTTCAAGTGTGTATTTTCAATGTATATAAGCCTGGACTTGGAGCGTAGATGTTAGACTATTCTCCGAGCTAAACTGGACACGCTCAAGCAGTTCACGTTTTGTGATTTACATTTTAAGTTAAAGACGCTGGTGTGGATTCATTTCGACTGAAGTTCACTCGTGCAACTGTGAAAAAAGGATTTTTTTTTAAAAGATAAGAGATGCAGCTTTGAAGAATTACAAGTTCCAGTTGCAGGATGGTATCTGGCAATAAATTTGAACCTCTTCGAAGCACTTTGTTTTAATTGGATGACAGCGAAAAAACTGCTATTGCAGTTTAAATTAAAGGTGCGTGGTCTTGTTTTGAATTAGTTTAAACGTTTACGAAGCACTGTTTTCTTAATTTGGTTATTCCAAGTGTGAGACCTGCTATTGCGATTGACTTCGCCCCCACCCCCTAAGGTTTTGACAAGTAAGAAGTAATTTGCAATAAAAGAGGATTAACCTCTGTGGATGGTAAGGCATTGCCTTCGGCAGGGCTGATCCAGTGGATTCTGGCAGAGGCTGAGAGGAGGCAACAGCCCTCAGGGGGGGGTCAAAGTCTGAGCCCATTCTAAAATCGCCCTCCAGGCCGATGAGAATGGCAAGGCAGGTCGGCTGGCCAAGAAGTTTGAGATTGCCCAAGAAGTGTGGGAGCCACCCGTAGCCTCGCACAGCCAGACAAATAAAGTTCAATGTCAAACACCCCCTTTAGATCTTGCAAGGGTGCAAGGTGAGGACCCTTGCATTAAATCAGTCTAGACAGCCATCAAAGGTGAGGACTCAGGGCCCAAAGATGCCTTTAACAGAAAAGACAATTTTACGGTCCAGGATAACTTGTTATTTTATCAAGACAAATGGGTGATGCCACAGTCACCTCTAGTGGGCAGCAAAAGCGTGAGAGAAATTTGCAGATTGATTACATTGTCCCGTTTCCAGAGGAATCAGAAGGGTAACCAGTATATCTTGGTTATAATTGACTGTTTTTCCAAATGAGGTTAAGTCGCAAATATCAGAAATTGAAAATTGGCTTGACTTGAGGGAAAAAGGATAAATTAGTCTACGATGGAATAAAGAAGGAGAAAGGGAAAGATTCTGCCCCTTTTCTACTGTTAAAGGCTGCAAGATTTCAGCGTACTGTCTCTTTAAAAAGCCTGTGTGAATGTTTTGGTGCTGCTGGCTGTGGCTCCGCCCTCTTTTTCCCTTTTGCGTAAGAATGTTACAAAGGTTTTGTTTAACTGTGAAAGCTAACCTTTTCTTCAGTTATATTACAGGCATTTGGAAAGGCGTCTGAAGAAAGAACAAAAAAATGACACAATTTACTATTTTTTTTGTAAGCACATGCTATTTTGATAATTTTATCTGTTCTGTATTGTGTTTGGTTTGAGATATTGGTCTGAATGAAATTGGAGTTATTGAGGTTAACTAACCTATTCAATTGTGAAAATCGGACGTTAATTGTGGCCACGGTGAAATTCTGGTAATTGTAAATTATGTGGTGGTCTCTGATTCCAGACGTGAGACTATCGCGTATAAAAAATGGAAGTTTTGAATTTCTAAAATGCTGAATGATTTGACGTGGATAAAGAGTTAATGTTGGGTGTATTTAATGTGTTCAGAGTTGTGTTGCGTATCGGAGAATGTGAATGCTGTTGTTATCTGGGGAGCTGGTTCAGTGCACAGCATCAAGTTTGGATGTTTCAGGTGATTCTGCTTGTTTAATCATCTTGTTTGCACTGGAATGTGATCACTGTTAGCAAACTGGCAGCACCATTTGGTCTTGTGATTGAATGTGGTCAGACAAAAGTCACCGAAAGAAGTAAAAGCATGATTAAAGGATCTCCTATGACAACAATCTGGAAAAGAAGGTCTTGTGGTTGAACACCTCCGCAATGAATGCTGAATGCTTTAACAACAATTGGAGTTTAATCTGAAAAAATGCTGCTCCTGATGGGAATGTTTTTAAAGTTAATAGTGATGTTACGAATGATTTCTGCTTTTTTAACGGATTTTCAGTTCCTAAGGATGGAAAAGGAAAAGTTTGTTAGGATTTTTGTGCAAGTTTTAAAGGTGCAAAGACTTCGAAAAAGAAGTCAAATGGAGTTTGGTTCCTTTTCATCCGGAAAAGTTTTTTTAGATTTACTTAAAATTTGCGAGAAGCTGCGTAACTCAAGCTGACACCGACTGATGATGTTTGGGCGTGTCTTCTTTTCAACGCAGAGAAGTTAACCCTTTATACTTCGATTTATCCCCTTTCTAGTATCAGATTAACTCTGCTTCAATCTTCACCCAGCAACAACTTTTGCATTGCTGAACGTAAACATATATTTGGGCTTTATAAAATTTGAAGTTTCTTAATTTTAGTGGCTATTTCCCCACGGTGATGGAAGGAAATCATGAATTGACAAATGAACCCCTTGGGCTCTCAAGAAGAACCACAATGAATTCTCTGTTTTGCTTTTCTTTTAAACAGGGGACCATGGTTTTTGAGACCACCTGAGTGTGGATGGTGCAGGATTGCCGGGCGTAGTTCCTTGACATAAAAATAACTTCACATGAGTTACGGAGCAACCTCTGCTGGAAAAGCGTTGGTGCAGGAAGAGATCCAGTAGTGTAGAGAATTTAAGACCAAACTGCAAACATCGGCAGACATCAAATGTCACAGCGTGGTGACGACTTGGACTAAAGACGATGGGGGAGAAATCCGTGTTCGCCAGGAATGTTGCCAGTGTCACCGGCAACTGGAGTTAACGGCCGCTGAAAATGGTCGCAACGCTAACAGGGCAAAATTCATCTGGGGGGGGCTGGCGATTGGTGGTGCAGCGCTTACCTTCTGTGCAATGCCGTCCTGGTGGCGTTGGTGGAGGCATCCGACCCGAAGTTCCTGTCCAGGTGCGGCGTTCAAACTTCGCTCAGCCTCTGGAAGTGAGGGTGTGGAGCTCGCAAGGAATTGTGGGCAATGAAAAGGCCTGTGACTTAAAGGGGCCGTGCACTCAGAAGTAATACCAATTAAAATCCAGTGAAACAATGCAGTTTTCAGCCCTTCCTGCCTTTCAAAAAATATTAACATTAAAAAGAAGTCCCAAATGTGAATATTCAGCTCTTAATTCCTTCTAACCTCAAAAAAGGGTAAAACTGCTTCAGCACTAACACAAATTGCTCAGCAAGCCAGGGAAGGGGCACGCAGGGTCTCGCACACAGCACTCCAGCTTTGTGCAGGGGGTCAACACTACAATATAGGTCCTCTACCCACAAGGGCCAGGAGGTCCTCCAGACAGAAGGATGTGGGACTACATCACCGAGGCAACACTGCCAGCAGTGTCGCCCCCACCAGCTGGCTCCAGTGCCCAAAGAAGCTTCATGACCTCAGACCAGTGGTCAAGGTCAGTGAATGCATCTTCAAAAGCCATCTCCTACCAACTGCACCACCAGCCTCACACACTGCTCAATGCATGACCCCCAATCACTCACCTACCAACAATCTGCACCAATCATGAGACACATCTCTCATTCCTAGCCTCACCTCATCCCCTTGGAGGAGACGGTGCAGGTCATTCCTGGCAGGAGCATGGTTGAGTCCTTGGCCAGCGGTGGGGCTGAAAGGATATAAGATGCTGGTATCCTCACATGTTATCCTCCTTCTGGTATGCAGCTCATGCTTTTCCGCCCTCCCATCACCACAACTCCATCCTTGTGCCTTCCTCATTTCACACACCCAGGAAATACAGCCTGCCCAGCCAGTGGGTGACCAGGAAATACAGCCTGCCCAGCCAGTGGGTGACCAAGAAAAGGGAGAGGAGAGTGAAGAAAAACAAGAAGAAGAAGATTGATTTGACACTCCCAGCCACCAGCTCCTCAAAGTCAACCAGCAAGGCCATTTGCAGTGTCCCCCACTGTAAGTCAGCAGCCTTCCACCAGTCATGCTGCAGCCACTGGGGTAGCACTGTGTGACATCAGTAGGATAGGTAAAGGCACACACAAGACAGTCACTTAGAGCCCTTCTTCCTCTTCTGTTTCTTCCTCTTCCCTCTGCGAGTGGATGCTGTAAATGTGAAATGCTAGCATAAAATGCTGGAAATACTCCGTTTTTCTCTCCACGGATGTTGCCTGACCTGCTGAGTATTTGTAGCATTTTCTGTCTTCTCAGAGGCCTTCTGAGGCCTTGCAAGCGTCCAACAGCGCACCCTACACACTTAAATTTTTTTAACATCTATTGCAGCAAGCCACTACTTCAATAAAATCAAAAAAAACAGTCCAAAAGCTTAAATGCAAACTTACCTGAAAGATGTGTGTGTCCCTTTAAGAGCTGCAGACATCGACACTGTCAGCCTGCTTGCACGCCTGGTTAACCTGGCATGCTTAGGACCCAGCACTGAATTTAGCGCTAGGGTCGAAGTTCGCGGTTGTTACGTTAAATCGCCGTTGCACGCAAATTGATGTCACAACGCTGCCATTTTGTCCAGCATGGCGCTGCCAGTTGCCGGCAGCGCAAAGGTAAAGACCAAAACAGTGGCTGCCACAGGACCCACCACCAGCTGACGAAAGAGTGGCGGCCGGCGTTTTAGCGGCATTTAATGGCACTACAGAGTGGCGCTCATGCCACGAATTTCTAGCCCTTTGCCTTTCAAAGGCTCAGCTTTAACCTATTCAGATTCATTTGTTATCTTCAGAGAGACAGAGTGCCGGGGGTGCAGTGGGGTGGGGGCGGGAGAGAGAGATATGGGAGTTACCTCCAAAAGTAATTGTAAGCACTTCGGTCTCTAATGTAAAATGACCAAGCCTGGGCATCATTTGTTTCTAGAATTGGAATTGATAAGGTAAATTGATATGAGTTGCTGTTTCAAGCACTCGAGAAGGAAAAAATTACCTGAAGTTTATGGGGATGATCAAATTTATATTTAAAAAAAGAGAGGATGCAGTCTAGGTGGTTCTGGCCCAGTGCTGTGTATCAAGAAATAAAATTGAACATTGGCAAGTCCTGTCAGTCCAACAATACTGCTCTTTGGATTTGGGATAATTTTGAAATGATAAAATGGATTCAGGCAAAATATAACGGATTATTTTGGGAAATAAAAGGACCAAGAAGAGGTTCAGTTAAGTCAAATAAACAAGCAAAATGTGTTCATAACTTGGACCAAGTTGGGAATGTTTAGTCTATGTTTGAAAGATATGATAATATTGTGTTGGACAGTAAAGTTCCTCCAGGGCTCATGAATGAGATGAAATGGTAATTACTGCGATGTGTAAAATTGATTGAGAGTAAATGATAGAGGTGGCATAGTGGTTAGCACTGGTGCCTCACAGTGCCAGGGACCCGGGTTCGAATCTGGCCTCGGGTGACTGTCTGTGTGGAGTTTGCACATTCTCCCCGTGTCTGCGTGGGTTTCCTCCGGGTGCTCCGGTTTCCTCCCACAGTCCAAAAATGTGCGGGTTAGGTTGATTTGGCTATGATAAATTGACCCTTAGTGTTAGGGGGGATTAAATATGTGGGGTTACGGAGATAGGATAGGAAGGGATATGTTAGGGGGAATTATATACGTGGGGTTACGGGGATAGGGTGGGATATGTGTCGGTGCAGGCTCGATGGGGATTCTGGTGAGAAAGCAGGGACAGGGTACTGGATTTGGATGATCAGCCATGATCGTATTGAATGGTGGAGCAGGCTCGACGGGCCGAATGGCCTACTCCTGCTCTATGTTTCTATGTTTCTATAAGATAGAAACAGGAAAATTCCACTACCAAATGGAAATATTTCTAAAATAATTTTCATGGGTGATAATGGGTGAATTGTAATCAATCCAGATGGGTTAGGGAAAGATGTGTGCGTGCACCCATGAATAACATAAATCACCTGGGCACATGGATTTGGGTTGCAACAGCATGTTCAAGGACTTTGAAGAGGAAGGGATGATAGGAAATGGGGCAGTAGTTTGCAAGGATCGGGGTTGAGGATGTTTTTTTTGAGGAGGGGTGTGATGTGATGATGGTGGTTTTTAAATGAAGGGGGACAGTACCGAAGGAAAGGGAGCCATTTGCAATGTCTGCTAACCTGGGGGCCAGGAAGGGAAGTTGAGCAGTCAGCAGTTTTGTGGGAATGGCTTCAAGGGAGCAGGATGTGGACAAGATAAGCTCCTAGATAGGAGGGGTGTTGGGAGAAAAACTAAGAAATGACGTGGGTTTAGGGCTTGGACAGGGAGGCGTCTTGGGGGAGGTTTGACTTCGCAGGCATGGGAAAGGAGGGGGCATGGTGCAGAGACAGCCAAATGGAAGGATTTCTATCTTAGTAACAATTAAGTCCATGAACTCCTTACACTTGTCCTTACATCTGTTGGAAAAGCTTATGCTCCAACCTAGTGCAGTTGAAAAAAAAATGTTTTTGATACGGGGAAAGGGCGGGGGGAATGGGACTAGCTGAAGTGTTCTTGCAGAGAGCCAGCACAGGCTCGATGGGCCGAATGGCCTCCTTCTGTGCTGTAACCATTCTATGATTCTATGATTCAGTGGTGGGAATTGGGCGAGATTTAAGTTTTGAGCAAGAACAGGTGAACTGCAGTCATGTGTATTTAGAAGGTGTCGAATGAGTGACCAGCGGATATGTCTAATTATGGGTTGGCAGTAGTCCAGCTGTAGTAATTTATTTATTATGAAATTAATCAAGGGAAAGCAAAAAGAGCCAGTTGTCTGGATATTTTAGCTCTTTAAAACCTGAATCTCATTCAAAGCAAGATTCAGAGCAGTTGAAAATGCTTTCAAAATGTACTGACATCTGAAAATAACACAAAATTTAAATTGGGAAGGGAAACTAAACTGATAACTGAGCTTTGATAGTTTTGTACATTTCTTGTGACAGTATATTCAGCTGATGTTGTAGTATTTATCTTAACTTCTGTATTTGCAGCATTAGATGAAAGGTAGCTCAGACCTGCCATACTTTATGCTTGTTCAGAGTATTGAGGGATTTCATCCTAATCCAGTTGTATCTATGATGGGAGGAGGCTCATGTGGAGCACAAACACCAGCATGGACCTGTTGGTCTGAATGGCCTGCTTCTCTACCGTACATTCGATGTAATTTTTTATGTAAAATAGCTGTCAATCTGGTAACGATGTACATTCTAGTGAAAGTCAGGAAAGTGTAGTTAAGAATAATTGATTGATAGCTTTCTCTTGGGAATGTTTGTGTCCTTGCCTGTACTGAACAATAAGAAAACTGTATTTGATAGCCTGGTCACTATCTGAGACATCGGGACCATGCAGGAGGAGATAAGTAAAGACCTCCAGACATCGCCCCCGCCCCGATATTTAGATAAAATAACCTGAAAAGCCCAAGAATGGCTTGTATCTGATGTCATGGGTGGCATGATATTGGGTTACATGTGTTGTGTGTAAATGTGATATGTTGCGTGTGAGGCAACTAGCATGCGGAAATGCATGGTGAAGATGCACTGAAGAATGGGTCTCAGACATGCTCAGCTACTTGACAACAGCGCAACATGAAATGATTAATGTAGCTCAGGAGAGTGAGAAAACTTTTAATCAAGGCACTGACACATGCTCCATAGAGAAACCGACTTTCTAATTAAACAATCAGGATAGAGATAAATACACACTAGTACCCATCAGAGGGATTGACATTAAAGTAAGGAGGGACATAGAATTTGGATTTCTAAAATTGAGGGTTGGGTTCCTTTGAGTTAAGAATGAACTTGGGACAATTGAGGGCGAGAGAGAAATAATGCTTAGCAAGAATTATCCACAAGATGGATAAGGGTAAAAGGAGAGCTGGAGAATCTTTTAAGTCCACGATTTCTTTATAATATAGTAAGTGCACTGTAGCTTTCTGTGTGTTGTATTGTGATTTTCTTTGTATGGATCATGATGTGTAATATTGGCCAAATGAAACTTGGATGAAAAGAGCAAATGGCTCCAGAAAGATATGTGAAGCTAACAAGATGAAAACCTTAGGTAAGGGCATGCAAGGTAACCAGGAGCTGTTGGAGATTAAGACTAAGAAGTAGTAAAGGAAAACATTTTCTGGGATTATTTCTGTTGCTTAAAAACCCTAATAGTGAAAGACTGACATGCATATGAAACAACGTAATGCTGACATTAAAAAGGCGACATCTGCCCTTGAGAATCATGCATGGTGGGAGATGATCGACCACATATGTCAGCACCCATAGAATAAGGTTGTGGTGGACATGTGAGCATATGGGAAATCCCTATTGTAGGGGGTGGTGTTTTGTGTCAGCTTCACCTCTGACTTCTGAGCGGTTTGAATCGCTCCCACTCTCTTGGTTCTCGACCCTGGACTTATTTGGGGGTTGTGATGAAAAGTGCAGCAGACAACTGGTTTTGATGCAAGAACTTTGATCTTTATTCAAGAAAGTAAAACACTCTTAACACTCTGTGGGGAACACTTCGGTACAAGCGATGGAAATAACATTAGAAGAATACTTCACCCCTCCCAATCCCACTTCACTAGCTAGGTTGGACTCTGGAGAACCAGGGATAATGCTCACCAAACGAATCCTTGACAGTTGAGAGTTAGGGTTTAGAGTCTTTTGAGTAAAAAGTTTCGTAAGGCCCTTGTTGCCGCGAGGTGTCCGATGGTCACTGAGGCGGTTGCTCTGGTCTCTTCTTGCGTGTCGGCCTGCTTCTGGAGCTGTTGGCCTTCTTTGTTGAACTTCTTTCTGTTGAACTCTGCCTCTGTTTAAACTGTCTTCTTCCGAGCTGTGGAACTGCCTTCTTGCAGAACTGTGGAAACTGCCTTCTGCCTGCTTGTTGAACTCCTTGCTGCTGTGTAGCTCTACTGGAGAACTCGAACTTGAACTGTTGTAACTGCTGAACTCTTAACTTGTTGAACTCCCTTCAACAGCTTCTTGCTGAACTCTGTAACTCCAGCACTGACTTCTGCTGAAAACAGGCTTTCAATTGAACTCGAAACTGCAGAACTGCCTTCTGTTGAACTTGAACTGTTTAACTGCTGAACTGGCTTCTTGAGAAAACAGCCTTTCAATTATACTAATTGAAGCTTCCTTATCAAAACCAAATCAAATCCCGGTCATTGTAAGATTTTTGGAGGCCTCGTTAACAGTAACGACTTTACTAGCGTGTTAACTGGTTTTTGGGATGGCTTGCATCCTGTCGTTGATTACAGTTGATTGGTTTTGTGTTTGGTTTTCTAGGCTGGACTCGGTCTTTCTATAGAAATGGTCCTGAGTGGGTTTTGTTATGCATGTTTCTGATGGGCCCTGTAATCGGTTTTGATGGGGCCTGTTATTTTGGGTGGGACTGTCTTCTCCCAGGGTCTATTGTTCAAATGTTAATGGCCCTGAAATTCGTCTCTCTGGCTTGCCGCGGGGGTAAGGATCGCGCATGCACTTACCTACCGCATCTGCCATTCTGCTTCTGGGCCACAGGAACTTAAGATTTTCTGAAGAGCACTCCCAGGCAGCGTCTGACGTCACACCGCCCAGGAGCGCAGCGTCTGACGTCACACCGCCCAGGAGCGCAGCGTCTGACATCACACCGCCCAGGAGCGCAGCGTGCGCGGAGCCTCCGGAGCGGAGGGCAGTGAAGACATGCCCTCCGAAGTCGCATTTGCATAGGCCACGCCCCTGATTTTTTTCACATGCTGGAAACCTTTTCTACAAGCAGAACATCATAGTAAGTTGTCTCTTAGTATTTTAATGAATGTTTTGCTAACTTTTACAAACTTTTAAAGACTTTTACATGAATTGGAATAATTTTAAACAGTTTTAAAGAGATTTGAAGTAATTTAAATCGTTTTAAAAGCCCTGAAAGCATTTTTTTCATTCATTTTATTTTATTTAATCAGCAAAGTGAAATGGCTGGAATGAGCACAATTCACATCATTAGGAGAACTCACAATTTCACTGACGATGATCTCAGCACACTCCTCAATGAGGTTGAGGCGAAGCGCCTGCGGATTACTGGAACTGAGAAGTCCAGGGCGCCGCGAAAAGGGCAGATGTTAGCTTGGTCTGAAGCTGCCCAGGCTGTCAGCGCGAACTCCACCATTCCACGGACAGCGGAACAATGCCGCAAGAAATTCAGTGATTTATTGCGATCTGTCAAGGTTTGTACAGTTATTACAAAAGTCAACTGTAAAATGTCTTTAAATTTAACTGAACTAGTTTTAAAAATATATATGCTTGTGTTTACTCAAGTGACTTCATCATGCAGGCACATGAGCTGGCCAGAAATTTTTATGGCTTTGGGGCGAGCTCAGGGTCATCCATTGTGCTCTTATCTTGATTCCACTGGTTTGAGTTGTAAAATTTCATTTAGTGAAAAAAAACCCTCTGCAAAGCAGGCTGTGGAATGCAGGTGGGCGTAATCTGCAGAGAAAGCTGACGATTCATGACATTTCATATTTTCTGTTTTCATTTTAGAATAAAACTGCTCACAACGCCAGAGAACTTGCACTAACAGGCACATTAAGGGCTTTATCCGAACATGAGGAAAGGGTCGAGCATCTGTTTGGATTTAGTCGTGGCTGCCCCTTGGCTGGTGTAGAAATAGACATTGGTATACATAACCGTGAGTTGCTCTGGCCAGCTATATGTTTAAAAATGTTAGATGTGTGTTGAATATCAGCTTCTGTGATGTGGCAGATCATGCTTTACCTTTGCAAATGTTTACTGTTTCCTTTCCACAGGTGCACAGCAGACTTCTCACACACGGGATGAGCAGTGCGTTGAGTCTGCAGCCGCAGAGGGCATTGGGGAAGGGGTTGCTGATGCAGTGGGAGCAGTGAGTGAGGTGGTGGTGGTGGAGGAGCAACTTGTGCTTTGTCAGCTCGTGGAAGAGGAGGGTATGGAACCTGGGTTGCTGCAGAGTACCTCTCCATCTCCTGGCCCCTCTGGCTCTGTGCGAGACAGACACCAGCTTGATACTGCAGTGCATGTGGGAGAAGCAGATATACATTCAACAGAACAGAATGAGTTACAAGGTCAGATGCAGCATATTGAAGGGTTGAGGGAATCGATGTGTTCTCTTACTGAGAAGAAAGTTGACTCTCTTGCCTCGATCAGGCAGGGAATTGATTATATTGGCATGTCACTTAATCAAATAAATGAGTCTCTCGTTGGACTCTTGCATATGCTTAAACCACTTTCTGCTGCCATTACTTTGACTCCCGCAGAACCGCCCTTACCTGCTCCCAGCGCAGAAACAGTGCGGGCCCAAGAGCCAGCTGCTCCTCCAGTTGTGATGCAAGCAAACGTTGCCTTGCAGCAGCAGCAACCCTGTCAGGAGGCAATTGCTGAAGGGCAAGAGATGGCACACAGGGCCCTTTCAAGTCGCAGCACAGGGCTCCGGTCACGGGGAGCGGGAAAGCGCAGGAGACAGTAGGGTGTCACCTTTTGCACAATGCACATCCATTGACCCTCAGGCACAGATGCGAGGGGGCAAATCGTTCAATTGTTTAATTTTTTGTTTTATTTAAATGTTAAATGTTTTCATTGCTTTTTTTATTGAAATATATATTTGTGACTGAAAGTGTATGTAACCTTTTCATTTAAAAAGTACAGCCTCTAGTCACTTTGAAAAAATTCAACTTTTTTATTTGCAAAAAAATTTAACATTACAACTGTTTGAAATTTAGAAAATAGCTAGTTTCCATCTTGAATGTCTTTATTGCACTAAGAAACCAAAAAAGTCACTTTAAACTGTTTACAAATTTTATTCTAAACTATTTATGTTTACGAATGTTTGAAAAGTAGAAAATAGCAAGCTAACATTTAAAAGTTATAAACTATGTACATCAAAACTAACCTCAAAAGTCTTTGATGCTGCAATAAAGTTCACTGTTTCACTTTAAATTAGAAGTCGCACAACACCAGGTTATAGTCCAACAGATTTATTTAAAATTACAAGCTTTCGGAGCTATCGCTCCTTCCTCAGGTAGAGTAGCTGTGAGAGAATCTCCCAGAATTCACAATATAAACACAGAAAAAAATTTTCAAATCTTTCCCTACATCAAAGACACACTAAGAGCACAGCCAAGACAATGAGATGTGTTTGAAGGTCCTCCTTTAACATGTCACATAGTTGGCCGATTGCCTCTTTACTGAAGCGCAGCCTCCTCACACACAACTCCTCCGACAGCATCTCAAATGACAGCCTCTCCCTGTACACTCTCTGGGGTGGGGAGTAGTTTCTCCTTCTCAGGAGGAGACGGTTTTGGTTCCTCCATCTGTCTTGTCGCCTGGCGTCTAAAATTCTCTGACGCAAAATCGCACAGAGGACCAGGGCAGTATTCTCAAAGGGCATGTTACTCCCTCACAGGCTTCCTCTTTAAACGTGTAAGGAAAAAATGTAAAGAGTTGTTAAAGTAATTTTAATAAAGTGAGTGGCTAGAAAATCAGGTCGGGCTCTGGTGGGAAACGTGCAGTATCGGATTGGGAACACGTCATACCCACCTGATGATATCACGGCCCGAGATGATTTTCCAAAACTGTAACATTTTCAGAAAGTCATACATACATACTTACTTAAAGGAATATAATTGATGATCATTTTCTCTTTTTAAAACATTTGGAAATGTTAAATAATTCAATTTTAAACAGTCATTTTCATATTTAAGAAAAAAATCTAATTCAATTAGGCCTTGCACACAGCCAGAGTTGCTACACTACTCCAAATGTTCAAAACCCGTTTTAAAAAATTTTTACAATTGGAAACTTACCTCAGACTTTATGAAAAAAACTTTGCTCCCTTTCAGAATTAAAAATGTTCAGTTTAGTAGCCCCACTGGTGAAAGATTTCTTCTTCCTGGTCGTTCGGAGCTTCTAACAAGGCTTTACTCCAGCTTTTTAAAAGCGCAGCTGCCGGGGATTTACCCGCACTGCACCAACTGAGAAAAATACCGAAGTTCAATGCGCACGCGCTGCCTCTCCGGCGCACGCGATTCAACTACGAACCCTTTCCTTCAGGCCACCGGAAGTTCCGGTTTCCCGCGCATGCGCAGTGCATGCAGGAAACCGGCACTTCAGGACACCTTACGGGTGAGTACACAGTGCGTACTCACCCGGCAAGGGCCGAATTTCTGGCCCATAGTCTGCTGGGGCTTGAGTGAGGTCATCCCGGTTCCCCAGACAGTGTCATTAACTGCAATAGCCAAACTGCTTTTACAGAGGTCGACCCCACCTCCTTGTCCCTTTACAGGCCCAGACATGGTTTTAAAATGCCAAAACTTGGTTTTTGGTCTTAAATTCCTTAAGTTAGGCCCAAATGCATTTTTATCACTCTGAGGTAGTTCCAAAGTCCTTTTTCCTTAGGTTTTGGGGGATCTGCAAATTTTGAAACCTTACACTATGTGTGGGTGTGTTTTAATGTATATAAGCCTGGACTTGGAGCATAGATGTTAGAATATTCTTGGAGTGAAACGGGACACGCTCAAGTGGTTCAACGTTATTTCGAGTCTGATCGCCTCAGAACCTTGTTGTGTTGGTCAGGTTATATACCAACGGCTCATTCACTGTTTAACTGTTATATAAGTATAATAAAAGGTTATATTGTTTAATAACCTTTACATAATTTAACTTCTTTATGCTGTGTTATAGTTTCTTTAATAAGTACAATAAATCTATATACTTTGGAACAAGACACACCATCTAATATCAATAACTTACTTACAGAAACACTTCTTCACGCAAAGGGTGGTAGAAGTGTGGAACTCTCTCCCACAAAAGCAGTAGATGCCAGCTCAATTAATGATTTTAAACCTGAGATCGATAGATTTTTGCTAGTCAGCTGAATTGAAGTATGTGGAGCCAAGGCAGGTAAGTGGAGTTAGGATACAGATCAGCCATGATCTCATTGAATGACGGATCAGGCTCAAGGGGCTGAATGGCCTACTCCTGCTCCTATGTAACATCCAGGAGAGGAACAGAACCGGAGCGGGGAGGGCCAGATTTCATTCAAGCCCTCACACAGATGGAGACGGTGCCCTTGGTCTTCATTGGGGCTGGCAGCAGGAGAGCACCAGGGATAGCGGATTTAGCGGGCTTAAAAGTGGATAAATCCCCAGGCCCAGATGAGATGTATCCCAGGCTGCTGTGTGAGGCAAAGGAGGAGATTGCAGGGGCTCTGACACACATTTTCAGAACCTCTCTGGCCACAGGGGAGGTGCCAGAGGACTGGAGGACAGCTAACGTAGTACCATTATTCAAGAAGGGTAGTAGGGATAAACCAGGGAATTACAGGCCAATGAGCCTAACATCAGTGGTAGGGAAATTATTGGAAACATTTCTGAGGGACAGAATTAGTCTCCACTTGGAGAGGCAAGGATTAATCAAGGATAGTCAGCATGGCTTTGTCAGGGGGAGATCATGTCTAACCAATTTGATTGAATTTTTCGAGGGGGTGACTAGGTGTGTGGATGAGGGTAGTGCAGTTGATGTAGTCTACATGGACTTCAGTAAGGCTTTCGACAAAGTCCTGCATGGGAGACAGGTCAAGAACGTAAGAGCCCATGGGATCCAGGGCAATTTGGCACATTGGATCCAAAATTGGCTTAGTGGCAGGAGGCAGAGGGTGATGGTCGAAGGTTGTTTTTGTGACTGGAAGCCTGTGTCCAGTGGTGTACCGCAAGGATCGGTGCTGGGTCCTTTGCTGTTTGTAGTGTACATTAATGATTTAGATATGAATGTAGGAGGTATGATCAGTAAGTTCGCAGATGACATGAAAATTGGTGGAGTGGTAAATAGCGAGGAGAGAAGCCTCAGGCTACAGGACGATATAGACGGGTTGGTCAGATGGGCAGAACAGTAGCAAATGGAATTTAACCCTGAAAAGTGTGAGGTGATGCATTTTGGGAGGACTAACAAGGCAAGAGAATACACAATGAATGGTAGGACCCTAGGAAGGACAAAGGATCAGAGGGACCTTGGTGTGCATGTACATAGATCCCTGAAGGCAGCAGGACAGGTAGATAAGGTGGTTACAAAGGCATATGGGATACTTGCCTTCATTAGCCAAGGCATAGAATATAAGAGCAGGGAAGTTATGATGGAGCTGTACAAAACGTTAGTTAGGCCACAGCTGGAATACTGTGTGCAGTTCTGGTCGCCACACTATAGGAAGGATGTGATTGCATTGGAGAGGATACAGAGGAGATTCACCAGGATGTTACCTGGGCTGGAGCACTTCAGCTATGAAGAGAGACTGGACAGGCTGGGGTTGTTTTCTTCAGAGCAGAGAAGGCTGATGGGGGACCTGATTGAGGTGTACAAAATTATGAGGGGCATAGATAGGGTAGATAGAAAGGAACTTTTCCCCTTAGTAGAGGGGTCAATAACCAGGGGGCATAGTTTCAAGATAAGGGGCAGGAGGTTTAGAGGGGATTTGAGGAAAAACTTTTTCACCTAGGTGGTTGGAATCTGGACCTCCCTGCCTGAAACACGGTGGCATAGTGGTTAGCACTGGTGCCTCACAGCGCCAGGGACCGGGTTCGAATCTGGCCTCGGGTGACTGTCTGTGTGGAGTTTGCACATTCTCCCCATGTCTGCATGGGTTTCCCCCGGGTGCTCCGGTTTCCTCCCACAGTCCAAAAATGTGCGGGTTAGGTTGATTTGGCTATGATAAATTGACCCTTAGTGTTAGGGGGGAATTAAATATGTGGGGTTAAAGGGATAGGAGGGGATATGTTAGGGGGAATTAAATACGTGGGGTTACAGGGATAGGGTGGGATATGTGTCGGTACAGGCTCGATGGGCTGAGATGGCCTCTATCTGTACTGTGGGGATTCTGTGTGAGAAAAAGCAGGGACAGGGTTTGGATGATCATCCATGATCGTATTGAATGGTGGAGCAGGCTCGACGGGCCGAATGGCCTACTCCTGCTCCTAGTTTCTATGTTTCTATGAAAGGGTGGTAGAGGCAGGAATCCTCACAACATTCAAGAAGCATTTAGACGAGCACTTGAAACGCCATAGCATACAAGGCTATGGACCAAGTGCTGGAAAATGGGATTAGAATAGACAGGGCTTGATGGCCGGCGCGGACACGATGGGCCAAAGGGCCTCTTTCTGTGCTGCATTACTCTATGGGGGAGAAATTCAGTATCGCCTCATTTGGGGCGCAATTATCGGCCGGGCGCAAAGATTAGCGCCTGGCGCTAATTATCGCCTCCGACTGCAAACTTGACTTTTATCGCCCCTGGAGGTGATTGGAGCGCTAAATCAGGCGCTTCACACCTGTCTTAAGGCGCAAAGGCCGAGGAGTGAGGCGCTACCTCAGAGCGCTGGAGAAGCTCATGTGATGTCAGTCAGCAATGGACCACAGACACAATGGCGCCGGCCAGTTCTTAAAGGGGATGGTTGATCTTGCTTTCCATCCACATCCTGCTCATTACAGCCTTGAATCTCGGCCTGGAGAGACCTGCACATCAAATCTGCTGGAAAGAACAATGGAGAGTACCAGGGAAAGAGCTCAGAGTGCAGCCCCCACAATCTCTTCTAAATCGATACAAGGAAGGGCAAATCAAAATGAACCTTCAAAGTGCTGCTCAGTACCCAAAACTCCTTCACACAGCGTTGAATCTCTCCAGAAGTCTCTCTCTCTCTCTCTCAGAATGCATGGTTCAAAAATGTCACCAACAATAAAAGGCAGGAAGCGGTCACCTTTAAATAGCGCTCCCCCAGTTCCTTCCTGACTGCAAAACGCTCCCCTCAACCTGTCGTTGCTAGCGGCAGGTGGTAAGGCAGGGGGCGCCACTCAATATCCGCTCCGGGACGATACCGAGACGTTGCGCACTCAACTGACGTCACGATCTGCTGGCGCAGGAGATCGTGGCGGTAGTGTTTAGTGCCGCCGCAAAATGTCTAGTTAATTTCGCAAGCGGCGCAAACATCGCCGCGCCTGGGCGCTAGATGCTTTGCGCCCCATTAGCGCCCTCTTAAGGCGCTAACGGGAGGCGCAACCAACTGAATTTTCCCCCTATGATTCTATGATAACAAGCCTGGATGCCAAGTACAGCAGGGGGTCTGACTACTTCTCTTATCTTTTCTCTTTGCTCAAGCAATCACACATATTGGGTACGGTAGTGTAGTGGTTATGTTAGTGGACAAGTGATCAACTGACTTGGACTAATAATCCAGAGACGTGAGTTCAAATCCCACCATGGCAGTTATGTGAATTTGAATTCAGTTTAAAAAAAAATGAAGCTATCAGATTGTCTTAAAAACTCCAACTGGTTCACTAATGTCTGTTAGGGAAGGAAACCTGCTGTCCTTACCCGGTCTGGCCTATATGTGACTCCAGACCCTTAGCAATGTGGTTGACTCTTAAATGCCCTAGCAAGCCACTCAGTTGTATCAAACTGCGACAAAGAATAAAAATAAAACTGGACAGATCACTCAATTTCAAACTAGGCATCGGATTCAGATGCGACAAAGGGACACCCAGCCCAGTCGACCCTGCAAAGTCCTCCTCACTAACCGCTGGGGACTTGTTCCAAAGCGCTGTCCCACAAACTAGTGAAGCAAAAGCCTGACACAGTCATAATCACAGAATCGTACATATTAGCCAATGTCCCAGGATCCTCCATCACCATCACGGGTGTCCTCAGCATTGACTCCAGACCTCCATGTCCCATAGCTTCAGGTCAAAGGAAACCTCCTGCTGATTACCACCTACTGTCCTCCCTCAGTATCCTGATGAATCAGTAATCCTTCATGTTGGGGGACTTCAATGTCCATCACTAAGAGGGATCGGTAGCACTACCACTTGCCGAGTCCTGAAGGACATAGCTGAGAACCAAAATGAGGGAAAAAGCTACTTCACCACTTCCTCACGAATTAAACAACTAACGAGAGGAGCAGGCTCTATGAACATCCCCTTCCTCAATGATGGCGGAGCCCAGCATGTGAGTGCAAAAGACAAGGCTCAAGCATTCACAACCATCTTCAGACAGAAGTGCCGAGTGGATGAACCATCTTCCATCACAGATTTCATGTCTTCAGCCAATTCGATTCACTCCATGTGATATCAAGAAAAGGCCGAGCGCACTGGATACAGCAAAGGCTATGGGCCCTGACAGCATCCCGGCTGAAGTGCTGAAGACTTGTGCTCCAGAACTAGCCATACCTCTAGCCAAGCTGTTCCAGTACAGCTACAACACTGGCATGTACCCGACAATGTGGAAAATTGTCCAGGTATGTTCTGTCTACAAAATGCGGTGATGCCGGTGTTGGACTGGGGTGGACAAAATTGAGAGGTCGCACAACACCAGGTTATAGTCCAAGGGGTAAAAATTGAGTCGCGCCCCATTTGGGGCGCTAACCTCGCCGGGGCGCGACTTTTAGCGCCCCGAAAAAATTAGTGGCCCCGCGCCGGAACTTCAGTGGTTGCGCCCCAAGAGAGAAGCGGGGCGCCACTGGAAGCACCCCGCATCCCTCTTGGGGCGCTGCGAGGGAATATCCTGGCGCTACGTGCCGCAGCGCCACGCGCTGCGGCACGTCGCGCCGCGGTATTGCAGGCCTTCCTCCCCTTCTTAAAGGGGAGGGACCCTGCGCAGCGCGAACCGGGGCCCAGCTGGGCCCCCAGGGATCGGGAGTGCCGGCAAAAGAGCCCGGCACTCAAGAGAAGTGCCGGGCTCTTGGAGCGCAGCCGGCACTTCACGGTGGGGGGGCTTCACGGGGGCCGGGGACAGCAACGGGGGCAGGTGCTGGCAGGCGGCCAGCAACAAAAATGGCCGCCTGCCACCTCCCCTTTAAATATCGCGCCCCGGCCGCACGTACGCCTCCCTGAACCCGTCGGACATAGCGTCTGGCGGTAAATCAGGGGGCGCGACTGAAGATCGCGGCTGGAGCGCGAGCGGGGTGTTGCGCACGGCGATGACGTCATCGCCGGCGGCGCAGCGCCACAGGGCGCTACCGGCTGGCGCCGCCGCTAACCTCCCGCTGAATTTTTCGGGAGGCGTGGGCGGCGCTGCGCCCGGGCGTTAGCTGCTTTACGCCCCATTAGCGCCCTCTTAAGGCGCTAAAGGGAGGCGCAAGCAGCTGAATTTTTCCCCCCAACAGTTTTATTTGAAATCACAAGCTTTCGGAGCTATCGATCGCCCCTTCCTCAGGTGAAGTAGTAAAGAAATCCAGACTCGACAAAGCATATATAGATAGAGAACAATGCATGTGTACCTTACAATTGCAGACAACTAAATTAAATCATCCTGACTATCTGCCGAGGTGTGATAAAGTTAATCAGGTCAGCCAGGAAGGTACCACATCAAAGACATAGCAAGATACAACTGAGACAATGAGGTGGAGTCGCAGGGGGTCTAACGTGTCAAAAGCTGCCGTCTGTATGTAAAACGATAAGCTGTAAAAAAAATTTACTTTTTTACTGGGAAAATTTTTACTTTTTTACTGGGAATCACATCTGTGAACAAGCCAACGACGACTCGAGTCCGGATCACGTCATGTATCGTGACATAAACCCAAGATCCCGGTTGAGACCATCTTCATGAGTGCGGAACTTGGCTATCAGTTTCTGCTCGATGATTTTGCGCTGTCGTGTGTTCCTAAGGTTGCCTTGCAGAACGCTTACCCGCAGATCCGAGGCTGAATGTCCTTGACTGCTGAAGTGTTCCCCGACTGGGAGGTAACCATCCTGCCTGGTGATTGTTGCGCGGTGCTCGTTCATACGTTGTCTCAGTGTCTGCATGGTCTCGCCGATGTACCATGCCGCGGTGCATTCTTTCCTGCAACGTATGAGGTAGACAACGTTGGCCGAGTCACATGAGTATGTACCATGTACCTGGTGGGTAGTGTCCTCACGTGTGATGGTGGTATCTGTGTTGATGATCTGGCATGTCTTGCAGAGTTTGCCGTGGCAGGGTTGTGTGGTGTCGTGGTCGCTGTTATCCTGAAAGCTGGGTAATTTGCTGCGAACGATGGTACTTCTGAGGTTAGGCGGCTGTTTGAAGGCAAGTAGTGGAGGCGTGGGGATGGCCTTAGCGAGGTGTTTGTCGTCATCGATGACATGTTGAAGGCTGCGAAGAACATGGCGTAGTTTCTCCGCTCCGGGGAAGTACTGGACGACGTAGGGTACCCTGTTGGTTGTGTCCCGTGTTTGCCTTCTGAGGAGATCTATGCGATTTTTCGCTGTGGCCCGTCGGAACTGTCGATCGATGAGTCGAGCGTCATATCCCGTTCTTACGAGGGCGTTTTTCAGCGTCCGTAGGTGTCCATCGCGTTCCTCCTCGTCTGAGCAGATCCTGTGTATTCGCAGGGCTTGTCCATAGGGGATGGCTTCTTTAACGTGGTTAGGGTGGAAGCTGGAGAAGTGGAGCATCGTGAGGTTGTCCGTGGGCTTGCGGTAGAGTGAAGTGCTGAGGTGTCCGTCTTTGATGGAGATTCGTGTGTCCAGGAATGAAACCGATTCTGAGGAGTAGTCCATGGTGAGTTTGATGGTGGGATGGAACTTGTTTATGTTATCGTGTAGTCTTTTCAGTGATCCTTCGCCATGGGTCCAAAGGAAGAAAATGTCGTCGATGTATCTGGTGTACAGTGTTGGCTGGAGGTCCTGTGCAGCGAAGAAGTCTTGCTCGAACTTGTGCATGAAGATGTTGGCGTATTGGGGTGCGAATTTGGTCCCCATGGCTGTTCCGTGTGTTTGGGTAAAAAAATGGTTGTCGAAGGTGAAGACATTGTGGTCAAGGATGAAGCGGATGAGTTGTAGGATGGCGTCTGGAGATTGGCTGCTGTTGGTGTTGAGTACTGAGGCTGTCGCAGCGATGCCGTCATCGTGGGGGATACTGGTGTAGAGTGCCGATACGTCCATCGTGGCGAGGAGTGTTCCTGGTTCAACTGGTCCGTGGGTGCTGAGTTTCTGTAAGAAGTCTGTAGTGTCGCGACAGAAGCTGGGGGTTCCCTGTACGATGGGTTTCAGAATGCCCTCGACGTATCCAGAGAGGTTCTCACACAGGGTTCCATTGCCTGATACGATAGGACGTCCGGGTGTGTTGGCTTTGTGTATCTTTGGGAGGCAGTAGAAGTCTCCCACGCGGGGAGTACGTGGGATGAGAGCGCGTAGGATGTTTTGAAGGTCTGGATCGAAGGTCTTGATCAGTCTATTGAGTTGGCGGGTGTGTTCTTTGGTCGGATCTGCGGGTAGCTGTCTGTAGTGTTCCTGGTTGTCCAGTTGTCGGTATGCTTCTTTACAATAGTCCGTTCTGTTCTGTATGACGATGGCTCCTCCTTTGTCCGCTGGTTTGATGACGATGTTGCGGTTGGTCTTGAGAGCGTGGATGACGTTGCGTTGTGCTCGGGTGACATTCTGGACTGTCTTGTGAGTGCGGCTGATGAATCTGGCGTTGATGCATCTCCTGACCGCTTGAGCATACATGTCAAGCTTGGGGCATCGACCCTCCGGAGGGGTCCAGTTTGACTCTTTTTTCTTCGGTTGCTGCACTGCGAGTCCCTCTGTCTGCTGTTCTGGATCATTGATTATCTCATTGGGTTTGTTGCTGACATCTTGGGATTTGTGGAAGTATTCCCGGAGCCTCATTCTCCTGATGAATTCCTCCGTGTCTGCCGCGAGACCGATGGGGTCCATTTTGGTGGTTGGGCAGAACTTGAGCCCTAGGGCGAGAACTTCGATTTCGTCTGGTTGAAGGGTATGGTCGGACAAGTTGACGATGGACTTCCCTGTGGTTGCAGCCGTGGTACCGGGGGAGGCTTGGTTGCTGCTGGTGGTGATGCCGAGTTTCTCAAGCTTCCTGTTCTTGATGCGCATGTAGGCAGCGTAGTTCCGTTGCCTCGTCTGTTTGGCAGTGTCTCGTAACTGGTCTGCTGTGTCCTGAGCACAGGCTGAGAGCATGGACTCTATCTTGGTTTTGAGGTTGTGGCGTTTGCTGTAGAGCTGGTGTACGAGATGGTTGAGGAGTGTGCGAGAGGTACGACGGCAGAGTCTCTCAGCCGACTCTGCCGTCGTACCTATCGCACACTCCTCAACCATCTCGTACACCAGCTCTACAGCAAACGCCACAACCTCGAAACCAAGATAGAGTCCATGCTCTCAGCCTGTGCTCAGGACACAGCAGACCAGTTACGAGACACTGCCAAACAGACGAGGCAACGGAACTACGCTGCCTACATGCGCATCAAGAACAGGAAGCTTGAGAAACTCGGCATCACCACCAGCAGCAACCAAGCCTCCCCCGGTACCACGGCTGCAACCACAGGGAAGTCCATCGTCAACTTGTCCGACCATACCCTTCAACCAGACGAAATCGAAGTTCTCGCCCTAGGGCTCAAGTTCTGCCCAACCACCAAAATGGACCCCATCGGTCTCGCGGCAGACACGGAGGAATTCATCAGGAGAATGAGGCTCCGGGAATACTTCCACAAATCCCAAGATGTCAGCAACAAACCCAATGAGATAATCAATGATCCAGAACAGCAGACAGAGGGACTCGCAGTGCAGCAACCGAAGAAAAAAGAGTCAAACTGGACCCCTCCGGAGGGTCGATGCCCCAAGCTTGACATGTATGCTCAAGCGGTCAGGAGATGCATCAACGCCAGATTCATCAGCCGCACTCACAAGACAGTCCAGAATGTCACCCGAGCACAACGCAATCCACGCTCTCAAGACCAACCGCAACATCGTCATCAAACCAGCGGACAAAGGAGGAGCCATCGTCATACAGAACAGAACGGACTATTGTAAAGAAGCATACCGACAACTGGACAACCAGGAACACTACAGACAGCTACCCGCAGATCCGACCAAAGAACACACCCGCCAACTCAATAGACTGATCAAGACCTTCGATCCAGACCTTCAAAACATCCTACGCGCTCTCATCCCACGTACTCCCCGCGTGGGAGACTTCTACTGCCTCCCAAAGATACACAAAGCCAACACACCCGGACGTCCTATCGTATCAGGCAATGGAACCCTGTGTGAGAACCTCTCTGGATACGTCGAGGGCATTCTGAAACCCATCGTACAGGGAACCCCCAGCTTCTGTCGCGACACTACAGACTTCTTACAGAAACTCAGCACCCACGGACCAGTTGAACCAGGAACACTCCTCGCCACGATGGACGTATCGGCACTCTACACCAGTATCCCCCACGATGACGGCATCGCTGCGACAGCCTCAGTACTCAACACCAACAACAGCCAATCTCCAGACGCCATCCTACAACTCATCCGCTTCATCCTTGACCACAATGTCTTCACCTTCGACAACCATTTTTTTACCCAAACACACGGAACAGCCATGGGGACCAAATTCGCACCCCAATACGCAACATCTTCATGCACAAGTTCGAGCAAGACTTCTTCGCTGCACAGGACCTCCAGCCAACACTGTACACCAGATACATCGACGACATTTTCTTCCTTTGGACCCATGGCGAAGGATCACTGAAAAGACTACACGATAACATAAACAAGTTCCATCCCACCATCAAACTCACCATGGACTACTCCTCAGAATCGGTTTCATTCCTGGACACACGAATCTCCATCAAAGACGGACACCTCAGCACTTCACTCTACCGCAAGCCCACGGACAACCTCACGATGCTCCACTTCTCCAGCTTCCACCCTAACCACGTTAAAGAAGCCATCCCCTATGGACAAGCCCTGCGAATACACAGGATCTGCTCAGACGAGGAGGAACGCGATGGACACCTACGGACGCTGAAAAACGCCCTCGTAAGAACGGGATATGACGCTCGACTCATCGATCGACAGTTCCGACGGGCCACAGCGAAAAATCGCATAGATCTCCTCAGAAGGCAAACACGGGACACAACCAACAGGGTACCCTACGTCGTCCAGTACTTCCCCGGAGCGGAGAAACTACGCCATGTTCTTCGCAGCCTTCAACATGTCATCGATGACGACAAACACCTCGCTAAGGCCATCCCCACGCCTCCACTACTTGCCTTCAAACAGCCGCCTAACCTCAGAAGTACCATCGTTCGCAGCAAATTACCCAGCTTTCAGGATAACAGCGACCACGACACCACACAACCCTGCCACGGCAAACTCTGCAAGTCATGCCAGATCATCAACAGATACCACCATCACACGTGAGGACACTACCCACCAGGTACATGGTACATACTCATGTGACTCGGCCAACGTTGTCTACCTCATACGTTGCAGGAAAGAATGCACCGCGGCATGGTACATCGGCGAGACCATGCAGACACTGAGACAACGTATGAACGAGCACCGCGCAACAATCACCAGGCAGGATTGTTACCTCCCAGTCGGGGAACACTTCAGCAGTCAAGGACATTCAGCCTCGGATCTGCGGGTAAGCGTTCTCCAAGGCAACTTTAGGAACACACGACAGCGCAAAATCATCGAGCAGAAACTGATAGCCAAGTTCCGCACTCATGAAGACGGTCTCAACCGGGATCTTGGGTTTATGTCACGATACATGACATGATCCGGACTCGAGTCGTCGTTGGCTTGTTCACAGATGTGATTCCCAGTAAAAAAGTAAAAATTTTCCCAGTAAAAAAGTAAAAAATTTTTACAGCTTATCGTTTTACATACAGACGGCAGCTTTTGACACGTTAGACCCCCTGCGACTCCACCTCATTGTCTCAGTTGTATCTTGCTATGTCTTTGATGTGGTACCTTCCTGGCTGACCTGATTAACTTTATCACACCTCGGCAGATAGTCAGGATGATTTAATTTAGTTGTCTGCAATTGTAAGGTACACATGCATTGTTCTCTATCTATATATGCTTTGTCGAGTCTGTATTTCTTTACTACTTCACCTGAGGAAGGGGCGATCGATAGCTCCGAAAGCTTGTGATTTCAAATAAAACTGTTGGACTATAACCTGGTGTTGTGCGACCTCTCAATTCTGTCTACAAAACACAGGACAAATCCAATCCAGCAGATTAGCCTACTCTCAATCAGCAGCAAAGTGATGGAAGGTGTCGTCAATAGTGCTATCAAGAGGCGATGCTCAGTTTGGGTATCGCCAGGACCACTCAGCTCCAGACCTTGGTCCAAACATGGAGAAAAGAGCGAATTCTAGAGATGAGAGTGACTGCCCTTGACAACAAGGTAGCATTTGACCAAGTGTGGCAGCAAGGAGTCCCAGTAAAACTGAAGATAAAGGGGGGAAACATTCCACTGTCTGGAGTCATACAAAGGGTTGTGGTTGTTGGAAGCCAATCACTTCAGCTGCAGGAGTTTCTTAGGGCAGTGTCCTAGGCCAAACCATCTTCAGCTGCTTCATCAATGACCTTCCTCTATCATAAGATCAGAGGTGGGGATGTTCGCCAAGGATTGCACAATGTTCAGTTCCATTCACAACTCCTCAGATAATGAAATAGTCCGTGCCCACATGAAGCAAGACCTGGACAACATCCAAGCTTGGGCTGATAAGTAGCATGTAACATTCGCGCCACACAAGTGCCAAGCAAGGACCATCTCCAATAGGAGAGAATCTAACCACCTCTCCTTGGCATTCAATGGCATTACCATCGTCAAATCCCCCAGCATCCTCAGGGGGTCACCATTGACCAGAAACGTAACTGGACCAGCCACATAAATAGTGTGGCTACAAGAGCAGGTCAAAGGCTGGGTATTCTGTGGCGAGTGTCTCACCTCCTGAACCCCAAACCCTTTCCAACACATACAAAGCACAAGGCAGGAGTGTGATGGAATACTCTCCACTTGCCTGGATGAGTGCAGCTTCAACAAAACTCAAGAACCTGGACGCCATCCAGGACAAAGCAGCCCGCTTGATTGGCACCCCATCTACCACCTTAAACATTCACTCCCTCCATCACCGGCGTACCATGGCTGCAGTGTGTACCATCTACAAGATGTACTGCAGCAACTCGCCAAGGCTTCTTCGACAACACCTCCCAAACCCGTGACCTCTACCACCTATGAGGACAATGGCAGCAGGCGCATGGGAACACCACCACCTCCAAGTTCCCCTCAAAGTCACACACCATCCTGACTTGGAAGTATATCGCCGATCCTTCATCGTCACTGGGTCAAAATCATGGCACTCCCTCCCTAACAGCACTGTGGGAGGACCATCACCACACGGACTGCAGCGGTTCAAGAAGGCGGCTCACCACCACCTTCTCAAGGGCAATTAGGGATGGGCAATAAATGCTGGCCTTGCCAGTGACACCCACATCCCGAGAATTAATAAATATATATATTTTTTTAAAAACATACAGGCAGCATAGCCAGCTGGCACCACATTATACTACCATTCATCTGTTAATGCGTCACCTTCGCATTACTTGATTACCCTTGACCCTCTCTTCTTTCTTTAGGACCATCCTGTCCCTCGGGTCCTGCTGCACAAAAGTTGGAGAGGGAGATCCCTCACAAATGTGCTCCGTCACCCGCTCCATGCTTCCCAAGCACCAACATGGAAATCAGGACCCGGGGGAAGGGGTCGTGACGGGATGAATCACTCAACACTAATGAACAGGAGCTGGTGACACAGAAAACAACAGACTAGCAGAAGTCTGGCCAGCTCCTAACTCTGCTGAAGAGAACCGAGATACAAACTTCAATGGCCCAAACTTTGAAAGGAAGATTTTCCATTTGCACCAACAATTGTTAGAGACATTGGACTGCCTGCCTAAGAGCTGCACCACCATGTCTGACAGTATGGAGGAGTTCATTTCCAGTGTGTGTGGCATTCTAGCATAAGGCATTGGCACCCTGCAGTCTACCATGGGGCATGTGGTCAGTTCTGTCCCGGTGTCTGTGCCACCAGCACTAGCATCTTTCTTCGAATTTCAAACTGGCGCTCTTCAGGCTCTGGGCTCCACCATCTCCATCTTCAAAAGGCTGGGGAAGGCTTCGATGGGGACTTCAAATACATCCCAGATCTCCTACAGTCTGCTGTCCCAAAGTGGGATCAGTGGGGGCAATGAGCCGCTAACCACCGGAGTGGCAGTAGCGCAGTGGGAGCGGCGCATGCTGCCCCCTCTCTCGATGACAGAACGGCTGCCTCCCCGCCATCCCCTCAACCAATGCTCGCCATGGCGTCAGGAAACCAGTTGGGTCAGACTGCTCCAGCTGCAGCCCTGTGAGACATGAAGATTGTGTGCACTGACACTGTGCAATCTGAAGAAAGTTGGTGAATGTAGTGAGCAATTTTCAGTAGAATAGTGGGGAACGAAAAACAGAAAGAAAGACGGAGAGAAAGAAAGATTGAAAGAAAGAAAAAGAAAGAAACAAACAAACATTCAAACAAACAAACAAACAAACATCTAGAATGTCGGACTAAATTATGTCCTCGAGTCCCTGGAGTGCGACTTGAACCCACTTAATTGTTGAGCCACTGAGCTACAGCTGACACCTGGTAGAATTGAATGAGACTGGAGGAAGTAATTGATGTGGAGAAGAAACAGAGTAGGAAAGGTTATAAAACCCTGAAGAATCCCTGAGTACTTGGAAAAAAAGCCAGCACTGAACCATCAACCACAGGACAGACACAGCAATGTGAGAGGAAGCGGGATAGCTATGAACATTTCTACAGTGGGAGTCTAATTAATGGTAACTTTTTTTAAAAGAGCACGGTGCTTCAAAGCAATGACAAATGAATCATCAAGGTGTTGAAGAATATAGTTCCAGAGTTACATAACAAGTAGAGGACCGATTAAACTGCTTTTCTCCAAAAACCATAGGTTAGGCCAAAACCTTCAATGCAGTGCAGCTTAAGAGTAATCAGCAGCTTCTACAACTTAAGTAAAAGCATGGGCAATAGTTGGAAGCATAAGAGGGATTAACTTCTTAATGAACACACGCAAATTTCTGAGGAAAATGAAAGGTTGACTGGGTCCAGAAGGTAATACAGAGGACATGGATAAGTTCAAAGGTACCAGAGCAATGACTGGAGTCCAGAGAGTAGAGGGTCCCACGTATGTGGCAGGGTTAAAACTTGATGGGGCGGAAATTTGTCTGGCCCCGGTTTCAGGCCCAGAGTCGGTGCTGCACAGGCAGCACACACCCTAACCAGGAGGCATTGGGCCCTGAGCCTCATTTCAATGAGTTTCAGCCTTTTTATTTTCGGGCCAGTTGCCTTGCCGGCAGCAGCCCTAAGGTACACCTTAAGTGGCAAAGGGGAGGGGAGACAATTGCAATACAGTGGTGTCAGGCGGAGAACTCCTGATCCTCCTGGCTCCACGGGAATGATCTTTAAAAGTTTTTAAAAACACAGCTTGCGTTTTGTCGGAAGTCGCAGTGGCCGCTGAGTGGCCGCTGAAGAATCCTGAATCACTTCCCAATGTAACTTCTGCCAAGTGACCTAAAACAGACCCTGAGGGTCTGCGAGAAGGTTTCAAGGGGTTCGCCAAAAATGTGTAGGAAAAAGAAACATTGACGTGATAATAGACCAATCAGAATCGAAGTCGAGACAAGTGGCAGCCGAGATGCCTTGTCAATCAAGGGATGCCATCCAATGAAAGTGAATCGGAGTCAGGGTCTCTCTGTGTTCGAATAGGTTTTGGTTGAAGTGTGGAGAGAAAGAGAGAGAGAGAGAAAAATAGCGAGGCAGCGATGGCGGTTGGTGTTTGGACGCAACACGTGGAGGGAGGGATGGTGTAGGCCAAGGAAATAAGACGCCAAGTCTTTGCCCAGTGAACAACAGTGAGAATTGATACCAGAGAGAGAGAGAGAGAGAGTGAGAGAGGCCGTGACTTAAAGTTTCATCTCTTGTTTCCCCAGTGATATGATTATGTGTGTCAAATCAGTTGGCAAAATTCTCTGTCTGTCCATGTTTTCTTCGCACTTCTGATTTCTCCTTAGTTCTACCCCGTGTGTGTGATTTCACTCTCCCCCCGCCCTTCTCTGCTCTTCGATTTTCTTTATTTTTTTTAACTTGCGTTATGTCTTGATAATTTCATGGGGCTTCTAAGAATTATCACTACAAAGAGATTGGAGTATAAGAGTAAAGAAGTCTTACTAGAATTATATTGGGCCTTGGTTAGACCACAGCTGGAGTATTGTGTACAGTTTTGGTCTCCGTACCTAAGGAAGGATATACTTGCCTTCGAGGGAGTGCAACAAAGGTTTACGAGACTGATTCCTGGGATGAGGGGATTGTCCTATGAGGAGAGATTGAGTAGACTAGGCCTATATTCCCTAGAATTCAGAAGAATGAGAGGTGATCTCATTGAAATATATAAAACATATAAAATTCTTAAAGGGCTTCACAGCGTGGATGCTGGGAAGATGGTTCCACCGGCTGGGGAGTCTAGAACCAGGAGTCACATTCTCAGAATAAGAGCTCATCCATTTAGGACTGAAATGAGGAGAAATGTCTTCACTCAGAGGGTGGTGAATCTTTGGAATTCTCTACCCCAGAGGGCTGTGGAGGCTCAGCCGTTGAATATATTCAAGACAGAGATCGATAGATTTTTGGATACTAAGGGACTCAAGGGATATGGGGATAGTGCAGGAAAGTGGAGTTGAGGTAGAAGATCAGCCATGATCTTATTGAATGGCGGAGGAGGCTCGAAGGGCCAAATGGCCTACTCCTGTTCCTATTTCTTATGTTCTTATGTTCTTATCATGCTGTCCAAAGTACAGCTTCTAGCAGTTGTGGCTGCAAAGTTGTTCCTGGAAAACTAGATCCAGAAGCTGGAGGAACCTCAGGGAAAACTGGGTAAGTCGGACATTGTTAGTGTTTGTGAGAAAAAATCTCATTCTGCACCCAGAGCTTTGTAATAATATAGACTGGAACCTGCTAATCTAATTTTATATGTATCTGTCATACTTAGATAGATGAGATAGATAGATTTTTTGGGACTCGATTTTAATAGCCCTGAGGAGGCGGGTTTGGAGGCAGGTGGGCAGCGAAAATCGGAAAAAATGGCTTCAGACACCCAACCGGCCTCCATCCCGCCCCCACGCGATTTCCGTGAGTGTCGGGTCAGCCGCTCCCAAACTGACCCGACTCCAACCAGTGGGGCAGGTAGTTAAGCAGTTAAGAGCCTGTTAACTGCCTTGCTAATCCTATTTTGACAGAGGTTTCCCATTTTCGTGCTTCTGGCTCCTGTTTCCCGTCTTGTCAGAAACAGGCCAGCTGCAAGGAGACGAGTTGCTGGAGGACATGATTTGTAGTCATTGGTGCAGCACTTTAAAAGCGCTCCTGTAACATGGCTGACATTCAAATGCAACAACTTTGTTGTTGGAGGTTTGGGATAAGATTTTGCAAATCTACTGACCTTGTGACTGTTCAAGCTGACACCCATCTGCAGTGTTACCTGATTGGAATAATTTCAGGCCACTTTGAGTGTGCGCTTGCAAGCTTCTTGCCTCAACTGAAATCTATAGCAACGGGAAGGGAAACATTTATATCCTCTCATCCTGGTCGTCAGATTTGGAGGAAGAGCAGCCGCGGCAGCACCACAACCAGCCACAACAGCAGCACCAGCACCAGGAGCGCCAACCTCCTCCTCACCCATCTGATGCTGCACTGGACACAGGGCATCAGCCCCTGACAACATTGCTGCCCGGGAGGCCAGCGATGGCATCACCATGGCCAGATTTACTTCACTTGATGCTGTAAACCCTGGCTGCCACATGATGCACCAGGTTGACACCATCCCACACCAGCACCGTGAAGCATCCCTATATGACTGAACAAAAATACTTGTGTTCTGTTACAGGGAGTCCGTGGAATTTTTATAACAGGGAGGGGTCCTCAAAGGTTGAGAACCCCTGGTCGATAACAAATGTTAAGCCACTCATTTACAGATGTAATGAGTCCAACGCCTGTTTTAGGCTGCCGCCAGGAATACCTAACAAATGACCCAATCCAATATTGGTCCCTGAAATCAGCCCTAGTTGTGCCCGTTTTGCGCCCGTAAAACGGGTACAATGAGGTCCAATTTGTACCCCGATGTCTATCATATTGGTAGAACAGAAAAGAGCATGGAGGGAAGTTCCTTGATAAGATTATAGTTGAGAAAACATAGTCAAAGAGATTAGTTTTCTGTTTAAGAGAGGTAGCAACTGTACCATTAGGATGTAAAAGTGGGGGGTAACGAGGGTTTACGGAAATAACAACAGAAAAATGCTGGAAATACTCAGCAGGCCAGGCAGCATCCGTGGAGAGAGAAACAGAGTTAACGTTTCAGGTCTGGGACCCTTCATCAGAACTGGAAAAAGCTGGAGATGTAACAGATATTAAGCAGGTGCAGAGACAGGGGGGTGGTTTTAGGAGGGGAGGAAGGAGTTGAAAGAACATACTGTGCTTCATTCACATGGTCCATCTCCGACTCTTCCCTTCCCTTCCATGACATCTCCGTCTCCATTTCTGGCGATCGGCTTTCGACAAACATCCACTACAAGCCAGCAGGCCAGGCAGCATCCGTGGAGAGAGAAACAGAGTTAACGTTTCAGGTCGAAGACCTTTTGTCAGAACTGGAAAAAAGCAGGAAATGAAATAGATTTAAAGCAAGTATAAAGCTGGGAAAAGGGGGAGGGGCTGAAAGAACAAAAGGAGAGATTAAGAGACATTAAGAGATTAAACATAGAAACATAGAAGATAGGAGCAGGAGTAGGCCATTCGGCCTTCGAGCCTGCTCCGCCATTCGATGAGATCATGGCTGATCATCCAAACTCAGTACCCTGTATCTGCCTTCTCCCCTTATCCCTTGATACCTTTAGTTTTTAGAAATATATCTAACTCATTCTTAAATATATTTAATGACTTGGCCTCAACTACCTTCTGTGGTAGAGAATTCCACAGGTTCACCACTCTCTGGGTGAAGAAATTCTTCCTCATTTCTGTCCTAAATGGCTTACCCCTTATCCTTAGATTATGACCCCTGGTTCTGGACTCTCCGACCATCGGGAACATTCTTCCTGCATCTAGTTTGTCCAGACCTGTCAGAATTTTATATGTTTCGATGAGATCCCCTCTAATTTTTCTATATTCCAGCGAGTATAAGCCCAATCGACCCAATCTCTCCTCATATGTCATTCCTGCCATCCCAGGTATCAGCCTTGTGAATCTTCGCTGAACTCCTTCCATGGCAAGAACATCCTTTCTCAGATAAGGCGACCAAAACTGCACACAGTACTCAAGGTGTGGTCTCACCAAGGCCCTGTACAACTGCAGCAGGACATCCCTGTTCCTATACTCAAACCCTTTCGCTATGAAGGCCAACATACCATTTGCCTTCTTCACCGCCTGCTGCACCTGCATGCTTACCTTCAGCGACTGGAGCACAAGGACACCCAGGTCTCGTTGCACTTTCCCTTCTCCCAATCTATTGCCATTCAGATAATAGTCTGCCTTTCTGTTTTTGACACCAAAGTAGATAACCTCGCATTTATCCATGTTATATTGCATCTGCCACGCTTCTGCCCACTCACCCAACCTGTCCAAATCATCCTGGAGTTTCTCAGTATCCTCCTCGCAGCACACACGCCCACCCAGCTTTGTGTCATCTGCAAACTTGGAGATATTACATTTAGTTCCCTTATCTAGATCATTAATGTATATTGTGAATAGCTGGGGTCCAAGGACCAAACTCTGCGGTACCCCACTAGTCACTGCCTGCCATTCGGAAAAAGACCCATTAATTCCTACTCTTTGCTTTCTGTCCGCCAACCAGTTGTCTATTTCTATCCAAGTCAATAACTTGCCCCCAATCCCATGTGCCTTAACTTTACACGCTAATCTCTTATGCGGGACCTTATCGAAAGCCTTTTGAAAGTCCAAATACACCACATCTACTGGTTCTCCCTTATCTATTTTCCCAGTTACATCCTCAAAAAATTCCAGTAGATTAGTCAAGCATGATTTACCTTTTGTAAATCCATGTTGACTTTGTCCGATCCTGTCACTGTTTTTCAAGTGCTCAGCTATTACATCCTTTATAATGGACTCTAGCATTTTCCCCACTACTGATGTCAGGCTTACCGTTCTGTAATTCCCCGCTTTCTCTCTACCACCCTTTTTCAATAGTGGGGTAATATTAGCTACCCTCCAATCCATGGGTACAGTTTCAGATTCCATCGAATGTTGGAAGATGATCAGCAATGCATCTATTATTTCTGGGGCCACTTCCTTAAGTACCCTAGGATGTAGATTATCAGGCCCTGGGGATTTATCGGCCTTCAATCCCGTCAATTTCCCTAACACCATTTCCCTGCAAATACTGATTTCTTTCAGTTCCTCCCTTTCATCAGACTCTATGTTCTCCAACATCTCTGGGAGGTTATTTGTGTCCTCCTTTGTGAAGACAGAACCAAAATATGCATTTAATTGGTCTGCCATTTCTTTGTTCCCCATTATAACTTCCCCCGCTTCTGACTGCAAGGGACCTACACTTGATTTCACTAATCTTTTTCTCTTCACATATCTATAAAAACTCTTACAGTCAGTTTTTATGTTCCCTGTAAGCTTACTTTCATATTCTATTTTCCCCTTCTTAATTAATCCCTTTGTCCTCCTTTGTTGAATCCTAAACTGCTCCCAATCCTCAGGGTTACCGCTTTTTCTGCCCAATTTATATGCCCTCTCCTTGGATCTTATGCTATCCCTAATTTCCCTTGTTAGCCACGGTTGAGTCACCCTTTTTGTTTTATTCTTATGCCACACTGGGATGAACAAATTCTGTAGTTCATCCATGCAGTCTTTGAATGTTTGCCATTGCCTATCCACCGTCAACCCTTTGAGTGACATTCCCCAATCAATCCTACCCAATTCGCACCTCATACCATCGTAGTTTCCTTTATTTAAATTCAGGATCCTAGTCTCTGATTCAACTACTTCACTCTCCATCCTAATGAAGAATTCTATCATATTATGATCACTCTGACCCAAGGGGCCTCATACAACAAGATTGCTAATTAATCCTTTCTCGTTACATAATACCCAGTCTAAGATGGCCTGATCTCTGGTTGGTTCCTCGACATATTGTTCCAGAAAACCATCCCGTAAACATTCTAGGAATTCCTCCTCCACAGTATTTTTACTAATTTGGTTAGCCCAATCTATATGTAAATTAAAGTCACCCATGATGACTGCCATGCCCTTACTGCATGCTTCTCTAATTTCCCTTTTAATGCCATCTCCAACCTCCGTATTACTGTTTGGAGGTCTATATACCACTCCCACTAATGTTTTCTGCCCCTTGTTATTTCTCAGTTCTACCCATACAGATTCCACATCATCAGAGCTAATATCCTTCCTTTCAATTGTGTTAATCCCCTCTTTAACCAGCATTGCTACCCCACCTCCCTTTCTTTTTTGCCTATCTTTCCTAAATATTGAATACCCCTGGATGTTGAGTTCCCAGCCTTGACCACCCTGGAGCCATGTTTCTGTAATCCCAATCAAATCGTGTTCATTCACCTCTATTTGCGCAGCTAATTCATCCACCTTGTTCCGAATGCTCCTTGCATTAAGACACAAAGGGGTAAAAATTAGGTCGCGCCCCATTTGGGGCGCAAATATCGTCTGGACGCAAATATTAGCGCCTGGCGCTAATTATCGGCACTGACTGGAAACTTCACTTTTACCGCCCCGGGAGGTGAGTGGAGCGCTAAATCAGGCGCTGCACACCTGTCTTAAGGCGCAAAGGCCAAGGAGTGAGGCGCTAACTCAGAGCGCTGGCGAAGCTCATGTAATGTCAGTCAGCAATGGAACACACACACAATGGCACGGGCCAGTTCTTAAAGGGGATGGTTAATCTTGCTTTCCATCCACATCCTGTTCATTGCAGCCTTGAATCTCGGCCTGGAGAGACTTGCACATCAAATGTGCTGGAAAGAACAATGGAGAGTACCAGGCAAAGAGCTCAGAGTGCAGCTCCCACATTCTCTGCTAAATCGATACAAGGAATGGCAAATCAAAATGAACCTGCAAAGTGCTGCTCAGTACCCAAAACTCCTTCCCACAACGTTGAATCTCTCCAGAAGTCTCTCCCTCTCTCTCTCAGAATGCGTAGTTCAAAAATGCCACCAACAATAAAAGACAGGAAGAGGCCCCCTTTAAATAGCGCCCCGCCCCCCAGCCCCACAGCGATTGATAGCGTTCCAGTCTTCTGGTCGTTGGATGCGCCAGGCGGTAAGGCAGGGGGCGCCACTCAATTTCCGCTCCGGGGCGCCACAAGGGTGTTGCACCATGGAATGACGTCACAAACTGCGCGCGCAGGTGGTCGCAGCGGTAAGTTTTAGCGCCGCCGCACAATCTCTAGTTAAGTTCCCGAGCGGCGCAAACATCGCTGCGCCCGGGCGTTAGCGGCTTTGCGCCCCATTAGCGCCCTCTTAAGGCACTAACGGGAGGCACAACCAACTGAATTTTTACCCCAAAGCCTTTACGCTTGTTTTTTTAACGCTCTCAGACCTATATGAATTATTATTTACTGTGACCATGTTTGATTTAAACCATTGACTTCTTTGCCTTCTACTTTTGCTTTTCTCCTTCCTGTCTTTTGCTTTTATCCTTGTTTCCCTTTCCTCTGTCTCCCTGCTCAGGTTCCCAACCCCCTGCCACTTTAGTTTAAACCCTCCCCAACAGCACTAGCAAACACTCCCCCTAGGACATCGGTCCCGGCCCTGCCAGGTGCAGACCGTCCCGTTTGTACTGGTCCCACCTCCCCCAGAACCGGTTCCAATGTCCCAGGAATTTGAATCCCTCCCCCTTGCACCATTCCTCTAGCCACGTATTCATTTGAAATATCCTCCTATTTATACTCTGACTAGCACGTGGCACTGGTAGCAATCCTGAGATTGCTACCTTTGAGGTCCTATTTTTTAATTTACCTCCTAACTCCCTATATTCTGCTTTTAGGATCTCATCCCGTTTTTTACCTATATCGTTGATGCCTATGTGCACCACGACAACTGGCTGTTCGCCCTCCCCCTCCAAAATGTTCTGTAGCCGCTCAGAGACGTCCTTGACCCTTGCACCAGGGAGGCAACACACCATCCTGGAGTCTCGATTGCGGCCACAGAAACGCCTATCTATTCCCCTTACAATTGAGTCCCCTATCACTCTTGCTCTTCCACACTTTTTCCTCCCAGCCTGTGCAGCAGAGCCACCCATGGTGCCAGGAAGTTTGCTGCTGCTGCCTTCCCCTGATAAGTCATCTCCCCCAACAGTATCCAAAGTGGTATATCTGTTTGAGAGGGTGATGGCCACAGGGCACCCTTGCACTACCTGCCTGCACCTCTTACTCTGCCTGGTGGTCACCCATTCACTTCCTGCCTGTACACCCTTTACCTGCGGTGTGACCAACTCACTAAACGTGCTATCCACGACGTTCTCAGCATTGCAAATGTTCCAATATGCATCCATCCGCAGCTCCAGCACCGCAATGCGGTCTATCAGTAGCTGCAGCTGGATACACTTCTCACACACATGGTCATCAGGGACACAGGAAGCGTCCCTGATTTCCCACATATAGCAGGAGGAGCATATCACGGGGCGGAGCTCTCCTGCCATGACTTACCCTTTAATTAATTAATTAAAATTAAATTAAATGAATCCCACCAATTTCACTTCAATTAAATTATATACTCAAGGGCCCTTTCCCGACACTGACCACTGTTTTTTCTGTAAAAAGCCCACGAAAGTGAGTTTAACTACTCACTGTGCTGCTGCTCTCTCCGCTCCCGACACTGGCCTCCGCAAAAAAGCCCACGAAATTGAATTTAACTACTCACAGTGCTGCTGCTCTCTCCGCTCCCGACACTGGCCTCCGCAAAAAAGCCCGCGAAAGTGAATTTAACTACTCACTGTGCTGCTGCTCTCTCCGCTCCCGACACTGGCCTCTGTAAAAAAGCCCGCGAAAGTGAGTTTAAATACTCACTGTGCTGCAGCTCTCTCCGCTCCTGACACTGGCCTCTGGAAAAAAGCCCGCAAAAGTGAGTTTAAAGAGTCTCTTAATCTCTCCTTTTGTTCTTTCATCCCCTCCCCCTTTTCCCAGCTTTATACTTGCTTTAAATCTATTTCATTTTCTGCTTTTTTCCAGTTCTGACGTAAGGTCTTCGACCTGAAACGTTAACTCTGTTTCTCTCTCCACGGATGCTGCCTGGCCTGCTGAGTTTTTCCAGCGTTTTCTGTTGTTATTTCGGATTTCCAGCATCCGCAGTATTTTGCTATCCACTACAAGCCCACTGACTCCCACAGCTACCTGGACTACACTTCCTCCCACCCCGCTTCCTGTAAAGACTCGATTCCATTCTCCCAGTTTCTCCATCTCTGCCGCGTCTGTTCTGACGATGCCACCTTCCATACCAGTGCTTCCGGCATGTCTTCCTTTTTCCTCAACCATGGATTCCCCTCTACTGTGGTTGACATGGCCCTTGACCGTGTCCGTTCCATTTCCCGCATTTCTGCTCTCACCCCTTCCCCTCCTTCCCAGAACCACGATAGGGTTCCCTTTGTCCTCACCTTTCATCCCACCAGCCTCCACATTCAACGGATAATCCTCCGCCATTTCCGCCACCTCCAACGTGATCCCACCAGCAAACACATCTTCCCCTCACCTCCCCTTTCAGCATTCCGAAGGGACCGCTCCCTCCGCGACACCCTGGTCCACTCCTCAATCACCCCTAACAGCCCTTCTCCTTCGCTTGGCACCTTCCCGTGCAAGCGCAGGAGATGCAACACATGCCCTTTTACCTCCTCCCTTCCCACTGTCCAGTGCCCCAAACACCCCTTCCAGGTGAAACAGCGATTTACTTGTACTTCTTGCAATTTAGTATACTGTATTCACTGCTCACGATGTGGTCTCCTCTACATTGGGGAGACCAAACGCAGATTGGGCGACCGCTTTGCGGAACACCTCCGTTCAGTCCGTAAGGGTGACCCTGAGCTTCCGGTCGCCTGTCACTTTAATTCTCCGCTTCACTCCCACTCTGATCTCTCTGTCCTCGGCCTATTACACTGTTCCAATGAAGCTCAACGTAAGCTAAAGGAACAGCACCTCGTCTTTCGCTAGGCGCTTTACAGCCTTCCGGACTTAACATCGGGTTCAACAATTTCAGACAATAATCCCTGCCCCCATTTTTCATGCTGTATGATTTTGCCATTCCCATTTGCAACATTTTATCTTTTCTGCCTCTTACATAAGCACAGTATGTTCTTTCAACTCCTTCCTCCCCTCCTAAAACCACCCCCCCCCCCCCCACACCCCCCGTCTCTGCACCTGCTTAATATCTGTTACATCTCCAGCTTTTTCCAGTTCTGATGAAGGGTCCCAGACCTGAAACGTTAACTCTGTTTCTCTCTCCACGGATGCTGCCTGGCCTGCTGAGTATTTCCAGCATTTTCTGTTGTTATTTCAGATTTCCAGCATCCGCAGTATTTTGCTATTGTATGAGGGTTTACGGAAGTTTGCTTTGGGAAGGGACCAGACATAACCATTGCTGGGTTAGGGGAAGAGCAACTGCTGCCTCAACTGTTCAATAAAATTGCATTAAGCTCCCTGAATAGTGGAAGGAATTGACTTGAAATTGTTAGTAGTTTGAGTTGAACTATGGACATGGCATTACTGATAGAAAAGGTTAAAAAATAAAACCATTCTTTTGAAACAGATAAATTTACCAAATATGTTTTATTTTTAAAATGATTATAAATAGTATAAATACATCCAGTTGACATAAATATTTCTGATTTTTGCATACATAGTATAAAATCATTTTTTAATTTAACAGTTCATGTTTTTAAGTTATTCTTCATTCAAGATGTAAACAAATAAATAAATGCCATACAGGTAGTTTAGATTACCACAGCCAATATGCAATAAATACATCATTTAAAAAAAAACTTTTAACTATTAGTTTTTTTTAAATTGTCACACTGTTATATTGTTGCAATATACATATACTGTTTAGTAATAACCCAAACATAGTTTGAAATTAATTTTACCATTTCTCATCATTTCTACACATTCTTTTAACTGAAAGCTAAAGATCAAGGCCCACCGTGAAGATTACCAGTGAGGTTGAAAACAATAAAAGAGAAGAGAAAGTAAATAAATCAGGAAGTGTTGATTCTTTGGTACCAAGCTTGGCTTTTGAAAGCCTAAAAATTTTGAAGGAAAGCGTTCCACAGTTTTGCAGTCTAGGAAAGATTGATTTACCATAAGAGACGGCAATAAATTTTGATTTTTAACAGTCCAGGTTCAAGGAGGACATAAGCTGCAGGAAGGTTTATTGGGAGTTTAGAAGGAACAAGAGAGGGACATTTAGAAGAGCACCAACCATTTTAGTATTGATGAGATAGAAAGATGCAAGAAACATTACAATGAAGCGATAGGTTGGAGACTAGGGTAAGGGCAAAATCACCTGTCAGACAACCAGCCTGTTCTTGTATCCTGTTTCGTAAGAGGTGGTAGAAGAACCTTCCCAGAAATGGGGGCAACAACAACAAGCGCCTTGGGATGTTTTCCTACATTAAAGGCACTATATAAATGCAAGTTGTCGTTGTTCTTGTTGTGGATATGGGAGCAATATTCAAGTCTTACAAAGCACAGAAATGAATTAGACACACCTATTCTTTCATAAAGGTAAAGCACCAGTTACTTGCAAGCGCTGTATGTGCATTAGATAACAGGAGTAATTCTGCCATCTTATGCTTCAAGCAGTGAGCTAAGCTCACAGTAATTGCAGGTCAGGGATCGGGGCTACAATGTTGCAACCCAATCTCCAACTCACATTCCCAGTGAGTGCAGAATTACCCCTATCACATTCACCTCTTAAATACCTTAGTTAGACTGATGAAGCATCGTTCACGTATTATTATAATGGTAATAGTTACCATCTTCTTACTGGTCAGAATATAAGGATCAGGGCATTTGTCAGTTTCATTGCTTTGATTTCCAGCATTTAATTCAACTCGACTCCAAAAACCGTGGAGTTATTTTCAAAGGGTAAAGAATCAATTGGAAAGTCCTCTCCAAATAAGCTGAAGCATTTACCCTGTGGAACTGTAACTTCGTGTGACTCAGCACTTTCAAAAAAAAAGGGAACACTTGAGAAAAGAGAAAGAAAATATTCTTAGGTTGGAAAAGTTCAGCACACTTTCTCTTTACAGAGAATTAACAAGATTCCATCAATGATTTTCCTTCTGACAACAACCATTGCCTCATCCATTACTGTCGGTCTATTTTAACACATTCTTTGTTTCAGGGTCAATAAAAACGTTTTGAAGGTAGTCAAGAACTTATTCATCCTTTCTTCTTTTGTTTTCATGCGAGACTGGCACACATGTTTCTTTAAAAGTAAAGGTTAAGAAAAAAAATGTTAGGTCAGAAATTTCATTTGAAACCGAAGTCCCGAGATTTGTCCAAAAAAAATCAAGTAATCTTTCTTTTAAGAAAAAGATTTTTAAGGGAAGGAACACTTACTTGACAATTCCTCACATCGTTCTTTAGAAGGTAAAGGTTTCCCAGGGCTCTGCTAAGATGGTCCTGAAACTTGATCTCGGCTTCGGTGCAAAGTGTTCTCTAATTAAAGGAAAGAGAGAAATTCTCTTCAAATACTTATACAAAAAAAAAGCAGGTACTTTGTGGTATATCTAATACCATGTCGCTGTGCCAGTGGTGGTACGGGGTGTGCCACTGATCATATCCAGGTTCATTGACTCCTCCTTGTGGCTTTGTTGAAACCAAGAAATGAAATAAGCAATTATCTCCTCAGCAATTTTGCCGCCTTTGGACGGTGGGCGGGTTGCCTGCCCCTGTAGTGAGAGCAACACTATTTTTTTTTTTGTTTTGTCATTTTTATCAAAAAGAATGCAATGATGCAGGTCTAACATCCTGTCCTGCCAAAGAGACTCCCATCTCTATGTAGCACTCAGAATATGTATGTAAAGGCTGGCAGCAAAGAGTAAGTGCCACCTCTGGTAGCTCTTATCTCCCATGCTGGCTACAACATCACCCCAGTTGGAAAATGAGTTCAGCAGCTGATTGGATATAGTACGGATGAGGGAACCTATTCAGACCATCTCATTCATCCTTCCATAGAAGCCTACAGCCCCATCATCCTGAGCCTTCAACTGCATCTTGAATGATTCCAGAGTTTTTCTATCCATTATCCTTCCTGGAAGACCATTCCAGGAATGAATCACTCTTTACGACCGCATCACAGCTCTAGGCCACCTCGCCACCGCCCCCCCCGCCCCCCCGCCACCCCATCCCGTTTCTTCCCACTACGTCTATCTTTGGCCCCTCACAACAGCCTACTATCATTTCGAGAAAGGAATAATTAATTGTCTGACGAAAGGCTCAAATCTGTTGCTACAATCAGGCGGAACATCTCACCTGAGAAATGAGCAGATGGCCTCTTATTTACTAAATGCGCACAAAACGAAAAGCAAAAAAAAAACTCCAAATGCTGGAAAGCTGCAACAAAAACAAAAAAAATGCTGGAAACTCTCAGCAGCTCAGTCAGCCTCTGTGTCGAGAAAAGGACAGGACAGCAGGTCCCCTTCTTCAGGACTCAAAAAATAAAAGATAAGCAAGAGGTTTAATAGAATCAGAAAGACGGGGAAGGGGAAAAAGTGAAAAAAAAACAAATACTTGAAGCAGTTAGAGGAAGTTATTTGTGCATGGCTTGTACCCAGCTTCAAAGAGAAGCAGGCGGCTGTTAGATGCCGTGAAAGATCATTTCAGTCAATCGTTGTTAAAGAATTTCAAGAAAGAAAATAATTTGTGAATAGTTAAAAAGGCAATTAAAAAATGGGACAAATTGAAAACACAGAAAGCCTGTAGACCAGGTCTGAAATTAAAACAGAAAGTGTTGGCAAACACAACCAGTGTGTCAATGCTGAAAAGAAGAAAAGCAGACCAACACCAAGCCACGAGCCACCCCATCCCCCACTAGCACTGTGTTATGACAAAGTGTCTCTACCCAAAATGTCACCGCCACTTCCCACCCCTCCCCCACAACTTGGCACCAACACCTACGTATACAATTCAGGGCTAGAGAGACTGGATGCAGGGAGGATGTTTCCCCTGGCTGGGGGTGGTCTAGAACGAGGGGTCACAGTCTCAGGATACGGGGTAGGACAATTTAGGACTGAGATGAGGAGAAATTTCTTCACTCAGAGGGTGGTGAACCTGTGGAATTCTCTACCACAGAAGGCTGTGGAGGCCAAGTCACTGAATATATTTAAGAAGGTGATAAGATAGATTTCTAGACACAAAAGGCATCAAGGGGTATGGGGAGAGAGCGGGAATATGGTATTGAGATAGAGGATCAGCCATGATCATATTGAATGGCGGAGCAGGCTCGAAGGGCCAAATGGCCTACTCCTGCTCCTATTTTTCTATTTTTCTATGTTTCTAAATGCATCCCCCGCCACTGGCTTCCCCTGCTGTAAAGAAAGTGGAGGATATAGCTAAGGTCTGAAATTACTTGTTTAGAGCCAAGGGTTGCAGAATGAATAAGAGGATGTTATCTTAAGAGTACGCTATCTTTCACCCGGGCACTCTGTGCCCACTTGCCTGGACGTTAACTATCTCCTGCTGTCCCAGCCTTCTCTTTTTGTTATTGTTGTAAATAAATGTGTACCATTAAACGACCTACTGGCCAAATGTTTTTATTCAGTATCTTAATTTATGTTCAGGGTTTATTACGTTTCTGTTACTCTAAGCAATTACAATTTCCGATGCTTTTTTTTTCATTGACTCCCTCCAACACCCACCAATTTGCAGAATTTCCTGGATGATTCCCCCACCCCCCACAATCCAGGGGCTCTAATTGCAATTACTGCCACCCAACTAAGATCAACTAACCAAAGTTTCTTATGCTTAGTATTATAATTTGTCCAGCGTTGGCTTTACGATTGACAATCTGAACTCTCCCACCACTGTTTCAAACTAGCTAGAAATAGAAAACATGATTTATTTAAAGACTTACATCGTGGCAGTCAGCCTTCATGTCCATTAGTGATTGGGTAAGTATATGGAGATTTCCGGCCGCACATTTGCGCTACAATGAAAAAAAGAGAAATGTTAAGATATATTTAGAAATGTAAATTTGCTTGGAATATCTTCTCAAAATAAGACAAGAGAGTAGATTTTCAACATGCCAGTTATGGAAACTTGGCGTAAAACTGTTATTGCGGACCAGCCGTCCGATCAAATGAATGGACATGAAAATTGGGCAGTTTCTAGAACAGGTGGCTGATCCGCAATGCCAGTTTTACGCCCAGTTGGAAATCTACCTCAAGATATTGGACCTTTTAGTATTTTTGTTCTTAATTACACTTTCCTCATTTTAACTTTAAAAGTCACTGCAATGACCTCTTCACCCACTGAGGTGGATGTGCAAAAATAAGCTTCAGGAACATTAATGCAGTGAAGCCTACAAAACCCGACAGGATTTTTGATATGAATTTTATTTGTAAATTTCCCCCTCCCCCTCACCTTATATTTCCTACTGACTGTCAAGCACATTCCTGGGGGTGGAGAGGTGTTGCAAGTAGCCTCAGCTGGGGGCAACCTCACAATTTCCATCAACAATATTCTATATTCAACGCCTACAGCAGCTGCCATCCCTCAAGATGGAATCATCCTTCTTTGGAGCCCGTATGAGAGTTGCTAGAACTCACCCCAGGGTCAGCACCAGCTCAGGTTGATTGCTAGCAGCCGTCGGACTCAAATGCACAGACTGCTCGCTTGGGAGGGTGCCACTCTAGAAACCGGCCTACTTTACTGCTCTTTCCAGTTTTCAAACATGTGCGTACAAATCCATATCCAGTGGCCGCTTTTTTCAGTAAATTTATAAGCTATTAATGTAACGCCAGAGCTACAGTAATACATGGAACCACAACACGTTCCTCGACCCACAGCAATGTCTGAATAAGCTGAAAAATTGATTACGTCGGTCGTTTTTCAAAAAACAATTTTCATTGGAGACCCATTACTGCAGTCCTCGAATAGTCACCACAGGCAGATGTAGTTGCAAAATGACCGAATATCCATATGATTGATCGGTGATCAACTTCCTGACTAACTATAGTACCCATAGATCTTATCAGTTTGATGTCTCGCACTGTATGCCATACCTAACCTCTGCTAGTTGCCTAAATGAAATGGTAACCAATACTCAAATGAAAATTTTCAAACAGGATGTAGATGAACAGTGACTAATAAAACAATTGCATTTTGATGTTACCTTGTTATGATACATCAGTTCAACGAATCTACTTTTCAGGTAAGTCTTACTTTGTCACTCTAGGGATTATTATTGTACTTTTTTCTGACTTTACCGTCTAAAGAAAAATCTCACAACATTTTTAAGTCACTCCGCTGCTTCTGACTCCAAATCCTGTCTACGGTGTCACGCTTGATCTAGTCAGCTGGGACTCATACAAGTTAGAGCTTCTAGGCACGTCTCTGTGGTTGCAACTTTCTGTTCATTTCGGACTAATGTGTGAGAAAATATAAACAACCGCATCTCAAAAAAAAGGAGAGGGTCTTGAAATAGCTGTGCGTGTGTAGCAGTACTGAACTGAGAGAGTAAACGAAACTGTAGCTCAATAATAAAAAAATCTTGTATGTAAATTATAGAGACAAGTGTAGACTTTTGTCACTTTTCCTTCCCCCTTCCAAAAAAATAGAGCAATAACTGGATTAGATGCTTCTACCTTGAACACAGATTAATTCTGTTTCTGATAATGCTTTATAAAGCTTGGAAACTTAGTTATTGTAAAATGTACCAAAAATCAGTGCTCACCTTCATAACTCCGGGCACTTCCAAATAGGTGTCAAGCAGCTGCTGCAAGGGAAAAGAATGTTTAGTTTTATTGTCATGCGTTGCACACATATTTATACACGCATTATATTCAGACATGTATAAATGTATTTTTATGCTGCGATAAAATATATTTCATTATCTTACCGATGGTGGATTTACTTTTTCGATTTCATGGAAAGCATCAATAATTTCTTCAATTCGATTGTCAGCAAAACTGGCAAGAACAGTCCAACTGAGCAAAACTAGACACAGGCGCATCATTTTCCTCGACAAGTTTTTCTTTCAGTTATTTATTACAGTTTATGGATGAAGTGATTGTAATTTGTTCTAACATTACAGACCCTTTATATCCTACATTGTGACAAAGGAAGTGAGGTAATCAGGTGGAAAGTAAAGGGGGGGAAATGCCACCTCCAGAGGTTACCATGGAATCCACGTTAACATTCATAGTCGTATTCTGAGTCACGACGCAAATAATGAATATACGTCACAAATAAAACAGACGTCGCTAACAGAATGTAATGAAATTTGCTACTTTAGTGTTTGCAAATTGGAAATCATGAAACCCTTGCAGACCCACATGTGGGTCAGTAAGTGCAATAATCTAGCAAAATCAGAATCTAAAAAGGGAAAGAAACTTGCCACAATCACCTTACGCTCAAGAAAACCCAAGTTGAGATGTGCAGAATATGCAAAGACCACATTTCTCACTTCGTCATTTGAAAAGGTGCCGCTAAAGTACTTTATTTCCTTATGCCAGTCTTAAGCACGTAATTTTTAGTGACGCATGGAACCCGCAGCAAACCAATGCAGGAAGAAAAATTCAGAAAAGTGCGACTCATGAGAAAAAATTTCTTTATGTCAATCATGCGGTCAACAGACAGGAATTTTAGGGGACCATTCACTGATTTGAGTTACCACAGTTCATGGCATTTGAGGATCTATACAATCATTTATCATCAGCAAAAACAGGTCATTTGTCTCATTGTTTGTGGGACCTTACCGTGTGCAAAATAGTTACTATGTTTGTCTGCAGCCGTGACTGCAAGTCAATGTATGTGAAGAACTATAGGCTTTGTGGTGTTTCTCAGAGGTGTGATATGGGTGCTTTGTAAACAAGTCTTTCTAGTATTTCTTTCTAAGATCTTGGAGTATTTAGTCAGAGGGGTAAAACATAAGTTCTAGTGAGATCCAATAGGACATTGGTTTGACCCCACCTGTCGTACAGTGTACAATTCTGGTCATCGTATTACAGTCGGGACATTCTAGCTCGGCGAGAGTACAGAGAAGAGCTTTCTAAACTAGAAGAGCTTTCTAAACTTGACACTGGGGAGTAGACACCTCAGCTACAATGAGAGACTGAGGAAGGTGGGAACTTTCACACCATGTAAAAGACTCAAGGCAAACCTTATCAATGTTTGCAAGACTCTTAAGAGATTCAGATAAGCTGAATGCTGCTGTCGTTTATTTATCCAGTTCACACAGAGGATGGTGAATGTGTGGAACAGACTGCCCAGGAAGAGAGTGGAGGTGAATAATGTTAGCAAATTCACAAGGGAGCTGGATAGTTTTTTTCATCAAAAGGTTGAAGATTATAAAAGACAGCCATGAAGCCAAGAGAAGCGCCCAAAATTTCTCTATTATTTTGGCACTGCCCCTTTAACATATCTCATTAAATGTTTACTATGGCATTGAAAACCGAGAAAAAAGATGGGCTCTGAAATTCTGTGGGACTGCTACCGGTCTCCCGTCGTAATTCCAACTAGAGAACCGCGGAATCCCCAGGGAAACAACATAAGGAGCCATTTTCAGCCGTTTACATCTATTCCCTTGGGGTTCCACTGGAGTTACGACAGAAGACCGGTAGAATCCTCATGGAATTTCAGCGTCCTGGTGTCTAATGTTACAGTGCACTAATGCACGGATGTTCCACACCTCGGAAAGTCCTCTACCTCAATCTGCGAGGCAATGCATTTCCCTAGTGGGCAGAGGGAAAATTGGTGGGAGATTCAACCTTCCTCTCTGAGTAATCTGTTCAGGATGGTATTAGCAAGTGTCAAGCTCAATTCCCCAACTGCTGACTTGGCTATCTCAGCTAAGCCATCAGAGGAATGTGGCACGTGGAAACTAAATGCTTTCTCCACTGCAGTTCAGAGAAGGTTCACGAGGTTGATTCCGGAGATAAAGGGGTTGTCTTATGAAGAAAGGTTGAGCAGGTTGGGCCTATACTCATTGGAGTTTAGAAGAATGAGAGGGGATCTTATTGAAACATATAAGATTTTGAGGGGGCTTGACAGGGTAGATGCAGAGAGGATGTTTCCCCTCGTGGGGGAATCTAGAACTAGGCGGCATAATTTCAGAATAAGGGGAAACCCTTTTAAATCGGAAATGAGGAGGAATTTCATCTCTCAGAGGGTCGTGAATCTTTGTAATCCTCTTTCCCAGAGAGCTGTGGAGGCTGGGTCATTGAATATATTTAACCTGGTGTTGTGCGACTTCTCATTTTTGAATATATTTAAGGTGGAGATAGACAGAATTTTGAACGATAAGGGAGTCAAGGGTTATGGGGAGCGGGCAGGGAAGTGGAGTTGAGGCCAAGATCAGATCAGCCATGATCTTATTGAATGGCGGAGCAGGCTCGAGGGGCCAAATGACCTACTCCTGCTCCTACGTCTTATGTTCTTATGTAAAAGGAGAGTCAGACGGACTGTTGCCTTGGAGTGTTCTTGCACAACCACTAGTAGCCACTAGTAGAAGAAAGTGGCTTGAAAAGTGATTGGATAGAGTCAAAAAAAAAGGCCCAACAATCTATTTCCTGCCATCAACTTTGGCCACAACAGCATTGTGAAGAAGCGTTGAAATATCTGGTGGGTTTTAATAGGAATTGAAACAATATTTTATCAGAGCAGTCTTTGAAAATTGGGTTCACAATTCCATGTACATTTTTGCAATAGACATATGCATCAATTGTTTCAAGATTGCAACCTAAGCAGTACTTTTACATAATGTTGCAGAATATAATTGTTAGTAAAATCACAGTGGATACACAGTCACCAGTACATAGGGCCATGGTGTGATCTCCCTAGCAGAATGATACAGCCCTCTTTAGAGGTTGATTTCCAAGGGTGCTCGGAAAATAGGAACAGGAGTAAACCATTAAGCCCCTCAAGCCTGTTCTGCCATTCAGTTAGATCATGGCTGATCTGTATCTTAACTCCAGCTATCAATCTTGGTTTTGAAATTTTCAATTGACCCCCCAGCCTCAACAGCTCTTTAAGGGGAGATTTCCAGATTTCCACTACCCTTTGTGAGAAAGGTGCTTTCTGATATCATCCCTGAACAGTCTAGCTCTAATTTGAAGGTTATGCCCCCTTGTTCTGGATTCCCCCACCAGAGGAAATAGTTTCTCTCTATCTACCCGATCAACTCCTTTAATCATCTTAAACACCTCAATTCTGCACCAGTTCAAAGAGATGATGAGCAGACGTTTGTATGCTCGCGTTTTGTTTGTGGTTTTTTTTCAAATTTTGGTTTGGCCAAAATTCGGAGTGATGTTCGAAAAAGTAGTCTCTGATTACTTGCATTATTTTAAACTCGTTATTTTATGTGAATTCCCAGAGGATGGGAAATTAAAATGAATGACATTTAATGATAGCTTACAACTACCAGAAATTGGAATTGTTCTGACAGCATCTACAGGAGAATAGATTAGTGAAAATATTATTAATTATACCAGATAGCTCTCTCTTTTTCACCGTTCAGAATGTCCACTGTACTGCTGGTTATCGGTACCATATGTCCGATTGCGGTAATTACAGAGGAGTTTCCCTGCTGTCTGCCACAGGGAAAGTCATCGCAAGAATCCTCCACAATCGCCTTCTTCCAGTGGCTGAAGAGCTCCTCCCAGAGTCGCAATGCGGATTCCACCCACTAGGAGGCACAATGGACATGATCTTCACCGCGCGTCAACTACAAGAGAAATGCAGGGAACAGCACCAACTGCTGTACATGGCCTTCTTTGACCTCACAAAGGCCTTCGACACTGTCAACCGTGAGGGATTATGGAGTGTCCTCCTCAAATTCGGCTGCCCTCAAAAGTTTGTCACCATACTCCGCCTGCTTCACGACAACATGCAAGCCGTGATCCTGACCAACGGTTCCACCACAGACCCAATTCACATAGGGACCGGGGTCAAGCAAGGCTGTGTCATCGCATCAATGCTCTTCTCGACCTTCCTTGCTGCAATGCTCCATCTCACCCTCAGTAAGCTCCCCGCTGGAGTGGAAGTAATTTACAGAACAAATGGGAAACTGTTCAAACTCCGTTGCCTCCAGTCCAGATCCAAGGTCGTCCCTTCCTCTGTCGTCGAATTACAGTATGCAGACAACGCTTGCGTCCACGCACACTCCAAACCATCGTCAACACCTTCACCGAAGCATACGAGAGCATGGGCCTTACACTAAACATCCGTAAGACAAAGGTCCTCTACCAACCTGCCCCCACCACACAGTACTGCCCCCCGATTATCAAAATCCACGACAAGGCCTTGGACAACATGGACCACTTTCCATACCTCGGGAGCCTACTGTCAACAAAGGCAGACGTCGATGACGAAGTCCAACACCGCCTTCAGTGTGCCAGTGCAGCCTTCGGTCGCCTGAGGAAGAGAGTGTTTGAAGACCAGGACCTCAAACCCGGCACCAAGCTCATGGTCTACAGAACAATAGTGATACCCGTCCTGCTGTATGCCTCAGAGACATGGACCATGAGGTCAAAGCACTGGAGAGGTACCACCAATGCTGCCTCCGCAAGATCCTGCAAATCCATTGGCAGGATAGGCGCACCAACGTCAGTGTTCTCGCTCAGGCCAACATCCCCAGCATCGAAGCATTGACCACGCTCAATCAGCTCCAATGGACGGGTCACATTGTCCACATGCCCGATACGAGACTCCCAAAACAAGCTCTCTACTCGGAGCTCCGACACGGTAAGACAGCCCCAGGTGGGTAAAGGAAACGATTCAAGGACACCCTCAAAGCCTCCTTGTAAAAGTGCAACATCCCCACCAACTCCTGGGAATCCCTGGCCCAAGACCGCACAAAGTGGAGGAGAAGCATCCAGGAAGGCGCCGAACACCTCAAGTCTCTTCGCCGGGAGCAAGCGGAAGCCAAGCACAAGCAACAGAAGGAGCACACATCAACCCAAGCACCCCACCCACCTGCCCCTTCAACCACCGTCTGCCCCACCTGTGACAGAGACTGTAGGTCCTGCATTGGACTCATCAGTCACCTGAGAACTCATTTTAGTGTGGAAGCAAGTCATCCTCGGTTCCGAGGGACTGCCTCAGAAGGAAGAAGAATGGGTCAAAAAGGTCATACCAATCACGCTAGAATTGCTCATTTATAAATGATGTTGAGCTGTATCACGAATGAAAATATACAAGACTAGATGTTACTGTTGATGAGAATAATGCGGTCTTTTGAGGCTCCTCTGTCCACTGTTTTAATTGATACATTAATCCATTAAAAATAACATTAACCCATACATCGACTAAAATTGCCAGCTGTAATTTCTAGCCTTTTGGGCAATGTATGAAAGGTATTTTACCATGACTAAGTACAATATTTAGTTTATTCTATGAAATGCAGGTTAAATTCACCTAATTAAGGTAATATTAAAACACTGCCTTTAGAATTTAAGTATTTAGGTGAATTAAAATGTTGCCCTTTCATGTCTAGGGCCTGAGTTCAAATTAGTCTTGAGCTGATCGGAAAAGGGTCCTGTGTATTTGATTTCTGTTCTCCCACACCCTGCAGCACTTTTCTGAGTGTATACTAGATAGTTTCTCTGTATCTATCCTATCAAACCCCTTTATCATTTTAAACACCTCAATTAGATCACCCCTTGACCTTTTAAACTCAAGCGAACCGAATAACTAGGGCAGGTGGGAGGATTCAGGGAAGAGTAAATTTAAAAGCAGCGAGAGAAATGTCAAGGCTCTAGAGCAGAGTAGAGTTTTGGGTAAAAATAAGCAGAGTGGGTCAGGAAGAGAGAGAGAGTAACAAAGATAATAAGGCATCAGTGACTAAGGTGACATCTATGAAAAATAAAAATAAGTTAAAGCTAAAGGCACTATATCTGAATGCGCGAAGCATTCACAACAAAATAGGTGAATTAATAGTGCAGTTAGAAATTAAAAGGTTTGATCTAATAGCCATTACGGAGACATGGTTGCAAACTGGCCAAGGTTGGGAACTAAATATTCCAGGGTACTTAACTTCTAGAAGAGATAGGCAAAATGGAAAAGGAGGAGGGGTAGCCCTGATAATAATGGATGGGATAAAGACAATAGGGAGAAAGGATCTTAGCTCCGAAAATCAAGAAGCAGAATCAGTTTGGGTGGAGCTAAGAAACAACAAGGGGCAGAAAACATTGATGGGAGTTATTCATAGACCCCCAAACAGTAGTTGTAATGTAGGGCAGAGTATAAATCAGGAAATTAGAGGTGCATGTAACAAGGGTAATACAATAATCATGGGGGACTTTAATCTATATATAGACTGGGCAACAAAATTTGCAGCAATAGAGTGGAGGACAAATTCATGGAGTGTATGCAAGATAGTTTTCTAGATCAGTATGTTGAGGAACCAACTAGGGAACAGGCTATTTTAGATCTAGTCTTGTGCAATGAGAAAGGGTTAATTAATAACCTTGTAGTAAAGGGGCCTTTAGGGAAAAGTGACCATAATATAATAGAATTTTATATTGAGTTTGAAAGTGATTTAGTTAAATCCAAAACTAGGGTCTTAAATCTAAACAAAGCAAACTATGTAGGTATGAGGAGCGAGTTGGCTAAGATAGCTTGGGAAACTACATTAAGAGGTATGACCGTAGATAAGCAATGGCTAGCATTTAAAGAATTAATACATCATTTACAACAAATATACATTCCTTTAAGGCACAAAAACCCCACAGGAAAAGTGGTCCAACCGTGGCTAACAAGAGAAGTTAAAGATAGTATTAGATCAAAGGAAGAGGCTTATAATGTTGCCAAAAAGAGTAGTAAGCCCAAGGATTGGGAGGATTTTAGAATTCAGCAAAGGAGGACCAGGAAATTGATAAAGAAAGGAAAAATAGAATATGAGAGTAAACTAGCAAGAGACATAAAAACAGACTGTAAAAGCTTCTATAGGAATGTAAAAAGGAAAAGATTAGCGAAAGTAAATGTGGGTCCCTTACAGGCTGAGACAGGAGAAGTAATAATGGGGAATAAGGAAATGGCAGAGAACTTAAACAAATACTTTGGCCACGAATTTGCCAGCACTCAGAGGGCGGGTTTGGAGGCGGGTCAGAGGTTAAAGTCGTTTTGATTGATGGCGAGTTCAGAACCCGCTGTCATCCCTCCTCCACACAACCTTCCCAAGTGTCAGGTCTCCGATTTGCGAATGGACCCGACACCTAGCGGCGGAAAACGGATTAAAGGCATTTAACTGCCTATTAACAGGTACTTGTGAGCAATTTACAGGGTCTTTTTTGATTTTTCAGCTTCTGGGTCGGGTTTCGCGACGTTCGGACAACACGCCAGGTGAGTGTGGCGTGAACACCAGCGAGCTGCAGACTTCAGAGCTGCAAGTGCAGTGTAAAAGCTGCAGTCTTCAATCTAGACATGTAGAAATCTCTAAGCTTGGTGATTGAGTTATTTGGGGGGCAGATTCTGTTTTTATTCTGTGAGTCTGTATTGGCCACTATAGATGCACTGTAACCAGCATTGCTGGATTTTAAAGCCGCACTTACCCTGAACTGTGCCACCTCAAGTTGTCAGCACTCTGATGCCAAACCTCGGTTCAACATAAATTTATTACAAACATCGTTATGAACAAAAAGTTTTCAAATAATTATATCATACCACCCAAGTGAGAACCCTTGTGATAACTAATGTGATATCTTTGTCTTACGCGTGCTTGAGAGTAGACTGATGGGGCGGTAATTGGCTGGATTGGATTTGTCCTGCTTTTTGTGGACAGGACATACCTGGGCAGTTTTCCACATGGTCGGATAGATGCCAGTGTTGTAACTGCACTGGAACAGCTTGGCTAGAGGCGCGGCTAGTTCTGGAACACAAGTCTTCAGTACGATAGCCGGGATGTTGTTAGGGCCCATAGTCTTTGCTGTATCCAGTGCGCTCAGCCGTTTCTTAATATCATGTGGAGTGAATCAAATTGGCTGAAGACTGGTGACCTCGGGAGGAGGCCGATATGGATCATCCACTCGGCACTTCTGGCTGAAGATGGTTGCAAACGCTTCAGCCTTGTCTTTTGAACTCACGTGCTGGGCTCCACCATCATTGAGGATGGGGATATTCATGGAGCCTCCTCCTCCCGTTAGTGTTTAATGGTCCACCACGACTGGATGTGGCAGGACTGCAGAGCTTTGATCTAATCCTTTGATTGTGGGATCACTTAGCTCTGTCTATAGCATGCTGCTTCCGCTTTTTAGCATGCATATAGTCCTGTGTTGCAGCTTCCCCAGGTTGACACTTTATTTTTAGGTACGCCTGGTGCTGTTCCCGGCATGCTCTTCTACACTCGTTGTTGAACCAGGGTTGGTCCCCTGGCTTGATGGTAATGGTAGAGTGAGGTATATGCTGGGCCATGAGGCTACAGATTGTGATGGAATACAATTCTGCTGCTGCTGGTGGCCCACAGCGCCTCATGGATGCCCAGTTTTGAGCTGCTAGATCTGTTCTGAATCTATCCCATTTAGCACGGTGGTAGTGCCACACAACACAATGGAGGGTGTCCTCAGTGTGAAGATGGGACTGTGCGATGGTCACTGTGGAGTATTGTGTACAGCTTTGGTCTCCTTACCTAAGGAAGGATATACTTGCCATAGAGGGAGTGCAACAAAGGTTCACCAGACTGGTTCCTGGGATGAGGGAATTGTCCTGTGAGAAGAGATTGAGTAGACTAGGCTTATATTCTCTAGAGTTTAGAAGAATGAGAGGTGATCTCATTGAAACAAACAAAATTCTTACAGGGCTTGACAGGGTAGATGCAGGGAGAATGTTTCCCCTGGCTGGGGAGTCTAGAACCAGGGGTCACAGTCTGAGAATAAGGGGTCGGCCATTTAGGACTGAGATGAGGAGAAATTTCTTCACTCAGAGGGTGGTGAATCTTTGGAATTCTCTACCTCAGAGGGATGTGGAGGCTCAGTCGTTGCGTATATTCAAGACAGAGTTCGATAGATTTTTGAATATTAAGGGAATCAAGGGATATGGGGATAGTGCAGGAAAGTCGAGATGAGGTAGAAGATCAGCCATGATCTCGAAGGGCCGAATGGCCTACTCCTGCTCCTATTTCTTATGTTCTTATGTTCTTATGAATACAAAGCCAAGTTTATGCATTAGATGACATATTGAACTGAAGCCCTGTCTGCCTGCTCAGGTGAATGTAAAACATCCCATGGTACTATTTGAAAAAGAGCTGGGGAATTCTCCCAATGACCTGGCCAACATTTATACCTCAATCAGCATCTCCAGAAAAATAGATAAAATGGTCATTTATCTTATTTCTATTTGTGAGATCTTGCTGTGCACAAATTGGCTGCTGTTTTTGCCTACATTACAACAACGACTACACTTCAAAGTATAGTCATTGGCTATGATGCAACTTGGGATGTCCTGAGGTCGTGAAAATGCACAATGTAGATTAATTTTCTTCCTGCAACAGTTATTAAACAGCTACATTTTTGCATGGGGCACCAACGTAGAAGCAGCTGTTAAGTTCCAGGGAAACGGAGGCTCCTCAACCACAAACCACTCATGCCAACAATGTAGCAGTGGAATTGTTGTTACAGGAACTGAAGGAAAAGAGGTCTGCCCTGCAGCGACAGAAGTACATCCTCTTCAAAAGTGGCTTGTACAGCAAATTTGGCAAGTGATAGCAGACAGGGCCAATGCTGTTTGCATAACCCAGAGGACCTGCAATGAGGCAACAAAGAGGGTAAGTAACCTGAAGAAGGACACACGGCTCCAGAACCATTTTTGATTCAAAGTAGCTGCCCCAGCGTGCCTGCCGCAAAATGTTCCCCGAGAACCTGTAACTTATTTCTTTCTGCTCCATCCCAAGCATTAACACAAGTTTATCCTGTGCAGCCTGCCAGAAGGCAAAAGTTGAATGCTTATCATGAGTGTCCATACTGCAGCATTGCACCAAGGCAAACTGTAATTTGCAACCGAACCTATTATTAGACTTAATTCTTTAAAAGCCTTGAGACAGGAAATCATTGCAAACATCAGCAAGCTACATCATGTAAGTTAATTTACTGTAAGACTGGATGGTGTGTGAGATGGGCAGATCATAAAAGGAAACAGATCACAACTGGAGGAAAGGCCAGAAACTACAAGCACTTAACTCCATTTGAGGAGGTCATGTTGAGCATAATTGGGCATGAGAACATTGAGTGAGTAGGGGAGGGCAAAGCTGATCATAGTGGCTAAGAGAGACCTTGAAAAAAGCATAGCTGCAGAGGCAAAATGTAGCAGTAAAAAAATTTGTCCAGTACTACAATGGCAAGAAGGCTGTCAGAGAAGTGATGTAAACATTGTAGGTCCGATTTTAACCCTGCCCACCCAACGGGGTAGCCGGGTGGTTAAACTAGCGGTAGACTTACCGCTCCATTCCCAATGCAGTCCCACCTGCCGCCATTTTAACTGCACACATTTTGGAGTTAGGAATGTAGGAACATTGGAACAAGGCCATTCAGCCTCTTGAGCCTGTTCCACCATTCAGTTAGATAATGGCTAATCTGTATCTTAACTCTATCTACTCACCTTGGTTCCATAACCCTTAATACCCTTGCCTAACAAAAATCTGTCACTCTCAGTTTTGAAATTGTCAATTGACCTCCCAGCCTCAACTGCCTTTTTGGGGAAACAGTTCCAGATTTCCACTACCCTGTGTGTGAAGAAGTGCTTTCTGACATCATCCCTGAACGGTCTAGCTCTAATTTTAATGTTACTTCCCCTTGTTCTGGACTCTCCCACAAGAGGAAACAGTTTCTCTCTATCTACCCTATCAACTCCTTTGATCATCTTAACCACCTCCATTAGATCACCACTTAATCTTCTATATTTAAGGGAATACAAGCCTAGTCTATGCAACCTGTCCTCATAATTTAACCCTTTTAGCCCCGGTATCATTCTGGTGAATCTGTGCTGCACCCCCTCCAAAGCTAATATATCCTTCCTGAGGTGCGATTCCCAGAACTGAACGCAGTACTCTAAATGGGGTCTAACCAGAGCTCTATACAACAACAGCATAACTTCCACCCCTTTGTATTCCATCCCCTTGAGATAAAGGCTAACATTCCATTAGCTTTTTTTAAATTATGTTTTGTACCTGTCCACTAGCTTTTAGTGATTTCTGTAGATGGACCCCTACTTCTCTCTGCTCCTCCATAGTTCCTAGCTTCTCACCATTTAGAAAATACTCTGATCTATCTTTCTTAGGTTCAAAATGGATGACCTCACACTTCCCAACACTGAGCTCTATCAGCCACAGTTTTGCCCACTCATTTAATCTATCAATGCCCCTTTGCAACTTTTTGCTCCCATCTACACTATTTACTTTGTCACCTAACTTAGTGTCATCAGCAAACTTGGATAGACGGCTCCCTGTTCCTTTGCCTAAGTCATTGATAAATATAGTGAAAAGCTGAGACCACAGTATAGATCCCTGGGAGGTACCACTAGTCACATCGTGTCAAGCAATTCCCTACCCATGTCAATAGGTTGCCTCCAATTCCATGTGCTTTCATTTTCCCTAACAGTCTCTTGTGTGGAACCTTATCAAATGACTTCTGGAAGTCCATATAAATACCATCCATAGACACTCCCTTATCTACCACATTAGTGACCTCCTCAAAAAGATCAGGTTAGTTAGACATGACTTACTCTTTACCAATCTATGCTGTCTCTCTCTGATCAGTTCATTCTTGTCCAAGTGCTCAGTCAGTCTATCCCTAATGACATATTCGAGTAGTTTTCCCACATCAAACATTAGTCTAATAGATCTATAATTTCCTGGTTTCTCTCTCCCACCCATTTTAAATAATGGAGCAACATTGGTAACTTTCCAATCCAATGGGACAATCCTGAATCAAGAGAGTTTTGGAAGATCATGACTAAAGCATCTGTAATTTCCTCACCTAATTCTTTTAATATCCTGGGGTGAGGGGTGAGTAGGGTGATGGAAATGATCAGGTCCTGAAGATTTGTCAATCTTCAGTCTCGTTATTTTCTCCATTACCATTTTTTAAATCAATATTCAATCTAGTAAGTTCCTCCCCTTGATTTATAATTAGTTTTCCTCATAGCTCTGATACTTTATCCTCTTCCTCTGCTGTGAAGACCAATATAAAGTAATTATTTAGCAAATCTGCCATTTCCTTATTTTCAATTATAATATCACCTGCGTCTGTCTTTAAGGTCCCAAATTACCCTTCGCCACCCTCTTTCTAATAATTGTAAAAACTTGATATGCCTCGCAAGTTTTTTCTCGTGTTCCCTTTTTGTAGCTCTCACTACTTTCTTTGTATTCCTTTGCTGTTCGCGGGATCTCCATTGTTCTTTGCATTTATGCAAGCCCTTTCTTTTAACTTTACACTATCTCTCACCTCTGACCAAGGTTGTTCCATTACATAGAGTAGAGCTCTTGCCCTTTAGGGGTACGTACAGGTCTTGTATTGTAACAGATAGATCTTTGAACAACTCCCACTGTTCATCTGTAGCTCTACCCGTTAATAGTTACACCCAACTTACTGTGGTCAGTTTTTGCCTCATTCCCTCAAGGTCAGCCTTACCTAAATTTAAAACCTTGGTTTGTGATTCACCCTTCTCGGTTTCAAACCTAATATCGGATTTTCTCATCTTATGGTCACTGTTAGCTAGGTGTTCCCTCACCACTAGATTGTTGACTAATTCTCATTACTCATTACTAAATCTAGTATGGCCTGTCCTCGTGTTGGTCAAGAATATGTACCTCCAGAAAACTCCAGAATACACTCAAGAAATTTGCTGTCTTTGGGACTCAAGCTGTGCTGCTTCTCCCAGGCTATATATTTTTTTTTAATCGCTTATGGGATCTGGGCGTCGCTGGCAAGGCCAGCATTTATTGCCCATCCCTAGTTACCCTCGAGAAGGTGGTGGTAAGCTGCCTTCTTGAACCGCTGCAGTCCGTGTGGTGAAGGTACTCCCACAGTGTTGTTAGGGAGGGAGTTCCAGGATTTTGACCCAGCGACGATGAAGGATCAGTGATATACTTCTAAGTCAGGATGGTGTGTGACTTGGAGGGGAAATTGTACGTGGTGATGTTCCCATGCACCTGCTGCCCTTGTCCTTCTAGGTGGAAGAGGTCGCGGGTTTGGGAGGTGCTGCCGAAGAAGCCTTGGCGAGTTGCTGCAGTTCATCTTGTGGATGGTACACACTGCAGCCATGGTGGAGGGAGTGAATGTTTAAGATGGTGGATGGGGTGCCAATCAAACGGGCTGCTTTGTCCTGGATGGTGTCGAGCTTCTTGAGTGTTGTTACAGCTGCACTCATCCAGACAAGTGGAGAGTATTCCATCACACTCCTTATTTATTATAATCAATATAACCACTCTGCTATTGCAAAAAGCTTCTCTGATCTCCGTATTTATGCATCCACCTACTTCATCACTGCTGTCAGGAGGTCTGTAGACATTTCCCACCAAATTCTTACATCTTTTTCTATTCCTCAATTCTACCCAGAGATTTTTCACTGCCTGTTCAGCCTTACTGATATCCACTCTTTCTAATGCTGTAATAGTGGGCTGGAATTTCCGGAGGGGTCAGCGAAGGCGATCGGTGGCCGGTCGGATGAGAAAGTGTTTTTTTCACCCCAGCGGGTTGGGACCCCACTGTGAACCACGCGCCTTTCCCCGATGTCGGGTCTGTCAGCACTGAGCAGACCCGACACAAAGTGGTGGGTTCACAGCGGGGGACCCAATTCAGGTAATTAGTGGCTTGTTTAGAGCCACTTAAGAATGAATTTCAGCTCACCTTCTGCATTTGACAGCTCGCCCACGGGGTCCACCCTGGTTGGGGCCACGTCTGTCAAGCTGAGGCAGGAGTTCAGTGGCCATTGAATCAGCTGATGAGTTGACAGCTTCAAATATAAAGTAAAAGCTCCCACCTTACAGTTATCTTCCCTCAGCCACAAACTCTTCCTCACTGTATTTCCACAACAGATTCACCATGCTGCAAGTCTTTACACAAGTCTCGATCTGGTCTGACCTCATTACCTCTCTCACCATTGACAGAATGCTTCTGTCATCTCTACTTCACCTGCCATCTATTCCATCAGCATGGGTGCACTTTATACTCTCTCACCTTGGTCCTCAGAATCCCACCACGATCAGCCCCAACACCAGCAGCACCAGGCACGCCAGCAGCACCAACAGCAACACCTCCAACCTTCTCCGCAATCACCTGATGCTGCACAGGACAGAGAGCATCAGCACCCGAGCACATTGCTGCCTGGCAGGCCAGGGATGGCCTCACCATGGCCAGATTTACTTCACTTGACGCTGTACACCCTGGCTGCCACATGATGTGCCAGGTTGGCACCATCCCACACCAACACCATAAAGCATTCCTACAATGGCCAAGCTATTCCTTTCACACTCATCACCATTGCAGGAGGGTACTGTTATGTCTCACCATTCACTGCAACTCACTAAGCCATTTCCAAAGGTGCACACAAATCTGTCCAAGAACACAAAGTGTTGAAAATAAAGGTTTCAATGTTTGACACCACATTAACAGAAACTTTATATGAACATTGCATAAAACACCCAAGTGCCTACCCTTGTGTGTTGTTATTTGGTCTTATTGCACTAGGATGAGGGTGAGTGTGAGGGGTGGCTAGTGAGATGGGGATGTGATAATGTAGATAGACAGGGATGCGTGGAGGTGCAAGGTAAGTTGGTGTGAGTAAGGATGTGCAGGAGTAGGGTAGGGAAGGCAGAGTGATGGGGATGTGATGAGAGGCACAGCAGGATGAGGTTGAGTGTGGCTTTGTACTAACGTTTTGTGATCTACTGAGATCATTGAAATGTTTGCGGCACTGCACCCAGGTCCTCCTGACCACATCCCTGCTTGTGACCTCCTGTGCAATGTGCAACCAGGCTGTGTTGGTGTCCTGGGGAGGTCTCTTTGGCCCATGGAAAGGGAAGAGGATCTCCCTGGAGGGAGTCATGGGAGAGTCTGGGTGCAGTCCTGCACCTTTGTGCTGTGCTTGTTAGTGTTTGCTGCACCTCAATACTGTAGAACACAGACAGCACAAATGCCAAAATAAATTTGGACATGGTCCCTTTAAGGAAACCAGCTGATGGCGCATCATCAAATGACGTCATCAGACCCGCTTCCTCTAATTGGCCGGCAATCAAGGGAAATTAATTTCAGAGGCCGGGATGGAGACAGCAGCGAGGTCGGGACCCGCCACCGACGTCGCCTGCCACGGACCCGCCGAGGTTAGTAAAATCACGGCCAGTGTCTTTTATCAATATTTCTACTCCTCCTCCTTTTCCAATTTCCTTGTTCTTTCTAAAGAGCTATAGCCTGAAATATTTAGCTCCCAATCATGCCCAGCTTGTAGCCAGGTCTCAGTTGTTGGCCACAACATCATACCCTTTAAGCTGAATTTGCACTTCTATTTCGCTTGTTTTATTCCTCATGCTACATGCTTTTGTGTATATTTGGGATGTTGCTGGCATTGACGCTGTCAGCCATCTCTGTCCAGGCCCTGGGGATGCTCCTGTGGGTGATGGAGAATGGTATATTTCTCCATGTCCTGGCTTTGTCCAAGTGGACCTCCAGGGAAGCATCAGAAACCTGGGGGCAGCCCTCCAACTCATCTTTGGTGCCACAATTATTCCCAGCGGTTGTGAAACAAAATTCAAAGCAGGGAATGCAGCATAGCTTATGGTCAGCATTCTGATTTGGCCTCCTCTTCCATGGTTATACATCATTTTATAGAAAGATATTGGACCATGCAGCAGATGGCAATGACCTTGGAATTTTAGGTGAGGGGCGGGGGGCATAAGGAGTCTCTGATCTACCCAGATATCTGAATTGTTCCTCAAGAAGCCAATACCACACTCAAGAATGTTCTTGCTGGTTGTATGGGCCTTGTTGTATATGCCTCTGATCAAGGTTATCTGTTATATTGCTGGATTTCTATCTCAGATAACTTCTTGATAGTCAGCACCAAAGATTGTTCCCATAAGCAAGCCCTCACTCCTTACGAACTGCAGTGCACCTTCACCTGACCAATACCTTCATAATTGTTGTGAGCCCAGGGATCAAACAGAAACCCTTTCACTGTATTTCAGCTTACTAGAAATATCATAAACCCTCTTGTAATTTCCTTGACTTGAAAGTGGTAGAATGAACTACGCATCAGACCAGCGGCTGGATCTAAAAACAACCAAACCGTTTCATTATTAATAAATAGCAAAGATACGCAGCAAACTTACAGTAATATACAAACGCAACTATTCGATTTTTTATATATATATATATATATATATATATATAAAATAGCAAACAGTCACAGAGCCATTTCTCTTTCTTTAATGCTTTCAGAAGGACAGAAAGCAGGCATCGGATTTACTCGGATATACTTTCAAAATCCTTTGAAGATTGATCAGAACAATGAACAAAGTATCTCTCATACTTAAATAGAGCTGTCAATTAAACATGTACTTTAAAAGACCCTTAAGGTGTTTGTGTATGTGAATTGATTGGCTTGGTCACTTCCTGGTTAAAGCTAAAGCTCTAGCCAAGCAAGAGCCAAGTAAGATAAACGTGGTTCTGACTGGCTGGAATCTGAAGTGTAAATGTACCTTTAGAGATTTAAGTCATGGAATTATACTTTTATTTGGACTCTCTCCCACATATCAATGCTCTTTTCAAGCTAAGATGCTCAAAATTGCACACTGTATCCATGTCTGGTTTTACCACTGTGCTATGGAGGATTAAATTGACCAATTTTGTCTTAAACCCAAATATCTGTGGGATTTATTCCAGTAGTCAATTTGCTTTGTGGATAACAGTCTCAATTTACTGGATACTTTTACAATATATTCAGTGATTACACTCACATCTTTTTCCTTTTCTATTTTTATCAATGGCATGCAAAGAAAAGGACCAAACACAGGACACACATATTACATCTTTTCTATATCAACAGGTATTTACATTGAGGTAGGGGAGCTTTAAAAAGTGCCTTCGTGATCCAACGAATTCCCTGACTATTTTGTAAACAGGATTTCACACTGCGCTGGATCTACACTCCATGTAGCATTCAGGAGGGGCGCTATCACTTGAAAATTATGGGAATCAGTATACTTGAATTCTGGCAGATCAATCTGTTTGAAGAGATCGCATTGATTTATTTGATAAGAAGGAGTGCTGTAATCTTATTATCGACAGTGGCTTCCTGTTCAGTATTATTAATGATCCAAATGATTATGTATTTCAATTGCATTTTGGGCTTTCTGAATGTACAGATCAGATCAGCCATGCTTTCCCTTTTCTGTAATCTGTATGAGGACTGTCATAGCATTTCCGAGTTGCACACAAAACCATCGTACATTTAGAGAGTAAGTCAAACAATCAGGGAACCCCAAATCTCAGATCTCATGAGCTGCCTGTCACTTATTAATACTTGACTGCTTTGTCAATTATTAGCCAAATGAGGGGAAAATGATGTGGTTTACAACTGAATCTACCCTTTTGTCTTATCTTGTCACATCATGATTATGGAAAGCTGCAGCTCAAAACACTTGCTATCTCCGCTATGGGAGGATGTGTGGTAACCTGGTACCCACAAGTGGAGGAGGAAAAACTGCCAGATCAGAGTTATCGTTTCCCCATGATGCACAACACTGCAGGTGAAAACAGGTTTCATGCACTGTGTATTGTCATGTCATTAGATTCTGTAACATTCTACCTCTTGTCTTTGGAGAAGTAACTATATCAATTTTTCTTTAGTATGGTTGGTAGTTATTCTGGTACCTGCCTGCACCTCCACATGCCTTTCCGTAGCTGCTCTCCTGACTATTGTAGGTATCATATTCTGGAGTATATCTGCAGTTGTTGTAGATATACCCAGAGTAACCATAACCTCCATATCCATTGTAACCTGGATTGCTATAGCCATTGTTGTAACTATTATAACCTTGATTCCAGTAGCTGTTGTATCCCTGGTTCCAGTTCTGATTTTGTCCTCCAAAGCGGAAATGTATGATGAACTGAATAGTCAAGAGCTTAATAAGTAAGTTAAGGTTTCCAACAAAGACCTTTCTCTTAAACAAAATGGGGGAGAAATTCGGTATCGCCCCGTTTAGGGCGCAATTAACGTCGTGGCGCAAAGTTTAGCGCCTGGCGCTAATTATCACCTCCGACTGCAAACTTAGCTTTTATCGTCTCTGGAGGTGATTGCAGCGCTAAATCAGGCGCTACACACCTTTCTTAAGGCGCAAAGGCCGAGGAGCGAGGCGCTAACTCAGAGCACGGGCGCAGTGCAGGTGATGACAGTCAGCAATGGAACACAGACACACTGGCACCGGACAGTTCTTAAAGGGGAGGGTCAATCTTGCTCTCCAGCCACACCCTGCTCATTGGAGCCTTGAATCTCGGCCTGGAGAGACCTGTGCCTAAATTTTCCAGCCAAGGACTATGGAGAGGGTGAGAGAACGAGCTCAGCGCTTCAGCGAGCGGGCCTTAGAGGCTCTGGTTGACGCGGTGGAGCGCAGAAGATCTATACTCTTCCTGAGAGTGACAGGAGGCCTTTGCCGCGTGATTACAGAAGAGTGTGGAGGGAGGTGGCTCAGCACGTCTCCTCCAGGAGCATGGTGCCCAGGACCCATACTCAATGTCGCAAAAAGTTCAACGACCTCACTCGGGTCGTCAGGGTGAGTGGCTTTTTTTCAATACCTCTCCATCCCTTCATCTCAATCTCACTCTATGGCCAGAGAGTCTTAAAACCCCAATGCCCAACACTCATCCAACACCTATGGCCATTTCATAAAACACACACGCACATTCCACACCTTGCATACATTAAGGGCTATTCAATTATGGGAGGCACATCAGGCAAGACCATGGCTGCATACAGTAAGGGCTATTCAACTATGGGAGGCACATCAGGCAAGACCATGGCTGTATATTTACTCAGACGCCGTCCTTTTTCTTGCAGGCCAAGCTATCTCATAAGAGGAGACAGCAGCAACAGATGGGTGGAGGGCCGCCTCAGCTGCAACCCCTCAGCGATCTTGAGGCGCGCGGCCACAGGATTGTGGCAAGCCAGGTGATTGGTCCTGTCGCCCCTGGAGAGGTCGACCCCGTTCAGGACAGCAATGGTAAGGTCATCAGCTTTCTCTCCTCTCTCATTCCACTTGTCCCTCACAACACCAGCCTTTGACACTTTCAATCCAACTTACTAAATCGCTGCACTCCTTCCTCCCTTACTGCCCCCCTGTCCTCACGCTAAAGCCACTCTTGTACCTCCCTGCTTTCAGATAGTGATCCAATCTCAGACTGGTCTCATGCAGACTCAGATTGAGGTCACGCAAGCACTGACTGCTGCCATCCTCGCTGGTTCGGACACATTTCCCGGGGCTCTCACAGCGCCGCAGCAGGCCAGCAATCTGTGCTCCAGCAGATTGCTCCGGATGCTGAGGTGCTGCCCCGTGGGAGTGCCAGTGTGTCGGTCGAGCAGGGAGGTGCTGTCCTCTCTCAAGATGACAGCATTCCTGCTGCCACCACTGTCACTTCCCCATTGCACTTGCCACTGCCTGTAGCCCAGACTGCTGCCGCCCATGCAGAGTTGGTGCAGTCTGCAGCCGGGCCCTCCAGGCCCAGAGCTGGTCAAGGGCATCCTTCAAGGACATCTGTAGTCTCAGGATCTGACATTTAGCAGCCTTCCACCAGCCTTGCTGCAGCCACTGGAGCCCCATTACGGAGGAGCAGTAGGATGGGAAGGGGGGAAGTGCGCAAGGGAAGGAGATCACCCTCGAAGGGCAAAAAGTAGGAGGTCTGACGAAATGTTGGGAATGTATTTATTAAAGGCCGAAGTTCGCGTAATAACTTTTGTTCAGTGTTTTGGCCATTATCTCCAGGTTGTGAGAACCAGTTATGTTAATTATTGATTTGTTGTGTTTGTTTCGATTAGTTTGTCATGAAGAAATGACACACACCGAGTTTGTAAAATAAAGAAGTTTTTGTATTGAAAATGTACATGTTTGGTCTTTGGAATCACTGCTGTCTTGGCCAGCTATAGGGGTTGCGGGTTGCTTTCCATCATGTTGTTCTCCGTGCCAGAAGCCATTTCCTGAGTAGGGGCCTAGAAGCGGGTTGTTATCAGTCTTTGACGGACGGCCCTTGTCATTTCAACATTGTGGGCCGCCCTCCCGCCTTGGTGCTGCTGCTGATCATCCTCCTCATCCTCCTCCTTCTCTTCCTCCTCCTCCTCCTCTGGTGGTGCTCCAAGGCCTGGTGGCATTAGAGTCATAGGGGGAAAAATTCAGTTGGTTGCACCTCCCGTTAGCGCCTTAAGAGGGCACTAATGGGGCGCAAAGCAACTAGCGCCCGGGCACGGCGATGTTTGCGCCGCTTGCGAAATTAAGTAGGCATTTTGCGGTGGCGCTAAACACTAGTGCCACGATCTCCTGCGCCGGCAGATCGTGACGTCAGTCGAGTGCGCAACACCCCGGTAGCGCCCCGGAGCAGATATTGAGTGGCGCCCCCTGCCTTACCACCTGCCGCTAGCAACGACAGGTTGAGGGGAGCGTTTTGCAGTCAGGAAGGGACTGGGGGAGCGCTATTTAAAGGTGAACGCTTCCTGCCTTTTTTTGTTGGTGACATTTTTGCACCACGCATTCTGAGAGAGAGAGAGAGAGACTTCTGGAGAGATTCAACGCTGTGTGAAGGAGTTTTGGGTACTGAGCAGCACTTTGCTGATTCATTTTGATTTGCCCTTCCTTGCATCTATTTAGAAGAGACTGTGGGGGCTGCACTCTGAGCTCTTTCCCTGGTTCTCTCCATTGTTCTTTCCAGCAGATTTGATGTACAGGTCTCTCCAGGCCGAGATTCAATGCTGCAATGAGCAGGATGTGGATGGAGAGCAAGATCAACCCTCCCCTTTAAGAACTGGCCGGTGCCATTGTGTCTCTGTTCCATTGCTGACTGACATCCCAAGAGCTTCGCCAGCGCTCTGAGGTAGCGCCTCGCTCCTCGGCCTTTACGCCTTAAGACAGGTGTGAAGCGCCTGATTTAGCGCTCCAATCACCTCCAGGGGCGATAAAAGTCAAGTTTGCAGTCGGAGGTGATAATTAGCGCCAGGCGCTAATCTTTGCGCCCGGCCGATAATTGCGCCCCAAATGGGGCGATACTGAATTTCTCCCCCATAGAGTTATACAGCACAGAAAGAGGCCCTTCGGCCCATCGTGTCCATGCCGGCCATCAAGCCCTGTCTATTCTAATCCCATTTTCCAGCACTTGGTCCATAGCCTTGTATGCTATGGCGTTTCAAGTGCTCGTCTAAATGCTTCTTGAATGTTGTGAGGGTTCCTGCCTCTAACACACTTTCAGGCAGTGCATTCCAAATTCCAACCACCCTCTGGGTGAAAAAGTTTTTCCTCAAATCCCCTCTAAACCTCCTGCCCCTTATCTTGAAACTATGCCCCCTGATTATTGACCCCTCTACTAAGGGGAAAAGTTCCTTTCTATCTCCCCTATCTATGCCCCTCATAATTTTGTACACCTCAATCAGGTCCCCCCTCAGCCTTCTCTGCTCTAAGGAAAACAACCCCAGCCTGTCCAGTCTCTCTTCATAGCTGAAGCGCTCCAGCCCAGGTAAAATCCTGGTGAATCTCCTCTGCACCCTCTCCAATGCAATTACATCCTTCCTATAGTATGGCGAACAGAACTGCACACAGTATTCCAGCTGTGGCCTAACTAGCATTTTGTACAGCTCCATCATAACCTCCCTGCTCTTGTAGTCTATGCCTCAGCTAATGAAGGCAAGTATCCCATATGCCTTTTTAACCACCTTATCTACCTGTCCTGCTGCCTTCAGGGATCTATGTACATGCACACCAAGGTCCCTCTGATCCTCTGTCCTTCCTAGGGTCCTACTATTCATTGTGTATTCCCTTGCCTTGTTAGTCCTCCCAAAGTGCCTCACCTCACACTTTTCAGGGTTAAATTCCATTTGCTACTGTTCTGCCCATCTAACCAACCCGTCTATATCGTCCTGTAGCCTTAGGCTTCCCTCCTCGCAATTTACCACTCCACCAATTTTCGTGTCATCTGCGAACTTACTGATCATACCTCCTACATTCATATCTAAATCATTAATGTACACTACAAACAGCAAAGGACCCAGCACCGATCCCTGCGGACACAGGCTTCCAGTCACAAAAACAACCTTCACCATCACCCTCTGCCTCCTGCCACTAAGCCAATTTTGGATCCAATGTGCCAAATTGCCCTGGATCCCATAGGCTCTTACCTTCTTGACCTGTCTCCCATGCGGGACTTTGTCAAAAGCCTTACTGAAGTCCATGTAGACTACATCAACTGCACTACCCTCATCCACACACCTCGTCACCCCCTCGAAAAATTCAATCAAATTGGTTAGACATGATCTCCCCCTGACAAAGCCATGTTGATTATCCTTGATTAATCCTTGCCTCTCCAAGTGGAGACTAATTCTGTCCCTCAGAATTTTTTCCAATACTTTCCCCACCACCGATGTTAGGCTCACTGGCCTGTAATTCCCTGGTTTATCCCTACTACACTTCTTGAATAATGGTACTACGTTAGCTGTCCTCCAGTCCTCTGGCACCTCCCCTGTGCCCAGAGAGGTTCTGAAAATTTGTGTCAGAGCCCCTGCAATCTCCTCCCTTGCCTCACACAGCAGCCTGGGATACATCTCATCTGGGCCTGGGGATTCATCCACTTTTAAGCCCGCTAAAACCGCTTGTACCTCCTCCCTCTCAATACTAATTTGTTCAAGTATCTCACAATCCCCCTGCCTGATTTCTATGCCTACATCGTCCTTCTCCATAGTGAACACAGATGCAAAATATTCATTTAAAACCTCACCTACATCTTCCGGCTCTACACAAAGATTGCCACTTTGGACCCTAATGGGCCCTATTCTTTCCCTGGTTATCCACTTGCCCTTAATATACTTATAAAACACCTTGGGATTTTCCTTTATTTTGCCCGCCAGTGTTTTTTCATGCCCCCTCTTCGCTCTCCTAATTTCTTTTTTAAGTACACCCTTGGTTGGGTCCTGAGGATTGCCAGGTTATGCAGCATGCAACACACAACTATGAAGAGGGAGACTCACTCAGGCAAGTGCTGCAGGGCTCCTCCTGAGTGGTCCAGACAGCGGAACCGTTGTTTGAGCACGCCGATCGTCTGCTCAATGGTGTTCCTGGTGGCGAGATGGCTCTCATTATACCGCAGCTCAGCAGGGGTGTTGGGGTTACGGAGCAGTGTCATCAGCCAGGTGCACAGTGGATAACCCTTGTCCCCGAGGAGCCAACCACTTGGCTGATGCGGTGCCTGGAAAAGTTCTGGCACAGCAGTCTGCCGCAGGATGAAATCATCGTGGCTGCTGCCAGGATAGCGGGCATTGACGGCGAGTATCAGCTGTCTGGTCACAGACCAACTGGACATTTAAGGAGTGGAACCGCTTGCGGTTTCGGAAAACCTCTGCATTCTCCTGCGGTGCCCGCAATGCCACATGCGTGCAGTCAATGGCGCCCTGCACCATGGGGAAGCCCACTATCCTCGCAAAGCCCAATGCGCATTCATGCTGTTTGGCCCGGGTCATCGGGAAAGAGATGTACTGGCGTCTCCTTTTATAGAGGGCATTTGTGACCTGACGGATGCAGCAATGGACCGCGAACTGGGAGATATTGGCGATGTCCCCAGTAGCTGCTTGAAAGGAGCTGGTGGCATAAAAGTTCAGAGCCACTGTGACGTTCACTGCCACCGACAGAGACGTCCTGGTCCTCAGTAGAGGCTGCAGATCTGGCTGCAGCAGTGGCAGAGCTCAGTGACCACCTCCTTGCTGAAGCGCAGCCTGCGCAAACACTGCTCCTCAGACAAATGAATGTAGGAGAATTGTTCCAGGAATACCCAGGGAGGGTAAGGTCTCCTGTGCACAGGCCTGTTGGCCCTCCTCCGTCTGGCCATGATTGCCACACTCTCTCTGCGTCTCTGATGCCTCCAATTCTGCAGGTGCAGGACAACGTCCCGAATCAGTGCAGCCTCCATAATCTCTTGACAATTGAAGTAATGAAGGTCAAATCCAAAAGAACCTGCAAACTGATGCTCAGTAGCCAAAACTACTTCACACAGCGTTGACTCTATGCAGAAGTCTCGCTCTCTCTCTCTCAGAATCTCTCTCTCTGTCAGAATGAGTGGTGCAAAAATGTCTCCCACAAAAAAAGGCAGAAAGAGGGCGCCTTTAAATAGTGCTCCCCCAGCCCCTCACCGACTGGAAAACGTTCCAGTCTCCCTGTCGTTGCTTGCGGCAGGCGGAAAGGAGGGGGGCGCCACTCAATATTCAGTCCGGGGCGCCACCGGCGTGTTGCACGCTCGACTGACGTCACGATCTACGGGAGAGGCCAGTGTCAGGAGCGGAGAGAGCAGCAGCACAGTGAGTAGTTACACTCACTTTCGCGGGCTTTTTTTCAGAGGCCAGGGTCGGGAGCGGAGAGAGCAGCAGCACAGTAAGTAGTTAAACTCACTTTCGTGGGCTTTTTTTCAGAGGCCAGGGTCGGGAGCGGAGAGAGCAGCAGCACAGTGAGTAGTTAAACTCACTTTAGCGGGCTTTTTTTCAGAGGCTTACCAATCTCACAGACCGGCGGCGGCGTTCCAGAGCCACATCACAATTCAAAAAGTGATGCGGACCAGAGGAAGCAACTGATTGGATGAGTACGGCCAGGTGAGTATTTATACTACTCTGTAGTTTGACAGTTAAGGTTAATAGTTTATAAAGTTAGTAGGTCCTAATTTTTGTGGTTATAGTTTCTAAGGTCTCTGCTGTGTAGCAGGGAGTACTAGTATACACTTGAGTATATCATTTAATTGTAGTGTAATTTGTGGTATTGATTTGAGTTAATTTAAATTAATTAAAGGATAAGTCATGGCAGCACAGCTCAGCCCCATGGCATGCTCCTCCTGCACTATGTGGGAAATCAGGGACACTTCCTGTGTCCCTGTTGACCATGTGTGCGGCAAATGTAACTAGCTGCAGCTACTGGCAGACCGCATTGTGGCGCTGGAGCTGTGAATGGATACATACTGGAGCATTCGCGATGCTGAGGGCATCGTGGATACCACGTTTAGGGAGTTGGTCACACCGCAGGTAAAAGCTGCACAGGCAGAAAGGGAATAGATGACCACCAGGCAGAGTAGTAGGTGCAGGCAGGTAGTGCAGGGGTCCCCTGTGGACATCCCCCTCTCAAACAGATATACCACTTTGGATATTGTGGAGGGAGATGGCTTATCGGAGGAAGGCAGCAGCAACCAACTTCCTGGCACCATGGGTGGTTCTGCTGCACAGGACAGGAGGAAACAGAGTGGGAGAGCTATAGTGATAGGGGATTCTATTGTAAGGGGAATAGATAGGCGTTTCTGCGGCCGCAAACAAGACTCCAGGATGGTATGTTGCCTCCCTGGTGCAAGGGTCAAGGATGTCTCGGAGCGGCTGCAGGGCATTTTGGAGGGGGAGGGTGAACAGCCAGTTGTCGTGGTGCATATAGGTACCAACGATATAGGTAAAAAACGGATGAGGTCCTAAAAGCTGAATATAGGGAGTTAGGAGGTAAATTAAAAAATAGGACCTCAAAGGTAGTAATCTCAGGATTGCTACCGGTGCCACGTGCCAGTCAGAGAAGAAATAGAAGGATATTTCGGATGAATATGTGGCTAGAGGAATGGTGCAAGGGAGAGGGATTCAAATTCCTGGGACATTGGAACCGGTTCTGGGGGAGGTGGGACCAGTACAAACAGGATGGTTTGCACCTGGGCAGGACAGGGACCGATGTCCTTGGGGGAGTGTTTGCTAGTGCTGTTGGGGAGGGTTTAAACTAAAATGGCAGGGGGTTGGCAACCTGTGCAGGGAAACTGAGGAAAGGGAAGCAAGGATAGAAGCAAAAGACAGGAAGGAGAAAAGCAAAAGTGGAAGGCAGAGAAATCAAGGGTGTAAATCAAACAGGGCTACAGTAAATAATAATTCTAAAAGGACTAAGAGTGTTAAAAAAACAAGCCTAAAGGCTTTGTGTCTTAATGCGAGGAGCATTCATAATAAGGTGGATGAATTAGCTGTGCAAATAGATGTAAACGGATATGATATAATTGGGATTACGGAGACATGGCTCCAGGGTGACCAAGGCTGGGAATTCAACATCCAGGGGTATTCAATATTCAGGAAGGACAGACAAAAAGGAAAAGGAGGTGGGGTAGCATTGCTGATTAAAGAGGAGATTAACACAATAGTAAGGAAGGATATTAGCTCTGATGATGTGGAATCTGTATGGGTAGAGCTGAGAAATACCATGGGGCAGAAAACGTTAGTGGGAGTTGTATACAGACCCCCAAACAGTAATGCTGAGGTTGGGGATGGCATTAAATGGGAAATTAGAGACGCGTACAATAAGGGCACAGCAGTTATCATGGGTGACTTTAATCTACATATAGATTGGGCTAACAAAATTAGTAACAATACTGTGGAGGAGGAATTCCTAGAGTGTATACGGGATGGTTTCCTGGACCAATATGTCGAGGAACCAACTAGCGATCAGGCCATCTTAGACTGGGTATTATGTAATGAGAAAGGATTAATTAGCAATGTTGTTGTGCGAGGCCCCTTGGGGAGGAGCGATCATAATATGATCGAATTCTTCATTAAGATGGAGAGTGAAGTAGTTGACTCAGAGACTAGGGTCCTGAATTTAAATAAAGGAAACTACGATGGTATGAGATGCGTGTTGGCTAGAATGGATTGGGGAGCATTACTTAAAGGGTTGACGGTGTATAGGCAATGGCAAACATTTAAAGAACTACTGAATTTGTTCATCCCTGTTTGGCATAAAAATAAAACAAAAAAGGTGACTCAACCGTGGCGAACAAGGGAAATTAGGGATAGCATAAGATCCAAGGAGAGGACATATAAATTGGCCAGAAAAAGCAGCAAACCTGAGGATTGGGAGCAGTTTAGGATTCAGCAAAGGAGGACAAAGGGATTAATTAAGAGGGGGAAAATAGAATATGAGAGAAAGCTTGCAGGGAACATAAAAACTGACTGTAAAAGCTTCTATAGATATGTGAAGAGAAAAAGATTGGTGAAGTCAAGCGTAGGTCCCTTGCAGTCAGAATCAGGGGAATTTATAATGGGGAACAAATGTAAGGGATTCTGACCCTGCGTGTCTCGCAGCCTGTGAGATTCACGCGGCTCTGTGCAGCCTGTATGTCAGTGCGGGTTTAGGCCTTGTTGCCTGTTCTGGTCTCCAGCCAGTCTGGGAGCACTAGACACACCTGTGAGTGGTTCGAATCACTCGCCCTTACGGTTCTAGACACTGGACTTAGATGCGAGAGCAGTAATGGAGATGAAACTCATGTAGACTCGGTTGAATGGTACGAAATGGAAAATCTTTATTGCATGATATTTAAGATTACGAAATACATGTCATCAGCACAGATTAATGACAGTACAATCTTACAAGCAGTTATATAGCTGATCCTAGGGAAACGAGGAACGAACGACACACCGTAAATAGGGGCACACATTACAAGTATCCTTAATACTTAAACCCTCCCCTATCAATATCTGTCCTAGCTAGATTCGTAGGATTTCGAGACTCATGCTCACCACTCGTGATAACTCGGAGAAATTCCGAATAGCTGATCGGATGGTTTTCACCGCAGCACCCACGTGTCGGTCAGGAGATCTCCTGGTCCCACTTGTTTACTTGCTTCTGCTCCGGCTAGCAGGCTGGAACGTCTGCTGTGATGAAGATCTGTGTTGGTTGGTTTAACAGGTACTTTCCGAATCCAGACCAGTCAATATCATCGGTGATAATCTGTTCTTGCAAGTTCAAAGAAGTCTTCCTGGCAAGGAAAACTTGGCTATTCGACCTACGGGCGCGGTCGGGATTTACTGACCGTGGCGATGAGTATGGTCTTCCTCTCTTCTCATCTCATCTCATCTCGGGCCTTTGGTTCCGATGCCAGTTACCAACATAGGTCTTCGTTACGCGACACGAGGTAGATCCGAACGGATCAGAAAGTTCAACAGTCTTTTCAAAGAGGCACCAGGCAAGCAGGAACAAGACTACGAGTCAAAACACAGGAGCAGCCACGAGGTTACGAGTCGATCGGATAAGAGAATAAGAGAAAGATGGACGGTTGGAGCTTGTAATTATAGTACAAAATCTTCCGTTTCCCGCCCAACCTTAATGTCCTTTCTTTTGTTTGGGTTTGGCGCTCAAATGTCTTGTATGGGTGATCTCCGTTCTTAATGGGTTTCGGGGCTACTCGTAACTGTCTGAGTCTGAATATTTCTCCCATTGTTAAATCGGTCGGTGTTCTCCCTGGAGGGGTTTTGGGGCTTCCAAGTGTTTTGTATAACTACCCGCTAACGGCTCTCTCATCGTAGAGTCGTTGGGATTTTACATATTAATGTCTTTTGGATGGGCCCTTGATTACTCGGTACAATAGCTTTCATTCGTACCTGGGAGACCGATTTCAGTATTTATGTGTATACTGCAAACCCATAATGTCTCGTGTATTATCTTCACTGTGCTGAATCTTAATCGATCTTGCACAAATGTTTATTGGAATGCCATCTTGTCTGCCTGTCGAAAAGTCTAGAATGTTCTGTCACGAGGTGCGGCGGCCATTTTACAGGCTGCTTGTGTCCACTTTGAGAAACCTGACAGCATTCTGCTGAAATAAAAACTGTTTGAACGAGACTCTGTGTTTTCTCCTTATTAATAAAATCGCGATATATTGCGAATTCTACAGTCCCTCCTGTTGATGCGAATAACTCCGCTTATCGTATCAAAAATCATAGTGGTGAGCAATATTATCTCGATTTTCTCCGAATCCAGCCAATTAATCCCATAACTTTAACCTAGCTAGGGTCTCTGTGTCGTCCTTATCTCCCAAGAAAATTACATTTTATAGCACCGTAGGCATTATTTGCCTTTAAACTTACACCACTTGTTTTCCTTCCAGGCGTAACCAGGCCGATGCCTCTCGTATCACCTGTATATTCACATTTTTTATTCAGTGAAAAGAAAAACAAAACAAAATCAAACGATCATATTTAACAACAACACCATCACCAAAATAATCAACACCAACTCTTAAAACATGTCGAGTTCCCAAACGTATTTACAATCTTTGAAAATCATGATCGAGTACAAACTTCCGCGGCGCACGTGGCGAGCGGGAGTGACGCCATTTTCCGATTACACGGTGCTTTCATCGTGCACGCGCACGTAACGTTCTCGCCACTCTCCCGTGTTTTCATGCTTGGTGAGGCGTTTGTCTCTTTTACAATGTACGACCAATAGGTACACTACAATAAACACTTGACATACGACTAAAATGTGGGAGGCTATTCTGATCCATGAAGGCACTTCAATATTGGTGAACAGATTCCACCACGGTGGAATTACTATATCCAGAATGTCTGTCCCTATTTCGACAGTTTTCTGCTCTAGTGTGTAAAAATGTTTTTGTGCCACCGCGACAGCTTTCAAAAGCTTGGTGAGGTGTTCAGGGAGAGGGGGAATGAGGTATCCGAAATGCGCGACGAATCGCTGCAAGTCGGTGAAATTCTCTTTTACTGTGAGATGAACAGTGGATGGTTCAGGGATTGGGATAATTCGCTGTTGTGCTACTTGAACTTCCGCCCTGGGTTTAAAACAGAAACTGCTGTCACTCACCGGACACCGGCTACGGTTTCCATGCTGGTAGTGTTGCGCTGCAGTAGTAACACAATATGTTCCACCCCCGATGTATGCTACCTGCGGAGGCACATGATCTTGTGCCATTGCCTCCATGGTGCAATTCATGGACTTGGCGCCAGCCGTTCTGAACCCGCACTGTGGTGTTAAAAAGGCATTCAAGTGCTGGGGGCACAGTATTATGTGTGCTCCCCTGCCACGACAACCAGAGAGATCTGTACCTGTCATCGTTTGCTCCCAGCGGATGACGTAAGGTGGAACCGCTGCATAGCGAATGTGGGCTCCCCCCTGAATGACACCAATGTTCTCTACCCGATACACCGGGGCGGGCTTTGCTGTGTCGCCCAAAACCGGCATACGTAAAACTATACCCATGATGGTATGGTTTGATCATCCGCAGTCCACGGGGACTGGGTAAGCTTCTGAAGCTAGCCTGAGCTGGCACGGACTTAATGCGTTCTGAAAAGGGTGGAGCGCCCGCAGGTGTTTGTTACTTATCCAGAACGGGACCAAACCTTGTTTTAAATCCTCCAAATTACTGCGGCCCTCGCCCAGTAACCACGCCCCGTAAAGCACGCACACCTCGTTCTGCGCAGCTTGATCGGATGCATTCCGATCTTCCCTAATCAGGGCATTTACCGTCTTTGCATGTTTCTCCAGCTCTGCTATAATTTCCTTTAAATGGAGAGTCATGGCTTGGTCCTCGTGTAGACCCGACCCTACCACTTTATTCTCATCTGTTAGAATGTCTTTTAATTGCGTCTTTAAACCATTAATCTGGGTCTGCAGCTCCACACTGTCCAGAGCGTTGACCACAGATGTACCCGTGTTAAAAGCAGTGAACGCATCGTTCACCAAACCCCTTCTTTGCCTCCCTACTTGATCCAAAACTTCCTGTGGTGCGGTGTACAAACTTGTTTTATCAATTTCTGCGAAATCGAATTCGTAAAATTGTCTGAACATCTTGGTCAACAGGACCTGATACAACTGTTCCGTCTTTTTGGGGCACCACTCTGGTAACCGCACCTCGGTGAGATTTAAAATCACCGAAGCCACCGCATAATGTACCCCCTGAAATAGTATCTGGTCTGTAGGGACCAGTACCAAACCATTCCCGGGTCCCTTACTGGTTTTAGGGCAACCGTTTTCCTTAGCTAGAACCACCGGAATCGTGGGCGGGGCTTTGCGTGGGCGCGTAATGAGTTCAGTGGCGTTTACCGGGATCGGAGAGTATGGGGCCCCGCACCCCCTGGTGCTTACATCCCACCTCATCCCCTGCCCGTTATCCTGCCACTGATTCACGAAAAATATGGATATGCCTTTGGGGCAAACGTGCTTTGACCCCCACATACATACATAGATTCCCTCATCCGGTTCCCACCATTTGTCCGAACAGACTTTCAATTGTCCGTTAGTCCCCGTAATTGTCCGATGGGTATTATTACCCAGGTCGCTCCCACTCGACCGAAGAGTTCCTCATGGTTTTGCTCAGCTTTCATAGCCACCACCATCGGCTCAATGGGACATTCCCATTACAAGTCAAACAAATCCCTTTGCCGACGGTGACGATGACTCTGGGTGCGATGATCCTCACTTTGGGGCACATCAAAGAAGTCTCTTTGTAGGCAAACCCCGATGTGCTAGAATACTCCGTTGAGTTTGTTCCCAGCCATCCTGGCCACCTTCCCTTGTGGAAATAGGTGGTGGTCTCCTCAGCCTCCCGTCTTCCGGTCCCATCCACCGCGATGGGGGCCGTGTCCCCGGAGCATCCAAACACCACGACATCCTTGGTGCGGCCTCGATAGGCCAATCCACATCCGATTGCCGCGAGCAATACTAGAATTCGTTCCATCCTTCCTTGGTTCCTGTGATCAGATAGAATGAGGTAGCCAGCCTCGCAAGAGTCTCTGGCTTTTGTGAAGGGTGAGCGGGTCCCCTGACCTCGCCTCACGTAAACTTCAACGTTCGCTGAATAAACTTTAACTAAACCTATCTTTAAAGCTCCCACCATTTTGCCATTTTCTGTTACAATTAAAACTGCAAACTTAACCTTATTTAAAACTAAGAACTTATTCTTAACCTTAAACTATAACTTAAACTTGAACTAATGAACTTAAAACTTAAAACTTATTACTGTACAGCGCCGCCCGTTCTCAGGGCGGCCCCTTTAAATTCTGAGAAAACTGCTGCGAGCTCTTACCGACTTTGGGAGGGCTCTGACCTTTTCCTCTGATCTGCCGCAGCCTGTTTCTGCGCTGGCCCCTCCCTCTGATCTGCCGCAGCCTGTTGCTGCACTGACCCCTTCCTCTGATCTGCCGCAGCCTGTTGCTGCTGCGATGGGGCCGGGCTGTACCTGGGCTGCCTTAACCTTGAGTCTGCGCCTTGGGACAGACTGGGGCAATACCCATATCTTCTTGGGCTGGGGTTCTCTACCTGACCTACGGGGAGTTGTTAGGGGCGGGGATTCCGTGACCGACGGACCGGGTTCCGAGACTTCCATCGGGACGACCTGTGGTTCCACCACAGTCGCTGGCTCCGCCTCCGCTGACTCCGCCTCCCTAACCTCGGGGCTCGCAGTTTGTGGCTCCGCCCTGCTCGGCCCAGCAGGCGGCCCTTCACTCGCGATCTCTGCCTCCCCCGAGGGCGGGACGTTCAAAGCGGGCGGCTCGGGCTCGGAGGTTCTCACCGTCACTCCCTGTGGTCCCACAGCGGCTGGCTCCGCCTCCCCTAGCTCCTCCCTCCTGTCTTCGGGACCTGCAGCTTGTGTGTCCACCCTGTGTGGATCTCTATCTGCAGCCCGTGTCCTCCCTATACCTAAAATGGGAACGTTCCTTAGGTTCCCCAAAAACCACTCGCCTTCATCACCATCCTCATCTGACTCCCATCCCCACAAAAATGCTTCGTGATCTTCCAGGATGTCTCCTCCCCTGATGCAAGCTGCTTTGCCTGCCTGTGTGCCTTGTGGTCCTACCTGGGGCTGCGCTTCCCCACTCGCGGGGTTTACCCCTGTGGTTTTCCCTTGTGCACCTGGCTTGTACAGTTTGCACTGGTTTACATCCTCATACTCCCGGCTTTTGGCTACCCTGTAGGCTGCTTTTATCTCTCTAAGCTGCGCTTCTAGCCTGAGCACGTCTAACTTTCCCATTGATCGGGCGTTCTCCTCCCGCAGGGCCTGCTCTCTAAGCTGCCCTTCCAGCCCATCTATTTTCCCTATTAAGCGGGCGTTCTCCTCCCGCAAGGCCTGCTCTTTTAACCTGGCCTCCTCACCGCAGACCCCCTCCTGTGCGTGTCTTTTAAAAGGACACAGGTAGGCAGGCTGCGTGGGTTCTAGTCATTGGGTACTATTAGACGGTCCTGCGGCACCTACGGGGCCGGTTGCGACCGCCACCTTTCCATGTGCACTCAATAATTTGCGCATGGCTCCCAACACTACTTCGAGGTCGTCGGGAGGGGTGGGTGCACTAGCTTCCCTAGCAGGGACAGGCGTCTGGGCTCGGGCTGCGGGAATTTTATCCCTGGAATCCTTCCAAGGGTTCCTGCAGTTCTTGCGCCAGTGCCCTGTCTTCCCACACCCGTAACAAGCATTACTTGCCTGCGGGGCGCGATTACCCTCCTGATGCCACTCCCTTTGATACGGGGCTGCGGGTCGTACCTCATGTACTTTTCCCTTAAGGGGACGTGTTGCCATACCCCTTATATTGCGATATCCTAACGTGAGTCGATTCAAGACCGACTCTTCCGTAATGTTGGGGTCATTGGGATCAAACCATGCTTTTGCCTGCTCTCTGACGGCTGGTAAACTGTTGGCTATTATGCACCTAAGCCAATGAGCTAAACCGGCGCCTTCCACATCTTCGCGCTCGGGCGCACCTAGACAGCTGCGCTCATATACTGGCCACAGCCTGTCGGCAAAAACCTTCGGGGGTTCTCCCTCCATCTGCACTGTCTGTCCCACTCTAGCAAACGGACCTTCATCGTCCGCCCCCAACACTTCCAGGACCTCATTCTTTAATGCCTCATAAGTCTTGGTTCCCCTCTTGCTCTCGCCTGAGAGACACTGAAGGATTGTACTGCCTAACGAAAACAACAGCATTTTTGCTGTTTCCCCATCATCGCAGCCGTTAATGGCTGCGGTTTGCTCAACTTCTCTGAAATGTACGGAAGGGTCGTCTGACTCGGTCAGCTTCCGTACGTGATTTATCATAACTCTCAGCTGGTGTGAGCTGTGAGGCAACACAAGCTGTCCGAGGAGATCCCCTGGTTCTTCCCCACCGTTTCTGTTTGGGCCCCTTTTAATACCCGTTACTGGATACAACGGTCCCTTTTCCACTTCTTTCTCAATGGGCTCTTTCGTTTCTTCCATTGCTTCCTCCCTAACCCAGGTTTCCGAATAGCTGGGTGGCGCGGAGGGCGCAGTGGCTACTACTTCCTCTGCTTTACTTGGTGGGGATTTCTTAAACTTCTCACTTACTAGCGGCTGGTGTGCTGACGGACTGATAAGGCACACCATGCCGTGCGCTTTGTTCACGGCCCTTTTGAGGTGCTCTATCTCCCTTTTGCAAGCGCTATGATCAGCTCCCTGAAACTTATCCTCAAGGGCCAACTTATATGCCGCCCTAACCCCCGTTAAGCTCTCTTCCTGAGTTCTTATCTGGGCAGCTTGGCGGGCACATCGTTCCTTTAACCTGCTCTCATTTAACTTTGCCTCAGTGACCTGGCACTCGAGGTAATCTATCCTTGTTTTATGGTGACTGGAGATTTCCTGGCGTTCTTGGTGCAACGCACTTAAATTCCTAATGAGCATTTCCCCTCCAGAAACCTTCTCATCCATTTCTCCCTCTAAATGACTGATTCGAGCTACTAGCGCTGTAATGGTCTGGTTTGAAATCTGAACCTGCCTTTTGTAACACATAAGCCAGACTGCTTTCTCGAGTGTCTTTTTATGTTCTTTACTATCTGTCCACCTTTCGGCTGCCTCTAGCGGGCTTTTATCCGCTAACAATTCACTTATCCATTTCTTAGTTAGATTAACCTTTCCGAACACATAATCTGCTATCTTTTCCTGCATAACATTTCGTACAGTCATTCCAAAGTCTAACACACTACCCTCTCGCTGCCAGTGTCCTGCCGCGGTCGCCATTTTCTGTAAGGGATTCTGACCCTGCGTGTCTCGCAGCCTGTGAGATTCACGCGGCTCTGTGCAGCCTGTATGTCAGTGCGGGTTTAGGCCTTGTTGCCTGTTCTGGTCTCCAGCCAGTCTGGGAGCACTAGACACACCTGTGAGTGGTTCGAATCACTCGCCCTTACGGTTCTAGACACTGGACTTAGATGCGAGAGCAGTAATGGAGATGAAACTCATGTAGACTCGGTTGAATGGTACGAAATGGAAAATCTTTATTGCATGATATTTAAGATTACGAAATACATGTCATAAGCACAGATTAATGACAGTACAATCTTACAAGCAGTTATATAGCTGATCCTAGGGAAACGAGGAACGAACGACACACCGTAAATAGGGGCACACATTACAAGTATCCTTAATACTTAAACCCTCCCCTATCAATATCTGTCCTAGCTAGATTCGTAGGATTTCGAGACTCATGCTCACCACTCGTGATAACTCGGAGAAATTCCGAATAGCTGATCGGATGGTTTTCACCGCAGCACCCACGTGTCGGTCAGGAGATCTCCTGGTCCCACTTGTTTACTTGCTTCTGCTCCGGCTAGCAGGCTGGAACGTCTGCTGTGATGAAGATCTGTGTTGGTTGGTTTAACAGGTACTTTCCGAATCCAGACCAGTCAATATCATCGGTGATAATCCGTTCTTGCAAGTTCAAAGAAGTCTTCCTGGCAAGGAAAACTTGGCTATTCGACCTACGGGCGCGGTCGGGATTTACTGACCGTGGCGATGAGTATGGTCTTCCTCTCTTCTCATCTCATCTCATCTCGGGCCTTTGGTTCCGATGCCAGTTACCAACATAGGTCTTCGTTACGCGACACGAGGTAGATCCGAACGGATCAGAAAGTTCAACAGTCTTTTCAAAGAGGCACCAGGCAAGCAGGAACAAGACTACGAGTCAAAACACAGGAGCAGCCACGAGGTTACGAGTCGATCGGATAAGAGAATAAGAGAAAGATGGACGGTTGGAGCTTGTAATTATAGTACAAAATCTTCCGTTTCCCGCCCAACCTTAATGTCCTTTCTTTTGTTTGGGTTTGGCGCTCAAATGTCTTGTATGGGTGATCTCCGTTCTTAATGGGTTTCGGGGCTACTCGTAACTGTCTGAGTACCTGTTAATATTTCTCCCATTGTTAAATCGGTCGGTGTTCTCCCTGGAGGGGTTTTGGGGCTTCCAAGTGTTTTGTATAACTACCCGCTAACGGCTCTCTCATCGTAGAGTCGTTGGGATTTTACATATTAATGTCTTTTGGATGGGCCCTTGATTACTCGGTACAATAGCTTTCATTCGTACCTGGGAGACCGATTTCAGTATTTATGTGTATACTGCAAACCCATAATGTCTCGTGTATTATTTTCACTGTGCTGAATCTTAATCGATCTTGCACAAATGTTTATTGGAATGCCATCTTGTCTGCCTGTCGAAAAGTCTAGAATGTTCTGTCACGAGGTGCGGTGGCCATTTTACAGGCTGCTTGTGTCCACTTTGAGAAACCTGACAGCATTCTGCTGAAATAAAAACTGTTTGAACGAGACTCTGTGTTTTCTCCTTATTAATAAAATCGCGATATATTGCGAATTCTACACAAAGAAATGGCAGACCAATTAAATACATACTTTGGTTCTGTCTTCACAAAGGAGGACACAAATAAACTCCCAGAGATGTCGGGGAACATAGGGTCTAATGAGAGGGAGGAATTGAATGAAATAAGTATTTGTAGGGAAATGGTGTTAGGGAAATTGACGGGATTGGAGGCCGATAAATCCCTAGGGCCTGATAATCTACATCCTAGGGTACTTAAGGAAATGGCCCTAGAAATAGTAGATGCATTGCTGGTCATCTTTCAAAATTCTATAGACTCTGGAACAGTTCCCATGGATTGGAGGGTAGCGAATGTAACCCCACTATTTAAAAAAGGTGGTAGAGAAAAAACAGGGAATTATAGCGGTAAGCCTGACATCTGTAGTGGGCAAAATGCTAGAGTCCATTATAAAAGATGTAATAGCAGAGCACTTGGAAAACAGTGACAGGATCGGACAAAGTCAATATGGATTTACAAAAGGGATATCATGCCTGACTAATCTACTGGAATTTTTTGAGGATGCAACTGGTAGAATAGATAAGGGAGAAACAGTGGATGTGGTGTATTTGGACTTTCAGAAGGCTTTCGATAAGGTCCCGCATAAGAGATTAGCATGCAAAGTTAAAGCAGATGGGATTGGGGTGAGGTACTGATTTGGATAGAGAACTGGTTGGCAGACAGGAAGCAAAGAGTTGGAATAAATGGGTCTTTTTCCGAGTGGCAGGCAGTGAGCTACCATAGGGATCAGTGCTAGGACCCCAGCTATTCACAATATATATTAATGATCTAGATGAGGGAACTAGATGTAATATCTCTAAGTTTGCAGACGACACAAAGCTGGGTGGGTGTGTGTGCTGTGAGGAGGATGCAGAGAAACTCCAGTATGATTTGGACAAGTTGGGTGATTGGGCAGATGCATGGCAGATGCAGTATAATGTGGATAAATGCGAGGTTATCCACTTCGGTGGCAAAAACAGGAAGACAGATTATTATCTGAACGGCAATAGATTGGGAAAAGTAGAAGTGCAACGAGATCTGGGAGTCCTTGTGCACCAGTCGCTGAAGGTAAGCATGCAGGTGCAGCAGGCGGTTAAGAAGGCAAATGGTATGTTGGCCTTCATAGCGAGAGGTATCGAGTACAGGAGCAAGGATGTCTTGCTGCAGTTGTACAAGGCCTTGGTGAGACCACACCTTGAGTATTGTGTGCAGTTTTGGTTGCCTTATCTGAGGAAGGATGTTCTTGCCATGGAGGGAGTGCAGCGAAGATTTACCAGACTGATACCTGGGATGGCAGGAATGACGTATGAAGAGAGACTGGGTCGATTAGGCTTATATTCGCTAGAGTTTAGAAGAATGAGAGGGGATCTCATTGAAACTTATAAAATTCTAACAGGACTAGACAGACTAGATGCAGGAAGGATGTTCCCGATGGCGGGGGAGTCCAGAACCAGAGGTCACAGTCTAAGGATAAGGGGTAAGCCATTTAGGACTGAGATGAGGAGGAATTTCTTCACCCAGAGAGTGGTGAACCTGTGGAATTCTCTACCACAGAAGGCAGTTGAGGCCAATTCATTAAATATATTCAAGAAGGAGATAGATATATTTCTTAAGGCTAAAGGGATCAAGGGATATGGGGAGAAAGCTGGGACAGGGTACTGAATTTGGATGATCAGCCATGATCTCATTAAATGGCGGAGCGGGCTCGAGGGGCCGAATGGCCTACTACTGCTCCTATCTTCTATGCACAGGAGATCAGGGCGGTAGAGTTTTGCGCCGCCGCAAAAACTCTGGTCAATTTCACGAGCGGCGCAAACATCGCCGCGCCTGGGCGCTAGTTACTTTGCGCCCCATTAGCGCCCTCTTAGGGTGCTAATGGGAGGCGCAAAGCAACCAAATTTTCCCCCCAATGATTTAGAAGGAAAGCATTGTTCTGCCATCACTAACAAAAATGGTGTATCAGAGAAATTCATTCTTAAGCCCCTTGCTCTTCAGTAACCTGCAACAATGTGACTTAGTACAATTTGTAATAGCCAATGCAACAGTGCTCAGATAGCTGACAGATCATAAAATCTTACCTTTTCGTGAAGTAACATGTCAGATCTCTGCTTATCTTTCAAGAATAAAACATACAATTTATTCAGTGTAATATTATTTCAGTGCAACATGCAAGGAAATAAAAGTCCGTTGCTGGGGTATGAATCACGCAGTAAAATAGCACTGCAGTGTGAGAGTCATGCAGAACGATACTATCGGTACAGGCTAATTACTGATACCATTGTGGGTGTCTGGCTTCAGGGAATGTACTGTATAATTGACCAGAAACTTGGGCAGAATTTTCTGGGGTCCGTGCGGGAGCGATCGGAGGCGGGTCGGGTGGGAAATTTGAAATAAGTTGGAGCGGGTCGGGAATCATCCCGCTCCCACGTGTCTTTCCCTCGGGCGTGTTTGCCGGTGCGGCAGTGACCCAAACGGCAGAGGCGGGCGACCCAATTCAAATCATTCTCAGCTTGTTGTCAGACACTTAAGTGCCTTTTTTAGCCTACCTTTCAAATTTTCCTGGCTGACCACGGGATTCTCGCAACTCGTGAACCACATCTGTCAGCCTGAGGCGGGAGTTGAGTGGCCATTGCTCCAGCTGATTAGTTGACAGCATGAAATGCACTATAAAAGCTCTCGCCTCACAGCTGATCACTTTCCTCAGGCAGAAGCTGTTGCTGACTGCATTCCCAGCACAGATTTAGCTTTCTATAGGCTGCAAGTGTTTGCAGCAAAGTCGCCATCCAGTCTCACCTCATTGGTAGGATCTATCACACCAATGACAGAATGCTTCTCTCATCTCTACTTGACCTGCCACATATTCCATCAGCATGGGTGCCGTTTATAGTGTCTCACCTTGGTCCTCAGATTCGGACCACGATGAGCCCCAACACCAGCAGCACCAGGCACACCATCAGCATATAAGAACATAAGAACATAAGAAATAGGAGCTGGTGTAGGGCATTTGGCCCTTCGAGCCTGCTCCGCCATTCAATAAGATCATGGCTGATCTTCTACCTCAGCTCCACTTTCCTGCACTATCCCCATATCCCTTGATACCCTTAATATTCAAAAATCTATCGATCTCTATCTTGAATATACTCAATGACTGAGCCTCCACAGCCCTCTGGAGTAGAGAATTCCAAAGATTCACCATCCTCTGAGTGAAGAAATTTCTCCTCATCTCAGTCCTAAATGGCCGACCCCTTATTTTGAGACTGTGACTCCTGGTTCTAGACTCCCCAGCCAGGGAAAACATCCTCCCTGCATCTACCCTGTCAAGCCCTGTAAGAATTTTGTAAGTTTCAATGAGATCACCTCTCATTCTTCTAAACTCTGGAGAATATAGGCCTAGTCTACTCAATCTGTCCTCATAGGACAATCCCCCCATCCCAGGAACCAGTCTGGTGAACCTTCGTTGCACTCCCTCTATGGCAAGTATATCCTTCCTTAGGTAAGGAGATTAAAACTGTACACAATACTCCAGGTGTTGTCTCACCAGGGCCCTATATAATTGCAATAAGACGGCTTCACTCTTATACTCAAATGCTCTTGTAATAAAGGCCAACATACCATTTGCTTTCCTAATTGCTTGCTGTACCTGCATGTTAACTTTCAGTGATTCTTGTACAAGGACACCCAGGTCCCTCTGAACACCAACATTTCCCAATCTCTCACCATTTAAAAAATACTCTGCTTTTCTATTTTTCCTTCACATTTCTCCACATTATATTCCATTTGCCATGTTCTTGCTCACTCACTTAGCCTGTCTATATCCCCTTGAAGCCTCCTTGCATCCTCCTCCACAACTTACATTCCAAGTACTGAGGCCCAGGAGAGATATAATGAAAGCCACATTTCCACCAGATGTGTCATGGAGAAGACAATAGACATGCTCAAAATCCGCTTCAGATGCCTTGACAGATCTGGAGGAGCCCTTCAGTACATACCAGCCAGGGTCTCCAGAATCTCATGGTCTGCTGCGTCCTGCACAACATAGCGCAGCAGCAAGGATTAGCGCTGCATGAGGAGCAAGGCACTGAGTGCACGGCCTCTTCAGAGGAGGAGGAGCAGGAGGAGAAGGAGGAGCATCAGCTGGAAGATGAAGAGGACCAGGAGCTGGAGGAACTTGCGGGCCAGATCCCACTAGCACTCAAGCACATTTCTGCCCGGGAGGCCAGGGATAGACTCAGGATGGCCAGATTTACTTAATTTTATGCAGTACACACATATGGCTGCTACATGATGCGCCAGGTTGGCACCACCCCACAGCAACACCATAAAGGATCCCTACAATGACCATCCATTCCTTTCACACTGACCACCATTGCTGGAGGTACCATTATGTCTCACCAGTCACTGCAACTCACTAAGCCACTAACAAAGTGTACACAAATTTGTCCAAGACCGGAAAGTGGTGAAAATAAAGATTTTTATGGTTGAGATCACATTAACGGAATCTTGACATTAACATTAACATTGAATAAAACACCCAAGTGGCTACCCTTTCTCTTCCGCATGCTTCTATGATGTGCCACCTCTGTGGCTTCAGCAGCGGTAGGAGCAGCCTGCTCACTTCCCTGCTGCGACTACTTAGACACCTGTGAAGGCCCCACCAAAGTCTGCTCCTCCTGCGACTGTGCAGGGGCAGACTCGGCCATCGCGATCCGAGGAGCCATCTGTGGCTCTGACTAAGGGGCTGGCAATGGGGGAGAAGTGTGAGCGCTTTGAGAGGAGCCCCCACTTCCATGTCCCCTCTCACCATCATCCCTCTCATGGGCCACCCGCACTTCCTTGCTAGCAAGGAACTGGAGAGCACCTTGCTGCACATCAGTGGGGCCATGAGGACCCACGTCTACACTGACATCCCTCCTAGAGAGGAGGTCTATGAGCCTCTGTCATCTATTCTCCATAGATAGCATGTGCTCCTGTGAGTAGCGCATTAGCTGCTCAGGCCACTCCCGATACTTCTAACGCAGCCTCCTCTGCTGTTGTGAGGGTGCAAATGATTGAGGGCCACCTCCAGTTCTCTCCCGCTCCCTCTTATTGTGCGCTTTCTTTTCCTGTAAGGAGGGAAAGAAGAGAAGTTTGAGTGAGAGTGATGGATTGAGTGTAAGGAGTGGATGGGTTACATCTGTAGAGGGTGACTGTGATGGAGTGGGGTGCCAAAGTCAAGTGACGTCATTGTGTGTTGTTAGTTGGTATGATTGCATTAGGATGAGGGTGAGTGGGAGGAGTGGTTAGTAAGATAGGGATGTGATAAAATAGATAGAGAGAGACGGATGGGTGGACTTGCAAGGTATGTTGGTGTGAGTAATGATGTGCAGGAACAGGCTTGGGAAGGCAGAGTGATGGGGATGTGATGAGAGACACAGCAGGATGAAGTTGATTGTGGCTTTGCACTCACCTTTCCTGATCTAATCAGATAATTGAAGCATTTCCGGCACTGCACCCAGGTCCTTCTCACCACATCCTTGCTGTTCACCTCCTCTGGTGCCCTGACTCCCTCCACAAGCATATGGAGACCCTGGGTGCAGCACTCTGCAAGTGTTTGGAACAATCAAAACCTCCAGTGCAGTGACTTCACAATCCTAGATGAACCTTCAAATGCAATGTGGCCATGGCTGCTTTAAATCGACGGGCTGAAAACGCGTCATCGATGACGTTATCAGACCCGCACAATTTAATAGGGCCGGGTAACGCGCAGGGCAGGCTTAACAGGCCCCATTAGCGCAAAGTCGATTTCTGCAGCGGGATGGAAACAAGAACGGGGTCACGACCTGCCACGCCAAACCCCCGCACCCGACCCATCCAGATAAGGAAAACTCCGCCCATTAACTCTGTTTCTCTCTCCACAGATGCTGCCTGACCTGCTGAGTATTTCCAGCATTTTCTCTTTTTAGTACTGTATAATTCTAGTGCTGATATAGATATTTTACTGCATGCACAGAAAATTACATTGATGGCAGCATGCACTCTCTCCCTTGTCATTTCCACACTAGTTTATACCTAGCAATTGCAAATCAGTGCTCAATTTCACTGAGTTACATACGAACATACAAAATTGACGGGCATGAAAAGGCCAGCTGGCCCATCAAGCCTGTCCCAAAAGTTGTAAAATACTGTGGCTAGAAGCTAAACTTATCAAGAAGATTGTGTACTGGTATTTATATAATTTCCAGACTGTTTCCATGCTCACCTGCAATTATTAACACTACTATCTGACTGAAATGCTTAATTCTACACCATGAACTTTATCTCACAGCTCTGCCACTATTTTTTCCAAACTGATTTATCCCATGAAGTAAGATCATTTAAGGTAAGGTAAGATCAAATTGAAATTTTGTGTCAGCTTTGGTTCAGTGGTAGCCCTCTCACCTCTAAATCAGATGTTCATGGGATCAAGCTCCACTCCTCCTTGAGCACTTAATCTAGGCTGACTCTTCGGTGCAGCACTGAAGGAGGACTGCATTGGCAGAGGTGCCGTCTTTCACATGAAACATCTTTTGCGACCATCCGAAAGGGCCAATGGGGGCTTGGTTTAAAGTTCCCATGGTACTATTCAAAGAGCAGGGGTCGTTCTCTCAGAGTCCCGGCCAATATTTATCCCTCAAGCATCAAAAGGAATTACCTAGTCATTCATCTCATTGCTTTTTGTGAGACCGCATTTGCCGACACAACAATGATTACACATTTTTCCAGCATTTACCACCTTAATAATGCTGAATGCTACTCACACCAATACTCAGCAGGCATCCAACATTCTTAGGCGACAGTAAGCATAGAGGAAACGTTAAAAAGTTGCAGCAGGAACTTGGCATTTTCTTCTCCGAGTCGAGGCAACCAATTTGAGAATGCTACTTGGCCCTTTAAACTGCTGCCAGTGTTGTAATCCTGCAGCAGTAACCATCTCCTGCCCCATCCAGTCATGAGCTCCCAAATACAGGCGGCAGCATTGCTGGGGGCCCATTGGAAATATTTAATTAATGCTGAATCGTAAAATTTTACAGTGCCATCGCAGAGGGAAATTTGGGCTACATTGTTGACACGCTATTCCTTCTCAGCCATCCACATTGTGTTGAATACATGATGCAAAGCACAGTATCCTACGCTAGTTCATAATTTCCCAGCTGAAGATTGGCGTCACTTCATTATTTCAAGCTTGGTAGTGTTCTTCACCTTGGTTTGTCCAATAAAACGTCCCAAGTCCTCATTAGAGAGCTTACGTATTTCCCCTCAGAGTGTTACCCAGGGTTGCTCACATTCACTTTGCTATGGCTAGTTGCAGAATGTGTAAGCTGATGTTATGGAACAGGCTGTGTGATCAACCTCTCAACCGGGAAATGATGAATGTTTTCTACTAGCCAAGAATGTAATAATTCTACTGGAATTGAAATGCCCATTTTTTTTTTCTCTATAGTTTGTGACATTCATTATCTTAAATTATAGAAAAAGATTTCTTTATCTTAAAATGCAAACCAAGTGGTCACTCAATAATTCAGAGATAGAAAGTGCGCGGATATGACGGTTTTAAATTCTTTCTGTCTGTCTCTTTCTGGGCAGGATCTCACTCTACCAAACGTTCTTGTAAGATAATTCAGTCTGAGGTTGCAACTTTACATTGTGGGGAAGCCTGAGAAGAACACATATCCTATTGTTCTGTGGCCTGGATCACGAGCTTCTGTTGTACGTACAACTGATTTGAGTGAATTTGACATTAGAATGCGGAACACTCCATTTGGCATTTCTTTGTTCTATCAAGAATTAATAACTTGATTCTTACCTTTCAGTCGCTTCATGGCATTTATATTAAGAACAGAATATCCTCCCAATGATCTTTGGCTCAAAACTGTTTCCTTGTTTCATGTATTCCATTTGATATCTGTCCATTGATTTCTCCTTGACATTTGTAATTTGAAAATAATAGCCATGCCTTCAGTCTGCCTTCTCTTTATAAACTGTATATTATATGTATTTATTTGGTTGAATCAATCTTGTCGATGGGGTCCTCCAATAGTTCGCCTGGATGCAAAAGACCACATGGCACTATTCAGATAAGAGCAGGAGTTTTTTCTGGTGTCTCGGCCAACATTCCTCCTTCAACTAACATCAACAAAAACAGATTAACTAGTCATTCATCGAATTGTTGCTTGTGGAACCAAGGCGTGCGCGAATTGGCTGCTATAATTACTCATATAAGAACAGTGGCTGAACATCAAACAAAAAGCAGTTCATTAGACATGAAGCACTTTGAGACACCCTGAGAGATGCGATAAGGTGCCACATAAATCCAACTTCTTTCCTTCAGTCTTGACCAAGCAAATCCCACAAATATTATAAAAGTGGAAAATGCCGGAAATACACAGGCGGTCAGTCGGTATCTGCGCAAGGGACAGGACAAGTTAATGTTTCGGGTGTATACCTTTCATCAGCTTATTTCAGATTTACAGCATTTGCAGAATTTTGTCTTTTTATTCCTCTGAATATTTTTCATCATATTATTATGATACCAACAACATTTATCCTTTTATGAATATTTGTTTTGGCCTGTTCTTTTTTGTATGAGACCATTCAGATTCCATTGTGTCCAAAGTGTTGCTTTTGATGAGTTGCCAGAGCAGAGTGTTGCTGCAGAGTGCCCTTCCTTCCTCCTCCCGATTTGCACAGTACCTGCATCACAGCAGCTCAAAATTCATAAGAGCAATTTCTGCGCCGTTCCAAATCATGTAGACTCTTCCATCGCCTGACAATGCACCAAAAGATCGCTAGTCACAGTTCACAGCTTATTAAACATCATTGATTGAAGATTTTGGGAAATTCTTAAATCAACTTCAAGGGTCAAATTTTCTACACGTCAAAGTTTATTTCACATCACATTTTCAGTGACTTTACTTCTCACTATGATAATAAAATTGAACTGGCGGTGATGGCAAGCAGCTGATCAACTCTTCAGGGTGTTTATCTACCATGAACAACTGAAACCACTCCTTTCGTAAGTTGTAAAAGTGATCTTGCAATGCATTTGACATGTTTTGATGCAACCACTGTTGCAGTGTGCCAATTTTCAGTCTCCACTTTTTCTTATTTAAAGAAGGAAAAAAAGAAAAAACTTAACATTTATATAGCATCTTTCACAACCTCGGAACATCCCAAAGCACATCACAGCCAATGAAGGATTTAATTCTAATCCATCTTAACAGCTGTACTGTCAGAGATGCCATCCTTTGGATGAGACGTTAAACTGAGACCCCTGTCTGCCCTCTCAGGCGGACATAAAAGATCCCATGGCACTATTTCAAAGAAAAGCAGGGGGTTTCTTCCCGGTGACCTGGCTGATAATTATCCCTCAACCAACATCACTAAAAACAAATGATCTGGTCATTATCACATTGCTGTTTGTGTCTGTGGGACCTTACTGTGCGCAAAATGGCCGCTGTGTTTCTTACATTACAACAGTGACTACACTTCAAGAGTACTTCATTGGCTGTAAAGCGCCTTGGGAGGTTTTGAGGTTGTGAAAAGTACTGTATAAATGCGAGTCTTTCTTTCCTTACTAGGAAAATGATATTTTGTAAAATTAATGCTTAATGCTGTTTTCATTTTCCCAATGGGAAGGTTGGGTAAAATCTACCATGAACATAACCTGGAAAATGAAAATAACCTGGAGGATGTTTCCCCTGGCTGGGGGGTCTAGAACGAGGGGCCAGAGTCTCAGGATACGGGGTAGGTCATTTAGGACTGAGATGAGGAGAAATTTCTTCACCCAGAGGGTGGTGAACCTGTGGAATTCTCTACCACAGAAGGCTGTGGAGGCCAAGTCACTGAATATATTTAAGAAGGAGATAGATAGATTTCTAGACACAAAAGGCATCAAGGGGTATGGGGAGAGAGCAGGAATGTGGTATTGAGATAGAGGATCAGCCATGATCATATTGAATGGCGGAGCAGGCTCGAAGGGCCGAATGGCCTACTCCTGCTCCTATTTTTCTATGTTTCTATGTTTCTGAAACATAAGAGAAAGAAAGAAAAGAGAAAAAATGCAAACCTATTCTCTGAACATCCCTGTGCTCTCCATGCTCTGGGATCTAAGCATATGTAATTAGTAAATACATTTTTCTACTCTAATATTTAAGTTACTATTCTGAGGGAAAAATGTTGCAGGCCCAATTTGGACAACCCATTCCTAACTGTTGGAAAAAAAAGGATGTAAATGTTTTTGATTACACATCTGTTAAATGCCTTGGGATTTGTTTTTTACGTTAAAGGCACTATATAAATGCAAGTTGTTGCTGTGGTAATATCTTGGAACATAGATCAATAAGCAGTCTCAAAGCTCGAGGCAGTACAAAGAAGGTTCACTCGGTTAATCCCGTGGATGAGGGGGTGGACATATGAGGAGAGGTTGAGTAGATTGGGACTCTACTCATTGGAGTTCAGAAGAAACATAAGATTGTGAAGGGGCTTGATCGGGTGGATGCGGTAAGGATGTTCCCAAGGATGGGTGAAACTAGAACTAGGGGGCATAATCTTAGAATAAGGGGCTGCTCTTTCAAAACTGAGATGAGGAGAAACTTCTTCACTCAGACGGTAGTAGGTCTGTGGAATTTGCTGCCCCAGGAAGCTGTGGAAGCTACATCATTAAATAAACTTAAAACAGAAATAGACAGTTTCCTAGAAGTAAAGGGAATTAGGGGTTACGGGGAGCGGGCAGGAAATTGGACATGAGGCTGAGTTCGGATCGGTCAAGGCCCTGTGGGTGGCGGAGCGGGGCCAGGGGCTGAGTGGCCGGGTCCTGCTCCTACTTCTTGTGTTCTTTAGATTTGAGGTTAGGATCAGATCAGCCATGATCTTATTGAATGGCGGAGCAGGCTCGAGGGGCCGATTGGCTTACTCCTGCTCCTATTTCTTATGTTCTTATGTTTTTATATGCAATAAGCTATGTTGTGTTTGTTTATACTGGGCATTCAAACTCAACTATATACATAAATACTGGTCCTTGAAATGGCTCGTGTCATTCCAAAAAACTCAACATGGAACAGCGCTGCGCTTCCCATTCCAGATTTATGCCAGCATATGTCAGGTACGCGTGTGTCCAATAATTGAGCCTTCGTGGTGTATAAAAACATTCGTCAAATAGGAAAAATTCTCCTATTTCACTTTGATTCTGAGTGTTCAATGGTTGCAAAAATTAAGAGATGAGTTGTCCACTGCATGGTGAGATGTGGTTGGAGACAAGATTGGATATATAATGGTAATTACTGAATTACATTTACAAGAGGTTGACGTTTCTGAGAGTAACACTTTCCCGCCCACTTGGTTCTGCTGGAGGCTCACAAAACACCGTACCCTGGAATGTGGTAATTACAGGTTCAACCTTACTGGAAATTTCACAGAAGCATTTGTCACTAATGAATCCATATAGAATCATGATGTATGAGAATGTTTCAGTGAGATGTTACTGTATGTCGTAAAAAGACCAGTGACCAGAGTGTGAAGTTAGTTTTGTTGTCTTTTTCACAGCAATCATTTGCCTAATACACACAATTTGTTTTCTGCCTGTGGTATCTTCCATGTCACTTCCTTGCAAGAGTAAAAGCTCAACGAGGCATCTACCTTATGGTGTATGCTCTAACTAGCCAGTACTTTATGCCCTAACTTACCCTCATTTAGAGCACCAGCTGTGGCTCAGTGGGTAGTACCCTCGCCTCTGAGTCAGCAGCTTGTGGGTTCACAGTCCCACTCCAGAGACTTGGACACAAAAATTTAGGCTGACACTGCCGCGCGGTGCTGAGGGAGTGCTGCACTGTCGGAGATGTTGCCTTTCGGATGAGACATTAAACCGTGGCCTCGTCTGCTCTCTCAGGTGGACGTAAAAGATCCCATGGCACTATTCAAAGAAGAGCAGCGGAGTTATCCCCAGTGTCTTGGACAATATTTATCCCTCAATCAACATCACTAAAACAGATTATCTCCCCATTGCCACTGAAACCCTAATGTACACGATCATTATTTCCAGGCTCAACTTCTCCTTGCCAAGCTCCATCTTAGTTAAACTCAAAATCAACATCACTAAAAACAGATCATCTGGTCATTATCACATTACTGTTTGTGGGAGCTTGCTGTGCGCAACTTGGTTGCCGCGTTTCCCACATTACAACAGTGGCTACAGTTCAAAAGTACTTCATTGGCTGTAAAGCATTTTGGGACATCCTGAGGTTGTGAAAGGCGCTATGCAAATGCAAGTCTTTTTTTCTTTCTCATAGAATGGTATCTTCTAATACTTGTCACTTTGCATCTCCCTTTACTTATTGTTGTCCAGTGCTGCATCTCAGACGACCTAACCTCACTACAACAATCACCATTTTATCTCGCCTCGAAGTCAGAAGGTCGTGGGTTCAAGTCCTATTCCAGAGATTTGACGAATAATCTGAGCTGATATTTCAATGCCGTACTGAAGGAATTGCTGCACTGTCGGAGGTGCTGTATTTCAGATGAGACATCAAACATATGACCTATTCCTGCTCCTATTTCTTATGTTCTTATGTAAATACTGTGCACAAATTAGCTGGTGTGCTTCCTGCATTACAAAAATTGCAACACTTCAAAAGTACTTTATTGGCTGTAAAGCGCGATGGGGCGTCGGAGGTCGTGAAAGACGCTATATAAACAAAATTTTTGTTTTTTCTTTGTGCCCCATCTCAACTATATAGCTTGCTAATCCTTGTATCTGTCTTGTGTATTATCTCAAATTCTGTAATCACACTGCCAATTATCACCTAATAAAATTTACAGTCAGGGCTCTCCTAAGGCCGCAGCGGCTAAATGTACTGTGTAATATGTTACTGAACTACAGAAACCAGGCTCTTATGTCTCTTAATGTCTCTTAATCTCTCCTTTTGTTCTTTCATCCCCTCCCCCTTTTCCCAGCTTTATCCTTGCTTTAAATCTATTTGATTTCCTGCTGTCTCCAGTTCTGATGAAAGGTCTTCGACCTGAAACGTTAACTCTGTTTCTCTCTCCACGGATGCTGCCTCGCCTGCTGAGTTTTTCCAGCGTTTTCTGTTGTTATCTCTGATCTATGTTGTGTTAGCTGATCTCAGACAGCACAGCACTAGGGAACAACAAGAGGAAAATCAGCTAAGGATCCTATACCTGAACACTATCCATGAAACATCTTTAGAAAGTGTTTGTGAGTATCTGTAGCTTTGCGGATGTCAGGCTCCGTTACAATGCTCCCGCGTTTGTGTGTGCTGCCAGGGCACACTGTCTAGTTTACACTCTGACCAGATACTAGAAAGCAGCAGGAATCGTACCCCAGCATGTGTCCACACCGTTAACAGAGAAATGAAATAAAAAAAGGGAAACAAAGTACATTAAATAGCCACCAACACCCAGAGAGTGGTGAACCTGTGGAATTCTCTACCACAGAAGGTAGTTGAGGCCAAGTCATTAAATATATTCAAGAAGGAGTTAGATATATTTCTTAAAGCTAAAGGTATCAAGGGATATGGGGAGAAGGCAGGTACAGGGTACTGAGTTTGGATGATCAGCCATGATCTCATCGAATGGCGGAGCAGGCTCGAGGGGCCGAATGGCCTACTCCTGCTCCTATCTTCTATGTTTCTATGTTTATATGAATGGAATTAAATAGAAAAGAGCAACAGAGTAAATAGAAGGCAATTTAATGGGGGCAGGGTAGAAGAGAGAAACTTGAGACTCCAAGAAACCCCAAAACGTGGGTGCCATTTACATTGAAAAGATTGCACTTTCAATATTTAACGTTACAAACAGAAACGATCTCCTAATTCCTAACATTTGGCTCTTGTTTGCAACTACAAACAAGGAAGGAAAATAAGCTTCTGTCCCATTATTTTTGATTGGATTGAAACCCAAGTCTCTTATGCAATTGGGTATCTTTTACCAGTTTTACAACAGGATGACAGGAAGTAGTGGTTAAGATGCATATTACAGATGCAATTTTTTACATGTTAGTTTAATACCAATATGCTTCCAATAAAGGTTTTCAACTGGCACAAAGCTATCAATGTAACTGTCTGTGTATCCAACAATATATATCTTACTAAGAATCTTACATCTGCAGGTATTGCTTTGTCTGCACAACTTGGCTTCCTGTTGTCACAATTTTGTCACAAATGTTGTGTCAACTTTTCCCATCATGAATTCCTACGCTCACAATTATGATGGGGTTTCTCCTATGTAAACTCATCACTGTGATTGCACAATATGGCTGCAAGATTCCCCAAAAATCACTCAGAAAGTTTTCTGAAATTTTCTCACCATTTTTTACTCAATTACTGAATTTCATGTCCAAAGTAAGAGTTTAAACATATTAAAAATGAAAACATACATAGTCCACAATAAAAGATTCAATTTGTCTACTGAATTGCCCTCATGCCTTTTAATGTCTTCATTTCTATTTTAAACCTGAAGCCCTTAGCCTCTCCTGATAGCCTTGACTTGGACTTGATATTTTTGCCCAGAGCTGTGACTCTCTGAGCTAAGTTTGAATTGCGCAGACTGAAAAGGTGGAGTGTTCTTAATTTATTAGGAGGCATGAGAAGTGGAAGAGACTGCTGATTACTTGCCTGTTGTAGTTTTTATTTTGCATTCTATAAATTTTAGAAAGTGCATTAAGCTCAGAGAGAGAGCTTATTGTAATTAAGTTTACTTTTTCATTTTTTTTAATTCTGAAGCAAACAGACTCTGACCTGATTATTGCTTGTTATGTTGACAGTTATAAAATACAAACATTCTAATTACTAACGGCTGTCAGATACAGAGAGCCATAGAGACAGATAAAGAGAGGGAGAGAGTGGGGTACATTTTTATCATCACCACCTGGGTGTTAAGCAGAGCGGAAAATTTGGCAGGAAGGAGCCCTCTTCTGTTACAGAACCCACCCAGTTTTCAGATGGATTCTGTTACTGGCATGTTATCTTTGCTACCAGGAATTCACCAGTGATCCAAACCTTACGTTTAACCCCAGCTGTGCCAAAGCTCTGGTTCAAATTCTACAATTCTGCCAAAACCCAGGTTCACCCAGGTTTTGCCAGATCAAAAAGCCACCCCTCATGCTGCCAAACTCCACCATCCCCACTGCAGTACTGTCAAACTCCAGGGCCTCCATTCCTGTTCTTCCAAACCCCAGGATTATTCTCCGGTGCTACCAAACCCCAGGACCATTCCCTGGTGCTACCAAAGCCAAGGACCATTCCCTGGTGCTACCAAAGTCCAGGACTGCCCCTATTGCTACCAAAGTGCAGAATGCTCCCAAATGCAGCTCAGTCCCATGCACCTCCCCAGTACTGCTGAGTATCAGATATCTACCTCCAGTTAGTGCAACATGCATACCATCTTCCTGTGCATTTTCAGCTTTAAAAATGGTAAGGAATAAAAAAGAAAATACATAGGTAAAGGAATATATATAAATAAAATACAAAAACCACGTACCTCGATTTTCCATCTCCCAGCTGCACTGCAGAGAATATCATTTGTTGCAACCAACTCTACTTCTCTGCTTCCCAAATTGTTTTATGATTTTGTCAAAGTATTATACAAAAATAAGGATTATTTTTTCTGCATGCCCTGGTCTAATTAACCCTGTACCTCTAACCTCCTTTCATCTGAATGCTATACAAGACCATCATTCTCTATGTTCAATGCCATGGAAGATTGACAAAAATATTTGAAAAATGTTAATTTATCTATTTTTAATCATTTTAAAAGAATCCAGTTTTTTGCTGTCCTACTCAACCTTTCCATAACCTCCCCTTTGTTCGTCCACTTGTGGGCCTTTCCTGAAGCTTCTCTGCACAATCGACGTTCTTTCCGTCGCACCACACTATATATATCTCCTCGACTCTTAAATGGCACCACTGCCTCTTAAATAAAATGTTGGCCGTAATTATGAGTAGCAACAAGAACCCGAGCAGCCGCCAACTTTTTTACTCAGTTCCGTGTTTCTGGCCAGTGGAAATATGTTTAAAACACTGGGGTGGGGGTGGGGGGTGGGGGTGTTGTAGAAATCCACCTTGGGTGGTAGCATAAAATGGGCGGTATCACATCGCCTGCCTGTAGTACGCCCCCCTCCCCCTGATATTCAGTTCTATTGACTCAATGGAGCGGCCGAAGCAATATCGGCCATTTTCCGCTACCACCCATGGCGAATTTCTACCCCTCTATATGGCCCATTCTTGACCTAACTTTGGTTGCCTCAGATTCCCCCCCTCCCAACATTTTTTTTTCCATAATCCCCTTTTTTTTCTCCTCAGTTGTTTTCAGGTTTTTTTTTCTTTGGATTGGTTTCTTTTTGTCGCTCAGTTTTGAAGAAAGTGGGCACAACTGAGTAATGCCAAAACTGCTCACTATTCGAGGATCATCCTGGAATTCAAAATTAACCCCAGGCTTCTTTTCTCTACTGAAAGAGCTATCCAATCAGTCCCACTCCCACACTCTTTCCACCCTCCATAAACTTGAGCTCATCCAAAACTCTGTTGCCTGTATCCTAAGTCACACCATGTCCCGTTCACCCATCTCCCCTGTGCTCGCTGACCTGCATTGGCTCCCGGTTAAGCAATGCCTCAATTTTAAAATTTTCATCCTTGTTTTCAAATCCCTCCATGGCCTCGCCCCTCCCTATCTCTGTAACCTCCTCCAACTCTGCAACCCTCCGAGATATCTGCGCTCCTCCAATTCTGGCCTCTTGAGCACCCCCGATTTGAATCGCTCCACCATTGGTGGCCTTAGGCTCTGGAATTCCCTCCCTACACCTCACCGCCTCTCTACCTCTCTTTCCTCCTTTAGGACGCTCCTTAAAACCTACCTCTTTTACCAAGCTGTTGGTCATCTACCCTAATATCTCCTTGTGTGGCTCTGGGTCAAATTTTGTTTGGTAATGCTCTTGTGAAGCGACTTGGGATGTTTTACTATATTAAAGGCACTATAATAATGCAAGTTGTTGTTGTTGTAATTTGTAACCAATAGACAAAAAGGAGCCAATGCGGCCTAACTGCCTGTGCAGTGCCATGTTTCCAAAAGACGTTCTGCTTTTTTGGTGTCTGTGTTCTATTCTTAAAGGCCTTTCAAAAAAAAGCCTGTGCCTCTCACAACCCAAAAACGGTTACAAAGTTTTACAACACAATGGTAAGCAGTGGCTTTCCACATACCCCCTTTGTTCTTTTATCCCCTCCCCCTTTTCCCAACTTTACTCTGGCCTTAAATCTATTTGATTTCCGGCTCTTCACAGTTCTGACGAAAGGTCATCGACCTGAAACGTTAACTCTCTTTCTCTCTCCACGGATGCTGCCTGGCCTGCTGAGTTTTTCCAGCGTTTTCTGTTGTTGTAACAAATCTTTATTGTTTGATTTCTGGGAGAAGCAACTCAACTGTGTGTTAACCACCTTCCATCCACGTGCTTCATTTGTTTTTAAATCATGAGAATACATATTGCTTTTATAGCCCAGCATTAAAAGTTACTGGGGGAGAAATTCGCTATCGCTCCGTTTGGGGCGCAATTATCGGCCGGGCGCAAAATTTAGCAGCTGCCGCTAATTATCACCTCCGACTGCAAACTTGGCTTCTATCGCCCCTGGAGGTGATTGGAGCGCTAAATCAGGCGTCAGTACTCTGGCCCCATCCCCCACTGGCTGGCTGCGGGAAAAAATTACATTTTCTGACCTGAGGTCCCAATTCCCACTCCCTCAGCACATCAGACCCTCCTCCCTGCTGAAGATCTGGTCCCATCCGCACACTGTTCCCCACTGTATCGACAAAATCAAAGTGACAATCTGCCCTGTTATACCTTCCCTGCGTTCTTTCCATGCTCCTGTTATATTAGAAACATTCAAAATGCAATCCTGTCGAAGCCCAACCTCTCCGAGAAATAATACAGAATTAGTTGGGATCATAGAAAATACAAAGAGGTTAGGGTTTGGAGTGCTTGTGTGTAAATGCACAAAGTGTGGTTAATAAGGTTGGTGAGCTGCAGGTGCAAATAGCCACGTGGGAATATGATGTAGTGGCAATAATGGAGACCTGGCTCAAAAAAGGGGAGGATTGGATGCTTAATATTCCTGGGTACAAGGTATTCAGGAAAGATAGGGAAGAAAAAACAAGAGGAGGGGGTAGCAATTTTGATTAAGGAAAGTATTAGACTGGAGAAGCTGGGGTTGTTCTCCTTAGAGCAGAGAAGGCTAAGAGGAGATTTGATAGAGGTGTTTAAAATCATGAAGGGTTTAGACAGAGTAAATAAAGAGAAACTGTTTCCAATGGCTGAAGGGTCGCTAACCAGAGGGCACAGATTTAAGGTGATTGGCTAAAGAAGCAGAGGCAACATGAGGAAGAACTTTTTTTTAGCCAATGTGGTCAGTATTTGGAATGTACTGCCTGATGCGGTGGGGGAAACAGATTCAATAGTAGCCTTCAAAAAGGAATTGGATGAATACTTGAAGGAGAAAAAATTTCAGGGATATGGGGAAAGAGTGGGGGAGCGGGACTAATTGGATTGCTCTTCGAGAGAGCTGGCACAGACTTGATGGGCCGAATGACCTCCTTCTGCGCTGTCCTGTTCTATGATTCCTGACCATAGCTGGAGAAGCTCCTTGCTCTTTGCTCGCCTGTCCTCCAAAAATATTTTAAAATGTGGCCCTGCTACTATCTCTCCTACCACTTTTCAAGTATGACACCGTCTGCCCCACGCTTGCTGGTTACTCAACGTCACTCCTAAAAATAAAACTATGGCTCCCTTCCTGGATCTCCTACCATCTGTCCTCTTACCGGTTCGGAAAAATGCCACATTCATTTTAAAAAGCTGCTCCATGCTTTTATTATGAGAAAGCAGTTAATAAAGCATATGGGATCCTGGGCTTTATAAATAGAGGCATAGGGGCGATTTTGTGAATGGGGGCGCGTTGGAGGCTGCTTGTCGGGTTGTTGTCCCACCTCCATCGACTTGTTGCCCACCCACGCTATATTCCCTTGATTGACCTTGTTAAGCCCGCCCAGCGGGTTTAGCAGGCCAATTAAGGGGAAGCCGGTTACAGAGAACGTCAGCGTATGACGTTTCATCTGTCAAAAAATTTTTGACAGATGAACTGTCATCGTTTGACAGCTCTGTGAAGCTGTCAAACACTGACATTCTCTGTAGTTTGATGAGTCCTTGTATTCAAGACCTCATCAAACCTCTTTCTTTAGCAGAAGTTAGATGGTTGTTGCATTGGAGAATGCAGCAGCCATCTGTCATCTCTGCCGATGAGATGAGGAGTCTCCGGTTCCCCAACTGTTGAAGCCTGCAGGAAGAAACAAAGGTAAGTAAACATTTTCTATCACTTTTCAATCACCTCACATACTTACCTCTTCACACTTGCACCCATCACTCACCTCCACAGCGCACTTTTGCACCCCGCAGACCCCCGCAGACCCACTGCTCGCCTCGATGACCCTGGCGGGGTTTCCCGACGTCGGGAAGCCAGCGACTCTGTTGGAAAAATGGGGATAATCCGCTTAACTGCCTGTTAACTATCTGTTGACAGGCAGTTAAGTGGCTGTAATCCCCTTCCCGCCTCAAGGAGATGGGACCCGGCGCGGGTGCCCATCCCACCCCCAACCCGCCTCCTGGGAAGATGGCACGGAGGCGGGTTGGGGGCGGGATGGGCACCTGCCCCCAGATTCTGCCATTTTCCTGGCAGTCCCGCCTCCATACCCGCCTCCCCAGGGCTGGCAAGATCGCGCCCATAGAGTACAAAAGCCAGGAAGTTATGCTGAACCTATATCAAATACTAGTTCGGCCCCAGCTGGAGTATTGTGTCCAATTCTGGGCACCACACTTCAGCAAGAACGTGAATGCTTTGCAGAGGCTACAGAAGAGATTTACTAGAATGGTTCCAGAGATGAGGGAATACAGTTACCATTTATTGTGCATGGTCTCTCCTCATTCTTCCTACCAAATGTATCACTGCACACTTCTCTGTGTTGAATTTCATCTGCCATGTGTCCGCCTATTCCACCAGCCTGTCTATGTCTTCTTGAAGTCTATTACTATCTTCTTTACTGTTTAGTACACTTCCAAGTTTTGTGGCATCTGCAAATTTCGAAATTGTGCCCTGTACCCTCAAGTCCAAGTCATTAATGTATTTCATAAAAGGCAGTGGTCCTAGTACTGAACCTTGGGGGACGCCACGATATACCTCCCTCCAGTCCAAAAAGCAGCCATTCAGCACAACTCTCTGTTTTCTATCCCTTAGCCAATTTTGCATCCATGCTATTACTGCCCCTTTTATCCCAATATTCTATGATTCTATGATTCTAAACACTGCTATTATCCAGGAGCAAGATAACCAGGATTACCGTAGTAAAATTATTTCTAGTGAAGGCAACCCACACTAACCACTACAAAGACATGCAATATCAAACAAAATTATCATTCACATCTATCAGTTTAAACATTTTTTTTTACAAAGTACATTTATCTATATAAAATTAACAGCACCAAACGAGGCAATTCAGCCCAATGTACCTGTGATGGTTCTCTGACGGTGCTAACCACTTAGTTCCATTTCCCTGTCCTTTCTCCATATCCTTTAACAAAAATTCTAATATTTATCCACTTTCCATTTGAAAGCTATTATGAATTCTGCTTCTGTCACTGCTTTGGTAGAGTATTCCATGATTTAACAACCCACTGTGCAAGAAAATTTATTTAGCCTTTCCATTCATTCTTTTAGTAAAAAATCTCAAATTTATGGCTTCTAGTTATTGACTCACTGACAAATGGAAGTAGTGTTTCTTGATTTACTTTATGAGAGGGTTGTCCTATGAGGAGAGATTGAGTAGATTGGGCCTATGCTCTCTGGAGTTTATAAGAATTAGAGGTGATCTCATTGAAACATATAAGATTCTGAGGGGGATTGACAGGGTAGATGCTGAGAGGTTGTTTCCCCTGGCTGGAGAGTCTAGAACGAAGGGGCATAGTCTCAGGATAAGTGTTGGCCGCTTAAGACTGAAGTGAGGAGGAATTTCTTGGCTCAGAGGGTTGTGAATCTTTGGAATTCTCTACCTCAAAGTGCTCTGGATGCTGAATCATTGAGTATATTCTAGGCTGAGATAGACAGATTTTTGGACTCTAGGGGAATCAAGGGATATGGGAATCGGGCGGGAAAGTGGAGTTGAGGTCGAAGATAAGCCATGATCTTATTGAATGGTGTTGCAGGCTCGAGGGGCCTATGTTCTTCTGTTCTTACTTATCAAAACGCTTCATAATTTTGAACACCTCTATCAGTTCTCCTCCTTAGCCTTCTCTGTTCAATTCCCAGTTTCTCCGTCATTTGAAAGAATGGTTTATGCAAACCAAGGATAAAGTAATGTGTTGACTAAACGCGATGATATATGACAACTGTTATGTGTACTTTGAGCAGCAGGATTCTTCTCACCATTTTCCAGTGATGTCAGTTAAGGTGAAAAGGTGAATGTGACTAAAGATGGGATGGAATCGTGAGAAAGATATGAATCATAAATGTTTAGTACCACAAATTTATCATTTTCTGCTATGATGTGGCAAAGTCTGGTATTGATTTAGGAAAAAGGTTATGAGATTTCTAAGATTATTCACATTCAGGATGCAAATTTGGCAAATCCGAATTCAGCACTATAAAACTTGTAAAAGAAGACACTTTTCCACAGAATAAATCCCTGATCTTCACTAGTACATGTTGAAATGCCTGTAAAGCGATGCGATCTGGACCAGAAGTGCATCTTAGAAATCTCATAACCTTTTCCTAAATCCTTTGAAAATACCAGACTTTTGCACATCATAACAGAAATGCCATATTGACGAGGACAACTTTAAAGTCATCGAAGACACCTGCCTGAAACATGCTTTAGGGTTCTTAAATATGCAATTGGGATCCTAGGCTGGTTGTAAGACATTAAATGCAAAATTCAGGTAGAAATGGGCAGAGCTTGCACCACACATGCTCCTTCCTAGTTGTACCAGCTCTTGAGCAGCCTAACCAACGGTCCTTACAGGGACTGCCAGTGGGTCCTCACAAAAAGGCCCAAGAAATTATGGCCTAGAAATCCAATCGCAGCCAGAATTGGGTGCACAGGGAGCAGGGCGTGCAATGCACGTGCCTGTTAGTATTGACTCAGGCAGCACGCAATATTCGTGCCGCTTGATCATTTTTTTAATGACACAGACGTGCAGCCAGCTCTACTTGCGCTACTCATCGGCTGCACGACTATCGGGGGGGGGGGCGGCGGGTAGCAGTCATCTCTGATGCCATTTAAAGGAAGACAGCACCTCTTAAAGGGGAGGTACACTCTGGCCGCAGACACCAGGGAATGACTTGAAAGCAGAGATATGGCTGAAGCAAGCACTGAGAGGGCACCAAGGTTCTTGGTTGCTACATTGGAGACCCTGGTGCAGGCACTAGACAGGAAGAGGGACATCCTCCTACCCCCATGGGACAGGAAGCCCTCCAAGCATCAATTATGCCAGCAGTGGGAAGAGTTCGCAGAGTATGTCAATGCCAGGAGCCTAGCACCCAGGACATGGGTGCAATGCCGGGAAAAGTTCAATGACCTGACTAGAGTTGTCAAGATAAGAATACCTCTCTGCTCATTCCTCCACCACCTACAGCCTCACTAATTAGAAGACTCACAGCACTCGCAAGATTCCCCTCCCTGCTTCCCTTCACTGCTACCCTGGAAGCTCAGACTGCTTCTATGGCAGCTCACACTACTACCATCTTGATTCTAGGGGCGAATGTTGAAAGGGGCCTCCAAAGCATCACAGCAGTCTTACACTCTGTTCTTGCACAAAGCCATATAAGTGCTGAGGCACCACCTCAGGCGAGTGGCCTTGGCTCCGTGGGAGAGGCACCTGCTATCCTCTCTCAGAATGACGGCATACCTGGCAGCCACTCCACCAGGGACATTGTTACTGTCACACAGCCAGCCAGGCCAGACTGCTCCGGCCCACGCCAAGGTGTCAGTTGTGGTTCAGTTGGCAGCATTCTCGCCTCTGAGTCAGAAGATTGTGGGTTCAAGTCCCACTCCAGAGACTTGAGCACTAAAATCTAGGCTGACATTCCAGTGCAGTACTGAGGGAGTGCTGCACTGTTGGAAGTGCTGTCTTTCAGATGCGATGTTAAACCGAGGCCCCATCTGCTCTTTCAGGTGGACGTAAAAGATCCCATGGCACTATTCGAAGAAGAGCAGGGGAGTTATCCCCAGATATTTATCTTTCAATCAACATCACTAAAAAAAGATGATCTGGTCATTATCACATTGCTGTTTGTTGGAGCTTGCTGTGCGCAAGTTGGCTGCCGCATTTCCTACATTACAACAGTGACTACATTTCAAAAGTACTTCATTGGCTGTAAAGCGCTCTGGGACGTCCGGTGGGCATGCAAGGCGCGATAGAAATGCAAGTCTCTCTTTCTTCTTTCTTAAGGTGTTTCAGTCTGCAGCCGGGCCCTCAAAGCCCAGAGCTGCTCAAGGTCGTACTCCATGGCCATCAGAAGTGTCCTCAATGGAAACTCAGCAGTGTTCCACCTCCCAAGCTGTAGCCACTGGGGAAACACCTTGGAGGAGCACTAGGATAGGTAAAGGAGCATGCAAGACAGGCAGTAAGAGCTGGCGCAAGGGTGATACTTAATTATTTCTGTTAACTATTAGATAAAGATGTAACTGAGTTGATTGATCAATTTGTTTTTTGTTCTGGATTTGGTGTTGGTGTTTATCTTTGTAGTGAAGTGAGGACAAGAGTTTAGACTGAAGGAAGGCAATCAGATGGTGATAGTAAGGACAGCGGTAATGATTGTGGCACTGTTGGTGTATTGGGGATGGGAGGGCTGCTTTAGGTGAAGTGCTCCTCGATGAGCTGGTCTCTGAGAGCTCTGGCAGCTAGGGCTACTGGTAGTTGCTGCTTCTCCTCCTCCTCGTCCAGCTCCTGCCCCTCCTCTTCTTCCTACTCCTGCTCCTCCACCTCCTCTTCCTGCTCCTGCTCCTGGTCCTGCACTTGTTGCTGCCCAGGTGGTCCTTCATGATGGCAAAGTTGTGAAGCAGGCATCAGACAGCCACAAATCTGGATACCCACTCAGGGGTGTACTGCAAAGCTCACTTTGTGGGAACTTGTTGTGCACGGATTGGCTGCTGTGTTTGCCTACATTACAACAGTAACTACACATCAAAAATAACTCATTGTAAAGCACATAATGCTATGTAAATGCAAGTTCTTTCTTCATTCTATCCAATGGAGACCAAACCAAATGAAATTAAACAGAAACGCTCATAACATTGTGTTATGTTAGTGCAGGAACATGATTGTAAATGCAACTGGTTTTAAAACTCCTTTTGTATTATGACTGAATTAAAGGAACTGTCGCCAAACTGAAACAAGACAAAAATGTTTCATTGCTTAGGTCAACCTAACCCTCTCTCCAGATTCCTCTTCATAAGAGACTTCTCTCACAAATCATTGATGCTGAAATTATGCAGTGGGAGACAAGCATAAGAATTCTATAATTGGTTATAGACTCCACTAGAGCGATTTTAACCCTACTTGGGGGGAGGGTCCAGGTGAGCGGGAATTTAAAAAGTCAATGAGAAATGAGAAAACAATAGAGCAGGATAGAGATGGGGTAAATAATAACCAGAGTGTGACAGGAAGGGACAGAGGGGGAGAAATTCAGTATCGCCCCATTTGGGGCGCAATTATCGGCCGGGCGCAAAGATTAGTGCCTGGCGCTAATTATCGCCTCCGACTGCAAACTTGACTTTTATCGCCCCGGAGGTGATTGGAGCGCTAAATCAGGTGTTTCACACCTGTCTTAAGGCGCAAAGGCTGAGGAGCGAGGCGCTAACTCAGAGCGCTGGCGAAGCTCATGTGATGTCAGTCAGCAATGGAACACAGACACACTGGCGCCAGCCAGTTCTTAAAGGGGAGGGTTGATCTTGCTTTCCATCCACATCCTGCTCATTGCAGCCTTGAATCTCGGCCTGGAGAGACCTGTACATCAAATCTGCTGGAAAGAACATTGGAGAGTACCAGGGAAAGAGCTCAGAGTGCAGCCCCCACAGTCTCTTCTAAATCGATACAAGGAAGGGCAAATCAAAATGAACCTGCAAAGTGCTGCTCAGTACCCAAAACTCCTTCACACAGCGTTGAATCTCTCCAGAAGTCTCTCTCTCTCTCTCTCTCTCAGAATGCGTGGTTCAAAAATGTCACCAACAATAAAAGGCAGGAAGTGGTCGCCTTTAAATAGCGCTCCCCCAGTCCCTTCCTGACTGCAAAATGCTCCCCTCAACCTGTCGTTGCTAGCGGCAGGCGGTAAGGCAGGGGGCGCCACTCAATATCCGCTCCGGGGCGCTACCGGGACGTTGCGCACTCGACTGACGTCACAATCTGCCAGCGCAGGAGATCGTGGCGGTAGTGTTTAGCGCTGCCGCAAAATGTTTAGTTAATTTCACGAGCGGCGCAAACATCGCCGCGCCAGGGCGCTAGTTGCTTTGCGCCCCATTAGCGCCCTCTTAAGGCGCTAACGGGAGGCGCAACCAACTGAATTTTTCCCCCAGAATGTTTAAAAATACAAGTGCAACAGAAAATGGGGCCAAAACAAGGAGAAATGGGAAAAAGACAAAGTTAAAAGCTCTATATCTGAATGCACGCAGCATTCATAACAAGATAGATGAGTTGACGGCACAAATAGATACAAATGGGTATGATCTGATCGCCATTACAGAGACATGGTTGCAAGGTGACCAGGGCTGGGAACTGAATATTCCAGGGTATTTGACAATTCGGAAGGATAGACAGAAAGGAAAGGGAGATGGGGTGGCTTTGTTGGTAAAGGATGGGATCAGTGCAGTGGTGAGAAGTGATATTGGCTCAGAAGATCAAGATGTAGAATCGGTTTGGGTGGAGATAAAAAATACTAAGGGGAAAAAGTCTCTGGTGGGCGTAGTCTACAGGCCCCCGAACAGTAGCAATGCTGTTAGACAGAGTGTAAATCAACAAATAATGGAGGCCTGTAAAAAAGGTAGGGTAATAATCATGGGTGATTTTAATCTCCATATTGATTGGACAAAAATCAAATTGGCCATGGTAGCCTTGAGGAGGAGTTCATAGAGTATATCTGGGATGGTTTCCAAGAACAGTATGTAATGGAACCAACCAGGGAGCAGGCTATCTTGGATCTGGTACTGTGTAATGAGGCAGGATTCATAAATGATCTCATAGTAAAGATCCTCTAGGAAAGTGTGATCATAACATGGTTGAATTTCAAATTCAGTTCAAGGGTGAGAAAGTTGTATCTCAAACCAGTGTCCTGATCTTAAACAAAGGCAATTACAATGGCATGAGGGCAGAACTGGCTAAAGTGGACTGGAAAAATAAATTAAAAGGTAAGATAGTAGAAATACAGTGGTGGACATTTAAGGAGATATTTTATAACTCGCAACAAAAATATATTCCAGTGAGAAAGAAAGATTTTAAGAGAAGGGAGCACCATCCGTGGCTAACTAATGAAGTAAAGGATGGTATCAAATTGAAAACGAAGGCATACAATGTTGCCAAGATTGGTGGGAGACCAGAGGATTGGGAAATTTTAAAAAACCAGCAAAGGATGACTAAAAAAAAATAGAGAGAGAAGATGAATTATGAGAGTAAACTGGCAAGAAATATTAAAACAGAAAGTAAGAGCTTCTACAGGTCTATAAAAAGGAAGAGTGCAGCTAAAGTAAACGTAGGTCCCTTAGAGGATGAGAATGGAGAATTAATAATGGGGAACAGGGAAATGGCAGAGACTCTGAACAAATATTTTGTATCTGTCTTCATGGTAGAAGACACTAACAACATCCCAATAATGGATAATCAAGGGGCCACAGGGAGGGGGGAACTAAAGACAATCACTATCACTAAGGAAAAAGTACTTGGTAAAATAATGGGACAAAAGACGACAAGTCCCCTGGACCCGATGGCCTACATCCCAGGGTCTTAAAAGAAGTGGCTGCAGAGATAGTGGATGCATTGGTTGCAATATACCAAAATTCCCTGGACTCTGGAGAGGTCCCAGCGGATTGGAAAACCGCAAATGTGACACCCCTATTTAAGAAAGGAGGGAGACAGAAAGCAGGAAACTATAGACCAGTTAGCCTAACATCTGTCGTTGGGAAAATGCTGGAGTCCTTCATTAAGGAAGCAATAGCAGGGCATTTGGAAAATCATAATGCAGTCAAGCAGAGTCAGCATGGTTTTATGAAAGGGAAATCATGTTTAACAAATTTGCTGGAGTTCTTTGAGGATGTAACGAGTAGGTGGAGTAGCCAGTGGATGTGGTTTATTTGGATTTCTAGAAGGCATTCGATAAGGTGCCACATAAAAGGTTACTGCATAAGATAAGAGCTTACGGAGTTGAGGGTAATATATTAGCATGGATAAAGAATTGGCTAACTAACAGAAAGCAGAGAGTCGGGATAAATGAGTCATTTTCTGGTTGGCAAATGGTAACTAGTGGGGTGCCACAGGGATCAGTGCTGGGCCTCAACTATTTACAATCTACATAATGACTTGGGTGAAGGGACCGAGTGTAATGTAGCCAATTTTGTGGATGATACAAAGATGGGTGGGAAAGCAAGTCATGCAGAAGACTCAAAGGGGGAGAAATTCAGTATCGCCCCATTTGGGGCGCAATTATCGGCCGGGTGCAAAGATTAGCGCTTGGCGCTAATTATTGCCTCCGACTGCAAACTTGACTTTTATCGCCCCTGGAGGTGATTGGAGCCCTAAATCAGGCGCTACACATCTGTCTTAAGGTGCAAAGGCTGAGGAGCGAGGCGCTAACTCAGAGCGCGGGCGCAGCGCAGGTGCTGTCAGTTAGCGATGGAACACAGACACACTGGCGCCGGACAGTTCTTAAAGGGGATGGTCGATCTTGCACTCCAGCCACACCCTGCTCATTGGAGCCTTGAATCTCAGCCTGGAGAGACCTGTGCCTAAATCTTCTAGCCAAGGACTATGGAGAGGGTGAGAGAACGAGCTCAGCGCTTCAGCGAGTGGGCCTTGGATGCTCTGGTTGGCGCGGTGGAGCACAGAAGATCTAAACTCTTCCCTGAGAGTGGCAGGAGGCCTTTGCCGCGCGAGTACAGAAGAGTGTGGAGGGAGGTGGCTCAGAGCGTCTCCTCCAGGAGCATGGTGCCCAGGACCCATACTCAATGTCGAAAAAAGTTCAACGACCTCACTCGGGTCGTCAGGGTGAGTGGCTTCTTTTCAATACCTCTCATTCCCTCCGTCTCAACCTCACTCTATGGCCAGAGGGTCTTAAAACCCCAATGCCCAACACTCATCCAACACCTATGGCCCTCTCATGAATCACACACGCACATTCCACACTTTGCATACAGTAAGGGCTATTCACCTATGGGAGGCACATCAGGCAAGACCATGGCTGTATATTTACTCAGAAGCTGTCCTTTTTCTTACAGGCCAAGCTATCTCATAATAGGAGACAGCAGCAACGGACGGGTGGAGGGCTGCCTCAGCTGCAACCCCTCAGCAATCTTGAGGCACGCGTCCAGAGGATTGTGGCAAGCCGGGTGATCGGTCCCGTCGCCACTGGAGACGCCGACCCCATTCTGGACAGCAATGGTAAGGTCATCACCGTTTTGTCCTCTCTCCTTCCACTTGTCCCTCACAACACCAGCCTTTGACACTTTAAATCCAACTTACTAAATCGCTGCACTCATTCCTCCCTTACTGCCCCCCTGTCCTCACGCTAAAGCCACTCTTGCACCTCCCTGCTTTCAGATGGTGATTCACCAGCTGAGGAGACGGGCCCTCAAGCTGCCAGTGGGAGTGAAGCTGCAGGCGAGGAGGAAGATGAAGGGGGAGCATCAGCGCCACCCTCTCCCGAGGAAGCCCATGCCCACACTGGGAACACGCCTTCCCTGGAGGGGAGCAGGGGGGAAGGGTCTGATGAGGGTGAAGCTCCAGGACCCAGCAGGCTGCAGCAACGCGATGGGGGTAGGGAAGCTCGGTGGCCTTCTCCCCGGAGGGAGAGTATGCCAGTGAGTCCTACTGCACTGGATGCAGAGGAGGATCGGCTGATCGCTGAAATGAACACCCAGGCGGTGGACATGCACACTGAGCTCATGGGTATAGTGGGAAGGGTGCCCGAATGCATTGAATCACTGGCAAGGAGTGAGGAGCACTTCGCTGTAGCACAGGCGGATGCCACGCAAATGTTTAGTGCTGCAATTCAGTCACTGGCTGCCGTGACGCCATCTCATGCAGACTCAGATTGAAGCCACGCGAGCACTAACTGCTGCCATTGTCGCTGGTTCGGACACATTTCCCCGGGGTTCTCACCGCGCCGCAGCAGGCCAGCAAACTGTGCTCCAGCAGATTGCTCCGGATGCTGAAGTGCTGCCTTGTGGGAGTGCCAGTGTGTCGGTCGAGCAGGGAGTTGCTGTCCTCTCTCAAGATGACAGCATTCCTGCTGCCACCACTGTCACTTCTCCACTGCACTTGCCACCGCCTGTAGGACAGACTGCTGCTGCCCATGCAGAGTTGGTGCAGTCTGCAGCCGGGCCCTCCAGGCCCAGAGCTGGTCGAGGCCGTCCTTCAAGGGCATCTGCAGTCTCAGGTTCTGACAATCAGCAGCCTTCCAGCAGCCTTGCTGCAGCCACTGGGGTCCCATTACGGAGGAGCAGTAGGGTGGGAAGGGGGGAAGTGCGCAAGGGAGCACGACAAGGTAGATGCAGAGAGGATGTTTCCCCTCGTGGGGAAATCCAGAATGTGGGGGCACAGTTTTAGAATAAAGGGTCGCCCTTTTAGAACTGAGATAAGGAGGAATTTCTTCTCTCAGAGGGTCGTAAATCTGTGGAATTCTCTGCCCCAGAGAGCTGTGGAGGCTGGGTCATTAAATACATTTAAGGTAGAGATAGACAAATTTTTGCAAGATAAGGGAGTGAAGGGTTCTGGGGAGTGGGCTGGGAAGTGACTTTGAGCCCAAGATCAGCCATGATCTTATTGAATGGCAGAGCAGGCTCGAGGGGCCAAGTGGCCAATTCCTGCTCCTATTTCTTATGCTCTCATGTACTCGCTCAGCAGAAACCTGGCGGGTGGGCAGTTAAAATCACCCTGCCTCTTACCTGTCCGAAAGCCGCCATGATCACAACACCTGCAATGTTAACCTGCTGTCCTGAGCAGGCAGCAAGGACACGCACTCGGAGCCAACGGGGTCCTTATTTACATATACATGTTGTGGCCCGATGATTTCATTGAGACCCGGCTGTAATTTTAACTCAGGCCTGAGAGGGGAATCCACCTGGTGTTAAAATCGGGGCCATATGCTGTGCCTCATGGGATAATTTCAGGACCCCTACAAATGAATTGCTTTCACACAATGCACAACCAGTTGATGGCATAATCCTCTCCAGAATATCGCCCATCTTTGTCCCAGCCTCAGCATTTCTGCTGCTGAAACCCTCATCGATGCTTTTGTTACCTCCAGACTTGACTATCCCATTACACTCCTGGCCAGCCTCTCACCTTCCACTCCCCATAAACTTCAGCTCATACAAAACTCTGCTGCTGCCCGTATCCCAACTTGCGCCAAGTATGTTCACCCATCACCCCGTACGCGCTGACCTACATTGGCTCCTGGTCCAGCAACCGTAATTTACAATTCTCATCCTCATGTTCAAAATCCCTTTATGGCCTGGTCCCTCCCGATCACTGTAGCCTCCTCCAATTCTGGCCTCTTGCACATCCCTGATTAACATCGCATCACCAGTGGCGGCTGTGCCTTCAGTTGCCTCGGCCCTCAACTCTGGAATTCCCTCCCTAAACCTCTCTGTCTCTCTACCTCTCCTCCTTTAAGATGCTCCTGAAAACCTACCTCTTTGATCAAGCTTTTGATCACCAGTCCTACTATCTCTTTATGTCAAATTTTGTTAGTGACGCTCCTGTGAAGTGCCTTAGGATGTTTTACTACATTAAAGGCGCTATATAAACACAAGTTGCTATTGTTATAATTGTTGGGAATATAAGTATCAGCATTGTTCAGGTGTGAGTCCATCCACAACTAAGAGGCAACCATTATTCCGGACGTGGCCAACTGGTCTCTCTCAAGCTACATGCTCTGTGGCTCTGTCAGTTAGAATGCAGCTAAAATGTGGTTCTTAACCACCATTCTAAAAATAGAGCAGGCTGTAGAGAACACATTGAACAGCAGCTAACAGTTGCCTTGTAGACATGTGTGAGAGTGGCTAGCTTGATAACAGCTGAAGGAGATGTTCCCACTTTTCGTGCATGCCTCCTTGGAGCCTGTCGCTGAAGGTTCCGCTCATTGTGGGAGGGTTCATTCATTCGTTCACTGAGCAGGTCACAGTGCGATTGCTTGCCATGAAGCTCAGTGAAAAAACAAATTAATCTTTTCACATTGCACCCTGTGACTTATCTCCATTAGCTACTATGAGACCAGCAGCAGATATGGTTTCTCGAAATCTCAATGTTATGTTGCTTCTCTCCTCTCCTGACGTGACTTTCTGTCTGTTTCATATTTTAGTTAACAGGGTGAAAAAAAATGTAGTTTGTAATATTAATTACAGCAATGTAATTTGATCAGGAAACTAGTCCAATTGACTTAGGATAGGGTAATACTAGAACAAATACTTATCTGCAGGTTTTCTGGAGGTACTTAAATGCTTGAGTGTTTAGTTAATGTGGGTGGATACTCAGTCTTTTGGTGGTGTTATGAGTGTTTAAGTTTAAAATGTGTATCGCTGATGAGACTGTTTTCTGACTCACTGTTTTGTGGTTTATGTATATCGTACTTGTGGATTGGACTACAAATAGTTGGGTTTCCTGAATTCAAATTTCATCTTCATTTTACCCAGAAGACATAAACCCCAGACCTAAGGCAGGCAATTTTAAACTAACCCGGCCGTCGGGAAACTGACGGGATTGGGCGGGATGCTGGTTTTATGCCCCGTCTGATTTTACTCTCCATTGAAGTCAGCGGAGAGTAATATTGGCGGGTATAAAACCGGCGTTCCACTCGATCTGCTGGGCTTCCAGTTTGGTTAAAATTACCCCTAAGGTATCGATCCGCATCAACTCCATCAGTGTCGGTAAAGAAAAAGATGGGCTAATGCTCTGGTTGCAGACATTTTGTCAGAACTCAGAATGGCAATTTGTTGTATGCACTTATTATTTTTATTTCAGATTTGCAGGGCATTCAGCTTCTTTCTTCTTTGTATGTACCGATCTACTTTTTAAAAAATAGATTGCAGAACATAGTAGCCTAGCTGGATAGCTGTGCACTGGGAGAAATCATACCTTCTTTTTTGTGAACACAGACTTCATAGAATCATAGAATGGTACAGCACAGAAGGAGGCCATTTGGCCCATCGTGCCTGTGAAGATCCTTTGGTAGTGCTATCCAATTAATCCCACTCCCCTGCTCTTTCCCCATAGCCCTTTAATTTTTTCCCTTTAAGTATTTATCCAATTCCCTTTTGAAAGTTATTATTAAATCTGCATCCAACACCATTCCAGATCACAGCAACTCACTGCGTGAAATGTTTTTTTTCCTCATGAAGCTTCTAGATCTCTTTAAATCTGTGTCCTCTGGTTACCGACTCTTCTGCCATTGGTAACAGTTTCTCCTTATTTATTCTATCAAAGCCGTTCATGATTTTGAACACCTCTATCAAATCTCATCTTAATCTTCTCTGCTCTAAGGAGAACAACCCCAGCTTCTCCAATCTCTCCACATACCTGAAGTCCATCATCCTTGGTACCATTCTAGTAAATCTCTTCTGCAGGCTTTCCAAGGCCTTGAAATCCCTCCTAAAGTGTGGTGCCCAGAATTGAGCATAATATTCCACCTGAGGCCTAACCAGTATTTTATAACATTTTAGCATGCTCTCTGCCTCCACAAGAAGATCCTCTTTTGGTCCCTAATCAGCCCCATCCTTCCTTTGACTATCCTTTTACTGTTTAGATGTTTATAAAAGACTTCTGTGTTCACTTTTATGTTTGCCGCTAATCTATTCTCATATTCCCTCTTTGCCCCTCTTATTCCCATTTTTCGATCTCCTCTGTACTTTCTGTATTCGGCTTGGTTCTCTGCTGTATTAGAAACCTTACATTTGTCATGCCTCCTTTTTCTGTTTCATTTTAATCTCTATATCTTTATTTATCCATGGAGCTCTAGATTTAAATGCCCTTCCTTTCCCCTCGTAAGACTGTGTCTACTCTGTAGCTAAACCATCTCCTCTGTGAAAGCCTCCCATTGATCATTTATTGTTTTACAGATCAATTTTTGATTTGAATCCACTTGGGCCAAATCGCTTTTCAACTCACTAAAATTAGCCCTCCTTTAGTTAAGTACTTTTACGTTTGATTGTTACTTGGCCTTTTCCATAACTATTCTAAACCTGTGTTATTATGATCACTGTTCCCCAAATGCGCCCCCACTGAAACATTCTCCGCTTACCCCACATCATTCCCCAGAATTAGATCCAGTACTGCTTCCATCCTCGTTGGCCTGGAAACACACTGATCAAGAAAGATCTCTTGTACATATTTCAAGAATTCCTCCTCCTCTTTGCCCTTTACACTGTTACTGTGCCAGTCCATATTAGGATAATTTAAGTCATAGAATCATAGTCATAGAGTCATAACGGCACAGAAGGAGGCCATTCGGCCCATCGAGTCCATACCGGCTCTCTGTGGAGCAATCCAGTCACTCCCATTCCCCCGTTCTATCCCCGTAGCCCTACAGGTTTATTTCCCTCAAGTGCCTATCCAGTCTCCCCTTGAAAACATTGACTGTCTCCGCTTCCACCACTTCCGTCAGCAGCGAGTTCCAGGTCCTCACCACTCGCTGCGTAAAAAAGTTTTTCCTCACATCCCCCCTGTATCTCTTGCCCAAAACCTTAAATCTGTGTCCCCTAGTCCTTGTACCATCAACTGGTGGGAACAGCCTTTCCCCGTCTAGCCTATCCAAACCCGTCATAATCATGTACACTTCTATCAAATCACCCCTCAACCTCCTTTGCTCTAATGTGAACAAAGCCAGCTTCTCCAACCTGTCCTTGTAGCTAAAATCCCCCATCCCCGGAGCCATTCTGGTAAATCTCCTCTGCACCCTCTCAAGGGCCTTCACATCCTTCCTAAAGGGTGGTGACCAGAACTGGAAGCAATACTCCAGTTGTGGCCTAACCAGTGCTTTATAAAGGTTCAGCATAACTTCTCTACTTTTGTACTCAATACCTCTATTTATGAAGCCCAAGATCCCATGTGCTTTGCTAACCACTCTCTCAATATGTCCTGCCACCTTCAGGGACCTATGCACATTAACTCCCAGGTCCCTCTGTCCCTGCACACTCTTTAAAACTGTGCCATTAAGTGTATATTGCCTCTCCCTGTTCCTTCTGCCAATATGCATCACCTCACACTCCTCTGTATTAAATTCCATCTGCCACTTGTCTGCCCATTCTGCCAGCCTTTCTATGTCCTGCTGCAGTCGATTGGTATCATCCTCACTGTTTGCGACACCTCCAAGTTTGGTGTCATCGGCAAATTTAGAAATTCTACTCTGCATTCCAATATCCAGGTCATTTATATATATATCAAAAAAAGTCTCCCATCATCACTACTCTATCTGCATCCTTGTGTAGTTTCCCTGCAAATTTGCTCCTCTATCTCCTTTCCATTATTTGGTGGTCTAGTAGTGTAATAGCTCCTCTATTGTTCTTTAATTCTAACCAAATAGATTCTGCTTTTGACCCCTCAGCTAAATCATCCCGCTCCAGTGCTATAATAGTTTATTCGATCAATGCTGCCACCCCCTTCCTTTTCTCCTCCCCTATCTTTCCTGAATACCTGGTATCCAGGAATGTTAAGTCCCTATCCTCCCCTTCTTTGTGCCAGATCTCTGTTATTGCCACTCATTGTCCCATGTGGCGACTGGTGCCTGCAGCTCACCAACTTTTTTTTACCACATTATGTGCATTTACGCCCCTGCACTCCAAACTCATCTTAGACTGCCTCGCATTTGCCCCCTGTCTGATCCCTCCTATTTCTGAACTATGATTCACTCTGGTGCTATTTGCTTCTCCTAGTCCTCTGTGCACTTTGTTTCGCCTCTCTAATGTTTCATCCTGGTGCCCATCCCCCTGCCAAATAAGTTTAAACCCTCCCTTGTAGCATTTTGTCAGGGGTACATGTTGTTTTTCTGACTCTTGAGTTTGAAAGGTTGCCCGCCCCTGTTCCATTCCATGGGCAATATCAATTCTGTAGATATAGCAGTGTAATGGTTAAGATAATAGATTAACAAGCCAAAGGTCATAGGCTCGATTCCTTCCAGGCTAATTATGAAACACCAGAAAAAAATCACCATGTAAGCTAGCGCAAAAAAAACCAACTGTCGAGAGCCAATTAAAACAAAATATTGTCAAGCATGCAAGAAACCAGAAAGTTGTTACAAACTTTCTAGAAACTGTATTGAAACAGCTCCCATGCATGCCAAGGTACTCAAAATACTCATAACAGTCCTCAAAAGTTCTGAGAATCCACCCACTCTAATTAAGCACTCAAACATTTAAGTATGAAAACCTCGAGACTACTTTTATCCCTTCCTATAAACCTATCCAGAGATGATAAGTAGGACAAGTGATTCTTTTAATCACTCAGCTCCACTCAGAAACTGTCATTTTCTTTTCATGCAAACTTGTGACAGTCAGGAATCAACTGTACAACACGCAGTCAGCGTACAAATTCACAGAAGTTGTTGCAGATGATACATCGTGACAAATCATTTTCCCTGCCCTTTGAGACCAGTTTACAGACCAAGCTATACTGCCAAAATTAATCTGAAGTGAGCAAACTTAATTTTTTGTTATCCTGATAAGTATGTTTTCACAAGATCACAACATAATTATGGCGGAGAAAAGCCATTGGGCCCATCTTGGTTCATCCATACAGAATGACCCTCAAACCCTCCCCCCCATTGCAGCATTCAATTGGTTCTTAAATGATTCCAGGCTTTTCACCTCACTACTCTATCCAGGATTTCATTCCATGTGTTGATTACACTTTGTGTAAAGAAAAACTTCCTGATTTCTGAACTAAATTTGCTGTTAACTAGTTTGAACTCCTGGCCGCTTATCCTATCCTCTCAATTTAAAGCAATTTTTAAAATTTACCTTTACCATACCACTTAAAAACTTATATACCTTGGCAAGATCACCTCTCAGATGCTTCTAGTTGAGGCGGATCAGCCCAAGTTTAGCCAACCTTCCCTCATAACTCAGGCCTCTAAGATTATTGATCAGCCTTGTAGAATCATGGAATCATAGAATAGTAGAGCACAGAAGGAGGCCATGCAGCCCATCGAGTCTGAGCTGGCTCTTTTGAAGAGCAATCCAGTTAGTCCCACTCCCCTCCCCTCTTTTCCCATATCCCTGCAATTTTTTCTCCTTCAACTAATTTATCCAATTCCCATTTGAAGGCTAATATTGAACTTGTCTCCACCACCCTATCGGGCAGTGCATTCCAAACCCTATCCACTTGTTACGTAAAAAAATGTTTCCTCATATTGGCTCTGGTTCTTTTGCCAATCACCTTAAATCTGTGCCTTCTGGTTATCGACCCTTCAGCCATTGGAAACAGTTTCACAGAATCACCACAGTGCAGATAGAGGCCATTTCAGCACATCGAGCCTGCACCGACACATATCCCACCCTATCCCCGCCTATTTAATCCCCCCTAACACTAAGGGTCAATTTATCATAGCCAAATCAACCTAACCCGCACATCTTTGGACTGGGGGAGGAAACCGGAGCACCCGGAGGAAACCCACGCAGACACGGGGAGAATGTGCAAACTCCACACAGACAGTCACCCGAGGCCGGATTCGAACCCGGGTCCCTGGCGCTGTGAGGTAACAGTGCTAACCACTATGCCACTGTGTTGCCTAAAGTTTCTCTTTAATTATTCTATCTAAACCCTTGTGGCTTTTCTTTGCACTGCTTCCAATACTTGAATGTCTTTGTGTCTCAGTGATCAGAAATGGACACAGTACTGGAGGTGTAATTTGACCAGAACACGATATAATTTGAACATAACTTCCTCTGGATTTTGTTCTACTGTTTTGGCTATATAGTTTAATATCATACTGGATTTATTGATTGTTGCTTTTTGTTGATCAGAGATGCTGATCATTGAGTCCACTAAGTTTCCAAGGTCTTTTCCACTTCATTGTTAGCTATTACAACACCATCATCGAGTACATATGTTGCCCATGATTCCTTCCTTTACGTGTATTACTTTATTTTAATCTTTATTAAATTTCATTAAACTTAAACTTCTTTGCTCAGAGAGTGGTTAGAACGTGGAACTTGCTATCATATGGAATAGTTGAGGCGAATAGCATAGATGCATTTGAGGAGAAGCTAGGTAAGTACATGAGGGAGAAAGGAATCGAAGGATACGTTGATAGAGTGAGGTGAAGTAGGGTGAGAGGAGGCTCATGTGGAGCACAAACACCAGCATAGGCATGTTGGGCCGAATGGCCTGTTTGTGTGCTATAAATTCTATACTAAACTATATAATCTGTCACTGTTCATCCCACTTACATATTTTGTCCAACTCATTCTATGATTTCTGAGCCATCTCCTCCATTCTGCTCCCTCCCAGTTTGGTATCATATGCATTGTAAATAAGAAAAATTAGTCCAAACATCGATCCTTGGAGCACCTCACTCAGCACTTCCCTCCACCCCAAAGTAACTCCTTTAACAAGTATTCCTTATTTTCATCCCATCGGCCAATTTCTTTTCCATAGCCAAGATTTACTCCGAATCCCCAGAACTCAGATGCCTTCTAGAAGTCTTGGTGCAATTTGTCAAAGGGCTTTCCACAGTTCCCTTGGGATGTCACATCCTCAAAGAGGTCACATGGGTTGGTCAGAAGGGATCTTCTCCTTTTGAATCCATGCTGACTTCTGTTAGCTAGGTTATTATTGTACAAATAGGCTGGGCTTTTCTACTTATGCACTTACCGGCCTGCTATTTTGTGTCCCTTAAAGTGAATGGGTGGAAAATCAGGGGCTAGGTAGCAAGTGCAGAAGTGGAAACTCCTGGCCATATCCTTCAAATTTACATCTGATAAATGATTCCATTGTATTATACAGAACTTGAGTCAGACTGATGGGTCCGTAGTTGCCTGTGTCTGATTTGTTACCCTTTTTGAATATGAGCATCGTTTTTGCCTGTTTACAATCTACTTTTACCTCCCTAGTGATTCCTTCATGATGATTGCCAATGTCTCACTGCCACATTTTGAGATTTTTGATCTTTTTTGTATTCTTCACGGAGAGAATTTGGGAATCCATTATGGGTTATAAATCAAAGTCAATTTACACAGGTTTTTAAAAAACACACAAATAAGCTGCAGCACTGAGACAGACCATGTGATGCATAAATGAGCCAGCCATTCTTATTTTTGTCTACAACAACTAAGGACATTAAACAATTCATTATCCCTATTTGAGGGCTTAATAAAACAACCACCCCTGTTATTGTGTGGATAATTCCATTCATGAGCTATCTGCTGAGAATATACTCTTGGGAAAGGGTGTAGTTGGTTTGGTTGACAGGACTACTGGCAAATCCCTGAACTGGGAAGGAGCTGGAAGCCCTGCCCTTCCACTTCCTATGAAGCGGAGATGCCGGTGTTGGACTGGGGTGGACAAAAGTGAGAAGTCGCACAACACCAGGTTATAATCCAACAGTTTTATTTGAAATCACAAGCTTTCGGAGCTGCTGCCCCTTCGTCAGGTGACTTCACCTGACGAAGGAGCAGCAGCTCCGAAAGCTTGTGATTTCAAATAAAACTTTTGGACTATAACCTGGTGTTGTGCGACTTCTCACTTCCTACAAATACTCAGAGCTTATAGGAGAAAAGAAACACATGGGCAGTCAGTCAGATTTTAAACAGGAAACTGCAAGGTGCCGGCCTGGACTTGAAACTGGAAGCTAAGACGCACGAGGTCAGTCTTTTGCAATTGGAAGTTTTCTCTAAAGAAAAGTAAGAACAGGGTTTATTATTTTTTCAACAGGGTTTATTATTTTTTCCAGGAGGGGTGTGACTGAATGAAGGAAGTAGACTTTATTTTTACTGTTGCTTTGTATGTTCACTTGCTGTATGTAACTAAAGCAGCTTAATGATTGGCATCAGGCCTCTTCTCACTAAAATGTTTCTCAGTCCCCTGACTGAAAGATTGAAGAAGCTCACATGAGGGCACCTGTGAAAGACACAATATCCAATTCCAACCATATGCAGGTCTTACTGTTGCACTACCATACAATTCGATGTTGGGCAATGTGGGAACACTTCTCAATGTAAGAAGGTTGGACTACATTTGGGAGTGACCAGCACCATTGTACACTAGAGAATATCAAAGATAGACTAGTACTCCATCTAAGAAGACATGTTGCTCATGTTTAATCTTGGGGATACGTGGAAGAATTAATAATTTAGAATGCTTTCTATCATGTACTCATCCTCTGTTTTGTGGCTCTTTGCATCTTTTATCATTCTCACCTCTTCTCTAACTGGTCTCTTATTCCCAAGCCCGCAACCTCCACCACTTAGAAGGACAAGGGCAGCAGGTGCATGAGAACACCATCACCTCTAAGTTCCCCTCCAAGCCACACAGCATCCCAACTTGGACATTTATCATTGTTCCTCCATTGTTGCTGGGTTAAAATCCTTGAATTCCCTACCTAACAGCACTTTTGGAGTACCTTCACCACGTGGACTGCAGCAGTTCAAGAAGAAGGCACAATACCATCTTCTCAAGAGCAACTAGGAATGGGCAGTAAATGTTGGGGGTCACCATTGACCAGAAACTTAACTGGACCAGCCACATAAATACTGTGGCAACAAGAGCAGGTCAGAGGCTGGATATTCTGCGGCGAGTGTCTCACCTCCTGACTCCCCAAAGCCTTTCTACCATCTACAAGGCATAAGTAAGGAGTGTGACGGAATACTCTCCACTTGCCTGGATGAGTGCAGCTTCACAATACTCAAGAAGTTTGACACCATCCAGAACAAAGCAGCCGGCTTGATTGGCACCCCCTCTACCACCTTAAACATTCACTCCCTCCACCACCGGCGTACTGTGGCTGCAGTGTGTACCATCTACAAGATGCACTGCAGCAACTCACCAAGGCTTCTTCGGCAGCACCTCCCAAACCCGCGACCTCTTCCACCTAGAAGGACAATGGCAGCAGATGCATGGGAACACCACCACCTCCAAGTTCCCCTCCAAGTCACACATCATCCTGACTTAGAAGTATATCACCGATCCTTCATCGTTGCTGGGTCAAAATCCTGGAACTCTCTCCCTAACAGCACTGTGGGAGTACCTTCACCACATGGACTGCAGCTGTTTAAGAAGGCGGCTCACCACCACCTTCTCAAGAGCAATTAGGGATGGGCAATAAATGCTGGCCTTGCTAGCGATGCCCACATCCCATAAAAACAAATTTTAATTTTTTTTTTTAAATGTTGGCTTTGCCCATATCCGAGAATTAAAAAAAAATGTTTTAATGTAATTTGTCCTCTTTATTTCACTTTTGATTTAACAATTTATTTAGGGTTATGCCTGTTTAGTATGAATGCTGGTTCTAGATATATATATGTTCTGAATGCTCAGCCTTATACCATTAAAGATGTTATACTTGTCCTATACTAAACTGTTGTTGCAAATCCTCCACCAATCAATTTGTTTGAGATGTTCTCTTATTTTCATGAAATTAGCCATTTTAAAGTTATATATGCAGCTTTGGGCCTTCGGTATTTATAAATCCCAAGCCATGTTGCCTTTAGTCATTCTGTGATTGTTGTCCTCCAAGGGTACCACAACTATCATTTTCTATATGGTGTCTAGGTCTGATTACCACGTAAAAGTGACCACTATCTCTCGTGGCATCTCTGATACACTGGGTTATGACCAACTCTGACTCCAAACCACTTGGGCTTTCCTAATTTATATTAAGTTGATTTAAGTTGCTCATTAAAAACTTTCTTGTTCATCTGTTTCTTCACAGAGTGAATCATAGAATCATAGAACTTACAGCACAGAAGGAGGCCATTGAGCCCATCATGCCTGTGCTAGCTCTTTGTCGTGTTTAGTCCCACATCCCCGCTTTTTTTCCGTAACCCTGTAAGTTCCTCATCCTCAAGTCCTGTCCAACTCCCTTTTAAAATTATTCATGGAATCAGCTTCCACCACCTTTTCAGGTACGGCGTTCCAGATCCCAACAACTCTCTGAGTGAAAAAATTTCTTCTCATCTCACGACCTCTACCACCTAGAAGGACAAGGGCAACAGGTGCATGGGAACACCACCACCTCCAAGTTCCACTCCAAGTCACACATCATCCTTACTTGGAAATATATCGCCGTTTCTACATCATCGCTGGGTCAAAATCATGGAACTCCCTCCCTAACAGCACTGTGGGAGTACCATCACCAGATGAACTGCAGCGATTCAAGTAGGCGGCTCACCACCACCTTCTCAAGGGCAACTAGGGATAGGTAATAAATGCTGGTCTTGCCAGCGACGCCCACATCCACATGAATGAATTAAAAAAAAATCTCCCCTCTAGATATTTTGCCAATGATTTTGAATCTATGGCCTCTAGTTATTGACCCACTCACCCGAGGGAATATTTTTTCCCTATTTACTCTATCAAAACCTCTCATCATCTTGAGAATCTCTATTAGGTCACCTCTTAAGCTTCTCTGTTTCAAGGAGAAAAGTCCTAACTTTTCCAACCTCTCTTCATAACTGAAGTCCCTCATCCATGGTGACATCCTGGTAAACCTCCTCTGCACCCTTTCTAAGGCCTTTACATCTTTCCTGAAGTGTGGTGCCCAGAATTTTTTATTTTTTTATGGGATGTGGGCGTCGCTGGCAAGGCCAGCATTTATTGCCCATCCCTAATTGCCCTTGAGAAGGTGGTGGTGAGCTGCCTTCTTGAACCACTGCAGTCCGTGTGGTGAAGGTACTCCCACAGTGCTGTTAGGTAGGAAGTTCCAGGATTTTGACCCAGCAACGATGAAGGATCAGCGATATACTTCTAAGTCTTAAATAACTGAATTTAAATTCCCCAGCTGCCGTGGTGGGATTTGAACTCACGTTGCTGGATCATTAGTCCAGGCTCTGGATTACTAGCCAGTGACATTACCACTATGTTACCGTTCCCTGAATTGTCCACAATACTCCAGCTGAGGCCCAACCAGTGAGTTATAAAGTTCTAGCATGATCTCTTTGCTTTTATATTCTATTCCTCTATTTATAAACCCAAGTAACCCATATGCTTTTTTAACCACCTTATCAATTTGCCCTTCCACCTTTAAGGATTTGTGGATATGGACACCAAGGTCTCTCTGCTCATCTACACTTTTCAAAATCGTGCCATTTATAGTATACTGTCTTTCCATACTAGTCCTCCCAAAGTTGATTGAATTCATTGACGAGGTAACAGAGAAGGTTGATCAAGGTAGTACAGTAGATGCTGTATGTACGGACTTTCGGAAGGCATTCAACAAAGCGCCACACAGGAGGCTTATTAAGAAGATGGAAGCATGTGGAATTAAGGAGGAAGTAGTGGTATGGATACAAAATTGGCTCAGTGGTAGGAAGCAAAGGGTGGTGGTGGTTTGCAGTAGTTACTGTATTACCCTGCAATTGCCTTTTTCAATCTACCTGTGCTAGGTCCCTTCTTAAATCTCTTCCCCAGTTGAGCATTTTCAGCTTCGATATTTTCTGGTCTCTTTCCATAATTACTTTAAACCAAATTATGTTGTGGTCAATGTTAGCGAGGTGATCATCTACTGTAACACACTCCACTTGTCCTACTTCATTTCCCAGAACCAGATCCAACACTGCTTCCTTCATTGTTCGATTGGCGACATAGGCCGGGATTTTCCTCACCTCAGCGGGTCAGCAGCAGATGATGTCGGTGGCGGGTGGCGGCCCCGCTGCTGGCTCCATCCCGCTCTGGAAAATGAACTTACCTCAATGGGCCTTGTTAAGACCACCCAGCACATTTCCCAGTCCAATTAGAAGGAGCGGGTCTGGTGACATCATTCATGACATGTCTTGAGCCGGTTTCCTTAAAGGGACCATGGCCACCTTACTTTTGACGGTTGTGCTGTCAGTCTTCTACAGCATTGAAGTGCTGCAAACTCTATGCTTATGGAGGGAGTCACAGCACGCAGGGATGTCCTCTTCCCTTCCCATGGGCGGAAGAGACCTCTCCAGGAGACCAACACAGTCTGGTTGCACATTGCACAGGAGGGCACAAGCAGGGATGTCGTCAGGAGGACCTGGGTGCAATGGCGCAAACCTTTCAATGATCTTATTAGATCACGAAATGTTAGTATAAAGCCACACTCACCTGCATCCTCCTGTGCCTCTCATCACATCCCCATCACTCTGCCTTCCCTAACCTACTCCTGCACATCCTTACTCACACCAACTTACTTTGCACTTCCACCCATCCCTCTCTCTCTGTCCACATTATCACATCCCCATCTCACTAGCCACCCCTCACACTCACCCTCATCCGAGTGCAATCATACCAACTGACAACACACAAGGGTAGGCACTTGGGTGTTTTATGCAATGTTCATGTAAAGTTTCTGTTAATGTGGTGTCAAACTTTGAAACCTTCATTTTCAACACTTTGCGTTCTTGGACAGATTTGTGTGCACCTTTGGAAGTGGCTCAGTGAGTTGTAGTGAATGGTGAGACATTAGACATTGTAGGGATGCTTTATGGTGTTGGTGTGGGGTTGTGCCAATCTGATGCATCATGTGGCAGCCAGGGTGTACAGCGTCAAGTGAAGTAAATCTGGCCATGGTGAGGCCATCCCTGGCCTCCCGGACAGCAATGTGCTTGGGTGCTGATACCCTCTGTCCTGTGCAGCATCAGGTGATTGCGGAGAATGTTGGTGTTGTTGTTATTGGTGCTGCTGGTGTGCCTGGTGCTGCTGGTGTTGGGGCTGATCATGGTCGGATTCTGAGGACCAAGGTGAGAGAGTATAAAGGGCACCCATGTTGATGGAATAGGTGGCAGGTGAGGTTGAGATGACAGAAGCATTCTGTCAATGGTGAGAGAGTTCTCCCAATGAGGTGAGAGTGGATGGAGAGTGGAAAGTGGAAAGCTTGCAGAATCTGTGCTGGAAATGGACTGAGAAACAGCTTGTGGCTGAGGAAAGTGATGATCTGTCAGGTGGGAGCTTTTACTGTACATTTGAAGCTGTCAAGTAATCAGCTGGAGCAATGGCCATTGAACGCACACCTCAGGTTGACAGCTGTGGTCACCGAACAGTGTGGTTCCCGTGGTCGTGCAGTTGAAGTCAAAAAGTAAGTTAAAAAAGCCTGTTAAGCATCTGTCAACTGGATGCTAATGATTTTAATTGGGTCGCCCGCCGCTGCTGGTCGGGTGTGCTCAGCATTGACAGACCCGACATTGGGAAAGGCGCATTGCGGCGGGTTGACAGCGGGTTCAAGAAAAACTACTTTCCCACCCGACCCGCCACCAATCCCGCCCGCTAACCTTCTGCAAAATCTCGGCCATATTGGTAGGAAAAATAAAAAAGCAAATTAATATTTAAATGGGGAGAGATTACAAAATGCTGAGGTACAGAGGGATCTGGGGGTCCTTGTACATGAATCACAAAAGGTTAGCATGCAGGTACAGCAAGTAGTTAGGACAGCAAATGGAATGTTGGCCTTTATTGCAAAGGAAATGGAGTATAAAAGCAGGGAATGGGGATGTTCGCTGATGACTGCACAGTGTTCAGCGCCATTCACAACTCTACAGATAATGAAGCAGTCCATGCCCTCATGCAACAGACCTGGACGACGTTCAGCCTTGGGCTGATAAGTGGCAGGTAACATTTGCGCCACAGAAGTGCCAGGCAATGACTATCTCCAACAAGCGCGAGTCTAACCACCTCCCCTTGACATTCAATGGCATTACCATCGCCGAATCCCCCACTATCAACATCCTGGGGGTCACCATTAACCAGAAACTTAACTGGACCAGCCACATAAATACTGTGGCAACAAGAGCAGGTCAGAGGCTAGGTATTCTGCGGCGAGTGTCTCACCTCCTGACTCCCCAAAGCCTTTCCACCATCTACAAGGCACAAGTAAGGAGTGTGATGGAATACTCTCCACTTGCCTGGATGAGTGCAGCTCCAACAACACTCAAAAAGCTTGACACCATCCAGGATAAAGCAGCCCGCTTGATTGGCACCCCACCCACCACCTTAAACATTCACTCCCTCCACCACCGGCGTACCGTGGCTGCAGTGTGTACCATCTGCAGGATACACTGCAGCAACTCGCCAAAGTTTCTTCAGCAGCACCTCCCAAACCCGTGACCTCTTCCACCTAGAAGGACTAGGGCAGCAGGCGCATGGGAACACCACCACCTCCAAGTTCCCCCCCAAGTCACACACCATCCTGACTTAGAAGTATATCACCGATCCTTCATCGTCGCTGGGTCAAAATCCTGGAACTCCCTTCCTAACAGCACTGTGGGAGTACCATCACCACACGGACTGCAGCGGTTCAAGAAGGTGGCTCACCACCACCTTCTCAAGGGCAACTAGGGATGGGCAATAAATGCTGGCATTACCAGCGACGCCCTGATCCCATAAACAAATTTTAAAAAAGTCCTGTTACAACTGTACAGGGCGTTGGTGAGACCACACCTGGAGTACTGCATACAATTTTGGTCTCCTTATTTAAGGGAGGATATACTTGCATTGGAGGCAGTTCAGAGAAGGTTCACGAGGTTGATTCCGGAGATAAAAGCGTTGTCTTATGAAGAAAGGTTGAGCAGGTTGGGCCTATACTCATTGGAGTTTAGAAGAATGAGAGGGGACCTTATTGAAACATATAAAATTCTGAAGGGGCTTGACAGAGTAAATGCAGAGAGGATGTTTCCCCTCGTGGGGGAATCTAGAACTAGGGGGCATAATTTCAGAATAAGGGGGCACCCATTTAAAACGGAAATGAGGAGGAATTTCTTCTCTCAGAGGGTCGTGAATCTTTGGAATTCTTTTCCCCAGAGAGCTGTGGAGGCTGGGTCATTGATTATATTCAAGGTGGAGATAAACAGATTTTTGAATGGTAAGGGAGTCAAGGATTATGGGGAGCGGGCAGGGAAATGGAGTTGAGGCCAAGATCAGATCAACCATGATCTTATTGAATGGTGGAGCAGGCTCGAGGGGCCAAATGACCTACTCCTGCTTCTACGTCTTATGTCTTATGTCTTATGATCAAGAAGGTTCTGCAGTCCACATATCAGAAATTCCTCTCCTTCCCTACCCTTAGCACTATGTTTTTCCTCAGTCGATATTGGGGTAATTAAAGTCTCTTAATATTACTACTTTATTTTTGTTACACGCTTTTGAAATTTGCTGACAACTTTGCTCATCTATTTCCTGCTCACTGTTTCGAGCTCTATAAAAAAACTCCCAGCAATGTAACAGCTCTCCCTCTGTTCCTCAACTCAAGCCAAATAGATTCAGTCCTCGAATCATCTAGTAAATCCTTCTATTTAGAACTGTAACATCATCCTTAATCAATACAATTATGCCCCCTCCTCTCTTTCCTTCTCTATCATTCCTGAATCCTTGGTAACCAGGAATATTAAGAACCCATTCCTGGCCTGAAGGAATTGACTTCCTTCTTGTGCTGACCTGATGCTCCATAGCATACTCTTAGTGTTAGCTTGTTATTAAAAAGAAGGCAAATAAATTCATTAGAAGAGGAGAGAGGCAGCTTATTGTTCAAGATTCTGACTTCTTTTCTCCTGCTTTTAAGTCACCCCTCTATTTTTTCCTTTGAGGGAGATAAGGTGGCATGCTTATAGGCCTCTGCCAGTACTGTTTAACAACCAGCTACTACAAGATGGGTAAGAGCAGCCCAAGTTGATTCATGCTCCAGTTTTCCCTCTCTCGCTTTGGGAAACTGCTTTACTGTGACTACCTGATTAAGATGAATTGTAGGTATTAACGCATATTCTACCACTTCCCCACACAGTAAGTTAGCATATCAACATATTACATCTGATTTGGGGAAAAATACAAGGGTTATCCAGCTGAATCATCAGCTAGGTTGTCAACACATAATTATTGTGCCCAGATAGAAACAATAAAAAAGCAAAATAATTTCTTCAGAATGTCAAAGTAAATTAAAACGTTTTACTGTTACAATATGGGGGGCTTTCCAGATATGTTTTCTTATACCCAACATAAAGTCCACAGGCAATCTCATGCTTCATATGCTGACTTGATGCACAAAGTAATCCATCAGCCTGGATTTCATACTATTTGCCTGTTTTCAAGTTATAACAAAAGAGGTCAGTGTGCCTGGATGAACAATAAACCCGTTATGCTACTGATAAGTTCACTGGAGATAATAATTTCAGACCTTCCGACTAATGGATAATTCATGTCAGTGCCACACTGAGGGAATATTGCATTACTGAAGGTACTGTTTTTCAGATGAGAAACCATCTGCTTGTTCTGGAGAATGCAAAAGATCCTGTGGCACTATTTGAAGAAAAGCAGGGGGAGCTCTCCCGGTGTGCTGGCCAACCTTTATCCCTCAACCAACACTGCCAAAACAGATTAACTTCTCTTTTAGTTCATTGTTACTTGTGGGACCTTGCTATGCTCAAATTGACTGCTGCATTTGCCTGCATAACAACAATGACTGCACATCAAAAAGTAATTCATTGACTGTGAAGTACTTTGGGACTTTCTGAGGACATGAACGTTGCTATATAAATGTAAGTTCTCTATAAGCTGCAAATCAAGTTCATAAAGGAGGTCAATTAAACAGAAGCAAGCGAAAACACATCAGATTTCATTAAATTACTGCTAAAGAATATTTGATGTCTTACAAATTGTTTAATATTTCTGCTTTTGACCTTCTTGGTGTTGAGGTTGGAGGGGAGGGAGGTGCTGTTGTAGTAACCTTCGTGAGTTGCTGCGGAATATGCTGTAGATTGTATAGACTGCAGCCACAGCGTTAGCTTGGTGGTGGGGTTGAGTCCAGTGGCAGGGACACTGATCCAAGTGAACTGCTCTGTCCTGAATGGTGTTGAGCATCTTGAGTGTTGTTGCGGCTGCATCCATCCAAGCCAGTGGTGAGTAATCCATTACACTCTTGACTTGAGCCTTGTAGATGGTGGAAAGGCTTTGAGGGGTCAAAAGGTGAGTCACATATTGGCCCAGCTTTTTTATGATGCGGAAATGCCGGTGTTGGACTGGGGTGGACAAAATTGAGAGGTCGCACAACACCAGGTTATAGTCCAACAGTTTTATTTGAAATCACAAGCTTTCGGAGCTATCGATTTGCTCCTTCCTCAGGTGAAGTAAATTAGATACAGAATCGCCAAAGCATATATAGATAGAAAACAAAGCATGTGTACTTTACAATTGCAGACCAATAAATTAAATCATCCTGACTATCTGCCGAGGTGTGATAAAGTTAATTAAGTCAGCCAGGAAGGTACCACATCAAAGACATAGCAAGATACAACTGAGACAATGAGGTGTAGTCGCAGGGGTTCTAACGTGTCAAAAGCTGCCGTCTGTATGTAAAACGAAAAGCTTTAACATTTTTTTACTTTTTTACTGGGAAAATTTTTACTTTTTTACTGGGAATCACATCTGTGAACAAGCTAACGACGACTCGAGTCCGGATCACGTCATGTAGCTTTTTTAGCTTTTTTAGCCATGGTGTTCATTTGGCTGTTCCAGTTAAGCTTCTGTATAAAATAGTCTAAATTGTATGAAACGTTGTCAGCTAGCATTGTCATGCATCATTGTTCTATGACAAATTATAATCTCTGGTCTACTGTATCTCTGATCTATAACTTAATTTAGTTTGTGTGTATATGTAGACAACAAATAAAAATGTAGTTTGCAAATTGGGAAATGTTCTAGTTCAGGAGCGAGCTGAATTCCGAGAGAGGGCATTCATCGCTGAGAAATATTTTGGTGGCATGTTGGGGAAAAAAATTCTTGTTTGCAGCATTTATCAAAAACCCTGTGCTTCATCAGAAAATTTGAAAGTGTGATTTATCCCTTGTGCATTTTGCTGAGGACGTATATAATTGATTAAACAACAACAACTTGCATTGATATAGTAAAAATATCACAAGACACTTCACAAACAGGCATAGTGAAAACAGCATTGAGTCTGGAAGGACGTGATTATGAGAGGTGACCAAAGGCTTGGTCAAAGAGATGGATTTTGGAAAGGCTTTTAAAGGCGGACTGGTGCTGGGGGAGGAGAAGCTTATGCTTGGCAATTCCACAGTTAGTACTGAGGCTGCTGAAGACTCTGCTGCCAATATTGGGGGATTGGAGAGGAGTGCATAGAAGGCTGAAGTCAGAGTAACAGAGCATTTGTAAGGGATATAGGGCTGGGGGAAATTGTAGCGACATCTTTTTGATATATATTAATAACTGAAAGGGTTAATTTGAAATGGTTAAATTCAACTTCTGCAGGACTCGCAAAAAAGACAGTGTGCAGTGATGGTTCTGCAAAACAAGATAAGGAATAGATACGGTCCCAGCTGCCGGACAAGACCAAATGGGGGCTCAGTGTACAGAATATTTCTAATAACTGAAGTATTGAAAGAAACATCCCAGAGACCTTCTGAAGAAGTGATAAAAATGTACTACTCTAGCTAGAAGTTGTAGGCACAGTGCCCAATAAATGATAACATACAGAACTGTGTAGGCACAGCAGGATGTAGTGATCGTGGGACCCTAGCCCATGATCAGAAAGCATAGCAAGATGTAACTAACCTTTTATGATTGTTGCCAAATAACATGAATAAGCCAAAATGTAATCAGGTGATTAATATAATATAATGTGATTGGATGTAAATCGATGTATGATGGCATGTAGCCAGAAAAACTAAATAAAAAGCTGTATTAACCAAGGTTAGACGAGAAGGGGGTACACAAGGTCACGGGACCTTTGTCTCTTCTCCCAAAGTACTTTGCCTAATAAACTGTGTGTTGAGCTTTACACAGACTCTGAGAATTATTTTCTCCAACAATAACCTGGACTTGGGTATACAGGGCATAATTTCAAAGTTTGCAGAAAAAATTTGGAAATGTAGTAAACAATGAGGAGGATAGTAACAGACTTCAGGAGGACATAGACAGACTGGTGAAATGGGCAGACTATTGGCAGATGCAATTTAATGCAGAGAAGTGTGAAGTGGTGCATTTTGGTAGGAAGAACGAGAAGAGGCAATATAAACTAAATGGTACAATTTTAAAGGGGGTGCAGGAACAGAGAGACCTGGGGGTGTACGTACACAAATCTTTGAAGGTGGCAGGACAAGTTGAGAAGGTTGTTAAAAAAGCATACCGGATGCTTGGATTTATAAACAGAGGTATAGAGTATAAAAGCAAGGGAGTTATGCTAAACCTTTAATAATCGCATGTTAGGCCTCAGCTGGAATATTGTATTCAATTCTGGGCACCGCACTTTCAGAAAGATGATCCAGGCCTGAGAGAGGGTGCAGAGGAGATTTACCAGAATGGTGCCAGGGATGCGGGACTTCAGTTCTGCGGAGAGACTAGAGAAGTTCATTTTTTTACCTTAGAGCAAAGAAGGTTAAGGGGAGATTTAATAGAGGTGTTCAAAATCATGGAGGGTTTTGATAAAGTAAATAAGGAGAAACTGTTTCCAGTGGCAGGAGGGTCGGTAACCAGAGGACACAGATTTAAGGTAATTGGCAAAAGAACCAGAGGCGAGATGAGGAGAATCTTTTTACGCAGCGAGTTGTTATGATCTGTAATACACTGCCTGAAAGGGAGGTGGAAGCAGATTCAATAATAACTTTTAGAAGGTACTTGGATAAATACTTGAAGGGGAAACATTTACAGGGATATGGGGAAAGGGCAGGGTAATGGGACTAGTTGGAGAGCTCTTTCAAAGAGCCGACAGAGGCACAATGGGCCGAATGGCCTCCTTCTGGCTGTATCATTCTACGATTCTATGGTGTTGCAAGGCAATGGAGTGATTTATAGATGACGACAAGGATTTTGAATTGAATGTTAAGGGCTGGTTAGCCAGTGTAGGTCAGTGGGATTGGGTGATGGGTGAGTGGGAGTGTGGGGCAGGGTATGCACGGCAGAGTTTTGAACACGTTGGAGTTAATGGAAGGTGGAGGATGGGAAGGCAGCAAAGACAGCTTTAGAGTGATTGACTCGATGTGATAAATGTACAAGATTCCGTGGCAGAAGGGCTAAAGTAGGTGTGGAGGTGGGCAAGGTTGCAGAGGTAGAAGTGAGAAGTCTCGGTGATAGAGGTCGCGGGTTTGGGAGGTGCTGCCGAAGGAGCCTTGGCGAGTTGCTGCAGTGCATCTTGTAGATGGTACTAGATGTAATATTATTTAATTTTATAACTTTCCTTTGTTTTATAGTTTAGTTCTCTATTAGTTGTGCCCCTCTAAAAAGAGGGAACTTTTGTTAGGTTTTTTGTTTGATGACACTGGGGCAATCCAGTGTCTTCTTATTGTTTTATTAAGAAAAAGGTGGACTATATAATAAAAGAGAAAAAAAGAAAGACTTGCATTTATATAGCGCCTTTCACAACCACCGGATGTCTCAAAGCGCTTTACAGCCAATGAAGTACTTTTTTGGAGTGTTGTCACTGTTGTAATGTGGGAAACGCGGCAGCCAATTTGTGCACAGCAAGCTCCCACAAACAGCAATGTGATAATGACCAGATAATCTGTTTTTGTTATGTTGATTGAGGGATAAATATTGGCCCAGACACCAGGGATAACTCCCCTGCTCTTCTTCAAAATAATGCCTTGGGGGATCTTTTATGTCCACCTGAGAGAGCAGACGGGGCCTCGGTTTAACGTCTCATCCAAAAGACGTTACAGTGCAGCACTCCCTCAGCACTGCACTGGAGTGTCAGCCTAGCTTTATGAGCTCAGGTCCCTTGGAGCGGGACTATGAACCCACAACCTTCTGACTCGGAGGCGAGTGTGCTACCCACTGAGCCACAGCTGACACTACATAATAGTAGATAACGTAGTACCATTAACCATTATTCAAGAAGGGTAGTAGGGATAAACCAGGGAATTACAGGCCAGTGAGCTTAACATCAGTGGTAGGGAAATTATTGGAAAAAATTCTGAAGGACAGAATTAGTCTCCACTTGGAGAGGCAAGGATTAATCAAGGATAGTCAGCATGGCTTTGTCAGGGGGAGATTATGTCTAACCAATTTGATTGAATTTTTTGAGGGGGTGACTAGGTGTGTGGATGAGGGTAGTGCAGTTGATGTAGTCCACATGGACTTCAGTAAGGCTTTTGACAAAGTCCCGCATGGGAGACTGGTCAAGAACGTAAGAGCCCATGGGATCCAGGGCAATTTGGCACATTGGATCCAAAATTGGCTTAGTGGCAGGAGGCAGAGGGTGATGGTCGAAGGTTATTTTTATGACTGGAAGCCTGTGTCCAGTGATGTACTGCAGGGATCGGTGCTGGGTCCTTTGCTGTTTGTAGTGTACATTAATGATTTAGATATGAATGTAGGAGGTGTGATCAGGAAGTTCGCAGATGACACGAAAATTGGTTGAGTGGTAAATAGCGAGGAGGGAAGCCTCAGGCTACAGGACGATATAGACGAGTTGGTTAGATGGGCAGAACAGTGGCAAATGGAATTTAACCCTGAAAAGTGTGAGGTGATGCATTTTGGGAGGACTAACAAGGCAAGGGAATACACAATGAATGGTAGGACCCTAGGAAGGACAGAGGATCAGAGGGACCTTGGTATGCATGTACATAGATCCCTGAAGGCAGCAGGACCGTAGATAAGGTGGTTAAAAATGCATATAGGATACTTGCCTTCATTAGCCGAGGCATAGAATATAAGAGCAGGGAGGTTATGATGGAGCTGTACAAAGCGCTAGTTAGGCCACAGCTGGAATACTGTGTGCAGTTCTGGTCACCACACTATAGGAAGGATGTGATTGCATTGGAGAGGGTGCAGAGGAGGTTCACTAGGATGTTACCTGGGCTGGAGCGCTTCAGCTATGAAGAGAGACTGGACAGGCTGGGGTTGTTTTCCTTAGAGCAGAGAAGGATGAGGGGGGACCTGATTGAGGTGTACAAAATTATGAGGGGCATAGATAGGGTAGATAAAAAGGAACTTTTCCCCTTAGTAGAGGGGTCAATAACCAGGGGGCATAGTTTCAGGGTAAGGGGCAGGAGGTTTAGAGGGGATTTGAGGAAAAACTTTTACTGCCTGAAAGGGTGGTAGAGGCAGGAACCCTCACAACATTCAAGAAGCATTTAGATGAGCACTTGAAACACCATAGCATACAAGGCTACGGACCAAGTGATGGAAAATGGGATTAGAATAGACAAGGCTTGATAGCCGGCGCGGACACGATGGGCCAAAGGGCCTCTTTCTGTGCTGTATAACTCTATGACTCTATGACTATAATAATACATGGTAATACATAGAGTCATAGAGTCATTACGGCACAGATGGAGACCATTCGGCCCATCGAGTCCGTGCCGGCTCTCTGTAGAGCAATCCAGTCAGTCCCATTCCCCCGCTTTATCCCCGTAGCCCTGCAAGTTTATTTTCCTCAAGTGCCTATCCAGTCTCCCCTTGAAAACATTGAGTGTCTCCGCTTCCACCACTTCCGTCAGCAGCGTGTTCCAGGTCCTCACCACTCGCTGCATAAAAATGTTTTTCCTCACGTCCCCCATGTATCTCTTGCCCAAGACCTTAAATCTGTGTCCCCTAGTCCTTGTACCATCAACTAGTGGGAAAAGCCTTTCCACGTCTAGCCTATCCAAACCCATCATAATCTTGTACAACTCTATCAAATCACCCCTCAATCTCCTTTGCTCTAATGAAAACAAATCCAGCTTCTCCAACCTGTTCTTGTAGCTAAGATCCCCCATCCCTGGAACCATTCTGGTAAATCTCCTCTGCACCCTCTCAAGTGCCTTCACATCCTTCCTAAAGTGTGGTGACCAGAACTAGACGCAATACTCCAGTTGTGGCCTAACCAGTGCTTTATAAAGGTTCAGCATAACTTCTCTACTTTTGTACATCTTCCGGATCGTGGGGTGGGGTGGGGTTTGGAGGGGTGACAAGTCTCAGTCACAGGAGACAATCGTGAAACTGCTGAAACAGTTTTTTAAAAGGAATGAAGCAGAGTTAACAGCCTGGTCATCATGATTTAGGATAATAGAACATGACTTCAACTTTTATGATTAAAATATATATTAAGGTTCTGCAACATTGACCAGACACACAACTGGATATTGGGGACTTGGCCACGAAGCAGTCCCGTGCAATAAGGTTTTAAGCAGGTTCACGGACTCCCAGGCCGCCTGCCTTTTTTGCGGCCTGGAGGAGTCCGTGTTCCACGTTTACATGGAGTGCGAGAGGTTGCAGCCCCTCTTCCATTATTTGAAGGGGCTGCTCCTCGATTTTTGGCTGCACTTCAGTTCCACGATTCTGATCTTTGGTCACCCGGTGCGGAGGGGAGCGGGCAGATCGGAGGACCTCCTCGTAGGACTGCTCCTGGGCCTGGCCAAAAAGGCCATTAATTGGTCCAGGCAGCGGGCGGTCGAGGGGGTCGTTCGGCCCGACTGCCTGCCTCTCTTCCGCAGCCACGTTCGCGCTCGTGTGGCCCTGGAGATGGAGCACGCGGTGTCCGCCGGCACGCTCGAGGCCTTCCGCGACCGGTGGGCGCTGCGGGGACTGGAGTGCATCATCACCCCGGCCAACAAAATTTTAATTTAAGTTGTTAAGTTTCATTTAAAGTTTTATTAGTTACAGTTTATTTGATTTAGTGACCACACAAAAGAGTACACTGAAAAGATGGACACACAACTAGCAGGTAAGTGATGGCTGCAGGTTGAGTGACAGGGCAGCCCTGCTTGCTGGAAGTCCCGCCCCCTGCCCGGGCCGTGTAGGGGGGCCGGGGGAGCGGCGCATGTGCGGTGACGCAGCGCCGGGCGAGTGTAGCAGTTTGAGGGGCATCAGCTGGCGGCAAGGTTCCATTGAAGTGAGTGTTGCGGGTTCGGGCCCGGATACTCTTTCTGCTGGATAGTTGTAGCCTTAGACTTTCCCCCTTCTCATGTTTCTCATACAAGCTGTTCCTCACTCCGCTTTATGTATATATCTCCCACCCTCCCCACCCCCTCTAATGTTCCTCTAACCGCTGTAATTCTATTTTATCGTCGGGGTTGTCTTTATTAAAACAAAACCCAGGGGCTTCATTTTGCATTTGTGCGAGTATTTAAAAATCATTTTTTTTTTTTACTTTCACTTTTTGATTGCATGCCCGCCAATTCCCGCATGGGCCCCAAAACATCATCTGTCCGTCTGCTGCAGAAGTGGCAACGACTTCCTGCAGGCAGCCCGGCTCAAATACTGGATTACTTGAAAAGATTTCACTCTTGACGGCTGACCCTCTCCAGAGTTTGTTAGCAGATGGCTCGCACCACAGCTTGTGTTTTCTTTAAAAGATAGGCTTCTTCTTGTAGGGTGTTGTTTTAAAGGGAGGATTATGTTGTTCCCATATAATTGATGGAAAAATGAATGAACTTGCGTTTATATGGCGACTTTCACATCCTCAGGACGTCCCAAAGTGCATCGCAGCCGATTAATTACTTTTGAAGTGTGGTCACTGTTGTGCAGGGATATCTGGCGGGCAGTTTGCATTTAGCAAACAGCAGTGGGTTAAACGACCAGGTAGATAATTTGCCAGACCTGCTGAGTATTTCCAGTATTTTCTGTTTTTATTTCAGATTTCCAGCCGCTTGCTTTTGAGATAATTTGAGTGGTTTTGGTTAAGGGATAAATATTGGCCGAGACACCAGGAGAGCTCCAATATTTACTCTTTGAAAAACACAGTGGGGATCTGCAGGGCAGAGAGAGCCTTTAATGTCTCATCTTTCCCTCAGTAGTGCACTGAAGTGCCATCCTAGATTATGTGCTCAAACCTCTGTAATGGGGCTTGAACTGTCAGTGAGGCAAGGCTGGCACTGCCTTGTCGGCTAATTAGTGAAAATTCAGTTATAATTTCTGTGTGACAGGTGATTGTTATTATAGAGGTCAAATATGAGCCGGGTGAGTGTAGCAGTTTGAGGGGCATCAGCTGGCAGCAAGGTTCCATTGATGTGAGGGTTGTGGGTTCGGGCCCTTCGGTGCTGTAAGATTCTTTGCTTCCCTGATGGGTCAGTGCCTAAATGTGATGTGTTGGCACTGAGCTAAAACGCTTAGTCCCAAAAGCTTGGTCAAAGAGGTAGGTTTAAAGGAGAAGGGGGAGGCGGAGAGGTTCAGGGAAGGAATTCCATAGCGAGGTCCTCGGCAGCTGAAGGCTAGCGGCTGCTAATGGTGGGGCGAAGGTAGTGGGGAAGGCACAAGAGGTCGCAGTTGGAGGAACGCAGAATTCGCTGAGGGTGCTAGAGCTGGAGGAGATTACAGAGACTGGGAAGGGCGAGGCCGTGGAGGGATTTGAACACGAGGGTGAGAATTAAAAAATCGAGGCATTGGTGGACCAGGAGTCGGTGTAGGTCAGTGAGCACAGGGGTAATAGGTAAACGGAACTTGGTGCAGGTTAGGAAGCGGGCAGCAGAGTTTTGAATGAGCTGAAGTTTTCAGAGTGTGGAAGATGGGAGGCCGGCCAGGAGAGCATTGGAATAGTTGCGAGCAGAGGTAACAAGCATGGATTATGGTTTCAGCAGCAGATGGGCTGAGGCAGGGGCGGAGACGGGTGATGTTACAGTGATGTACTTTAGAAAGGCGTAGACTTGGACGATTTGATAGCGGTTTATAAAATCATGGAAGGACTAGTGGACCTGTGGAACAGGCTGCCAGCTTGTGCGGTAAAAGCTGATTCGCTGAATTCCTTCAAGATTCCTTCGCTTCTGCCATGAACTGCCTTGGGACCTTTTACTACATTAAAGGCGCCATGTAAATACAAGTTGTTGTTAATAGAGCTAGACCGGTTTCTGGCTGGAGCAAGAGGAATCCTTAAAATAGTCAGAACCCTGAGATTAGGTGGCTGTTTAGTTAACCGTTATATGTTTCTCACTTTGGTTTAACAACTTTTGGGATGCAGGGCTTCCAGTAATGAAGCCAACTAATGATGCTGTTCGACATAACTTCCTCTGACCATGGCTGTACTTTTGTATTCTATTTCGTATTGTGATTTGCCATTGCTACGTTTTGGCTGGTTCGCTAGTTGCTGGTAAGATTGCGAGACCTGGTCTGGAAGATGTGTCCTGCTCTTCTTTCGTATGGTAGTAGCAAAGCAAATCAAATGTCAATTTCTAAGTCAGATATCCAGGCCAAAGCTTCCGGTGTAACAGCGTGGATATCTTGTAGGCTGCCTGCAAATTTCCTCTGAGGGCAGTGCTCAATGATGTGCTGCAGGGTCTGATCAGGAGCTCCACAGTCGCATGAATCTCAGGATTGCTACCAGTGCCACGTGCTAGCCAGAGAGTGGTGGACCTGTGGAATTCTCTACCACAGAAGGTAGTTGAGGCCAAGTCATTAAATATATTCAAGAACGAGTTAGATATATTTCTTAAAGCTAAAGGTATCAAGGGATATGGGGAGAAGGCAGGTACAGTGTACTGAGTTTGGATGGTCAGCCATGATCTCATCGAATGGCGGAGCAGGCTCGAGGGGCCGAATGGCCTACTCCTGCTCCTATCTTCTATGTTTCTAAATAGAAAGATATTTCAGATGAATACATGGCTAGAGGAATGGTGCAAGGGGGAGGGATTCAAATTCCTGGGACATTGGAACCGGTTCTGGGGGAGGTGGGACCAGTACAAACTGGACGGTTTGCACCTGGGCAGGACCGGGACTGATGTCCTAGGGGGAGTGTTTGCTAGTGCTGTTGGGGAGGGTTTAAACTAAAATGGCAGGGGGTTGGGAACCTGTGCAGGGAGACAGAGGAAAGGGAAGCAAGGATAGAAGCAAAAGACAGGACGGAGAAAAGCAAAAGTGGCAGTCAGAGAAATCAAGGGTGTAAATCAAACATGGTCACAGTAAATAATTCTAAGAGTGTTAAAAAAACAAGCGTGAAGGCTTTGTGTCTTAATGCAAGGAGCATTCGTAATAAGGTGGATGAATTGGCTGTGCAAATAGATGTGAACGGATATGATATAATTGGGATTACGGAGACGTGACTCCAAGGTGACCAAGGCTGGGAATTCAACATCCAGGGGTATTCAATATTCAGGAGGGACAGGCGAAAAGGAGGTGGGGTAGCATTGCTGGTTAAAGAGGCGATTAACACAATAGTAAGGAAGGATATTAGCTCTGATAATGTGGAATCTGTATGGGTAGAGCTGAGAAAAACCATGGGGCAGAAAACGTTAGTGGGAGTTGTATACAGACCCCCAAACAGTAATGCTGCGGTTGGGGATGGCATTAAACGGGAAATTAGAGACGCGTGCAATAAGGGCACAGCAGTTATCATGGGTGACTTTAATCTACATATAGATTGGGCTAACCAAATTAGTAACAATACTGTGGAGGAGGAATTCCTAGAGTGTATATGGGATGGTTTCCTGGACCAATATGTCGAAGAACCAACTAGAGATCAGGCCATCTTAGACTGGGTATTATGTAATGAGAAAGGATTAATTAGCAATCTTGTTGTGCGAGGCCCCTTGGGGAGGAGCGATCATAATATGATAGAATTCTTCATTAAGATGGAGAGTGAAGTAGTTGACTCAGAGATTAGGGTCCTGAATTTAAATAAAGGAAACTACGATGGTATGAGGCGCGAATTGGCTAGGATGGATTGGGGAACGTTACTTAAAGGGTTGACGGTGGATAGGCAATGGCAAACATTTAAAGATCACATGGATGAACTACAGAATTTGTTCATCCCTGTTTGGCATAAAAATAAACCAAAAAATGTGACTCAACCGTGGCTAACAAGGGAAATTAGGGATAGCATAAGATCCAAGGAGAGCACATATAAATTGGCCAGAAAAAGCAGCAAACCTGAGGATTGGGAGCAGTTTAGGATTCAGCAAAGGAGGACAAAGGGATTAATTAAGAGGGGGTAAATAGAGTATGAGAGTAAGCTTGCAGGGAACATTAAAACTGACTGTAAAAGCTTCTATAGATATGTGAAGAGAAAAAGATTGGTGAAGTCAAGCGTAGGTCCCTTGCAGCCAGAATCAGGGAAATTTATAATGGGGAACAAAGAAATGGCAGACCAATTAAATACATACTTTGGTTCTGTCTTCACAAAGGAGGACACAAATAACCTCCCAGAGATGTCGGGGAACATAGGGTCTAATGAGAGGGAGGAACTGAATGAAATCAGTATTTGTAGGGAAATGGTGGAAGGGAAATTGACGGGATTGAAGGCCGATAAATCCCCAGGGCCTGATAATCTACATCCTAGGGTACTTAAGGAAGTGGCCCGAGAAATAGTAGATGCATTGCTGGTCATCTTCCAAAATTCTATAGACTGTGGAACAGTTCCCATGGATTGGAGGGTAGCTAATGTAACCCCACTATTTAAAAAAGATGGTAGAGAGAAAACGGGGAATTATAGACCGGTAAGCCTGACATCGGTAGTGGGGAAAATGCTAGAGTCCATTATAAAAGATGTAATAGCAGAGCACTTGGAAAACCGTGACAGGATCGGACAAAGTCAACATGGATTTACAAAAGGTAAATCATGCTTGACTAATCTACTGGAATTTTTTGAGGATGTAACTGGTAGAATAGATAAGGGAGAACCAATGGATGTGGTGTATTTGGACTTTCAGAAGGCTTTCGATAAGGTCCCGCATAAGAGATTGGCGTGCAAAGTGAAAGCACATGGGATTGGGGGTAAGGTACTGACTTGGATAGAGAACTGGTTGGCAGACAGGAAGCAAAGAGTTGGAATAAACGGGTCTTTTTCTGAGTGGCAGGCAGTGACTGGTGGGGTACCGCAGGGTACGGTGCTCGGACCCCAGTTATTCACAATATATATTAATGATCTAGACGAGGGAACTAGATGTAATATCTCCAAGTTTGCAGACGACACAAAGCTGGGTGGGCGTGTGTGTTGTGAGGAGGATGCAGAGAAACCCCAGTATGATTTGGACAAGTTGGGTGATTGGGCAGATGCATGGCAGATGCAGTATAATGTGGATAAATGCGAGGTTATCTACTTTGGTGGCAAAAACAGGAAGGCAGATTATTATCTGAACGGCAATAGATTGGGAAAAGGGAAGTGCAACGAGACCTGGGAGTCCTTGTGCACCAGTCGTTGAAGGTAAGCATGCAGGTGCAGCAGGCGGTTAAGAAGGCAAATGGTATGTTGGCCTTTAAAGCGAGAGGATTCGAGTACAGGAGCAAGGATGTCTTGCTGCAGTTGTAGAGGGCCTTGGTGAGACCACGCCTTGAGTATTATGTGCAGTTTTGGTCGCCTTATCTGAGGAAGGATGTTCTTGCCATGGAGGGAGTGCAGCGAAGATTCACCAGACTGATACCTGGGATGGCAGGAATGACATATGAAGAGAGATTGGGTCGATTGGGCTTGTATTCGCTAGAGTCCAGAAGAATGAGAGGGGATCTCATTGAAACTTATAAAATTCTAACAGGACTAGACAGACTAGATGCAGGAAGGATGTTCCCGATGGCGGGGGAGTCTAGAACCAGGGGTCACAGTCTAAGGATAAGGGGTAAGCCATTTAGGACTGAGATGAGGAGGAATTTCTTCACCCAGAGAGTGGTGAACCTGTGGAATTCTCTACCACAGAAGGCAGTTGAGGCCAACTCATTAAATATATTCAAGAAGGAGTTAGATATATTTCTCAAGGCTAAAGGGATCAAGGGATATGGGGAGAAAGCAGGGACAGGGTACTGAGTTTGGATGATCAGCCATGGTCTCATTAAATGGCAGAGCAGGCTCGAGGGGCCGAATGGCCTACTCCTGCTCCTATCTTCTATGCTTCTATGTTTCTATGGGGATGCTTTAATCTTCCATCTATGGAGAAGGTGGTAGCATCTACCATGACCAGTTCTGAGGCGGTTGATGGTTGTCCACCATTTGCGAGGAAGGTTTGATCCTTCAGGTTGTACTGTGGGGTCCTCTATAAGGAATCCATTCCGTATGTCACAGTTCTTCCAAGCATTTCGCCATCGGTCATCAAGTCTGAGGGGAGATCGCTGAAGGGTTTCGGTGACGGTCCAAAATGGCCTTCTAGATTTGAGGTGGATTGATGGTAGGTTGTTCAAGTCGGCCTGGATCGGCATGTCATTGCTGGTGTAGCGGTTGTATTCTCTGGAGACTGCATATTTGCGGCGTAGGTGTGGTGGTGCGATATTTGCAAGCACGGGCAGCCAAGGTGTTGGTGTCAATAAAAGCGTACCGGTGATAATTCTCATAGTAGAATTCAGCTGGACATCAACGGATTTGACATGCGGACTCGATAGCCATGCCGGAGAGTACACCAGGGCGAGTGCTGCCGTACGGAGAGTTTGAGCGTCTGCTCCCCATGTGGATCCGGCGAGTTTCTGGATCAACACAATAGCAAAATACTGCGGATGCATGAAATCTGAAATAACAAAATGCTGGAAACACTCAGCAGGTCTGGCAGCATCGTGGAGAGAGAAACAGAGTTAATGTTTCGGGTCGATGACCTTTCATCAGAACCAGTTCTGACGAAGGGTCATCGACCCGAAACGTTAACTCTGTTTCTCCCTCCACAATGTTGCCTGACCTGCTGAGTGTTTCCAGCAGTTTCTGGATCAAGTTGACCCTACTCTTTAGTTTCTTCCCAAGGTTCTGGCGATGCTGTCTATACGACAGGGTGTGATCGAGCGTGACTCCTAAATAGGAGGAGGTGCCCTGGTAATCTGCTGGGGGAAAGAAATCTTCTTGATGCTATTGTATCTGCCGTGTGCTGACATGTCTCTGACTCCTAAATCACCGTCATCTGTAGCAAAAGCAAAAAATGCTGTCAATACCCAGCAGGTCAGTCAGTATCTGCAGAGAGAAAAGACAAGTTACTGTTTCAAGTAGAATCCTTCAGAACTGAAAACTGATGGTAAGCATTTTAATTGTCAGAATTACTTTTCTTTTAAGCAGGTTGCATAGGAACATTGGAATTGCTAGATGAAAAAAGACCACGGCCCACTAGTTCACCACCTGTCATCCTGGTAGTCACATGATACAGCAATAGTGGGGTTGTTGACTAATCATAGGAATCAATCTCTATCAATTAGTCTACAACAGACCCCAGACATGAGGTGAGGAAAACCCCAGTGGTTGAGAGCTTTGGGCGCCACAGGTCCAAAAGTCATCTTTTTTCTCACAAGCTTGCCACATGTCATGTCTCAAATTACTCATATACTGTATCCCAAAATGCTTTTTTCTGAAAGAAATGTACTTAATTTGCATTTGAATGAATCAATAGTAACTGCTTCCACCGTCTCCCTTGGGAGTCTGTTCCATAGATTGACCACTCGTTCACTGAAATATTGTTTCCGCAGATCAGTTTTGAATTTCTCCCCCTTCAAGTGCAGGCCGTGTCCTTGGGTTAGCTGATCTGGGAAGGTGAAATAGCCTGTCATGGTCAACATTATCTCGTCCCTTTTAGAATCCTAAAAATAGCAATCGTATGATCTCTTTTCCAGTGAGAACATGCCCAATTTATATAACCGCTCCTCATAATCCAATCCCTCCATCCCCCTCAATCACTCTGGTTGCTCTCTTCTGTATCCTTTCAATAGCTGCAGTATCCTTTTTGTACAGCGGCGAGCAAAACTGTATTCAAAGTGCGGTCGCACCAATGATTTATAAAGTGGCAGGATTACCTCACTATTTTGCCTCAATATTGGCCTTTTAATACATCCCAACATCTGATTTGCTTTACTCGCTGCCGCCGAGCATTGTTGCGATCAATTTATTGTCAATCAGGATCCCCAGACCTCCTCCTTTTATCATTAATGTTATTTTCTTTCCATTTAAGTGATCTCTTCCTGGAGTTGCAAGTCATTCAACTCAGTGACTTCCTCTCTGTGATTGGAGTATCTTTTTGTGCTTCTCCCCTCCCTCCTTCACTCCCCCCCCCCCCCCCCCCCCCCCACACACACCCCATTTTACTAAAATGCTCGCTTGCCTATTGGTTTTGGGTTCTGAAGAAGAATTTTACCTGAAACATTGGCCAGTCTTTTCTTTTCAGATGCCAACTCACCTACTGTGCATTCCAGCACTTTGTTTTTTATTTTTCAGATTTCCAACTTACTTAGAATATACAGTACAGTGACAGGCCATTCGACCCAACCGGTCCATACTGGCATTTATGTTCCACTCGAGCCTCCTCCCATCCTTCCTCATCTAACTCCATCAGCATAACCCTCTATTCCATTCTCCATCATATGCTTATCCAGCTTCCCCTTAAAGGAATCGATACTATTCGCTTTAACCACTCCCTGTGGTAGCGAGTTCCACATTATCACCTGGGTAAAGAAGTTTCTTCCGAATTCCCTCTTTGATTTCTTGGTGACTATCTTATATTGATGGCCTCGAGCTTTGCTGGTCCCCACAAGTGGAAACATTCTCTCTGTCTCTACTCTATCAAAACCTTTCATAATTTTTAAGATCTCTATTAGGTCACCCCTCCGCCTTCTCTTTTCAAGAGAAAAAAGACCCAGCCTATTCATCCTTTCCTGGCAGTTTTTTTTTCTATTTTTCATTATCCTGTCGTTCTGGTAGCTTTAAACTAAAAAAAGGGGAGGGAGAGGTCAGGTGAGGGGGAAATTTTGAAATCTAAAGAGAAAGGTCAGGGCAATAGAGCAGTGTAGCGATTTGGGTAAAAATAAGTAGTGTGTGACAGGAAGGGACAGAGAGTTTAACGGTAGCAGTGCAGCAGAGAATAAGGTCAAAGCAGGGAATAATGGTAAAAAATTTAAATTAAAGGCACTTTATCTGAATGCACGAAGCATTCGTAACAGGATAGATGAACTAGTGACACAAATAGAGATAAATGGGTTTGATCTAATAGCCATTACAGAGACATGGTTGCAAGGTGGCCAAGGTTGGGAACTAAATGTTCCAGGGTACTTGACGTTTCGAAAAGACAGGCAGAATGGAAAAGGAGGGGGAGTAGCTCTGCTAATAAAGGATGACATAAGGACAGTAGCGAGAAAGGATCTTGGCTTGGAAAATTAGGAAGTAGAATCAGTATGGGTGGAGATAAGGAATAACAAGGGGCACAAAACACTGGTAGGATTAATATATAGGCCCCCTAACAGTAGCTATACTGTTGGACAGAATATTAATCAAGAAATAGTAGGACCTTGCAACAAAGATAATCTTGGGGGACTTTAATCTTCATATGGACTGGACAAATCAAATTGGCAAAGGTAGTCTGGAGGACGAGTTCATGGAATGCATTCGGGGCAGTTTCCTAGAACAATATGTCATGGAACCAACCAGGGAACAGGCGATTTTAGACCTTGTACTGTGTAATGAGACAGGGTTAATTAGCAATCTCAGTAAAGGATCCTCTGGGGCAAAGTGATCATAATATGATAGAATTTCACGTCAATTTTGAGAGTGACTTGCCTAAGTCCGAAACTAGAGTCTTAAACTTAAATAATGGCAATTACAGGGGTATGAGGGGCGAGTTGGCTAAGGTAGATTGGAAAAATAGATTAAAAGGTATGGCAGTAGATAAGCAGTGGCGAGCATTTAAAGAAATATTTCATAATTCTCCACAAAAATACATTCCATTGAGAAACAAAAACTCCACAGGAAAAGTGATCCAACCGTGGCTAACTAAAGAAGTTAAGGATAGCATTAGATTGAAAGAAGAAGCTTATAATGTTGCAAAAAATAATAGTAAGCCTGAGGATTGGGTGAGTTTCAGAAACCAGCAAAGGTTGACCAAAAAATTGATGAAAAGGGGAAAAAATAGAATATGAGAGAAAACTAGCAAGAAATATAAAAGCAGATTGTAAGAGCTTCTACAAATATGTAAAAAGGAAGAGAGTAGCAAACGTAAACGTTGGTCCCTTAGAGGCTGAGACAGGAGAAATTATTATGGGGAATAAGGAAATGGCTGAAACGTTAAACAAATATTTTGTATCTGTCTTCACAGTAGAAGACACAAAAAACAGACCAAAAATGGTGGGGAACCAAAGGTCTAATGAGGGTGAGGAACTTAACGTAATTAATATAAGTAGAGAAAAAGTACTTGAGAAACTAATGGGACTAAAAGCCGACAAATCCCCTGGACCCGACGGCCTACATCCTCGGGTTCTAAAAGAGGTGGCTGAAGAGATGGTGGATGCATTGGTTTTGATCTTCCAAAATTCCCTAGATTCTATAATGGTCCCACCGGATTGGAAGGTTGCAAATGTAACACCGCTATTCAAGAAAGGAGGGAGAGAAAAAACAAGGAACTACAGGCCAGTTAGCCTGACATCAGTCATCGGGAAAATGCTGGAATCCATTGTTAAGGAAGTGGTATCAGGGCACTTAGAAAATCATAACATGATTAGGCAGAGTCAACATGGTTTTATGAAAGAGAAATCGTGTTTGACAAATTTATTAGAGTTTTTTGAGGATGTAACTAGCAGGGTAGATAAAGGGGGAACCAGTGGATGTAGTATATTTGGATTTCCAAAAGGCAATCGATAAGGTGCCACTTAAAAGGTTATTACACAAGATTAGGGCTCAGGGAGTTGGGGGTAATATAGTAGCATGGATAGAGGATTGGTTAACGGACAGAAAACAGATAGTAGGGATGAACGGCTCTTTTTCAGGTTGGCAGGCTGTAACTCGTGGTGTGCTGCAAGGATCAGTGTTGGGGCCTCAGTTATTTACAATCTATATTAATGACCCAGATGAAGGGACTGAGTATAATGTATCCAAGTTTGCTGATGATACAAAGCTAGGTGGGACAGTAAGCTGTGAGGAGAACACAAAGAGTCTGCAAAGGGATATAGATAGACTAAGTGAGTGGGCAGTAAGGTGGCAGATGGAGTATGATGTAGGGAAATGTGAGGTTATTTACTTTGGTAGGAAGAAGAGAAACATTTACATTTTCAGGCATTTACATTCCAGGTGATCATAACTCGCTGAGTAAAGAAAATTCTCCTTTTTTTTGCCAATTATTTTAAATCTGTGTCCTCAGGTTATCGACCCTCCTGCCAGTGGAAACAGTTTCTCCCTATCTAATCTATCAAAAAACCCTCATAATTTTGAACACCTCTATGAATTCTCCCTTTAACATAACCTTCCCTGCTGTAAGGAGTACAATCCCAACTTCTCTAGTCTCTCTGGATGAAACCCCTCATCCCTGGTAGCACTCTAGTAAATCTCCAAGGCCTTGACGGAATTGGGGTAATATATTGGCATGGATAGAGAATTGGCTAACTAACAGAAAGCAGAGAGTCGGAATAAATGGGTAATTTTCCGGTTGGCAAACGGTAACTAGTGGGGTGCCACAGGGATCGGTGCTGGGGCCTCAACTATTTACAATCTACATTAATGATTTGGATGAAGGGACCGAGTGTAATGTAGCCAAGTTTGCGGATGATACAAAGATGGGTGGGAAAGCAAGTTGTGCAGAGGACTCAAAGAACCTGCAAAGGGATATAGACAGGCTAAGTGAGTGACATTTGGCAGATGGAGTATAATGTGGGAAAGTGCGAGGTTATACACTTTGGCAGGAAAAATAAAAAAGCAAATTATTATTTAAATGGAGAGAAATTACAAAATGCCACAGTTCAGAGGGACCTGGGGGTTCTTGTGCATGAAACACAAAAAGTTAGCATGCAGGTACAGCAAGTAATCAAAAAGGCAAATGGAATGTTGGCCTTTATTTCAAAGGGGTTGGAGTATAAAAACAGGGAAGTCCTGCTACAACTGTACAGGGTATTGGTGAGACCACACCTTGAGTACTGCGTACAGTTTTGGTCTCCTTATTTAAGGAAGGATATACTTGCATTGGAGGCAGTTCAGAGACGATTAACTAGGTTAATTCCAGAGATGAGGGGGTTGACTTATGAGGAAAGTTTGAGCAGGCTGGGCCTATACTCATTGGAATTTAGAAGAATGAAAGGTGATCTTATTGAAACATATAAGATACTGAGGGGGCTCGACAAGGTAGATGCAGAGAGGATGTTTCCTCTCGTGGGGAAATCTAGAACGGGGGGGCACAGTCTCAGAATAAGGGTCACCCTTTTAGAACTGAGATGAGGAGGAATTTCTTCTCTGAGGGTCATAAATCTGTGGAGTTCTCTGCCCCAGAGAGCTGTGGAGGCTGGGTCATTGAATATATTTAAGGTGGAGATAGACAGATTTTTGCAAGATAAGGGAGTGAAGGGTTATGGGGAGCGGGCAGTGAAGTGGCTTTGAGCCCAAGATCAGCCATGATCTTATTGAATGGCGGAGCAGGCTCGAGGGGCCAAGTGGCCTATTCCTGCTCCTATTTCTTATGTTCTTATGTCCTTTCTAAAGTTGGTGCCCAGAATTGGACACAATACTGTAGCTGAGGTCCAACCAGTGATTTATAAAGACTTCACAACTTCCTTGATTTTGTACTCTATGTTTCTATTTATAAGGCCAAGGAGCCTGTTTGGTTTTTTTTTAAACAGCTTTATCAACTTGTCCTGCCACCTTCAAAGATTTTTGTATGTAAACCCCCAAGTTTCTGTGTCCCTGCGCCACCTTTAAAATTGTACCATTTAGTTCATATTGCCTCTCGTCATTTTTCCTTCCAAAATGCATCACTTCACACTCCTCTGCATTAAATTTCATCTGCCATGTGTCTGCCCATTCCACCAGTCTGTCTGCGTCCTCCTGATGTCTGCTACTATCCTCCTCACTGTTTACTACATTTCCAAGCTTTTTGTCATTTGCAAACTTTGGAGTTATGGCCACGACTTCTACATTGGATGAAAACTTTGCTGACATTACCTGTGTGCCAGGAAATTGCTATCCTTTAGGGCAAAAATGAGCCGTTGTTTAGAACTCTTGTTTCCTTGTGCTCACACAAGAATGACTTCAAATGAACATTTTAACAGAAACACTCGACAGTAGCCTGTTATTTTTGCTGGATTAGTTTCAGTGTTTCCAAGACTGCCAGTTACAGTGGAGTTTTTTTTCCGAATGCTGTGACTCTGTCACTCTTGTGTAGCACAGGCCAGTTTACCTACATTACAGCAGTGACTACACTTCAACGTAACTGGGTGTGAAGTGCTTTGGGACATCCTGAGGACGTGGTAAGGTGCGATATAATTGTAAGTCCATCCAATCCTTGTAGTAAGGTAGTTTATAAGCCTGCCTTCTATTCACATTTTCCAGGCTCACTTTTCACTCTTTTCTGAAACATTTTGATCTCCTGTGATAAAGTTGAACCTCCTCTTCAAGAGTGCAACTTGTAGCTGAATTTCAAGCTTTCCGATCTATCGGTTGAGATTGTAGAGTGTCCCACTGGCTATGTTTGAGAAGTGGCAATTTTTGGATCCGTAAAGTAGTTGATAAGAAAGTGCTGCGCTCTGCAATAAAGCGAATGACAATGGTGCGAAATGTGAAATTCCTCCTGTACACTGTGATGCTTATTTTAACACTGGATTCCACAGCTGTGAAATGACTCAACAAGACTTGACACATTGTGCCAAGGTTTCGCACCTCTGAGTACAGCAGTAGTGTGTGACCTGCACTACAACTGAGGGTTACTGGTGCTAAAAGGAAGTAATGTATGTTTTAAATCTAAAAAAAACCTTTCCTTGTATCCACCGCACAGCCATTGTCTCGCTGAGCAGGGAGGCACGCGAGCCACTCCAAGGCCTTTCTTGCTGTGCAGCTGGCTGTGGACAGGTGGGACGTATGCCCTCCACTTTCCCCTCCCTGGTGGAAGTGTGTCCCTTCTGCTGCCCTTTGCAGTTGTGGATTTGTTCTGTGGGGAATGTAAAACTATGTCCTTACTCTTTCGTATGGCATGTTGGTGGACTAAAACTGGTGAATGGCAATAATTGGTTATTAATGATAATTATCTTGCAATTCAAATTTGCAAAGAAGTAGCAATAAACAGATTTATTACAGCGAGGGAGGTAGGAGCTTTGATGAGCTATAAATTAGAATAGTTATACTTTATCTAAGGAGGTTCTTTTAAAAAAAAATTCAGCTACACTAATTGTTGAGTCTGAGAATTTCAATCATTGTGAATACAAGCCATGATGCGGAGATGCCGGTGTTGGACTGGGGTGGACAAAAATGAGAAGTCGCACAACACCAGGTTATAGTCCAACAGTTTTATTTGAAATCACAAGCTTTCGGCACGCTGCTCCTTCGTCAGGTGACGAAGGAGCAGCGCGCCGAAAGCTTGTGATTTCAAATAAAACTGTTGGACTATAACCTGGTGGTGTGCGACTTCTCATTTTTGTGAATACAAGGCAGACTGAGACGCTATATTAGATCCTAACTTTACCCGGTGTGCACATCTACAGATGTTCCAACAGAGATTGCTGGATTGCACTTAGAAGCGGGAACCCCTGGGAAACCTTTTTCTCTCTAATGTAATGGTACACAAGAACATAACATAAGAAATAGGAGCAGGAGTAGGCCATTTGGCCCCTTGGGCGTGCTCCGTCATTTAATAAGATCATGGCTGATCTTCTGCCTCAACTTCACCTTCCTGCACTATCACCATATCTCTTGATTCCCTTAGTATCCAAAAGTCGATCGATCTCTGTCTCGAATATACTTAACGACTGAGCACCCACAAAGCCCTCTGGGGTAGAGAATTCCAAAGATTCACAACCATCTGAGTGAAGAAATTTCTCCTCATCTCAGTCCTAAATGGCCGACCTCTTGTTCTGAGACTGTGACCCCTAGTTCTAGACTCCCCAGCCAGGGGAAACATCCTCCCACCATCTACCCTGTCAAGCCCTTTCAGAATTTTAAATGTTTCACTGAGATCACCCCTCATTCTTCTAAACTCTAGGGAATATAGGCATAATCTACTCAATCTCTCCTCCATAGGACAATCTCCCCATCCCAGGAATCAGTCTAGTGAACCTTTGTTACAATCCCTCGAAAGGCAAGTATATCCTTCCTTGGGTAAGGAGACCAAAACAGTACACACTACTCCAGGTGTGGTCTCACCGAGGCCCTATATAATTGTAATAAGATTTCTTTACTCTTCTACTCAAATCCTTTTGTGATAAAGGCTAACATACCATTTGCTTTCCTAATTGCTTGCTGTACCTGGTACACTTTTACTGTTGCCCAGCTGACGGCAACTAATTGAGTACACAGGACAGGAGTAGGCCATCCAGTCCCTTGAGCCTGTTCCGCCTTTCAGTTAAGTCATGGCTGATCTATCGTAACTCCATCTACCCGCCTTGGTTCCGTACCCCTTAATACCCTTGTCTAACAAAATTCTTTCCAATCTCAGTTTTGAAATTTTCAATTGACCCCCCCAGCCTCAACAGCTTTTTGAGGAGCGTGTTCCAGATTTCCACTACCCTTTGTGTGAAGAAGTGCTTCCTGACATCACCCCTGCACAGACTAGCTCTAATTTTAAGGTTGTGCCCCCCCTGTTCTTGTCTCCCCAAAATTGAGAGGTTGCACAACACCAGGTTATAGTCCAACGATTTTATTTTAAATCACAAGCTTTCGGAGTTACAACTCCTTCGTCGGGTGAAGTGAGGAGATACAGAATCGTCAAAGCATATATAGATAGAGAACAATGCATGTGTAACTTACAATTGCAGACAACTAAATTCAATCATCCTGACTGTTTATCTGCCGAGGTGTGATAAAGTTAATCAGGTCAGCCAGGAAGGTACCACATCAAAGACATAGCAAGATACAACTGAGACAATGAGGTGAAGTCGCATGGGGTCTAACGTGTCAAAAGCTGCCGTCTGTATGTAAAACGATTAACTTTAAAATTTTTACTTTTTTACTGGGAATCACATCTGTGAACAAGCCAACGACGACTCGAGTCCGGATCACGTCATGTATCATGACATAAACCCAAGATCCCGGTTGAGACCGTCTTCATGAGTGCGGAACTTGGCTATCAGTTTCTGCTCGATGATTTTGCGTTGTCGTGTTTTCCTAAGGCCGCCTTGGAGAACGCTTACCCGCAGATCCGAGGCTGAATGTCCTTGACTGCTGAAGTGTTCCCCGACTGGGAGGTAACAATCCTGCCTGGCGATTGTTGCGCGGTGCTCGTTCATACGTTGTCTCAGTGTCTGCATGGTCTCGCCGATGTACCATGCCGCGGTGCATTCTTTCCTGCAACGTATGAGGTAGACAACGTTGGCCGAGTCACATGAGTATGTACCATGTACCTGGTGGGTAGTGTCCTCACGTGTGATGATGGTATCTGTGTTGATGATCTGGCATGTCTTGCAGAGTTTGCCGTGGCAGGGTTGTGTGGTGTCGTGGTCGCTGTTATCCTGAAAGCTGGGTAATTTGCTGCGAACGATGGTACTTCTGAGGTTAGGCAGCTGTTTGAAGGCAATTAGTGGAGGCGTGGGGATGGCCTTAGCGAGGTGTTTGTCGTCATCGATGACATGTTGAAGGCTGCGAAGAACATGGCGTAGTTTCTCCGCTCCGGGGAAGTACTGGATGACGTAGGGTACCCTGTTGGTTGTGTCCCGTGTTTGCCTTCTGAGGAGGTCTATGCGATTTTTCGCTGTGCCCGTCGGAACTGTCGATCGATGAGTCGAGCGTCATATCCCGTTCTTACGAGGGCGTTTTTCAGCGTCCGTAGGTGTCCATCGCGTTCCTCCTCGTCTGAGCAGATCCTGTGTATTCGCAGGGCTTGTCCATAGGGGATGGCTTCTTTAACGTGGTTAGGGTGGAAGCTGGAGAAGTGGAGCATCGTGAGGTTGTCCGTGGGCTTGCGGTAGAGTGAAGTGCTGAGGTGTCCGTCTTTGATGGAGATTCGTGTGTCCAGGAATGAAACCGATTCTGAGGAGTAGTCCATGGTGAGTTTGATGGTGGGATGGAACTTGTTTATGTTATCGTGTAGTCTTTTCAGTGATCCTTCGCCATGGGTCCAAAGGAAGAAAATGTCGTCGATGTATCTGGTGTACAGCGTTGGCTGGAGGTCCTGTGCAGTGAAGAAGTCTTGCTCGAACTTGTGCATGAAGATGTTGGCGTATTGGGGTGCGAATTTGGTCCCCATGGCTGTTCCGTGTGTTTGGGTAAAAAAATGGTTGTCGAAGGTGAAGACATTGTGGTCAAGGATGAAGCGGATGAGTTGTAGGATGGCGTCTGGAGATTGGCTGCTGTTGGTGTTGAGTACTGAGGCTGTCGCAGCGATGCCGTCATCGTGGGGGATACTGGTGTAGAGTGCCGATACGTCCATCGTGGCGAGGAGTGTTCCTGGTTCAACTGGTCCGTGGGTGCTGAGTTTCTGTAAGAAGTCTGTAGTGTCGCCTCGGCAGATAAACAGTCAGGATGATTGAATTTAGTTGTCTGCAATTGTAAGTTACACATGCATTGTTCTCTATCTATATATGCTTTGACGATTCTGTATCTCCTCACTTCACCCGACGAAGGAGTTGTAACTCCGAAAGCTTGTGATTTAAAATAAAACTGTTGGACTATAACCTGGTGTTGTGCGACCTCTCAATTTTGTCCACCCCAGTCCAACACCGGCATCTCCGCATCTTGTCTCCCCAACCAGTGGAAATAGTTTCTATCTACCCAATCACATCCGTTAATCATAAACATGTCAATTAGATCACCCTTTAATCGTCTATATGCAAGGGAATACAAGCCTAGCCTATGCAACCTGTCCTCATAATTTAACCCTTTTACCACAGACTGGGAATTGATCCTGAGACTTTTCCTGGTCTGTGTGGCTCTTGTACTCTGTACAAATTTGCTGAGAAATTGGTGGGGGAGGAGCTGGATTTTTTTTCCTTCTAAATACTGTCTTGGGGAGCAAGATTGTAGCCACTGATTTGCTGTCAATGAGATGTAATAATGGCCCGGAATTTGTGCTCCCGATGCGAGCGTATGCCGTCATAAGCTTTCTGAAGGACCGGGTTTCCACACGCGCGAAAATGCAGAACTTGCGATCTGTCGAGGTTCGCCTTGACAGATCATCTGCACTGACCCAAAAATCACTTTCGCTGGCGCAGAGTTGGGCTATTTGCCCCTCTACTGCCCAGCAAATGGCCACAAAACTCTTAGCTGGTAAAAGCAGGTGAAGGGCCTGCTTTCACCAGTGTAAGGGTTAATATAAATCGTAAATTAAAAATTTAAAAATAAAAAATGGTGCACAAACACTTAAAATTACTTTATGTAAATTTTGGCCCGGATTAAAATCTTTTAAATTACTTTTCAAGAAATTAAATGTTTGTTGTATTCGATGTATTGAGGGGACTTTTAATTAAATTTGTAAATGAAAACGTTTATTTTTATTAGAATTGTGTAAATTCTTTTAATTATTTAGGAATTCCATTGCTTGCCATTAGGGAATTCCGTTGGGAAATGACAGCAATGAAATCCTGCTTTCTGATTGGAGGACCGGGCCCACGTGATGCCAGGGACGCTTCCGAGCCGCCTGTGATCCGTGGGCCTTTACACAGGCGTACGCCTGCAGGCCCGGGACCTGAACCCTGCGCAGCCGGGGAGCCTGAAGCTAAGTTCGTACCTTTTTAGCGGGTCGGAGGCGTACTCCCGAGGTAAGCCTCCGACCACAAATTCCAGGCCATATGTTTACAAAATCACACTTGGTCAAATACCTCTGAATCTTGATAACAGCATTTGCCCAGGATTTTTATCTTCTTAACAGGAATAATATGGTGCTTTAGATGATTATAAAGCATTCAGTCCATTTGTATTTTTATTTCATGGCTCATAACTTTTAAATCCTTCTATCTGTATAGATAATGTAAGGGGGTTAATGAACTGTAGTGTGACTTCATAACTGGCGTTCATGTCCAGTTGATGTTTGCCTTAAAGGTGGCCTCTTTGGATGCTCAATAAAATGAACATGGGCATGGAATTGAGGCTCCGAATGATTTTAATTGAAGAAATTATTTCATGTTCCAGGTTCTGCATCATTTGTTTACAAGACCAAGGGCAAGTGAAGATTAAAGACCAGCAAGATGTCCAAAATTGAGAAGATGAGTATTCAGGGTGTGAGGAGTTTTGGGATAGATGACAAAAATAAGCAGATTATCTCGTTCTATACTCCATTAACTGTTCTGGTGGGACCGAATGGTGCTGGAAAAACGGTGAGTTCTACAGTTGGAACATAGGAATATACAGACTAGAAGAGATCCTTGCAGTTTATCTGGCCGGTCCCCTAAATCGCGGTTGTCTTGAGCACAGTTCTGTTCAGTTTTAGTCGTGTTGACTATGATGATACACGAGATAACATTTAAACCAAAATGAATTAAAAGAGCACAAACTGAAAGAGGGGCAGACTAAATGGTTAAAATAAGTGATCTCCTGTAGAATAGATTCATATCCAGCCTAGACTGCTCGATGAATGGTATGAATTAATTTCTCTCTACTTCCCATTCCCTGCCTTCCCCTGTGGCTATAAGGATCCTGCATGAAATGAGTTTGGGTAGTCACATTGTGGCACTGACTACCAACAAGTAGGAAGTGTCACTCAGGCTACAGGAATGACTGATGTGGGAATAGGAAACTGCAGTGGAGTGTGCTGCTTCTGAGATTGGAGGAGGGTCAAGGTGTGTTTGTGGATCAGAGCAGAGGCAGCTTTAGTTAGCGTCGAGTCTTGCCAAGGAATGTTTGATGTGGACACTGGATGAGAAAAGGGGGAAAATATTCCATTCCCTAACACTAAAATTCCTTACCCTGAAGAGCATGTAATGGCTGTCAGACTATTGGTGAACAATGATATTCTTTTAGTAGACTCTTTTTGTTGTTGCCATTTTCAAGGTCTGAATTCCGCTACCTATCAACCGCCTGTGGTCTGTTTTTCATCACCTCAGTATTGCAGTGTTTATTAAAGTGGGATAATAACACCGTGGAGAGGATTAAAGATAAGCTTTATTTCTTCTGCATTATGAGCACGAGTTTCATGTTGGAACAAGAGTATAGAACATGAAATCTTTGCCCTTTTGGGGACTTAATTAAAGTAATCCTCCAGTGGCAAATGGAGATTTCAAATATTGTCTCCTGTAAAGGGAGTTCTTATCTATTGACCGCAATGTTTAAAATTAAATTAGTACTCGGAGATCCTGGACTCGAAGGCACTCCACAGAAAATGGGAGCCAAGTTGGGGGATGGGAAAGGAGCAGATGGCAGAAGTAGCTACTGGGAGGAAAGGGAAGGCAGCATCTGTTGTGAGGCGGCATTGCAAAGAAGGAGGAGGCAGAAGCAACTGGGAGGCTTTGAGGAGAAGGAGAGGCTGGAACTGACTCTGGGAAGAGAGGCAGAAGAGCATTGGGTGTGTGGGTCACTTCAACCATTGTTGAGGTAAGAAACACAGGACTGGATCGGATCTGGTCCAAGGCAGCAACAGAAGCTCCCACGGACTACAGTTTGACCACAGGGAGCATAAAGAGTGAAGTGGCATCGTGAATAACACAGCACTGATAATTAAGGGAGATGATGATGCGGTAACTCGGTTTCAACACAATTCAAAGACTTTTGTTTGCTACGGGGAAATGAACGTGTAGTTGTCCTATACTTGCCTCTCACTAATTGTCACTAGTTTTGATTATTTGTTTTGTGCTAATTTATCAAACATATATATATTGGGGAGTTTTTTGAACAATTCTCATGATACAACTACACAGAATCAGACATTTTATTTTGTTTGCATATATTTAACCTTTATTTTTCTATTGCAGACAATAATCGAGTGCCTGAAGTACATCTGTACAGGCGACTTCCCTCCTGGGACCAAAGGGCAAACGTTTGTGCATGACCCAAAGGTAGGGCAGATTTATGAAGGTGCACATTCTATTTGAAATGATTTAATCTGTTCCTTTTTTTAAAAAAAATCATTTTTTTTTGTTGCAAAAGGTACACTAGAAAATTACTTTATGCAGACAAAATCCAGACACTCCCATTTCTAATAACAGCAGTTTCCAGCCATTAAACCTGTCAACTATATATAAAATAACTTGTCTTCAGTGGAATCATTAAAAAAAAATCTTCACCCTGTTGCACCAATTTGGCAGTTTTAAATGATCTCATGTCGACAATTGCAATGCTACGGTGTTATCTGCTTATAGGCTGCTTTTGTTCTGCATGGTTCAGTAGCAAGGGTTTGGTCTTGCCTCTTGCTTCTGTTTGGCAGAAGCTCTGTAGTTTTGGAATCCTGATGACAAATGCTTGGATTTGATGCTGTTTACCCTTTATCGTCAACCACAGCCCAGCTAGTTTAATAACTGATGCTGATAACAGGGGAGACAAAAAGAAAATGTATCTTTTAATAATGCCCTAAGTCTCATATTTGTCTGAAAAACTGATTCCGTAGTTCAGAGGCACTTTACATGATTATTGTAGTGAATTTTTTTTTATTCGTTCATGAGATGTGGGCATCGCTGGCAAGGCCAGCATTTATTGCCCATCCCTAATTGCCCTTGAGAAGGTGGTGGTGAGCCACATTCTTGAACCGCTGCAATCTGTGTGGTGAAGGTACTCCCACAGTGCTGTTACGGAGGGAGTTCCAGGATTTTGAACCAGCGACGATGAAGGAACGGCGACATATTTCCAAGTCAGGATGGTGTGTGACTTGGAGGGGAACTTGCAGGTGATGGTGTTCCCATGCGTCTGCTGCCCTTGTCCTTCTAGGTGGAAGAGGTTGCGGGTTTGGGAGGTGCTGTCGAAGAAGCCTCAGTGAGTTGCTGCAGTGCATCTTGTAGATGGTACACACTGCAGCCACGGTATGCCGGTGGTGGAGGGAGTAAATGTTTAAGGTGGTGGATGGGGTGCCAATCAAACGGGCTGCTTTGTCCTGGATGGTGTCGAGCTTCTTGAGTGTTGTTGGAGCTGCACTCATCCAGGCAAGTGGAGAGTATTCCATCACACTTCTGACTTGTGCCTTGTAGATGGTGGAAAGGCTTGGGGAGTCAGGAGGTGAGAAATTTGCTGCAGAATACCCAGCCTCTGACCTGCTCTTGTAGCCACAGTATTTATGTTACTGGTCTAGTTAAGTTTCTGGTCAATGGTGATCCCCAGGATGTTGATGGTGTGGGATTCGGCGATGGTAATGCCGTTGAATGTCAAGGGGAGGTGGTTAGACATTGTTGGAGATAGTCATTGCCTGGCACTTGTGTGGCACGAATGTTACTTGCCACTTATCAGCCCAAGCCTGAATGTCATCTAGGTCTTGCTCCATGTGGGCATGGACTGCTTCATTATCTGAGGAGTTGCAAATGGAACTTCTGACCTTATGACGGAGGGAAGGTCATTGATGAAGCAGCTGAAGATAGTTGAGCCTAGGATACTGCCCTGAGGAACTCCTGCAGTGACGTCCTGGGGCTGAGATGATTGACCTCGAACAATCACAGCCATCTTCCTTTGTACCTATCTAAGGAAGCGAATATGGGATGTACATGGACTGAAAATCAAGACCAAGCTGAAGGTGCACAAGGCAGTGTGAACCTGTTATGGTTGTGAGACTCAAACAGAATACATCAACGATTAAGTGTAGAAAATCCCTGTTTTTAAAAGTAAAAGCCAGATTTGCCCATATAATTGAAGACTATGGACCTGAATTTGCAGTCGGAGGCTTCCCGCGGGCGGATGCCTCCGACCGGCAAAAAAATCTACGCAGTTACCTTCTACCTTGGGATCCACGGAGACTCGCGCTCCTGGGCCTCTGTGTAGAGGCCCAATTATCCCAGGGGCGCATGCAGTTCACAAGCGCCCCTGGGATCACGTGGGCCGGCCCAACCAATGAAAGAAGGGGATCCCTATTCATACTTAGAGGGATTCCCATAAGCATGAATGGGGATCACATAAATAATACATTTAACATAGCTAATAAAAAAAATACATATTTAAAATTAATTAAAATACAATATAATTAAGCATTTAAAACAAAAATTTAATTTTTTGAAAAATAAATTTAAATGTTTTAAAAGGGGCTAAAAATAACCTTGCCTTATTTTACATGTGTTTTAATGTTTAGATGAATAAGAAAAAAACATTATGGTTTTTAAAACTCTTACGCTGGTAAAAGCAGGCCTTACACCTGCGTTTACCAGGCGTAAGAATTTCACGGGCATTCGCTGGACAGAAGTTGGGCAAATAGCCCAACTCTCCGCCCGCGGAGGCCCTTTTACCGGGGATGCGGAGGATCGGTCAAGAGAATTCTTGACAGATCGGAAGTTCCGGGTTTTAGTGCATGCGCTTCGCGTGCCTAAACCCGGAACTTGCGCGGGCCCTACGGGCATGTCCGCACCTCGGACGCACCCGGTGGGGCTGTAAATTATGGCCCTATAACTCCGAACAGACCAGGCAATGTCAGAACATTAAAAGAGGCAGAAACCCTTATCACATTTAAAAAGTACTTGGATATGTACTTGAAGTGCTGTAACGTACAAGGCTACGAACCAAGAGCTGGAAAGTGGGGTTAGGCTGGATAGCTCTTTTTCGGCCGGCACAGACACAATGGGCTGAATGGCCTCCTTCTGTGCCGTAAATTTCTATGATTCGATGAAAAGAAGTTCTGAAATTTGCAAACACGACAGGAAGTTACTTATATGTCAGTGTGTGATGCTGAGAGATTACTCTCCCATCCCAGGAACGTCTAGCTTATTGTAGTTATAGATAACCAATTTAAAAATAGCATAGAGAACCAGTCATGCTTAAAAAGTACAGTCATTTTTAAGAAGCAAGGGAAGAGGTGTGGATATGATCGAGTGTCCTTCTGCTTGTGCTTTGCACCAGAAGTTTGGTGTTAATAGGCTTTTCCCCTCAATACTTCTAACTTGTGTTCACAGCAATATCAGACAGAGTCTCCTGTGAATCACCCATATGTAAATGTGGTAATGTGCTTGAGGGCTAATAATTACTCTTTAATGTGCCACATGGGATTCCCCCACTCTCAGCAGATTTACTTTCAAGTAAAATAATTGCACAGAAACAGAAAAACACTGCAAAATATTGATGAAATAAGTATCTTGAGTAATTGAATCAGTCCACAAATGTTTTCTTCAGTGTGCATTTCCTGCAGTCCAGTAATCTTCAAGATATTTTGTACAAGTGAGGCGGTATTTCTGGCCACCGTCAATCTCCGCCTTGGCTCAGTGTTTTCATTCTCCCTCCTCTTGAGTGGGAAAAGTCGTGGGTTTAAGTCCCACTTCAGAGACTTGCGAACAAAATCTAGGCTGACACTCCAGTGCAGTGCTGAGGGAGCGCTGCACTGCCAGAGGTGGCGTCTTTCGGATGACCGAGGCCTCGTCATCCCTCGAAGGTGGACAGAAAAGATCCCAGGGCACTATTTCGAAGAAGAGCAGGGGAGCTATCCCTGGTGTCCTGGCCAATATTTATTCCTCAACCAACATCACTTAAACAGATTATCTGGTCATTATCACATTGCTGTTTGTGGGACCTTGCTGTGCGCAAACTGGCTGCCACGTCTGGAAGAAGAAACATCTGTAATTGTACTGCTGGATGCTTACGTGGGCATAGGATGTTACACACATTTATTGACATCCTAGTGATAACACTACTATCTCTTCAATAAAAGAAAGGTTACATTAATAACTGAAATTTAAGTTGTGAGCAAAATTTGTGTGTTTAAAAATGTGCATAGGAAGACTTTGTTTAATTTCATTTAAAGCCGTCAGCCAAATTAGTATAAAGTGTTTACTATTTCCCACACTGCAGATATCTTTAAAAATCAGACCAAATACCTAGTTTTTGTATGTCGATATAGTGAAGATGCTTGCTATGTAAGGTTGCAGAAATTGAAACGTCAAGTTCCAGCACTTAAACCTCTGTTTGGAATCAGAATATTTGTGTTTTTGGTATAATTGCTGCCACAAATTTGGATTTGAAAGGCGCTGTATAAAAATGCAAGTCTTTCTTTACAATGAACATACTGCATGTCTGGACTGGTGCTGTGTTGGAGTCTTCCAGTCTCAAGCTTTGGAGTGTCATGGGGCTTATAGTTGATGTAGGTTGATGGAACGTCCAGACGTTGTATTCATACTGCCTACATTAAAGCTACATTTGGTACTTTCACATGTTGATCACCTAGCTGACTGCCTAGTTACACTATTTTCTGTGCCCACTTTTATTTCTGTGCCACCTTCTGAATATTCTGAACTCCAGGGAACTTTAGGGGTGTGACAAAGGCTTGGAGTCCCCTCATGAGGGCCAAAGGCCTCACATCTTCACAGTCCGGTTTCTCTAGTTTTGTTTGTAATTCTTTGCAATGGTCAAAATCAAAAAATGAAACTGATGGAGACATTACTGTTATGCAAGTGGAAAATGGATCGCCAACTCCCATACATGGTTTATTATCGGCATTTATAATTCCCATAGCCATAAAATTAACAAGTTTATTTATTTTTAATGAAGGTTGCCCATGAAACCGATGTGCGAGCGCAAATCCGTCTACAGTTTCGAGATGTGAATGGACAAGTGGTGGCTGTGCAGAGGTCAATGCTTTGCACACAGAAGGGAAAAAAGATTGAATTCAAAACCCTGGAGGGGGTGATCACACGAATGAAGTGAGTGAACAAGAAAAACCTTTGCATTGTTAAATTGTTGTGTTAACCAGACAGCTGGCCCCTTCACAATGTGTTATAGTTGCCAGTCAATCTTCAGTGACGTTGCTCAAGGATCGCATGGGACTTAAGAGGATAGTGGCTGGGTATTGGTCAGTGACCGGGCTCGGGGGCATTGTTGTAGCTACAGAGCGTACATCAAATGGAAAGGAAGAATCGCCGCTTCCTTGTGCTGGTGGAAGCTTGGGGGATCAACACACTCAAGCTCTTGCTGCCACTTTATTACCAGATCAGGTTGGAATCATACATAAGACATAAGAACATAAGACGTAGGAGCAGGAGTAGGTCATTTGGCTCCTCGAGCCTGCTCCGCCATTCAATAAGATCATGGCTGATCTGATCTTGGCCTCAACTCCACTTCCCTGCCCGTTCCCCTTAACCCTTGACTCCCTTATCGTTCAAAAATCTGTCTATCTCCACCTTAAATATATTCAATGACCCAGCCTCCACAGCTCTCTGGGGTGGAGCATTCCACAGATTCACGACCCTCTGAGAGAAGAAATTCCTCCTCATCTCCGTTTTGAATGGGCGACCCTTTATTCTGAAACTATGCCCCCTAGTTCTAGATTCCTCCACGAGGGGAAACATCCTCTCTGCATCTACCCTGTCAAGCCCCCTCAGCATCTTATATGTTTCAATAAGATCACCTCTCATTCTTCTAAACTCCAATGAGTATAGGTCCAATCTGCTCAACTTTTCTTCATAAGACAACCCCTTCATCTCAGGAATCAACCTAGTGAACCTTCTCTGAACTGCCTCCAATGCAAGTATATACTTCCTTAAATAAGGAGACCAAAACTGTACGCAGTACTCCAGGTGTGGTCTCACCAACGCCCTGTACAGTTGTAGCAGGACTAATCTACTTCTATACTCCATTCCCTTTGAAATAAAGGCCAACATTCCATTTGCCTTCCTAATTACTTGCTGTACCTGCATGCTAATTTTTTGTGTTTCATATACAAGGACCCCCAGATCCCTCTGTACTGCAGCATTTTGTAAAAAATCTCCATTTAAATAATAATTTGATTTTTTATTTTTCCGACCAAAGTGGATAACCCCTCATTTTCCCACATTATACTCTATCTGCCAATTTTTTGCCCTCTCATTTAGCCTATCTATATCCCTTTGCAGATTACTGTGTCCTCGTCACAACTTGCTTTCCCACATAGCTTTGTATCATCAGAAAATTTGGCGACACTACACTCGGTCCCTTCATCCAAGTCATGAATATAGATTGTAAATAGCTGAGGCCCCAGCATTGATCCCTGTGGCACCCCACTGGAAATACTCGAAGGTGGACTCATCAGCCCCGTTTCGGGGGCCAATGCCTCACAGGTGCCAACCAGTTGGGAGTGATTCGTGAGTGCCTCTTGCCCAGTTTTGAGTGATTAGTGAGTGCCTCTTGTTGTCCAGTTGGGAGTGATTAGTGAGTGCCTCTTGTTGTCCAGTTGGGAGTGATTAGTGAGTGCCTCTTGTCCAGTTGGGAGTGATTAGTGAGTGTCTCTTGCTGTCCCGTTGGGAGTGATTAGTGAGTGTCTCTTGCTGTCCAGTTGGGAGTGATTAGTGAGTGTCTCTTGCTGTCCAGTTGGGAGTGATTAGTGAGTGCCTCTTGTCCAGTTGGGAGTGATTAGTGAATGCCTCTTGTTGTCCAGTTGGGAGTGATTAGTGAGTGTCTCTTGTCCAGTTGGGAGTGATTAGTGAGTGCCTCTTGTTGTCCAGTTGGGAGTGATTAGTGATGCCGCCTCTTGTCTAGTTGGGAGTGATTAGTGAGTGCCTCTTCTTGTCCAGTTGGGAGTGATTAGTGAGTGCCTCCTGTTGTCCAGTTGGGAGTGATTAGTGAGTGCCTCTTGTCCAGTTGGGAGTGATTAGTGAATGCCTCTTGTTGTCCAGTTGGGAGTGATTAGTGAGTGCCTCTTGTCCAGTTGGGAGTGATTAGTGAGTGCCTCTTGTCCAGTTGGGAGTGATTAGTGAGTGTCTCTTGCTGTCCAGTTGGGAGTGATTAGTGAGTGCCTCTTGCTGTCCAGTTGGGAGTGATTAGTGAGTGTCTCTTGCTGTCCAGTTGGGAGTGATTAGTGAGTGCCTCTTGCTGTCCAGTTGGGAGTGATTAGTGAGTGCCTCTTGTTGTCCAGTTGGGAGTGATTAGTGATGCCGCCTCTTGTCTAGTTGGGAGTGATTAGTGAGTGCCTCTTCTTGTCCAGTTGGGAGTGATTAGTGAGTGCCTCTTGTTGTCCAGTTGGGAGTGATTAGTGAGTGCCTCTTGTTGTCCAGTTGGGAGTGATTAGTGAGTGCCTCTTGTTGTCCAGTTGGGAGTGATTAGTGAGTGCCTCTTGTCCAGTTGGGAGTGATTAGTGAGTGTCTCTTGTTGTCCAGTTGGGAGTGATTAGTGAGTGCCTCCTGTCCAGTTGGGAGTGAGTAGTGAGTGTCTCTTGTCCAGTTGGGAGTGATTAGTGAGTGCCTCTTGTTGTCCAGTTGGGAGTGATTAGTGAGTGCCTCTTGTCCAGTTGGGAGTGATTAGTGAGTGCCTCTTGTCCAGTTGGGAGTGATTAGTGAGTGTCTCTTGTCCAGTTGGGAGTGATTCGTGAGTGCCTCTTGTCCAGTTGGGAGTGATTAGTGAGTGCCTCTTGTCCAGTTGGGAGTGATTAGTGAGTGCCTCTTGTTGTCCAGTTGGGAGTGATTAGTGAGTGCCTCTTGTTGTCCAGTTGGGAGTGATTAGTGAGTGCCTCCTGTCCAGTTGGGAGTGATTAGTGAGTGCCTCTTGTCCAGTTGGGAGTGATTTGTGAGTGTCTCTTGTCCAGTTGGGAGTGATTAGTGAGTGCCTCTTGTCCAGTTGGGAGTGATTAGTGAGTGTCTCTTGTTGTCCAGTTGGGAGTGATTAGTGAGTGCCTCCTGTCCAGTTGGGAGTGAGTAGTGAGTGTCTCTTGTCCAGTTGGGAGTGAGTAGTGAGTGTCTCTTGTCCAGTTGGGAGTGATTAGTGAGTGCCTCTTGTTGTCCAGTTGGGAGTGATTAGTGAGTGACTCTTGTCCAGTTGGGAGTGATTAGTGCGTGCCTCTTGTCCAGTTGGGAGTGATTAGTGAGTGCCTCTTGTCCAGTTGGGAGTGATTAGTGAGTGCCTCTTGTTGTCCAGTTGGGAGTGATTAGTGAGTGCCTCTTGTCCAGTTGGGAGTGATTAGTGAGTGCCTCTTGTCCAGTTGGGAGTGATTAGTGAGTGTCTCTTGTTGTCCAGTTGGGAGTGATTAGTGAGTGCCTCTTGTTGTCCAGTTGGGAGTGATTAGTGAGTGCCTCTTGTTGTCCAGTTGGGAGTGATTAGTGAGTGCCTCTTGTCCAGTTGGGAGTGATTAGTGAGTGCATCTTGTCCAGTTGGGAGTAATTAGTGAGTGCCTCTTGTCCAGTTGGGAGTGATTAGTGAGTGCCTCTTGTTGTCCAGTTGGGAGTGATTAGTGAGTGCCTCTTGTTGTCCAGTTGGGAGTGATTAGTGAGTGCCTCTTGTTGTCCAGTTGGGAGTGATTCGTGAGTGCCTCTTGTCCAGTTGGGAGTGATTAGTGAGTGTCTCTTGTTGTCCAGTTGGGAGTGATTAGTGAGTGCTTCCTGTCCAGTTGGGAGTGAGTAGTGAGTGTCTCTTGTCCAGTTGGGAGTGAGTAGTGAGTGTCTCTTGTCCAGTTGGGAGTGATTAGTGAGTGCCTCTTGTTGTCCAGTTGGGAGTGATTAGTGAGTGCCTCTTGTCCAGTTGGGAGTGATTAGTGAGTTTCTCTTGTCCAGTTGGGAGTGATTAGTGAGTGCTTTTGTTGTCCAGTTGGGAGTGATTAGTGAGTGTCTCTTGTTGTCCAGTTGGGAGTGATTAGTGAGTGTCTCTTGTCCAGTTGGGAGTGATTAGTGAATGCCTCTTGTCCAGTTGGGAGTGATTAGTGAGTGTCTCTTGTTGTCCAGTTGGGAGTGATTAGTGAGTGTCTCTTGTTGTCCAGTTGGGAGTGATTAGTGAGTGTCTCTTGTTGTCCAGTTGGGAGTGATTAGTGAGTGTCTCTTGTTGTCCAGTTGGGAGTGATTAGTGAGTGCCTCTTGTCCAGTTGGGAGTGATTCGTGAGTGCCTCTTGTCCAGTTGGGAGTGATTAGTGAGTGCCTCTTGTCTAGTTAGGAGTGATTAGTGAGTGTCTCTTGTCCAGTTGGGAGTGATTAGTGAGTGCCTCTTGTCCAGTTGGGAGTGATTAGTGAGTGCCTCTTGTCCAGTTGGGAGTGATTAGTGAGTGCCTCTTGTCTAGTTGGGAGTGATTAGTGAGTGTCTCTTGTCCAGTTGGGAGTGATTAGTGAGTGCCTCTTGTCCAGTTGGGAGTGATTAGTGAGTGCCTCTTGTCCAGTTGGGAGTGATTAGTGAGTGCCTCTTGTCCAGTTGGGAGTGATTAGTGAGTGACTCTTGTCCAGCTGGGAGTGATTAGTGAGTGCCTCTTGTTGTCCAGTTGGGAGTGATTAGTGAGTGCCTCTTGTCCAGTTGGGAGTGATTAGTGAGTGCCTCTTGTCCAGTTGGGAGTGATTAGTGAGTGCCTCTTGTTGTCCAGTTGGGAGTGATTAGTGAGTGCCTCTTGTTGTCCAGTTGGGAGTGATTAGTGAGTGCCTCTTGTCCAGTTGGGAGTGATTAGTGAGTGCCTCTTGTCTAGTTGGGAGTGATTAGTGAGTGCCTCTTGTCCAGTTGGGAGTGATTAGTGAGTGCCTCTTGTCCAGTTGGGAGTGATTAGTGAGTGCCTCTTGTCCAGTTGGGAGTGATCAGTGAGTGCCTCTTGTCTAGTTGGGAGTGATTAGTGAGTGTCTCTTGTCCAGTTGGGAGTGATTAGTGAGTGCCTCTTGTTGTCCAGTTGGGAGTGATTAGTGAGTGCCTCAAGTCTAGTTGGGAGTGATTAGTGAGTGCCTCTTGTTGTCTAGTTGGGAGTGATTAGTGAGTGCCTCTTGTCCAGTTGGGAGTGATTAGTGAGTGCCTCTTGTCCAGTTGGGAGTGATTAGTGAGTGCCTCTTGTCCAGTTGGGAGTGATTAGTGAGTGCCTCTTGTTGTCCAGTTGGGAGTGATTAGTGAGTGACTATTGTCCAGTTGGGAGTGATTAGTGAGTGTCTCTTGTTGTCTAGTTGGGAGTGATTAGTGAGTGCCTCTTGTTGTCTAGTTGGGAGTGATTAGTGAGTGCCTCGTGTTGTCCAGTTGGGAGTGATTAGTGAGTGCCTCTTGTCCAGTTGGGAGTGATTAGTGAGTGCCTCTTGTCCAGTTGGGAGTGATTAGTGAGTGTCTCTTGTTGTCTAGTTGGGAGTGATTAGTGAGTGCCTCTTGTTGTCTAGTTGGGAGTGATTAGTGAGTGCCTCTTGTTGTCCAGTTGGGAGTGATTAGTGAGTGCCTCTTGTCCAGTTGGGAGTGATTAGTGAGTGCCTCTTGTCCAGTTGGGAGTGATTAGTGAGTGCCTCTTGTCCAGTTGGGAGTGATTAGTGAGTGCCTCTTGTCCAGTTGGGAGTGATTAGTGAGTGCCTCTTGTCCAGTTGGGAGTGATTAGTGAGTGCCTCTTGTTATCTAGTTGGGAGTGATTAGTGAGTGTCTCTTGTCCAGTTGGGAGTGATTAGTGAGTGCCTCTTCTTGTCCAGTTGGGAGTGATTAGTGATGCCGCCTCTTGTCTAGTTGGGAGTGATTAGTGAGTGCCTCTTGTCCAGTTGGGAGTGATTAGTGAGTGCCTCTTGTCCAGTTGGGAGTGATTAGTGAGTGCCTCTTGTCCAGTTGGGAGTGATTAGTGAATGCCTCTTGTCCAGTTGGGAGTGAAAGTGAATGCCTCTTGTCCATTTGGAAGTGATTAGTGAGTGTCTCTTGTTGTCCAGTTGGGAGTGATTAGTGAGTGACTCTTGTCCAGTTGGGAGTGATTAGTGAGTGCCTCTTGTTGTCCAGTTGGGAGTGATTAGTGAGTGACTCTTGTTCAGTTGGGAGTGATTAGTGCGTGCCTCTTGTCCAGTTGGGAGTGATTAGTGAGTGCCTCTTGTTGTCCAGTTGGGAGTGATTAGTGAGTGCCTCTTGTTGTCCAGTTGGGAGTGATTAGTGAGTGCCTCCTGTTGTCCAGTTGGGAGTGATTAGTGAGTGCCTCTTGTCCAGTTGGGAGTGATTAGTGAGTGCCTCCTGTTGTCCAGTTGGGAGTGATTAGTGAGTGCCTCCTGTTGTCCAGTTGGGAGTGATTAGTGAGTGCCTCTTGTCCAGTTGGGAGTGATTAGTGAGTGCCTCTTGTCCAGTTGGGAGTGATTCGTGAGTGCCTCTTGTCCAGTTGGGAGTGATTAGTGAGTGCCTCTTGTTGTCCAGTTGGGAGTGATTAGTGAGTGTCTCTTGTCCAGTTGGGAGTGATTAGTGAGTGCCTCTTGTCCAGTTGGGAGTGATTAGTGAGTGCCTCTTGTTGTCCAGTTGGGAGTGATTAGTGAGTGCCTCTTGTTGTCCAGTTGGGAGTGATTAGTGAGTGCCTCTTGTCCAGTTGGGAGTGATTAGTGAGTGTCTCTTGTTGTCCAGTTGGGAGTGATTAGTGAGTGCCTCCTGTCCAGTTGGGAGTGAGTAGTGAGTGTCTCTTGTCCAGTTGGGAGTGAGTAGTGAGTGTCTCTTGTCCAGTTGGGAGTGATTAGTGAGTGCCTCTTGTTGTCCAGTTGGGAGTGATTAGTGAGTGACTCTTGTTGTCCAGTTGGGAGTGATTAGTGAGTGCCTCTTGTCCAGTTGGGAGTCATTAGTGAGTGCCTCTTGTTGTCCAGTTGGGAGTGATTAGTGAGTGCCTCCTGTTGTCAAGTTGGGAGTGATTAGTGAGTGCCTCTTGTCCAGTTGGGAGTGATTAGTGAGTGTCTCTTGTTGTCCAGTTGGGAGTGATTAGTGAGTGCTTCCTGTCCAGTTGGGAGTGAATAGTGAGTGTCTCTTGTCCAGTTGGGAGTGAGTAGTGAGTGTCTCTTGTCCAGTTGGGAGTGATTAGTGAGTGCCTCTTGTTGTCCAGTTGGGAGTGATTAGTGAGTGACTCTTGTCCAGTTGGGAGTGATTAGTGAATGCCTCTTGTCCAGTTGGGAGTGATTAGTGAGTGTCTCTTGTTGTCCAGTTGGGAGTGATTAGTGAGTGTCTCTTGTTGTCCAGTTGGGAGTGATTAGTGAGTGTCTCTTGTTGTCCAGTTGGGAGTGATTAGTGAGTGTCTCTTGTTGTCCAGTTGGGAGTGATTAGTGAGTGTCTCTTGTTGTCCAGTTGGGAGTGATTAGTGAGTGCCTCTTGTCCAGTTGGGAGTGATTCGTGAGTGCCTCTTGTCCAGTTGGGAGTGATTAGTGAGTGCCTCTTGTCTAGTTGGGAGTGATTAGTGAGTGTCTCTTGTCCAGTTGGGAGTGATTAGTGAGTGCCTCTTGTCCAGTTGGGAGTGATTAGTGAGTGCCTCTTGTCCAGTTGGGAGTGATTAGTGAGTGCCTCTTGTCCAGTTGGGAGTGATTAGTGAGTGTCTCTTGTCCAGTTGGGAGTGATTAGTGAGTGCCTCTTGTCCAGTTGGGAGTGATTAGTGAGTGACTCTTGTCCAGCTGGGAGTGATTAGTGAGTGCCTCTTGTTGTCCAGTTGGGAGTGATTAGTGAGTGCCTCTTGTCCAGTTGGGAGTGATTAGTGAGTGCCTCTTGTCCAGTTGGGAGTGATTACTGAGTGCCTCTTGTTGTCCAGTTGGGAGTGATTAGTGAGTGCCTCTTGTTGTCCAGTTGGGAGTGATTAGTGAGTGCCTCTTGTTGTCCAATTGGGAGTGATTAGTGAGTGTCTCTTGTCCAGTTGGGAGTGATTAGTGAGTGCCTCTTGTCCAGTTGGGAGTGATTAGTGAGTGTCTCTTGTTGTCCAGTTGGGAGTGATTAGTGAGTGTCTCTTGTTGTCCAGTTGGGAGTGATTAGTGACTGCCTCCTGTCCAGTTGGGAGTGAGTAGTGAGTGACTCTTGTCCAGTTGGGAGTGATTAGTGCGTGCCTCTTGTCCAGTTGGGAGTGATTAGTGAGTGCCTCTTGTCCAGTTGGGAGTGATTAGTGAGTGAATCTTGTTGTCCAGTTGGGAGTGATTAGTGAGTGCCTCTTGTTGCCCAGTTGGGAGTGATTAGTGAGTGCCTCTTGTTGTCCAGTTGGGAGTGATTAGTGAGTGCCTCTTGTCCAGTTGGGAGTGATTAGTGAGTGCCTCTTGTCCAGTTGGGAGTGATTAGTGAGTGCCTCTTGTCCAGTTGGAAGTGAAAGTGAATGCCTCTTGTCCATTTGGAAGTGATTAGTGAGTGTCTCTTGTCCAGTTGGGAGTGATTAGTGAGTGACTCTTGTCCAGTTGGGAGTGATTAGTGAGTGTCTCTTGTCCAGTTGGGAGTGATTAGTGAGTGTCTCTTGTCCAGTTGGGAGTGATTAGTGAGTGTCTCTTGTCCAGTTGGGAGTGATTAGTGAGTGTCTCTTGTCCAGTTGGGAGTGATTAGTGAGTGTCTCTTGTCCAGTTGGGAGTGATTAGTGAGTGCCTCTTGTCCAGTTGGGAGTGATTAGTGAGTGCCTCTTGTTGTCCAGTTGGGAGTGATTAGTGAGTGCCTCTTGTTGTCCAGTTGGGAGTGATTAGTGAGTGCCTCTTGTCCAGTTGGGAGTGATTAGTGAGTGCCTCTTGTTGTCCAGTTGGCAGTGATTAGTGAGTGCCTCTTGTCCAGTTGGGAGTGATTAGTGAGTGCCTCTTGTTGTCCAGTTGGGAGTGATTAGTGAGTGCCTCCTGTTGTCAAGTTGGGAGTGATTAGTGAGTGCCTCTTGTCCAGTTGGGAGTGATTAGTGAGTGTCTCTTGTTGTCCAGTTGGGAGTGATTAGTGAGTGCCTCCTGTCCAGTTGGGAGTGAGTAGTGAGTGTCTCTTGTCCAGTTGGGAGTGAGTAGTGAGTGTCTCTTGTCCAGTTGGGAGTGATTAGTGAGTGCCTCTTGTCCAGTTGGGAGTGATTAGTGAGTGCCTCTTGTCCAGTTGGGAGTGATTAGTGAGTGCCTCTTGTCCAGTTGGGAGTGATTAGTGAATGCCTCTTGTCCAGTTGGAAGTGAAAGTGAATGCCTCTTGTCCATTTGGAAGTGATTAGTGAGTGTCTCTTGTCCAGTTGGGAGTGATTAGTGAGTGCCTCTTGTTGTCCAGTTGGGAGTGATTAGTGAGTGCCTCTTGTCCAGTTGGGAGTGATTAGTGAGTGCCTCTTGTTGTCCAGTTAGGAGTGATTAGTGAGTGCCTCTTGTCCAGTTGGGAGTGATTAGTGAGTGCCTCTTGTCCAGTTGGCAGTGATTAGTGAGTGCCTCTTGTCCAGTTGGGAGTGATTAGTGAGTGCCTCTTGTTGTCCAGTTGGGAGTGATTAGTGAGTGCCTCCTGTTGTCAAGTTGGGAGTGATTAGTGAGTGCCTCTTGTCCAGTTGGGAGTGATTAGTGAGTGTCTCTTGTCCAGTTGGGAGTGATTAGTGAGTGTCTCTTGTTGTCCAGTTGGGAGTGATTAGTGAGTGCCTCCTGTCCAGTTGGGAGTGAGTAGTGAGTGTCTCTTGTCCAGTTGGGAGTGAGTAGTGAGTGTCTCTTGTCCAGTTGGGAGTGATTAGTGAGTGCCTCTTGTTGTCCAGTTGGGAGTGATTAGTGAGTGCCTCTTGTCCAGTTGGGAGTGATTAGTGAGTGCCTCTTGTCCAGTTGGGAGTGATTAGTGAGTGCCTCTTGTCCAGTTGGGAGTGATTAGTGAGTGTCTCTTGTCCAGTTGGGAGTGATTAGTGAGTGACTCTTGTCCAGTTGGGAGTGATTAGTGAGTGCCTCTTGTCCAGTTGGGAGTGATTAGTGAGTGTCTCTTGCTGTCCCTGCTGTCATGGTGGTTATTCAGTTTGTCCCTCAGATTATCACAACTTGTTGGCTGAAGAATGAAATGTGGATTTAGTTACCGTTTTAGGGGGGAAAATGGTGTTCACAAAACTAAGAGAAATTGAGGAAAATCATTGAAATTCTTTTACTTTTTTTTAAAGGCATGGGGAGAGGGTCAGCTTGAGTTCAAAATGTGCAGAGATGGACCGGGAGATGATCAGTGCATTAGGTGTCTCGAAAGCTGTGTTAATCAACGTCATTTTCTGTCATCAAGAAGATTCAAACTGGCCTTTGAGTGAAGGAAAAGCTCTGAAACAGAAATTTGATGAGATTTTCTCGGCTACAAGGTGAGTTATTTTCTGTTCCAATTCCCAGAGAGAAAAAAAAATGGTTTTATTTCCATGAGTGAAGCCGAATGTAGTTTTCCTGCAGTGACTCGTGACTGTCACGACAGCTTGATTTGTAGAAGTCATGTTTCACAAGGCTGCACTTACCTTCTGTCTGTTGAACTTGCATGCACTGACCCATGAACATCTGTGGAAGAGCTATTAGACTGGATATCTTCCCACTATATGCATACACATGAGTCATCATGGCGTTATCCTAAATTTTGGCCCGATGTCCAAAAGTATTGATTTCGACTTGCCCCTGGTTCTTCAGTAAGTTTTCATTGGCAAGCCAGTGCTGCGTTTGCTCAGAAACCTGACCGTAATGTGCAAAGTCTCTCGGATGTAGTGTGCCCAGGGTGAACACTGAACCGTTTCATTGCTGCCAGATAGTCCGTAAGAATCAGTAGGTCTCGTCATCACTCTTCCGAATTAACATTCAGGCACTTTTCGTAACGAGACTAAACTATTAACCAGGTTTCTTTATGAATAATAAAACAAAAGCAAAATACGGCAGATTCTGGAAACCTGAAATAAAAACAGAAAATGCTGGAAATGCTCAGCAGGTCAGGCAGCATCTGTGGGGGGAGAGAAACAAGAGCTAACGTTTCAGGTCGATGTTCTGACGAAAGGTCACCGACCTGAAACCTTTTAACTCTGTTTCTCTCTCGACAGATCCTGAGTGTTTCCAGCATTTTCTGTTTTCAATTCTTTAGGAAGAGTGATTTAAAGCAGCGAGCAGTATAAGCGGTATATTGAAATCCGTTCAAACTACAGCAATTTGGTGCCAGTTCATGAATTGTTAACAGACAAAGCGGCCACAAATTCCTTTGGATCTGCTGAGCTTGAGAGAAGTACTTTTTCCAAAAACTCTTGTTCTTCAGGAAACTGAGCGTACTGTCTTCATGGGAATTGGAGATTCATTCAGTCCCAGTGTGCACAGACTACAACATTGAGCTACAAGTACATGAAATATCGAGTTCTTCTCTACTCTTAGCAACACTGTGAAGAGCTTTAAAGTCAGTCTGCAAGAAATCTGACACAACCTGCCCACTATAATACCCCAAATGTGCCAGGACCTCAAATGATTCTGCTGCAGTAGACATTGATTGTATAAACTGAAGAGTTCTGATGGTCGGCGATATCATAACTGTCTTAAGGGGTAGCGGGAGAAAGCAGGAAACCGGGATTAGACCAGGTGGCTTCGGTGTAAAAAGGAATGCCAGCGCAGACTTGATGGTTGAAGGGCCGATTTATCTTTCTGTAACATTCTGTGATTTGACTCACAGCCTATGGGTTTCAGGCCGTTCCATACATTTTGATAACACCTGGTTCAAAGTGGGCAGTTATCCTCAGTAAGTTAAGTGTGCACTTGCACTACAAACGTCGCATCAGTTAGACATGCTTCTCCTTCACACCAGTGCTGCAGTTCGAGTAAATGCCTCCAGAATCCAGAGTCCGGCTCCGACCTGACACCAGAGCAAGGCGAGATTTCCTGGAGGAGGCAGTCTTGCTCCTGCTTCAACCCAGAGTCAGTTTGGGCCTTCGCATCTGAATTGCACCTCACCAGCTTGCCATCTGTGTGAAGCTGAGACCGCTTGGCAACTGCCTCGTCCATTTTTTACCTTTTCAATCAGAATATTACCACGTTAACGTTACATCGCTGTCTTCAGAGGTTCGCCGTGGACATCGTTAAGTGAATGTGTAACTTCCATTTTGAGCAGGATAGTTTAAAACTAATTGTACTCCAAAAAAAAAGAGCAGTAAGCAAATAAGAAATCATGGTATTATCCTATGTTCAAAAACCAGGCAAATTTTGACAGTAGAGATGCGTAATTAATTCATGCTGGAGTCCATGTAAGACAGAGGCCGAGAAATCCCTCTCGGGCAGTGGTGCAAAACGGGCGATATCGGATGGGCCGCCCGTTATCGGCAGCGCCTGACATTCAGTTGCACTGACTGCAGTGGAGCTGATTATCGGGCGCTGCGTATTACAGGCGGCCGATCCGATGCCGCTCGTTTTGCGCCACCACCCGAGACGGATTTCTAGGCCAAAATGTTTTATCCGACCTCAGTTCATTTTTTCTGATGTCCATCGAGTTCTAAGTTTAATCAATTGTTTTGATGATAAAATGTAAATTTGCCCCTTTGCCGCAGGTACATTAAAGCTCTGGAAACGTTGCGTCAGGTCCGCCTGAAGCAGTCGCAGTCTGTCCGAGAGTACTCGGCGGAGCTCAAGTACCTCAAGCAAAACAAAGAAAAAGCCCGCGAAATCCAGGATCAGCTGGCTGACAAGGAGACCCAGCTGGCTGCTTCAAAGGGGAATGTCCAATCGATTGAAAATCAGATCGCTCCCTTAGAGGTAATGCTTTTTAACTGTGACCACTTTTAGCCTGGGAAGTTGTGTTTTGTATTTTTTTTTTAAAAAAGCAAATATAGGTGGGACAATAGAACGGAGGGTGAAGCTAATTGTGATTTTAACTTACAGGCATTGTCTTTCTCAAAGTGTGTTTGGAGGGAAAGAAAGGTTCAGCAGTGTTTGAAATGCACCATTGCGTCATGTGCATTTAGCATCAAGGTGTAAACTACAAACGCTTAAACTGGTTGTTCTTTTTCCCTAGTGGCCAAGATATTGTCTTTTTAATGCTTTATGAACTACTCTTCAAATGCACCAATGTACAGGAAACTCTCTTTTAACCGGCACCCAAATAACCGTAAATCTCTCTTAACCGGCAAAATTCTTGAGTAGGTAACCGGGGTTTTCCTTCATCTCTCCTTTAAAAATAACTTTGAAAAAAACCCCGAGGCGTTTGCCTTGTATCGGAGCGTGTAGATTGGGAGGGGAATGTGCAGCCCGGGTAGGCAGCGGACACGACAGATGGTCAGCTGGCGGTCCCCGGGGAGACGGAGCTCCGAATGCAGGCGCATGTCAGTGTGTACGGGGCTCTCGTACGTTGGGAGATATAACTCTCCATTATCCGGACTTTTTGATTAACCGGCACCACGCCGGTCCCGTCGGTGCCGGTTAATAAAGAGTTTCCTGTACAAGGAAGGTAACTTGTTCCCCCAAAATCTGCTACAGAGAGGTTGTTCAAGAATTGTCCTATAACTTCACTACCTTTTCAAGATTTTTTTGTAACAATTAAGTGAAAAATACAATTTTCTTTAGTCTAGCATTTCATATGCTTGGGATAGTTAATTTTTTTTTTTGTTGCCTTTTGAAGTGCTTGGGCAGGAGGGGGTCGTACAAAGGGCTCTGCCTACATTTACTAGTTAGCCTGCATGTGGATGGGGTCGTGGTCACTGTCCTTGCCTAACTTCGCACAGGGTGTTGCCACTGATTTGAATTTGTAAAACGACAGTCTGTATCCTAACTCCATCTACCCGCCCTGGCTCTGTATCCCTTAATACCCTTTGACATGAATCTTGTATGAAGTAATACTGGGCGGCCTGCTGGTGGCGCTGTCCAGGGAGAGTATAAATACTCGGGCATGAGCCCAGCTTGCTTAGGACATTCCTCAACAGGAACTAGTGAAGGACACAACTAGATCTCCATGTTGAAAAAACAGTTGATTAAAGCTTTGTTTAACGCTTAGACCAAGTGCCTAGTAGTTTTCTTGCGTCAATTTAATCAACTGAACCTGCTCCACGCTCTGAGTAGTTTTGGGAACAGAAGGTTACGACTCAAACGGTAGAAGGTGAACCAGATATAGTAATCAATCCATCATGGAGAAACTACTCCGACCCACCTGTCTTGACTTGGACCCGAATTCACCTACAACTGCTAAGGTATGGAAACACTGGTATCGTACCTTCAGCAACTACCTCAGGGCATGTGGTGAGAATGTTCCTGATAAGTTAGAGATACTTGCCAATTATGTATCCCCTTATGTGTTTGACTATATCGAAGACTGTGTAAACTATGACTCCGCTATCCGAATACTACAGCAACTATATGTTAAGGCCCCAAACGAAATTTTTGCTCGGCATCTACTGGCCACAACTCGACAACAACCCGGGGTATCACTTGATGAATTCCTTCAAAAGCTTCGCAGGCTCAGCAAAGATTGTAATCTCAAGGCTGTCTCAGCTGAGCAGTACCAGGAGGAGTTAATTTGTGATTCTTTTATTAATGGAATTGCGTCTCCCTTCATACGCCAGCGTCTGCTGGAGAATAAAACCCTCGCGTTACAAGCTGCCTATGACCAGGCGTATTCTCTGGACTTGGCAAAAAAAAAATGCAGATGCTTATCTTTTACCACGTGCACGGACTGCTGCTGTCACTTTTAGTGACTCCTCCGATAAGCCTCAGGCGGAAGCCCTCACTGATGACTCTATCCTAGATGATGACGACCCTACCCTAGCGGCATCTTGGCAATCTAAAAGGAAGTGTTTCTTCTGTGGAGGTGCATTTCATTATAGGAAATTTTGTCCTGCTCGTAATGCAATCTGCAATCATTGAAGTAAGGTCACTTCTCGAAAGTATGTCAGTCACGAGCCTCTTCTAGGGTTACAGCTGCTCCCTATAAAACTGCTCCTCCCCAAGAGCTACTACTAATGTTACAGCTGTCATCTATAAAACTGCTGCTGCCCCAAGAGCCACTACTAATGTTACAGCTGTCGAGGATAAAACTGCCCCTCCTCCCATCACAGCTGTTTTTCCCCAAAGCCTGTCCCATGCAGCCACGAAGGTTTCGGTAAATGGACACATTTTGAGTGCATTAATCGACTCATGCAGCTCTGACCGCTTCATCAGTGAGCAGACTGTCAGTAAGTTAAAACTGCGTATTTACCCCTCGGACAGGGAAATTGCAATGGCTCTGACGACACTGACCACTAACTTCCGGCTTTTGTCTTGTCGACCTTATTCTCAATGGCCGCACTTATTTCTCTACCCGGCTCGGGGTGCTCAAAAACCTATGCAGTGATGTGCTCCTGGGACAGGATTTCCAGAAACAACACAAAAGACTCCCTTTCGAGTTTGGAGGATCAAAGCCGGAGCTTACTATTTCCAAAGTACCGTTTTGTGCGCTTTCGGCGGCTTCGCTCGACGAGCCCTCCTTGTTTGCCAATCTTTCCCCCCGATGTAAGCCCATAGCCATTAAATCACGACATTTCAGCCAAGATGACCTATCCTTTATCGAGGCAGAGATCTCTCGCCTTCTAGCTGACGGTATCATTGAGCCATGTTCATCTTCCTGGCGGACTCAAGTCGTCGTTGTTAAAAATCCTCTGAAGCAACACAAGAAACGTCTTTGCATCGATTACTCGCAAACTATTAACCACTATACCAACCTGGATGCCTACCCACTACCACGCATCGAGGACATGGTCAATAACCTTGCTAACTACAAGGTATTTTCAACTTTTGTCTTAAAGAGCGCATACCATCAAGTACCGTTAAAGGACTCTGACAAAAAGTATATGGCTTTTGAGGCCAATGGTCGGCTTTACCAGTTTCGTCGCCTTCCATTCGGGGTCACCAATGGGGTGGCCGTCTTTCAACGGGCAATGGATAGCCTAGTCAAACAGGAGAACTTAATCTGGATAATATCACCATTGCTGGTCATGACCAGAAGGAGCATGATGCCAACCTCCAGAAATTTCTTGACGTTCTCCGTCATTGCAACTTAACCTTAAATGAGTCCAAATCTGTGAAATCAATGCCATCAGTCAACATCCTTGGCTACTCGGGTGGGCAATGGTGTCATCAAACTGGATCTGGAGCGACTTCGTCCGCTTCAGGAGCTCCCTCCTCCTACGAATCTCGGCTCTCTTCGTCGGGCCCTCGGCATGTTCGCCTATTATGCGAAGTGCATACCTCACTTTTCCGACAAGATCCAGCCCCTGCTTCATGCGAAGTCATTTCCGTTGGAGGCGATGAATATTTCAGCTTTCGACCTCAAGCAACAACTGGATAAAGCTGCGCTTCATTCCATCGATGAAAATCTCCCTTTCGTGGTCGAGTGCGATGCATCGGAGGTGGCGATCTCGGCTACCTTGAATCAAGGCGATCGACCCGTTGCATTTCTGTCTAGAACTTTGCAGGGTAGCGAGCTCCATTATCCTCCTGTCGAGAAGGAGGCTACGGCTATCATCGAAGCAGTACGTAAATGGAGTCATTTTCTCGCTCGTCGCCATTTCACGCTCATAACCGATCAGCGCTCGGTGGCCTTTATGCTGGATAACCGGAAACGCACTATCAAGAATAACAAAATACAGCTCAGGAGGATGGAATTGGCCGCCTTTGGCTACACCATACAGTATCGACCCGGCAAGGAGAATGTGGCCCCGGATACCCTCACGCGTGCATTCTGCTCTTCCATGTCAACTTCGACTCTTGCAGATCTTCATACTGATTTATGCCATCATGGCGTTACCCGTATGTTGCACTTTGTGCGATCTAAAAATCTCCCATTTTCTACGGAAGATGTGAAAAGAACATGCTCCACTTGTAGAATTTGCGCGGAATTAAAACCGCAATTCTTCCGTCCGCCGGATGGCTCGCTCATACACGCTACACAGCCTATGCAGCGACTCAGCATTGACTTTAAAGGGCCATTGCCTTCCTCAACGCGAAACACCTACTTGCTTACTATGGTGGACGAATATTCACGCTTCCCCTTTGCTTTCCCCTGTCCCAATATGCTTACTTCCACAGTGATCAAATGCCTCGATCAGGTCTTTTCCCTTTGCGGTACGGCCAATTTCATCCACTCTGATCGGGGTCCCTCCTTCATGTCAAGCGAACTCAAAAGTTATCTATCCCAACGGGGAATCGCCACAAGTAAAACGACACCGTATCATCCTATTGGAAACGGACAGGTTGAGAGATACAACGCTATCATTTGGAACGCTGTTCGTCTTGCACTGAGGTCATGCAATCTACCAGACCAGCAGTGGGAAACTATGCTCCCTGACATGTTGCATTCCATCAGGTCTCTTCTTTCTACATCCACCAATGTTACTCCTCACGAACGATTCTTCGGGTTCCAGCGTCGCTCCACTCATGGGACGTCCCTACCATCATGGTTGGCAGCTCCTGGCTCCGTGCTGCTCCGAAGATTCGTCCGATCTTCCAAGAGTGATCCCTTCGTCGACGAGGTGGAACTAATGGATGTCAATCCTACATATGCATACGTGCGGTACCCTGATGGCCGGGAGTCCACAGTTTCACTTCGGGATCTGGCTCCCTGCCCAACCAGTCCCACGGACCCAATTGATAGAGGCATCCGTATTAACCACACCGATACTCCGCGCTCCTCCGAGGATGACGCCATACCCGGGACATCAAGGGATCTGCCAGCTACTCCGCTGGATCAACCCGGGGAACAGAGCGCTCCCCGCGGGATGGCCACCCGAAGCCAGGACGCCGGTCAATCACCGGCTACTGAGCAGGATGAAGCCAGCTCTGCGCCGGTGGGACCCGCACCCGGAGCCACGATCTCCCCAGTCCCCCTCAGGTCGACCAAGGCGACACGGACTCTGCCAGCATGCTGGTACGAACCAAGCGACCCAGGGACCAAAACACAGTCCGAGGAGACGTGCCTTCCGGCCTCCAACGGAAATCCAAACAACTGCGTCTATTCTTAGTCCGGCTAATTCAGTAGAAGGAAGCCGCTGGACTTCCAATCTTTCAGGCGGGAAGAATGACATGAATCTTGTCATTCATGTATGAAGTAATACTGGGCGGCCTGCTGGTGGCGCTGTCCAGGGAGAGTATAAATACTCGGGCATGAGCCCAGCTTGCTCAGGACATTCCTCAACAGGAACTAGTGAAGGACACAACTAGATCTCCATGTTGAAAACCAGTTGATTAAAGCTTTGTTTAACGCTTAGACCAAGTGCCTAGTAGTTTTCTTACATCACCCTTGGCTAGCAAAAATCTATTGATCTCCCATTTCAAATTATTAATTGAGCTAGCATCTACTGCTTTTTGTGGGAGCGGGTTCCACAGTAGTAGAGAAGATAGAAAGCTGCAGACATGCCTTTTTGAAGAGGCATTTAAGACACGCTAATAGGTTGAGTGGAGGGAGATTCCCAATGCATTTATACCTCACCTGGTGAGGTAAGTACTGCTACTGGGAACTAAAAGTGGGGAACCAGATGTGTTCCATTCCACAATAACTAGATAACAAAGTGATCAGTTTGGCTCATTTCTCTGCTCTGAAATGTAAATTAAATTGGCATTCTTTGGGGAGAAAATGTGGCCATAGGGGATACAGTGTGCCATGACTATTATTTTCTGATAATTCACAGCTAATTATTACTCTATGATGGTGATTACATCAGGATAATTGATCCTTCCACATGGACATAGATGGTATGGAGCATCTTCATTGCTGTAACAAAGAAAGGACAGAGCACAGAATGAACCTGCCTCTTGACGCCACCAACTTTATACAATATATATTGAACTGAAGATTCCAAAGACACTAAGGGCATTCAAAATGTAATATCCTGCCAGGCTGGATAGTTAGGGGACTAAAAGGATGGAATTCGATAGGCTAAATGGCCATTTGTTACTCAGTCTTTTTTATGTATATACCTGGAAGTAATTTCAAAGTACTTATTTGATTACATCATGTCTTACTTCCTCAAAAAATTCAAATAGATTTGTAACTAAAGTAGTAGACAGGGGAATGTCCATGGATGTGGTTTATATGGACTTAAGTAAACATTACTTTTAGTTGGAAAGGAAACCAACTGAGTGAAGGCAATAGGAACCTTACAGGAGAGCACTGCAAGAGATGGTAGTCTTTGTTTCAATCAGGTAGCTGATCAAGGGAATGGTGTTTCTGGGGTACATGACCAAACTATGCTGATTTTATTTGTCAGGAAGTGAAAATCAATCAAGTATATACTCGACAGTAAATTGAAACAAAATAACTTAAATACTTATGTCCTAATGATTGAAGTTTGTGAATGCAAATCTTGACAGAATTGAGCTTAGATTATAGGGCACCTCTGCTAACATCTATCCTGTGGATTAGGCATGACTACTGCAACTACAGATTGTTCATGTATAGCTAGTCCTGCCGGATTGCCAGAAGCTGCAATGCCATCTAGGGATGACTGGCTGGCTAAAAAGCACTAATATTTGTAAATTTGCAATCTGTATTGTAAACATAAGATAAGAACATAAGAAATAGGAGCAGGAGTAGGCCATTCGGCCCTTCGAGTCCGCTCTGCCATTTAATAAGATCATGGCTGATCTTTTACCTCAACTCCACCTTCCCGCACTATCCCCATATCCCTTGATTCCCTTTGTATCCAAAAATCTATCGATCTCTGTTTTGAATAGACTCAATGACTGAGCAGCCACAACCCTCTGGGATAAAGAATTCCAAAGATTCACCACCTTCTGAGTGAAGAAATTTCTCCTCCTCCTCAGTCCTAAATGGCCGACCCCTTATCCTGAAACTGAGAACCCTAGTTCTAGACTCCCCAGCCAGTGGAAACATCCTCCCCAGCATCTACCCTGTCATGACCTTTAGGAATTTACCACAGATACAGCCATCCATGCTTGAAGCTAGATTCCAGCTCCCAGTACAGAGGGTGTAGAATCCCACCTTTGTTACTCCTGTGGATGGAATCTGGGAATGGGGTTTCAAGTGGTATCTGCATCTGCCTCATTCCTGAGCTGAGCAGGCTGGCAGAGCGGGCACTGCTAGTTCGCAATGTCTATTTGGAGGTGGCGCAGAGGTGGCCTCCTTCGTGGTATAAGCTCAGGTTAAATAATGCAACTTCTCCAAGGTACTCCTGTGACGCTTTTCTTCAGTTGGGAAGGCAAGACACTCTGGGGCTATTCAATGTCTTCATCAGGTTCACACTGATGTTTGACCACAAACGTGACAGCTACTGTATACTTGTGCTGCCTTGCCCCCCAAAAACTGAAACATTACCGGATGACCCATTTTGGAGAATGGTGGGGCAACTTTAAAGGTGGGCCATATCGATGCCTTTCAATTTGTTGCAACATCTGAGTATGTTTGCATATAAATGAACCATCCATCGCCACAACTTTAAAATAGTTTGATCATCAAACTTGTTTTAACCTGCACCCACCACAACTTCACACCTTTTGACAAGATTGAAATCAAATTTAACTGAAAATTTAATACAGAAAACAAAACTATCAGACCATTTTTAGGCTGGAAGTTTGCAAGTTAAATACAGCAAGCTTGATGTTTATCGGGGGCGCACGGGGAGGGCGAGTTTAAAAATGTTCAATGCTTTCGCATCCGTTGAGCTTTGATCTAATCTAAAGGAGTTGGCGTGCTAAAGTGCATTGAAATGTTCATTTTTTCAGGTGCTGCGGCACCAGAACTTTTTCTAAGTGTGTGCAGCCACCCCTTCTAACTGGTCGCTACGGTGTCATCTTCCGGTAATTGGGACGGGGCACAGTAGCCTGATAGCTCTTGTAGTTGGGGGACTGACGCAACCTCACCTGGACGGTTGGAACCAGTTTTTACCATGAGCCAGTTTATCCATTTTATTCCTATTCTGTTTTTCCCTAGTAATTATGATACTGGACTAGCACCTCAGTGGTCGTGAGTTCAAATCCCACCATGGTAAGGAGGTCCATGTGGAATATAAACGCCGGCATAGACCAGTTGGGCAGAAGGACATGTTTCTGTGCTGTAGGTTCTATGTACCTTTGTGGTTGGGTTTTGCCAATTTGGGATTGAGACATTAGCTGGAGCTCAAGTAGCAGTGGGGCGAATTTACCTTTTCAAGTGCAAAGAAAAAGTAGATGGATAACTCAACCTCTCCAGACATATTGTTTGGAGCTTGAGTAACATTCATAAGAACATAAGAACATAAGAAATAGGAGCAGCAGTAGGCCATATGGCCCCTCGAGCCTGCTCCACCATTCAATAAGATCATGGCTGATCATCGACCTCAACTCCACTTTCCCGCCCGGTCTCCATATCCCTTGATTCCTCTAGAGTCCAAAAATCTATCTATCTCAGCCTTGAATATACAAAGACTCAGCGTTCACAGCCCTCTGGGGCAGAGAATTCCAAAGATTCACAACCCTGAGTGAAGAAATTCCTCCTCATCTCAGTCTTAAATGACCTACCCCTTATCCTGAGACTATGCCCCCTAGTTCTGGACACTCCAGCCAGGGGGAACAACCTCTCAGCATCTACCCTGTCAATCCCCTTCAGAATCTTGTATGTTTCAATGAGATCACCTCTCATTCTTCTAAACTCCAGAGAGTATAGGCCCATTCTACACAATCTCTCATCATAGGATAGCCCTCTCATCCCAGGAATCAATCTAGTGAACCTTCGTTGGAACCCCCTCCAAGGCAAGTATATCCTTCCTTAGATAAGGAGACCAATACTGTGCACAGTACTCCAGGTGTGGTCTCACCAAGGCCCTGTACAATTGTAGCAAGACTTCCTTACTCTTATACTCCAACCCCCTTGCAATAAAGGCCAACATGCCATTTGCCTTCCTAATTGCTTGCTGTATCTGCATGCTAGCTTTCTGTGTTTCTTGCACGAGGACACCCAAATCTCTCTGAACATCAACATTTGAAAGTTTCTCGTCAGCAAACTTGGATACATTACACTCGGTCCCTTCATCTAGGCCATTAATATAGATTGTAAATAGCTGAGGCCCCAACACTGATCCTTGCGGCACCCCACTAGTTACAGCCCGCCAACCTGAAAAAGATCCGTTTATCCCTACTCTCTGTTTTCTGTCCGTTAACCAGTCCTCTATCCATGCTACTATATTACCCCCAACCCCATGAGCCCTAATCTTGTGTAATAACCTTTTATGTGGCACATTATCGAATGCCTTTTGGAAATCCAAATATACTACATCCACTGGTTCCCCTTTATCTACCCTGCTAGTTATATCCTCAAAAAACTCGAATAAATTTGTCAAACACGATTTCCCTTTCATAAAACCATGTTGACTCTGCCTAATCATGTTATGATTTTCTAAGTTTCCTGATACCACTTTCTTAACAATGGATTCCAGCATTTCCCGACAACTGATGTCAGGCTAACTGGCCTGTAGCTCCCTGTTTTTTCTCTCCCTCCTTTCTTGAATAGTGGTGTTATATTTGCGACCTTCCAATCCGCTGGGAATCTAGGGAATTTTGGAAGATCAAAACCAGTGCATCCACTATCTCTTCAGCCATCTCTTTTAGAACCCTAGGATGTAGGCCGTCAGGTCCAGGGGATTTGTCGGCTTTTAGTCCCATTAGTTTCTCTAGTACTTTTTCTCTACTTATATTAATTACGTTAAGTTCCTCACCCTCATTAGACCCTTGGTTCCCCAACATATTTGGTATGCTTTTTCTGTCTTCTACTGTGAAGACAGATACAAAATATTTGTTTAACACTTCTGCCATTTCCTTATTCCGCATAATGGTTTCTCCTGTCTCGGCCTCTAAGGGACCAGTGTTTACTTTTGCTACTCTTTTCCTTTTTACATACTGTAGAAGCTCTTACAATCTGCTTTTATATTTCTTGCTAGTTTTCTCTCATTCTATCTTTTCCCTTCTTATCAATTTTTTGGTCATCCTTTGCTGGTTTCTGAAACTTTTCCAATCCTCAGGTTTACTCTTATTCTTGCTACATTATAAGCTTCTTCTTTCAATCTAATGCTATCCTTACCTTCTTTAGTTAGCCACGGATGGATCACTTTTCCTGTGGAGTTTTTGTTTCTCAATGGAATGTACTTTTCTTGAGAATCATGAAATATTTCTTCAAATGCTAGCCACTGCTTATCTACCGCCATACCTTTTAATCTATTTTTCCAATCTACCTTAGCTAACTCGCCCCTCATACCTATGTAATTGGTTTTATTTAAGTTTAAGACTCTAGTTTCGAACTTGGGCAAGTCACTCTCAAACTTAATGTGAAATTTATAGTTGTGAAAGTACTGAGTAGCCTTGGCCTTTCCAACTGAAGAAAAGAACTCAGTGTTAGGACGATGTTGTCCAGTGGACATTGCTGACTGGGCACAAGCTTTAGCCACATGCATTAATTTTAGTACGAAATGCCTTAATGCACTCACTATACAGGTATAAATGTGAGAAGTCGCACAACACCAGGTTATAGTCCAACAGCTTTATTTGAAATCACAAGCTTTCGGAGCGCTGCTCCTTCGTCAGGTGAAGTGAAGAGATGCATATAGGCACAGCATATATAGTCAGAGAACACTGCCAGATGATTACAGTACACGTGCATATTGACTTAATATCTAAAACCATTCAGTAACCAAGTAAATTATGCACTCACAATGGTTAAACAAATGCTTGCACACTGCTATTTGTCTTGACATTTTACCAACAAATGCACAAAAAGGTTAACGTCCACACGCATTCCCCTTACGAATGTGAGTATTGAGTTCACATTACCAAGGATGGTGTCTGTCACTCATTTTCTATTTGCCGATCAGAAATGCAGTTCGCCATATCTGGATGCCCATGTGGCTAGTGACTAATGCATAGGAAAACATTGCATCAGGGCATCTTGGCTGAATGCATCACGTTCTACTTAAGCTCGTACTACTATTCCAGTTGGAATGGGTGCAGTGTGGCAAATGGTGTGCTAGAGTGGGGTTGGCACTGTACCCTTTCCTTGCCCAGGATGAGTTTGAATCCAGACATGGGACTGATGGGGGTGAAAGGGTCCTCTTTTTATTGCCCTCTGAAGGGTCCTGCATGAAATGAGTTTGAATAGTTAGTTTAGTTCGCTGAAGATACAACCTATGAGCCCGCAGTATTAAAACGACTGACGTCGCCGCATGAGTTGGCAGTTTTAGTCAGACTGCAATGACGGAAAAGCTGCAGCTATGCCTTTTCGAAAATGCATTTCGGTCGTGCGAATATGTCGAGTGGAGGTAAATTCCCAATGCATTTATACCTCACTTAGGAGCACTAAGTGCTGCTACTGGGCAACGACCCCTTTAAGCTGCGCTTCCGTGCAGCGCTCCAGGGATCCCGCGCAGCCGGCTTTTCAGTCTAAAAACCGCGCATGTGCAGGTATTATGAATGGCCCGTTAAAGGGGCCGCGCGGCGCCAAAAAAAATTCGAGAGAACATTGCTGCTGGGTATTAAAAGTAGGGAGAAAACTGTGTTTCGTTCCCCAATACCTAGATAACGAAGTGATCAGTTTGGCTCATTTCTCTGCTCTGAAATGTAAACTAAATTAGCTTCCTTTGGGGAGAAAATGTGGCCATAGGGGATACAGTGTGCTATGACTGTATTATTTTCTGACAATTCACAGCTAATTATTACTCTATGATGGTGATTCCATCAGGATAATTGATCCTTCCACAAAACCATCGACTGTATGGAGCATCTTCATTGCTGTAACAAAAAAAGGACAGAGCACAGAATGAACTTGCCTCTTGATGCCACCAACTTTATAGAATATATATTGAACTGAAGATTCCAAAGACACTAAGGGCATTCAAAATGTATGTGCCTGCCAGGCTGGTTAGTTGGGACACTAAAAGGATGGAATTTGATGGGCCAAATGGCCATTTGTCACTCTGTTTTATATAATCACACCGTTCCTGTTCCCTTTTTAACTCTGGTGCAAAAGTATGATCCTAAGTGTGCCTCCAGCCCTCCATTATGTGAGCCTAGACAGTTAGTTTCGACAGGCTTTTTGAGAATGGTTTGTGGGGGAGAGTATTGCAGCTGAGCAATCCTCCTCTCGCCTAATGTCATCGTGCTTGATGCTATCCTGGCTGAGGTTAGTTAATTTAGCAGAAGCCAGGGATCAAACCTGGGACCTCCGTGCTCTGTATGGCTGTGGAGTGCACTGGGCGGTATATTACACACTAAGCCATCAATGCTACAAAACTTCTATCACTAGCACTCTGTGACTGGCTGCTAGGGTATACAAGAGTGACCCAGGGATACTTGCCCTATGTTTTTTCCTTTCCCTCACCTGTGCAAAACTGTTTAAGATGCTTTAAGGGGAAGCTGGATAAGTACATGAGGGAGAAAGGAATGGAAGGATATGCTGATAGGGTGAGATGAAGTGGGGTAGGAGAAGGCTCGTGTGGAGCATAAATCATTTGGGCCGAATGGCCTGTTTCTGTGCTGTACATTCTATGCAATATTGATACCTGGGAGTAATTTCAAAGTACTTATTTGACTTTGCAGTTTTGGATGACCATAATAAGCTGCCTTTGCAATCTGCCATCGTCTGTCTTGATGAGAGTGCTGCTCCGTAATCACACGCAGTTTTTCTGTTATCAGCTTAATAACTGGGCTTATCATAAACTGATGCAAACTGCTTGCAAATTTTGTAACACATTAATATTAATTTTTCTTGTTAGAAGAATCTAAATGTACAGTCATCTGTATATAATCTCATTTGTGATTTTTTTGATGGTGTGTCCTATACCTTACTGTTTGCTTCACATCTGTAGTTCCCTTTCGAAATATGAATAATGGACTTTGGATAGTGTATTTCTCCGATGAGGAACTATGATTTTAAACTAAAGCAGTCAGACACAGCTTCCACAAGTATGTAAAAAGGAAGAGAGTAGCAAAAGTAAACGTTGGTTCCTTAGCATGGATGGAGGATTGGTTAACGGACAGAAAACAGAGAGTAGGGATAAACGGGGCATTTTCCGGTTGGCAGGCTGTAACTAGTGGGGAACTTCAAGGATCAGTGCTTGGGCCTCAGATAGTTACAATCTATACCAATGACTTAGATGAAGGGACCGAGTGCAATGTATCCAAGTTTGCTGACGATACAAAGCTAGGTGGGAAAGTAAGCTGTGAGGAGAACACAAAGAGCCTGCAAAGGGATATAGATAAGTTAAGTATAATGTGAGGCAATGTGAGGATAGAAAAAGAGAATATTTTTTTAAATGGTGAGAAACAATTAAATGTTGGTTTTCAGAGAGATTTGGGTGTCCTCGTACAGAAAACACAAAGTTAACATGCAGGCACAGTTAGGAAGGCAAAATGGCATGTTGGCCTTTATTGCAAGGAGGTTGGAGTACAAGAGTAAGGAAGTCTTGCTGCAATTGTACAGGGCTTTGGTGAGACCACACCTGGAGTACTCTGCACAGTTTTGGTCTCCTTATCTGAGAACAGACATACATGCTTTAGAGGCGGTGCAACAAAGGTTCACTAGATTGATTCCTGGAATGAGAGGGTTGTCCTAAGAACATAAGAAGTAAGAGCAGAAGTAGGCCATACGGCCCCTCGAGCCTGCTCCGCCATTCAATAAGATCAGGGCTGATCTTCTACCTCAACTCCACTTTCCCGCCCGATCTCCATATCCCTTGATTCCCCTAGAGTCCAAAAATCTATCTATCTATCTTAGCCTTGAATATACTCAAAGACTCAGCATCCACAGCCCTCTGGGGCAGTGAATTCCAAAGATTCACAACCCTCTGAGTGAAGAATTTCCTCCTCATCTCAGTCTTAAATGGCCTACCCCTTACCCTCAGACTCTGTCCCCTAGTTCTAGACACTCCAGCCAGGAGAAACAACCTCTCAGCATCTACCCTGCCAATCTCCTTCAGAATTTTGTACTGTAGCAACTCTCCAAGGCTTCTTTGACAGCACCTCCCAAACCCATGCCCTCTGCCACCTAGAAGGACAAGGGCAGCAGAGGCATGGGAACACCACCACCTGCAAGTTCCCCTCCAAGTCACACACCATCTTGACTTGGAAGTATATTGCCATTCCTTCATCGTCGCTGGGTCAAAATCCTGGAGCTCCCTACCTAACGGCACTGTGGGAATACCTTCACCACACGGACTGCAGCAGTTCAAGAAGGAGGTTCACCACCACTTTCTCGAGCAATGAGGGATGGGCAATAAATGCTGGCCTTGCCAGTGATGCCCACATCCCGTGAGTGGATTTAAAAAAAAAATTAAAAAATTTAGTCCAGGCCTCTGGATTACTAGTCCAGTAACATAACCACTATACTACCGTACCCGTAGAACACCTGGTGTATTCTTTGCATTTATTGTGCATTACTGCATTGGCTGGGTGTAACACGTGGTTGAATTTTTTTTAATTGCTCTGTTGTGAACTGGATTGTTTGTCTTTACAGGAACGTTTGTTGCAAATTGACCAGAACTTGACTAAAGTGATGAAGCTGGACAATGACATCAAAGCTCTTGAAAGCAGGAGAAAGCAAATGGAGGAGGACAATCGAGAGCTGGAGGAGAAAATGGAGCAGGTTGGTCTCTCCTGTATTATCAAGCCAGCGCCGATAGTTAATTTTTTGTTTTAAAAAGCTTTCGATGTATATTTAAATTGAACAGTCTTCTTGGCTTGTTCTTCTAAACTCAGTGAGTTGTGCTCGACTATGGTTTCAAAGATGCTGGAAGCCCTCCAGTATTGCACCAATGTAATCTTAAGGAGTGTGAGCAGATTATACAATTGTGGAAGGCATCACAGTTGAGCCCAGTCCTGTGTCACCCAACGTCCCCACACTGCACTTTCCAGCAAGGGTCAGTGTTTAGCGGTCAAGACTTTATATCTTCAAACTGGCAATCGTGAGTTTAGTGCTTGTCATTTTTGGCCAGCATTTAGATAGAAGCAGAGGCAACCTGCAACAAAGAAAAACGCCAACAGCACCGAGCTCTTGTGTATATTGTGGAATTCCTGTGATTGTGGCTCTGGCTGAGATCATCCAACTGCGTACTGCCCAGCAGTCAGGTCAGGGATCCTGGTCTGAATGACTCAATACTGCACTGGGCGGATCAAATACCAATAGAGCCATCCAGAGAGGGGAAAATAAGTTGCAGGTGGGACATTTTACAGACTCTTGGAACCTCACTACATTTACCAAAGGCACTGTGATTTGTCAGGAAAATTCTTCTTTACTGCAAAGTTGGGACCCATGAACAATCTTGACCATTAGTATTTGACAAAGCACAATCTTGTCTCTGCTAATGGGAAACAAAATAGCTCAAAAAGTTGACTCGACCTAAAGAAAAAAAAAACTATATGCAGTTATAGCAAAACCTCCCCGTCACGCGGAACCATCTTTGACACCCGTTTCTTTTGTGGTTAATGAGGGGCGACTAAAGTAATGACGAACACGCAAGCTGCTGTTCGATAGGAGTAGAACAGAACCCTTGTGAGCAGTAGGTGAAGGCAGACAGCTAACTACTGTACATAATAACGCGATGTGCATGCAGTGGGATTCGCTGTGCATTCGCCTATTTCTGTAATGAGGAAAATTGGGCTTCAAAGTAATTTGCACTTATTGAGACATGCCAGCACTGTACTTGTTTGAAGATTGTATGCGTGAGGGTTTGGCTATGTCGTTTGCAGCGCTTGCAGCCCGCTGATAATGTTCCGTTTCCTTGAAGTGGAATAGTACTCTTGCATGACAAAAAAAAAGAGCCGAATTTGATCTCTATCTCTGGTGTGAATAATGACATTGGTGATTAATTTTACATAATCAGCACTGTTAGATGCAAAAAAGAGAGAGGTATTATTCATTTAGGTAGAAACATAAGACACTTTTAAAGTAACTGCCTTGCTAAGCGCTCCATTTGTGGTTGTAATACACAGGCTGTGTCAAAGTTGTAATTGCTGGTTTAAGTTACATAAGGTCAGATTGATGATATTGATCAAAGCATCAAGTTGGTTCATTTCCTTCATATAATTAGCAGCATTGCTATTTTGATTGAGATGAACTGGTTTGGTTCATTTTGAAGATTTGTTTGTTTAGAAGTATGCTCCAGCTCCCTGGATAATCCACCATTGTTAATTGGATATTACATAGGATATACGGCACTGAATCAAGCCATTCGGCCCAACCAGTCCACTCGAGCCTCCTCCTGTCTTTCCTCTTCGAAATCTATCAGCGTAACCCTCTGTTCCCTTCTCCCTCATATGCTTGTCCAGTCTCCCCCTCATATGCTTGTCCAGTCTCCCCTTGAATGCATCTATACTTTTTGCGTCAACCATTCCCTATGGTAGCGAGTTCCACATTCTCACCACTCTTTGGGTAAAGAAGTTTCTTCTGAATTCCCTATCGGATTTCTTGGTGACTATCTTATATTGATGGCCTCTAGTTATGCTCTTCCCCACTACTGGAAACACTCTCTCTGTATCCACTCTATCAAAAACTTTCATAATTTTAAAGACCTCTATTAGGTCACCCCTTAGCTGCCTTTTTTCAAGAGATAAGAGACCCAGCCTGTTCATCCTTTCCTGATATGTATACCCTCACATTTCTGGTATCATCCTTGTAAATCTTCTCTGCACCCTCTCCAGTGCCTCTATATCCTTTTCATAATATGGCGACCAGAATTCTACACAGTACTCCAAGTGTGGTCTAACCAAGGTTCGATACAGGTTTAGCATAACTTCTCTACTTTTCAATTCTATACCTCTAGAAATAAACCCTAGTGCTTGGTTTGCTTTTTCTATGACCTTGCTAACCTGTGTCACAACTTTTAGTGATTTGTGTATTTGTACTCTGAGATCCCTTTGTTCCTCTACCCCACCTAGACTCGCACCCTCCAAGTAATAAGTGTCCTCCCTATTCTTCCTACCAAAACGTAATACCTCACATTTATCTGTGTTGAACTTCATTTGCCAATTATATGCCCATTCTGAAAGTTTATTAATATCCTCCTGTAATTTGTTGCAGTCCTCCTCAGGATTGACAATCCCCCCAATTTGGTGTCATCCGCAAATTTAGAAATTGTGTTTTTGATTCCAAAGTCTAAATCATTAATATAAATTGTGAACAACAGTGGTCCCAGCACTGATCCTTGTGGAACACCACGACCCACCTTCTGCCACTGTGAATAGCTACCCTTTATACTCCTACTCTCTGCTTTCTGTCATGAAGCCAGCTAGCTATCCATTCTGCTACTTCTCCGCTGACTCCGCATTCTCTGACCTTGTTCATCAGTCTATTATGGGGTACCTTATCGATGGCCTTTTGAAAATCCAGATAAATTACATCTACTACATTGCCATTGTCTACTCTCTCTGTTACCTCTTCAAAAAATTCAATGAGGTTGGTCAAGCAAGACTTTGCCTTTTGAAATCCATGCTGACTATTCATTACTATGTTTTTGGTTTTGGATATATGTAGGACAGATCATAATTCTTTCTTCTGGGGTGGAGGGTGAGGGGGCTTTATATTAATGAGTGTGCCTCTCCCAATCTGAGTACTTTTAACCTGCTGTTCCAGAGTTCTTTGGAAAAAGAGCCCTGCTTGAGGGTGAATGAAATGATCAAGGAATTGACTGGGCTGTTTGCTGTGATGAGAACGTTCTTTATTATAAAAAAAAAACCCAGAAAATGCCAGAAATACACAGCAGCATCCGTGGGGAGAGAAACAAATTTAACGTTTCAGATCAATGACCTTTCATCAGAACTGGAAAAAATTAGAGATGTAACAGGTTTTAAGCAAGTACGGAGGCAGGGAAAGTTTGGGGGGGTGGGGGTGGAGGAAAGAATAAAAGTGAAGGTCTGTGATAGGATGGAAAGCAGGAGAGATTAAATGACAAAAGGGATGATGGTGCAAGGCGAAAGGAGATGGCAATGGGACAAGTAAAGAAATAAAAGATGGATCTAGAGGAGATTTAAATGGGAATAGCAGAATCATTGCCAACAGCAGCTGTCTGGAAAAAATGGGGGCAGTGGTGCTTTTGGTCACCGGCCCTAATATCTCTATGTATCTCGGTGTCAAATTTTGTATGAAGCGCCTTGGCATGTTTTGCTAAGTTAAAGGTGCTATATAAATGTAAGTTGCTGTTGTATAATGGGTAATACTTAATGAAAGCTCGATCTTCCCAAAAGGTGGGAGAGAGGGACTGCTCTTATTCATCCATCAGTGGTCAGCATTTTGCACAGCAAAATTAAATAAATACATTGAAATAGGAATTAGCAATTTTTTTTGATTCTGCTGTTTCTTTCTCTTCTCTCCCCTCCGCCTTTCCTCCCTCCACATCCAGTGCCTCATGGACTACTAGACGGCCAGTATGCTGCTCCCAATCTGGGTACAGCAATTTATTTCTATAGTGGGGCTTGTTTCAGTGTCATGGTGTATGAATCATAAATCTGTTGGGGAATTAGAGTAATGGGAATTGATTGTAGTAATATCCTTTCAACGTCCAGCTTCCAAAAATATTCCTAAGCTTTAAGTTGCCAGTTCTGATTTACAGATGATGGTGTACACCCCAAGTTAATTTCCTCTCCTGTTAACTTTTGGAAATGAGCATATTCTTCAATGGTGGAACCCGTGTTTCTGCCATCAATACCTGTTAAGATTCTCTAATAATACTAGCTTTTATCAATGACATATGGCGTCTGCTTTGGCATTCAGCTTTTCCAAGGGACAGATGAACAGCTTCAAGATAAGTACCACAATCACCAGAGAACAGTGAATGAAAAGGAGAGGCTGCTGAATGATCATCAGCGTGAGCTTGCTCGGGTAAACCAGAGGTGCCAGAAACTCAACCGACAAAAGTCAGAGATGCTGGTTGAACAAGGTACAAGAAAGGAATTTCTGTCTGTCTTTCTTATCTTCATTGTCTGCCCATTGTGACTCAATTTTAGAACCTCTACAGTAACTAGTTCTGGTATAGATGCAACTTATTGACTTGCTCCATTAATTAGATTGAAAAATGTTTTTGTCTTTTGCACGTTCTGATGTTTCACTGTTTGCATCTTCAACATAAGCCCATTAGTGAATTGCGAACTACTTTTTTAAAATTTGGTTATGGGATATGGGCGTCACTGGCAAAGCCAGCATTTATTGCCCATCCCTAATTGCCTTTGCGAAGGTGGTGGTGAGCCGCCTTCTTGAACCGCTGCAGTCCGTGTGGTGAAGGTACTCCCACAGTGCTGTTAGGTAGGAAGTTCCAGGATTTTGACCCAGCGACGATGAAGGATTGGCAACATACTTCTAAGTCAGGATGATGTGTGACTTGGAGGGGAACTTGCAGCTGATGGTGTTCCCACGCACCTGCCGCCCTTGTCCTTCTAGGTGGAAGAGGTCGCGGGTTTGGGAGGTGCTGCTGAAGAAGCCTTGACGAGTTGCTGCAGTGCATCTTGTAGATGGTACACACTGCAGCCACGGTACGCCGGTGGTGGAGGGAGTGAATGTTTAAGGTGGTGGATGGGGTGCCAATCAAGCGGGCTGCTTTGTCCTGGATGGTGTCGAGCTTCTTGAGTGTTGTTGGAGCTCCACTCATCCAGGCAAGTGGAGAGTATTCCATCACACTCCTTACTTGTGCCTTGTAGATGGTGGAAAGGCTTTAGGGAGTCAGGAGGTGAGACACTCACTGCAGAATACCTAGCCTCTCACCTGTGTGACCTTATGTGGAATGTATAGGGGAGATTATTACCAAAAATGAAAGCGCCCAGAATTGAAGGTAACCTTGTGACATAGGTTGGTAATTGGTTGGGAGGTAGGAGACAGAGAGTAGGGCTAAAGGGAATGTTATCTGATTGGTGGGATGCAACATGTGGTGTTCACCAGGGGTCTGGATTCAGACACCATCTGGAGTAATGTGTTCAGTTTTGGCACCGAAACTCAGGAAATATATATTGGTCTTGGAGGGGACTACAGTGCAGATTCACCAGAATAATACCAGAGCTTAAAGGGTTAAATTATGAGGAGAAGTTGCACAAACTTGGTTTGTATTCCCTTGAGTTTACAAGGTTGATGGGTGATCGAATCGAGTTGGTTAAAATGAGAAAGGGATTTGGTTGGGTAGATGCAGAGAAACTTATCCTTTGGTGGGTGAATCAAGAACAAGGGAGCATAAGCTTAAAAGTAGAGCTAGACCATTTAGGTGTGAAATTATATAATATTTTGGTTAGCAGACTCACAGGATCACTGGGGACTAAAATGGCCGACGAATGGGACATAATGGTGGGTGACCCAAGTGCATTATTGTGGCTTTGCACACCTGTACAGTGGATCTTATTGGTTGAAAGATACTGGGGGAATCTGAGGGTCCTGGTAGATGCCAGCGTAAATCTGAACACAGTCGTTCGGGACTACGTTGAGAAGAAGTGAAAAGCACTCTGCTGTCATTGAAGAAAGACTAACCTAGACTAAACTTGTGGCATATAAGACGCGGCAAGTAGTTCTCTGTGGATCAATACTAAAGATCCAGTTGTGCGGTGGTTTTAAGCCAAAAAAGGTAAACTAGAAGAGAGGAATAGCCCTGACCTATACAAACATGTCACAGAATAGGTTAGAAGGCTTGTGGCAAAAGCAACTTAAATGATGACCTGGATTAAACAGCTGTTGGTGACTAAACATGTTGCAGGACTTGATGTCTAGAACATCCGCGTGGCTAGGATATTGCAAGCTGCCTTGTGTAAGTCCATCCACCATGCTGAAAGCTAATGTCTATTCTGTAGCTGCTGCGGAAATTTGGGATGACAGCTGCTGGAATTTGTATTTAACGAGGGTGCTGGGTCCCCAACTCTTTACAATCTATATTAACAATTTGGAAGAGGGGACCGAGTGTAACGTATCAAAGTTTGCAGATGATACTAAGATGGGAGGGAAAGTAGTGAGTGAGGAGGACATAAAAAATCTGCAAGGGGACATAGACAGGCTAAGTAAGTGGGCAGAGATTTGGCAGATGGAATACAATACTGGAAAGTGTGAGGTTATGCACTTTAGCAGGAAAAATAGTAGAGCAAGTTATTATCTTAATGGCAAGAAACTGGAAAGTACTGAAGTACAAAGGGATCTGGGGGTCCTGGTGCACGAAACTCAAAAGGTTAGTATGCAGGTGCAGCAAGTGATTAAGAAGGCCAATGGAATGTTGGCTTTCATTGTTAGGGGGATAGAACATAAAAATAGGGAGGTATTGCTTCAGTTGTACAAGGTATTGGTGAGACCGCACCTGGAATACTGCATACAGTTTTGGTGTCCATACTTAAGAAAAGACATACTTGCTCTCGAGTCAGTACAAAGAAGGTTCACTCGGTTAATCCCGGGGATGAGGGGATGGACATATGAGGAGAGGTTGGGTAGATTGGGACTCTACTCATTGGAGTTCAGAAGAATGAGAGGTGATCTTATTGAAACATATAAGATTGTGAAGGGGTTGGATCGGGTGGATGCGGGGAGGATGTTCCCGATGATGGGTGAAACTAGAACTAGGGGGCATAGTCTTAGAATAAGGGGCTGCTCTTTCAAAACTGAGATGAGAAGGAACTACTTCACTCAGAGGGTGGTAGGTCCATGGAATATGCTGCCCCAAAAAGCTGTAGAAGCTACATCATTACATAAATTTAAAACAGAAATAGACAGTTTCCTAGAAGTAAAGGGAATTAAGGGTTACGGGGAGCGGGCAGGAATTTGGACATGAGTCTAGGTTCGGATCGGTCATGGCCCTGTGGGTAGCGTAGCGGGCCCAGGGGCCGTGTAGCCTGATCCTGCTCCTATTTCATGTGTCCAATTCTGTTAGGTTCAGGAGATGGTTCTGTGATAGTAGATTGGCAGTTAGGATCAGATCAGCCATGATCTTATTGAATGGCGGAGCAGGCTCGAGGGGCCAATTGGCCTACTCCTGCTCCTATTTCTTATGTTCTTATGTAGGAACAGAGACACCAGGGGGTGTAAGTACACAAATCTTTGAAGGTGGCGGGACAGGTTGAGAGGCTGTTAAAAAAGGATATGGGATCCTTGGCTTTATTAATAGAGGAATAGAGTACAAAAGCAAGGAAGTTACCTTTATGAAACCTTTAGGCCTCAGCTGGAGCATTGTGTTCAATTCTGGGCACCACACTTTAGGAAATATGTTCAGGCCTTGCTGAGGGTGCAGAAGAGAGTTACTAGAATGGTACCAGGGATGAGTGACTTCAGTTATGTGGATAGACGAGCAAAGCTGGGGTTATTCTCCTTTAGAGCAGAGAAGGTTAAGAGGAGATTTGATAGAGGTGTTCAAAATCAGGAACGGTTTTTGATCAAGTAAATAAGGAGAGACTGTTTCCAGTGACAGAAGGGTTGGTAACCAGAGGACACAGATTTAAGGTGATTGGCAAAAGAGCCAGAGGCGACATGAAGAAGCATTTTTTTTACACTGAGTTTTTGTGATCCGGAATGCACTGCCTGGAAGGGTGTTTGAAGCAGATTCAATAGTAACATTCAAAAGAGAATTGGATAAATACTTGGAAGGGAAATAAATTACAGGGCTAAGGGGAAAGAGCAGGGGAGTGGGATTAGTTGGATAGTTCTACCAAAGAGCCGGTACAGGCACGATGGGCCGAATGGCGGCCTCCGGTGCTGTATCATTCTATGATTACATGATATGGGCCCGTATTTTCCGATCGCAGGCGTCCCGCGGGCGGAGGCCTGCGATCTGGAAAAATCTGCGCCCTTACCTGAGGGCTCCCGGGAGGCGCACAGTTCCGCTCCTGGGCCTCACCAAACTCCAAGTGCGCAGGGCCCACGTATCCCAGAGGCGCATGTAGCGCGCAGCGTCCCTGGGATCACGTGGGCCATGGGGAGCCAATCACAGAAGGGAATCTCCCTTCATACATTTGACAGGAAGACCTGTCAAATATATGAATGGAGATCAATGAAAAAACATAGTAAAACTTTAAATAATTTTTTTTTTTAAAATCACATTTTTAAAATGACTTGAAATTCCAATAAATTAAGTATTTTAAACAAAAATTAAATGTTTTGAAAAAAGAATTGAAGTATTTTACGGGGCTAAAAATAAACGTGCCTTTTTTTTAAAGTATTTTTAAATGATAAATCAGTGAAATTTTTTTTTTTACATTTTTCTACTCTTATCCTGGTGTAAGTGAGGAAAATCTGGAAGGTAAAATAGAACTAACAGACTCGGGTGTTACCCAGATCAATAGCTTTATTACGAGTGCACACGGGAGAACTATCTCAGCTACCCTGAGCTAGAGACATCGTTCTCAAGGGAGAAAGTGGCAATACAGCTTAGTTTATACAGTTTATTAGACAACACCCACTTATTGCTAATGGGGGTGTATACATGAGAATATTGACACTTCATTGGTTTACATGATTAACCAATCAACTACTAGGCCTGTCCTTTGAACTCGAGTACCCTCTGGATATGTCAGTAAGAAGCTTATGGACTGCAGAGGCTTCATTCTAACTTCTGTATTCCTGAGCTATCTCTTACTCTTGTTATCAGTATGGGAAGGTTTTTTTCAGCAGAGACATGGCTGGATGACTACAAAGCCACAGTGAGTTATGTAGCCTGCTGACTACTCTTCAAGGCCTTACTTGCATTAATCGTGCCTTTGTACTCTTATCTCTTCCAAGAACAGGTTCTTTCTAAACAGTTACTCAGTGTATCCACAAGCAACACTTGAGAATGTCTTTGGTCAGCTCAATTTATGTTTGTTTAAAAAGGGTTAATATAGCCAAGTATCCCACGGTGCTTTGCGTTTGTTTTCCAGCCTAACAAGACTGAATGGTACCTTTCAGACATATTATACTGGTCAAATATTGAGGCCCACCCCTTTATAGCCCCTAAACCAAATTTTATCCTAACACCTGGAAAAAGCAGGCCTTACGCCTGCTTTTACCAGGCGTAAGAATTGTAAGGGTTTTCTGTGGGCGGAGGGTCTCCAAAACGCGGAACTATCCGCCCGCAGAGGCCCTTCTCCGGGGCAGCCGGAGGATCTGTCAAGACCATTCTTGACAGATTGGAAATGCCGGTTTTCAGCGCATGCCTAAAACCGGCATTTCCGATGTCCCGTAGGGATCGGAATATCCGGCCCATGAACTTCTAGAAGGCATTTGATAAAATAGAGGCCCGTATTTTCCGATCCCTACGGGTGTGTACGAGCTGTGTACGCACCCGTAGGGGCCTGGCAAGTGACAGAGAAGGGCCTCCGCGGGCGGAGAGTTCCACTTTCTGCAGAACCTCCGCCCGCTGAAAACCTTTAAAAATCTTACGCCTGGTAAAAGCCTGCGTAAGGCCTGCTTTTACCAGCATAAGAGTTTAAAAAAGTAAAAAAATAATTTTTTTTTCCCACTCATTTGTAATTTAAAAACAATTTTTTAAAAAGGTAAGTTTATTTTTAGCCCCATAAAAAACTTTAATTATTTTTTTCAAAAAATTAAATTTTTGTTTAAAATATTTAATTTAATGTAATTTTAACTAATTTTAAAAACGTGATTTAAAAAAATTATTTAATGTTTTAGTCTGTTTTTTGTGTGGTCCCCATTCATACTTTGACGGGTCTAAGCTGAGAGACCTGTCAATAGTGTGAAGGGAGATTCCCTTCTTCCATTGGTTCCCCATGGCTCACGTGATCCCAGGGACGCTTGCGAACCGCCTGCGCCCCTGGGATACCTGGGCCTCTGTGCGCGCGGACCAGGAGAGGCCCAGGATTTGAGGTGTCCGGACCTCGGGAGCCCTCAGGTAAGGGCGTAGGTTTTTTCCAGATCGGAGGCATCCGCACGCAGGAAGCCTCCGATTGGAAAATACGGGCCAGAAACTCTACCTGTGTGTATTCCTCGGGTTCTCAATTTGGAAACATGGTGATAGGTTTGCGTGTATATCAGACACCTGGAAAAGCCCACCCCCCCAATAAAAGTACAGCTCAATGTTAAGCTGGGCAATGTCTAAGTAAAGCAAGTAATCGGTTACAATTGTATACGTGTATGTAAAAATGGTGGTTAGTTGCTACATTGCCTTAAGTGATGTGGCAGAGGAAGTAAATCTAGAATGACTACTTCACCAGTTTTTAGCCATTAGATGGTATGAGTGCTATTTATTTTAGGAATACATTTTTCCAAATGAGGAATTTTGAAGCGAGTGCTTGCAAATTACTTTGAGTTCTCAATCAACACAGTAGATTGAAAAGAGTTGTATCATTTTATTTGTGAAAGTAATTGATCTTTTAATCAGTTAATAATTTCTCCCCCTCCACATTCCATGTGTTTAGGACGACTTCAGCTCCAAGCCGATCGTCAGCAGGAAAACATTAAAAAACGAGACTCGCTGGTCCACGCTCTGGCAATGCAGCTCGAGTTAGATGGTTATGAACGAGCACCATTCAGCGACCGCCAGTTTGACAGTTTCCGTCGACAGCTGACGGCTAGGTTGGAGAGAGAGAGAGAAACGGTCAATCAATTACTGGTGAGAAGTTATTTTTTTATGAAAGCTTATTGGCCCTGAAATTCGCCTCTCCGGCTTGCCGCGGGGGTAAGGATCGCGCGCACACTTACCTACCGCGCCTGCCGTTGTGTTTTGGGCCCACGGGAACTTCAGCTCCTGGGCCTCTCCCAAGAGCCGGCGCGCAGTGCTTGCGTGTCCCAGGGGCGCAGTTAGTGCGATGCGTCCCCTGGGATCACGTGGGCCATGGAGAGCCAATGGCAGCAGACCATCTTTCATTCATAGATTTGACAGGAAGACCTGTCAAATCTGTGAATTGAAATCGGCCCCAAAAGAACAGCTAAACTTCAAATAAATTTTTTAAAAAACTATAGTTAAATAAATTAACCACTTTAAACAAAAATTTAAATTTTTGAAAAAATTAAAATACTTTTTAAAAGTGATAAAAATAAACTTCCCTTTCTTTAAAGTATCTAAAAAAGATAAACCTGTTGAAAAATGTTTTAAATTATACTTAATTAACCACTTACCTTGTTGAAAACGGCTCCTGCGCCTCCTTTTTATAAGCGTAGTTTCTTCAATACTTACCCTCCCGTAGAAACCTGAAAAAAATCTAAGTTTGCTGCGTGCGCGCAGCCTCTACCACGTGCGCGGTTCACCTAGGAACCGCCCCTTCACCAGACCGGAAGTTCCGGTTTCCCGCGCATGCGCAGTGCATGCAGGAAACCGGCACTTCAGGACGTCTTACGGGTGAGTACACAGTGTGTACTCACGCGGGAAGGGACGAATTTTTGGCCCATTATTTTCCTGTGTTCTCTGTTTTGGGTCTGTGCTGTACTTCTGTCGCATTCAGACCAGGATAACGTGAACCATCCTGGTTATCAATCTTGTTCCGTGGTTGGCTGATGGGTGTGCTTCTGCAAGGCGGGGATTGGTCCAAATCTTGCCAGATGTATCAAATGTATTGAAATAACAACAGAAAACGCTGGAAAAACTCAGCAGGCCAGGCAACATCCGTGGAGAGAGAAACAGTTAACGTTTCAGGTCGAAACCCTTTGTTAGAACTGAGAAAAAAGCAGGAAATGAAACAGATAAAAAAGCAAGGGGGCGGCTGGGGGGAGGAATAAAAGAACAAAAGGGGTGGTCTATGGTAAGTAGAGACATTAAGAGATGCTCAAGGCAAGACGAGATGGTTATAGGACAGGTTAAGAAACAAAAGGTGGCTCTGAAGTGTGAAATGCTGGCAGAATGAGACAGCTGCCGTGGGGGGAGAGAGAGAAAAGGCACAACGTTAACTCTGTTTCTCTCTCCACGGATGTTGCCTGGCCTGCTGAGTTTTTCCAGCGTTTTCTGTTGTTTCAATTTTCCAGCATCCGCAGTATTTTGCTATCGTATCAAATGTATTGTTTTGTGGCCTGCAATTAAGGCCCCTATTTTAGCCTGTCGATGAGCTGAGAAAAAATAATTTAAGCTTTTAATTTGTATTTCTAATGTTTCCTCTTTGCAACAACCACAAGCAAAAATTTGTAATGTGATCTTTATTTAAGTCAAGTGTCCCAGACAGTATTTATCCCTAAACCAACATCATTGCTGATTGTGTTTGAGAGAGCTTGCTGTGCGCAAATTGGCTGCTGCGTTTCCTACATTTACAACGGTGACTACACGTCAGAAGTATTTAATTGGCTGTAAAGCGTTTTGGGACATCCTGAGGTCATGAAAGGTGCAAGTCTTTCTTTCCTTTACACTAATTATCCTGTAGTCCAATTTGGAGCTAGACATTAAAATGAAGTTTACTTCAGGATGAAATGTAGATTAATACACGGTTGTAAATGCTACCAGTAAGTTTTTGTTTTGGAAATATGACCAGGTTTTACTCTACTTGGCTAACATTTGCTCCGGAATTGTCCAGAGCATTCGTATGGCCAACGTAAACTGCTGCAATCATTCAATAATTTTTTGTTTTTAATTTACCTCCACAGGTTGAATATGCAGACAAAGAAGCAATGAAGCAACGGCAGATTGACGAGATGAGAGATAAGAAGACGGGACTGGAGCGAACAATCGAACTGAAGCTCGACATTCAGAGCAAGAGGCAAGTTGAGCTGAAGAATGTGAAAGTGGAACTCCAGCAGCTGGAAGGGTCTTCCGATAGACTGCAAGAACTGGACCAAGAACTCAATAAGGCGGTAAGGCAGCAAAGGGACTCCGCAGAAACATTACTCTTCATCATTTGTTATTCATTCCACCATGTGCATTTAAATTCAGTCAGGAAAAACTATTGTTGCGCGACAAATTTCTGAATTTAGAAACGTTTGAGACCGAACACAAATGTTAGGACTCACTCATCGGTAGAAAAAAATATACAGACAGCAGCGTAATGTTTTGGGAGAGAGGCAGTTGAAATCTTGCAAAGAATCGCCAAATGATCTTCAGAACGGATATGCAAACATGACTGAACAAGTTAAAATTAATTTGACCCAATTATTATCTGTTTTCTTATCTTCTACTTCTAGCGCAAGCACTAAGCACTCAACATGGTAACCTTCCTCTGATAATACATAGATACATAGATACATAGAAGATAGGAGCAGGAGTAGGCCATCCGGCCCTTCGAGCCTGCTCCGCCATTTAATGAGATCATGGCTGATCCTCCAATTCAGTATCCCGTCCCCGCCTTCTCTCCGTAACCCTTAACCCCTTTTGCCTGTAGAAATATATCTAATTCCCTCTTAAATATATTTAATGAGCTGGCGTACACTGCCCTTTGTGGCAATGAGTTCCACAGGTTCACCACCCTCTGAGTGAAGAAATTCCCCCTCATTTCTGTCCTAAATGGTTTAGCCCTTATCCTTAAATTATGTCCTCTAGTTCTGTTCTCACCCGCCAAGGGAAACATTCCTTCTGCATCTAGTCTGTCTAGACCTGTCAGAATTTTATGCACTTCTATGAGGTCCCCTCTCAATCTTCTAAACTCCAGTGTGTACATCCCTAAACTACATAGTCTCTCCTCATAGGTCAATCCCGCCATTCCTGGTATCAGCCTGGTGAATCGCCGCTGCACCCCCTCCATGGCAAGAACATCTTTCCTCAGATGAGGCGACCAAAACTGTACACAGTACTCGAGGTGTGGTCTCACCAGTGCCCTGTACAGCTGCAGCAAGGTATCCCTGTTCCTGTATTCCAACCCTTTTGCTATGAAGGCCAGCATACCGTTTGCCTTCTTGACCGCCTGTTGCACCTGCATGCTCGCCTTCAGTGACTGGTGTACAAGAACACCCAGGTCTCTCTGTACTTCCCCCTCTCCCAATTTATTGCCATTTAAATAATAATTTGCCCTCCCGTTCCTGCACCCAAGGTGGATAACTTCGCACTTGTCCACATTATAGTGCATCTGCCATTTATCCGCCCAATCACCCAGTCTGTCCAAATCGCTCTGGAGCTTCCTGGTCTCCTCCTCTGAGCCCACCCCCCCTCCTAGTTTAGTGTCGTCTGCAAATTTGGAAATGCTGCATCCGACTCCCTGATCCAGGTCATTAATGTAAATTGTGAACAGCTGGGGACCCAGGACAGATCCCTGTGGTACCCCACTTGTTACTGCCTGCCATTCAGAAAATGAGCCGTTTATTCCAACTCTCTGTTTTCTATCTGACAGCCAGTTCTCTATCCACGTCAATACTTTCCCCTTTATCCCATGAGCTTCAATTTTCCATGCTAATCTTTTATGTGGGACCTTGTCGAAGGCCTTTTGGAAGTCCAGGTACACCACATCTACTGGCTCTCCCCCATCTATTTTACCAGTTACTCCCTCAAAAAATTCCAATAGATTAGTCAAGCACGATTTACCCTTTGTAAATCCATGTTGACTCTGTCCTATCCTGTCCCCATTTGCTAAGTGCTCCGCTATTTCATCCTTAATGATGGACTCCAGCATTTTGCCCACAACTGATGTAAGGCTTACAGGTCTGTAATTACCTGCTTTTTCCCTACCCCCCTTTTTGAATAGTGGGGTAACGTTAGCTACCCTCCAATCCATGGGCACGGTTCCCGAGTCTAATGAATTCTGAAAAATCATACTTAGTGCATCCGCTATCTCTAGGGCCACCTCCTTCAGTACCCTAGGATGCATGCTATCAGGCCCTGGGGATTTGTCCGCCTTCAATCCCTTTAGCTTCCTTAACACCATATCCTTAGAGATATTGATTTGCGTCAGTTCCTCCTTTGCCAATGTCCCTATTTTTCCCGATATCCCAGGGAGGTTTTTTGTGTCTTCCTTCGTAAAGACTGACCCAAAGTATGCATTTAGTTGGTCTGCCATTTCCTTATTTCCCGTTATATATTCCCCCGTATCTGACTGCAATGGACCAACTTTGGTTTTCACCAGTCTTTTCCTCTTGATATACTTATAAAAGCTTTTGGAGTTAGTTTTTATATTTTCCGCCAGCTTGCTTTCGTAAGCTATTTTGCCCCTCTTGATTAAGCCCTTTGTCCTCCTTTGCTCTATCTTAAACTGTTCCCAATCTTCCGCTCTGGCGCTTTTTTTGGCTATTTTATATGCCCTATCTTTGGATTTTATGCTGTCTCTAATTTCCCCTGTTATCCACGGTTGAGTCACCTTTTTAGATTTCCTTTTATGCCAGATTGGTATAAACAATTTTTGCAATTTTGTCATTCTATCTTTAAATGCTTGCCATTGTTTATCTACCTCCAGTCCTCCCAGGAACGTTGTCCAATCAGACCTACTCAGTTCCCGTCTAATGGCATCATAATTCCCCTTGTTTAAATTCAGGACCTTAGTCTCTGAGTCAATTTCTTCGCTCTCCATTTCGAGTGAGAAATCGATCATGTTATGATCGCTCTGACCCAAGGGTCCCCGTACAACAAGATTACTAATTAGTCCCTTCTCATTGCACAGTACCCAGTCCAATATAGCCTGTTCCCGAGTTGGTTCCTCTGCGCGATTCATGAATGGTAAATCCATCAAATATGTAATGGAATGTTTACGGGGTGGTTTTCTGGAACAATATGTCGAGCAACCAACCAGAGATCAGACCATCTTAGACTGGGTATTATGTAACGAGAAAGGATTAATTAGCAATCTTGTTGTACGAGGCCCCTTGGGTCAGAGTGATCATAATATGATAGAATTCTTCATTAGGATGGAGAGTGAAGTAGTTGAATCAGAGACTAGGGTCCTGAATTTAAATAAAGGAAACTACGATGGTATGAGGCGCGAATTGGGTAGGATTGATTGGGGAATGTCACTCAAGGGGTTGACGGTGGATAGGCAATGGCAAACATTCAAAGACTGCATGGATGAACTACAGAATTTGTTCATCCCAGTGTGGCATAAGAATAAAACAAAAAGGGTGATTCAACCGTGGCTAACAAGGGAAATTAGGGATAGCATAAGATCCAAGGAGAGGGCATATAAATTAGCCAGAAAAAGCAGTAACCCTGAGGATTGGGAGCAGTTTCGGATTCAACAAAGGAGGACAAAGGGATTATTTAAGAAGGGGAAAATAGAATATGAAAGTAAGCTTGCTGAGAACATAAAAACTGACGAAGAGCTTTTATAGATATGTGAAGAGAAAAAGATTAGTGAAATCAAGTGTAGGCCCCTTGCAGTCAGAAGCGGGGGAAGTTATAATGGGGAACAAAGAAATGGCAGACCAATTAAATGCATATTTTGGTTCTGTCTTCACAAAGGAGGACATAAATAACCTCCCAGAGATGTTGGAGAACATAGGGTCTGATGAAAGGGAGGAACTGAAAGAAATCAGTATTTGCAGGGAAATGGTGTTAGGGAAATTGACGGGATTGAAGGCCGATTAATCCCCAGGGCCTGATAATCTACATCCTAGGGTACTTAAGGAAGTGGCCCTAGAAATAGTAGATGCATTGCTGATCATCTTCCAACATTCGATGGAATCTGGAACTGTACCCATGGATTGGAGGGTAGCGAATGTTACCCCACTATTGAAAAAGGGTGGTAGAGAGAAAGCGGGGAATTACAGACCGGTAAGCCTGACATCGGTAGTGGGGAAAATGCTAGAGTCCATTATAAAGGATGTAATAGCTGAGCACTTGAAAAAGAGTGACAGGATCGGACAAAGTCAACATGGATTTACAAAAGGTAAATCGTGCTTGACTAATCTACTGGAATTTTTTGAGGATGTAACTGGGAAAATAGATAAGGGAGAACCAGTAGATGTGGTGTATTTGGACTTTCAAAAGGCTTTCGATAAGGTCCCGCATAAGATATTAGCGTGTAAAGTTAAGGCACATGGGATTGGGGGCAAGGTATTGACTTGGATAGAGAACTGGTTGGCGGACAGAAAGCAGAGAGTAGGAATTAATGGGTCTTTTTTACGAGTGGCAGGCAGTGACTAGTGGGGTACCGCAGGGTTCGGTCCTTGGACCCTAGCTATTCACAATATACATTAATGATCTAGATAAGGGAACTAAATGTAATATCTCCAAGTTTGCAGATGACACAAAGCTGGGTGGGCGTGTGTGCTGCGAGGAGGATACTGAGAAACTCCAGGATGATTTGGACAGGTTGGGTGAGTGGGCAGAAGCGTGGCAGATGCAATATAACGTGGATAAATGCGAGGTTATCCACTTTGGTGTCAAAAACAGAAAGGCAGACTATTATCTGAATGGCAATAGATTGGGAGAAGGGGAAGTGCAACGAGACCTGGGTGTCCTTGTGCACCAGTCGCCGAAGGTAAGCATGCAGGTGCAGCAGGCGGTGAAGAAGGCAAATGGTATGTTGGCCTTCATAGCGAAAGGGTTTGAGTATAGGAACAGGGATGTCCTGCTGCAGTTGTACAGGGCCTTGGTGAGACCACACCTTGAGTACTGTGTGCAGTTTTGGTCACCTTATCTGAGGAAGGATGTTCTTGCCATGGAAGGAGTTCAGCGAAGATTCACAAGGCTGATACCTGGGATGGCAGGAATGACATATGAGGAGAGATTGGGCTTATACTCGCTGGAGTATAGAAGAATGAGAGGGGATCTCATCGAAACATATAAAATTCTGACAGGTCTGGACAAACTAGATGCAGGAAGAATGTTCCCGATGGTCGGAGAGTCCAGAACCAGGGGTCATAATCTAAGGATAAGGGGTTAGCCATTTAGGACAGAAATTAGGAAGAATTTCTTCACCCAGAGAGTGGTGAACCTGTGGAATTCTCTACCACAGAAGTTAGTTGAGGCCAAGTCATTAAATATATTCAAGAAGGAGTTAGATATATTTCTTAAAGCTAAAGGTATCAAGGGACATGGGGAGAAAGCAGGGACAGGGTACTGAATTTGGATGATCAGCCATGATCTCATTAAATGGCGGAGCAGGCTCGAGGGGCCGAATGGCCTACTCCTGCTCCTATCATCTATGTTTCTATGGAATGTTAGAGTGTTAATCAAATTTTTTCCTCTTTCCTACACTATCATATCAGTGAATTGAGTTGGGAATTTATCCTTCATGCGTAAGGTATTAACTAGTTCCCCTACGAACCATCTTACTTTACCTATTGCAAATTATGTTAATACTTAAACAAGTCCAAACCAAACACAACACAGTGGCATAGTGGTTAGCACTGTTGCCTCACAGCGCCAGGGACCCGGGTTCGAATCCGGCCTCGGGTGACTGTGTGGAGTTTGCACATTCTCCCCGTGTCTGCGTGGGTTTCCTCCGGGTGCTCCGGTTTCCTCCCACAGTCCAAAGATGTGCGGGTTAGGTTGATTTGGCTATGATAAATTGACCCTTAGTTTTAGGGGGATTAACTACGTGGGGTTACGGGGATAGGGTGGGATACGTGTCGGTGCAGGCTCGATGGGCCGAAATGGCCTCTATCTGCATTGTGGGGATTCTGTGATTCTGTGACAACCGGAATGTAATACAACACTGAGTGCAATGCTATTACTTGGTAGTCCTCACAGATAAAGTCTGACACAGATACATCAATTAACACTACTTTATTTAAATTAACATCATTGAATGCAGATAATACCATCGTAAAAGTCAGGTATTGAGAATTACAATATACACCATGTCTGCCATAACTAGGTTCTAGCTTACTGACATCCTTGCAGATCTACACGTATTGTGCAAGATTGCAGTATTGCTTAGCAAGGTTAAGTTTATAATTTCCATTCAGCATGTCACAAATTCAACATTTTGTTATTCCCCTGAAATAGGAATATAAAATATACAACTGCTTCCTTGTTGTCCACTGTCTGATGTAGCTGTACCTTCCTCTGGATGTTGTCATTGTCTCCTCTCTTCAGTCATCTTCTCCTCCAAAGGAAAACACACTCAACTAAGCACCTTTTCTTTACCTTGAGAAATGCAAAAACAAAGCATTGGAAAGTTCTTGGTTTCAGCTTGTAATTTTTTGCATTCAATGTTTTGAAAGATAATGGTGCAGGAAAAAACTTTGCAAGCTTTTCTGCAGCTTAGCACAAACTATTGCATCAGTTGTAAAGTCTTCCTTTGATTCAGTTTGTAGCTTACTGCAGCTTGTGTCAGTTCACTGACAGTCGACTGGATCTTTGTCCGAGACCGAAAATATTGAAATTATTAAAAGGGAAGCACAATACTGATGCTTTGCCCAACATACTGGGAGATAATTTGTAAATACAAACACTAATTACAATAGAGGCACAGCAGATCATGAGAGGCTGGAGCTGGCTTCTGCAAAGTCAGAAAGAGCTCAGACCAATCCCCATACATTTCACACTTTGCAGATTTTACCTGTCTAGCAGATAACCAATACTTGGTATATAAACATTAATACTTGCTGTTCTGAATCATGTCCGGTTCATGCCATTGGCAAGATTTAAGATCTGTTTTGAAAATCATGGTTCCTTTCTGTGATGCTCATGGTATCTAGATACATTACCTTCTCATGGTGCATGACTTCCAAAGGTGTGAAGATTGTTGCAAATTGAACGATTGATAAGAGCTTCATGGAACTCTCTCTGGTGGAAATCTTGCCTTGTAGCAAGATTGACTCCGAAGTCTCAAATCTTATTTTGGTCAGGGTATCAATTAGAAGCAAGGTTCATTAAACCTTTCAGAGATGTACTGACTGAGCGACTTGCTGTGTGGACTCAAGTTCCAGGAGACACCAAGGTCCTTGGTGCCAGCATCGACTGGCCTTAAAAGCAAATGTGTGACTAAGGCTTCTAGGTTATTGACTAACTGCTGTAGTGACATTATCAATCTTTCAAATGTTGACTTTGCGCCTGGTCAAGTCAACCGCTTTGAAACTGATCTGAGATATAACTCCAAGTAGCACTGGCACTGATGCTCATTGGCGAGGTGTGGCTGGTGGCATGTGACATTGCAAATAGGTCACTTTCTGAGGACCCGCTGATCAGAAACTCCGTGGAGTTCCTTGGATCTCTGTTCATGAATATCACAACACTCTCAAAGCAAATGGCTGTTGTCCTACTGCTTTCAGTGGCAGCCAACTTCAGCACTGATGCAATATAGAAACCAGTGACCGAAGCAGTACAAAAGAATATAGTATGTTTGGGGGAAAAATATCAGGAAATTGGCTGTTTCATCTTTAAATTTTATGAATAATTATAGACACGGGGTGGTGTCATACCATTAACTTTCTTTTCCCTGCAATAATTTTCCCATCCTTGAACCTGGCAGCCTTCCTACTCATCAATCAAGGAACATTTTTCGTGTGCAAATTTACTCTCGGGTTATTTGGTGGTGGAGACCATCAGCACTGAGCCCAATCCTCTCCTCACCCATGCATTTTCCAGAATGGCTAATTTGATAGTGATTAAAAGCAGGAACTTGGCAGTTCTCTCATTGAAACCTTTTATTTTCAACACTTTGCCTTCTTGAACAGATTTGTGTGCACCTTTAGAATGGTCTTGGTGAGTTCCAGTGAATGGTTGAGACATAACATTCCACCCCCCCCCCCCCCCCCCCAATGGTGATGAGTGTGAAAGGAATGGATTGGACATTATTGGGATGCTTTATGGTGCTGGTGTGGGGTAGTGCCAGCCTGGTGCATCATGTGGCAGCCAGGGTGTACAGTGTCAAGTGAAGTAAATCTGGCTATGGTGAGGCCATCGCTGGCATCCCGGGCAGCAATGTGGTCGGGTGCTGATGTCCTGTGTTGATTACGGAGAAGGTTGGTGCTGCTGGTGTGCCTGGTGATGTTGGTGTTGGGGCTGATCGTGTTGGGATTCTGAGGACCAAGGTGAGATCTGTCATTGGTGAGCGAGGTTGCTCCAAGGAGGTGACAGTGGATAGAGAGTTTACTCCAAACACTTCCAAGCTGCATACAGCTCAAAAGTGTCTTCCAAATCCTGAAGACTCAAGCTTCTGAGATTGGAAAGTGAACAGCTGTGAAATGGTAGCTTTTATATCACTTTTGCAGCTGTCACCTATTCACAACAATGGAGAGTCATAGAGAACCCGACACACTTAACTGACGTGAGCCCCGAGCGACGGGAACCTCGTGGAAAAGTTGGAAAAATGGCTAGAAGGTGATAAAATGCTGTTCAACTACCTTTAAAAACCCTCTTAACTATCACAATTGGCTGACCCGCCGTTTAGTGCCGGGTCTGCAAAGCGCAGGCAGACCCCGCAGTTGGGAAACTGACATGGAGGCGGGTCCAGAGCGGGTTCCCGACCCGCCTCTGAGCGCCGGCAAAATTCCGGCCTGAGTGTGTGTGTGTGTGTGTGTGTGTGTGTGTGTGGGTAAAATGGAAAAGATTGCCCAGTGGGTTAAAATTCTTGTGTGTTTGATTCAAGCTGTGATTGGGTTTCAGATCCATAAAATCCAGGTATGTTTGAATTGAGATCCATATTTGAATCCAGCTGTGATGGGGATGGGGTTTCATATTGGAATCCAGCTGTGAGTGAGATCTGTGATTGGGACTCATGTCTGAATGTACCTGTGATTGTTGGGATAGGGATCTGTATTTAAGTCCAGCTTTAAGGAGTGTGATAAAGGAGAAGAGTGATGTGGTGAGGTCGTCTTGCACTGTTGGTTGTAAGTTTTGGTCTCCTTATTTAAGGAAGGATATACTTGCATTGGAGGCAGTTCAGAGATGATTCACTAGGTTAATTCCAGAGATGAGGGGGTTGACTTGTGAGGAAAGGTTGAGCAAGCTGGGCCTATACTCATTGGAATTTAGAAGAATGAGAGGTGATCTTATTGAAACATATAAGATACTGAGGGGGCTCAACAAGGTAGATGCAGAGAGGATTTTTCCCCTCAGAGGGAAATCTAGAACTCGGCACAGTTTCAGAATAAAGGGTCGCCCTTTTAGGACTGAGATGAGGAGGAATTTCTTCTCTGAGGGTCGTAAATCTGTGGAATCCTCTGCCCCAGAGAGCTGTGGAGGCTGGGTCATTAAATACATTTAAGGTGGAGATAGACAGATTTTTGCAAGATAAGGGAGTGAAGGGTTATGGGGAGCGGGCAGTGAAGTGGCTTTGAGCCCAAGATCAGCCATGATCTTATTGAATTGCGGAGCAGGCTCGAGGGGCCAAGTGGCCTATTCCTGCTCCTATTTCTTATGTTCTCATCCCAGGGATCAATCTAGTGAACCTTTGTTGCACCGCCTCTAAGGCATGTAGGTCCTTTCTCAGATAAGAAGACCCAAACTGTGCACAGTACTCCAGGTGTGGTCTCACCAAAGCCCTGTACAATTGTAGTATGACTTCCTTACTCTTGTACTCCAACCCCCCTTGCTATAAAAGCCAACATGCCATTTGCCTTCCTAATTGCTTGCTCTGCCTGCATGCTAGCTTTTTATGTTTCCTGTACGAGGGCACCTAAATCTCTTTGAACACCAACATTTAATAGTTTCTCACCACTTAAAAAAAATTCTGTGTTTCTATTCTTCCTACCAAAGTGAATAATCTCACATTTCCTCACATTATACTCCATCTGCCACCTTATTGCCCACTCACTTAATCTATCTACATCCCTTTGCAGGCTCTTTCTGTCCTCCTCACAGCATACTTTCCCACCTGGCTTTGTAACTTGGAAACATTGCACTCAGTTCCTTCATCTAGGTCATTAATATAGATTGTAAATAGCTGAGGCCCAAGCACTGATCCTTGCGGCACCCAACAGTTACTGCCTGCCAACCGGAAAATGACTCGTTTATCCCTACTCTCTGCTTTCTGTCCGTTAACCAATCCTTTATCCATGCTAATATATTACCCCCAACCCCATGAGCCCTTATGTTGTGTAGCAATGTTTCATGTGACACCTTATCGAATGCCTTTTGGGAATCCAAATATACTACATCTGCTGGATCCCCTTTATCTACCCTGCTAGTTACATCCTCAAAAAACTCTAATAAATTTGTTAAACATGATTTTCCTTTCATAAAACCATGTTGACTCTGCCTAATCATATTATGATTTTCTAAGTGCCCTGTCACCACTTCCTTAATAATGGATTCCAGCATTTTCCCGACGACTGATGTCAGGCTAACTGGCCTGTCGTTCCCTGTTTTCTCTCTCCCTCTTTTCTGGAATAGCGGTGTTAAATTTGCGACCTTCCAATCCGCTGGGACTGTTCTAGAATCTAGGGAATTTTGGAAGATCACAACCAATGCATCCACTATCTCTGCAGCCACCCTAGGATGTAGGCCATCAGGTCCAGGGAATTTGTTAGCTTTTACAGGAAACTTTTGTTTATCCGGCACCCAAATATCCGGAATTCTCGCTTAACCGGCAAAAATCATCCTCCGAAAACTCCTCTCAAATAACCGGCAATGTTGCCGAGTCGCAGTCGAGTCTCCGCGAACGCCGAGTACTCCGAAAACTCCTCTCAAATAACCGGCAATGTTGCCGATCCCAAGTCCGAGTCCGAGTCCGCGAACGCCGATTTTAGTCAGTAGGGGTAGTTTTCAAAAGTGCCACTACTCGGCCTCCTGGCGCTGTCGGAAGTCCGAAACACTGCAGTAGCAGGAGTTGATTCTCCCGCGCTGCCTGGAGTCTCTTTGTTAAAAATAGCCTCGGTAGATATAACTCTCCGTTATCCGGTACTTTCGATAAACCGGCACCACGCCGGTCCCGTCGGTGCCGGTTAATAAAGAGTTTCCTGTAGTTCCATTATTTTGTTAAGTACTTTGTCTCTACTGATATTAATTACTTTAAGTTCCTCACTCTTATTAGCCTCTTGGTTCCCCACTATTTTTGGTATACTTTTTGTGTCTTCTACTGTGAAGACAGATACAAAATATTTGTTTAAATTCTCTGCCAATTCCTTATTCCCCATTTTAATTTCACCTGTCTCAGCCTCTAAGGGACCAATGCTTACTTTTGCTGCTACTCTTTCTTTTTACATACTTGTAGAAGCTCTTACAATCTGTTTTTATTTTTTTTACTAATTTACTCTCATTCTATTTTCTCCCTTTTAATCAATTTTTTGGCCATTCTTTGCTGGTTTCTAAAGCTCTCCCAATCCTCAGGCTTACTACTATTCTTCGCAATATTATAAGCCTCTTCTTTCAATCTAATACTATCCTTAACTTCTTTAGTTAGCCACGGATAGATCATTTTTCCTGTGGAATTTTTATTTCTCAATGGAATGTATATTTGTTAGAACATAAGACATAGGAGCAGGAGTATGTTGATTGGCCTTTCGAGCCTGCTCCGCCATTCAATAAGATCATGGCTGATCTGATCTTGGCCTCAACTCCACTTCCCTGCCCGCTCCCCATAACCCTTGACTCCTTTACCTTTCAAAAATCTGTCCATCTCCACCTTAAATATATTCAATGACTCAGCCTCCACAGCTCTCTGGGGAAGAGAATTCCAAAGATCTACGACCCTCTGAGAGAAGAAATTCCTCCTCATTTCCGATTTCAAAGGATTCCCCCTTATTCTGAAATTATGCCCCCTAGTTCTAGATGCCCCCACGAGGGGAAACATCCTCTCTGCATCTACCCTGTCAAGCCCCTTCAGAATCTTATTTGTTTCAATAAAATCCCCTCTCATTCTTCTAAACTCCAGTGAGTATAGGCTCAACCTTTCTTCATAAGACAACCCCTTCATCTCTGGAATCAACCTCGTGAATCTTCTCTGAACTGCCTCCAATGCAATATATTCTTCCTTAAATAAGGAGACCAAAACTGTACGCAGTACTCCAGGTGTGGTCTCACCAACAGTTGTAACAGGACTTCCCTACTTTTATACTCCATTCCCTTTGCAATAAAGGCCAACACTCCATTTGCCTTCCTAATTACTTGCTGTACCTGCATGCTAACTTTTTGTGATTCATGTACAAGGCCCCCCAAATCCCTCTGTACCTCAGCATTTTGTAATCTCTCCCCATTTAAAAAATTTGCTTTTTTATTTTTCCTACCAAAGTGGATAACCTCGCATTTTCCCCACATTAAACTCCATCTGCCAGATTTTTGCCCACTCACTTAGCCTATCTATATCCCTTTGGAGATTCTTTGCGTCCTCCACACAATTTGCTTTCCCACCTATCTTTGTATCATCAGCAAATTTGGCTACATTACACTCAGTCCCTTCATCCAAGTCATTAATATAGATTGTAAATAGTTGAGGCCCCAGCACTGATCCCTGCGGCACCCCACTAGTTACAGTTTGCCAACCTGAAAATGACCCATTTATCCTGACTTTCTGTTAATTAGCCAATCCTCTATCCATGCTAATATATTACCCCCAACCCCATGAGCTCTTATCTTGTGTAGTAACCTTTTATGTGGCACCTTATCAAATGCCTTCTGGAAATCCAAATACGCTACATTTACTGGTTCCCCTTTATCCACCCTGCTCGTTACATCCTCAAATATCTCCAGCAAATTTGTCAAACATGATTTCCCTTTCATAAAACTATGCTGACTCTGCTTGACTATATTATGATTTTCTAAATGTCCTGCTACCACTTCCTTAATGATTGACTCCAGCATTTTCCCAATGACAGATGTTAGGCTAACTGGTCGATGGTTGCCTGCTTTCTGTCTCCCTCCTTTCTTAAATAGCAGTGTTACATTCGCGGTTTTGCAGTCCGCTGGAACCTCTCCAGAATTTAGGGAATTTTGGTAGATTACAGCCATTGCATCCACTATCTCTGCAGCCACCTCTTTTAAGACTCTAGGATGCAGGCCATCGGGTCCAGGGGACTTGTCCACCTTTAGTCTCATTAGTTTGCCTAGTACTTTCTCTCTAGTGATGGTGATTTTTTTTAAGATCACCCCCCACCCCAATAGCCCCTTGATTATCCATTATTGGGATGCTTTTAGTGTCTTCTACCGTGAAGACCGATATAAAATATTTGTTCAAAGTCTCCGCCATTTCCCTGTTTCCCATTATTAATTCCCCAGACTCATCCTCGAGGGGACCAACGTTTACTTTAGCTACTCTCTTCCTTTTTTATATACCTGTAGAAGCTCTTACTGTCCGTTTTTATATTTCTTGCTAGCTTACGCCCATAAGCTATCTTCTCTCTCGTTATCATTTTTTTAGTCGTCCTTTGCTGGTTTAAAAAAATTTCCCAATCCTTTGGCCTTTCACTATTCTTTGCAACAGTGTATGCTTTTGTTTTCAATTTGATACCATCCTTTACTTGAGAATTTTTGAATATTTATTTAAATGTTTGTCACTGCTTATCTACCATCATACCTTTTAATCTGATTTGACAGTCTACCTTAGCTAACTCTCCCCTCAACCTATGTAATTGGCTTTATTTAAGTTTAAGATTATTGTTTCTGACTGAAGTATTTCACTCTCAAACTCAATGTGAAATTTTATATTATGATCACTCTTCCCCAGAGGATCCTTTACTATGAGATTGTTAATTAACCCTGCCTCATTACACAGTACACGATCTAACATAGCCTGTTCCCTGGTTGGCTCCATGACGTATTGTTCTCAGAAATTGTCTCGAATGCTTTCCATGAACTCATCTTCCAGACAACCTTTGCCAATTTGATTTGCCCAGTCTATATGAAGATTAAAGTCCTCCATGATTATTGTATTACCTTTGTTACAAGCTCCTGTTATTTGTTGATTAATACTCTATCCAATGGTATAGCTACTGTCTGGGGGTCTATAAACTCCTCCCACCGGTGTTTTCTGCCCCTTGTTATTTCTTATCTCCACCCATACGGATTCTACATCTTGATCTTCCAAGCCAAGATCCTTTCTCACTACTGTCCTTATGTCATCCTTTATTATCAGGGCTACCCCCCTCCCCCCCCCCCACACACACTTTTCCATTCTGCCTGTTTTTTTCAAAGCGTCAAGTACCCTGGAATATTTAGCTCCCAACCTTGGTCGCCTTGCAAGCACGTCTCTGAAATGGCTAGTACATCAAAGCCATTTATCTCTATTTGTACCACTAATTCATCTATCTTGTTACGAATGCTTCATGCATTCAGATAAAGATCCTTTATTAACTTTTTACCATTATTCCCTGCTGTCACCTTATTCGCTGAGGCACTTTTACCGTTAAACTCTCTGTCCCTTCCTGTCACGCTCTGCTTATCTTTACCCAAATCGCTACACTGCTCCATTGCCTTGACTTTTTTCTTTAGGTTTCCAAATTTCCCCTCACCTGACCCCTCCCTCTCCCCTTTTTAATTTAAAGCCCTGTGTACTGCCCTCGTTACTCGATTCGCCAGGACACTGGTCCCAGCCCGGTTTAAGTGGAGACCGTCCCAATGGAACACCTCCCTCTTTCCCCAGTACTGGTGCCAGTGCCCCATGAATCGAAACCCCTTCCTCCCACACCACTCTTTGAGCCACACATTTAACTCTTTGATCTGCTTGTCCCTGTGCCAATTCGCGCGTGGCAGTAGGTGGCGCTCTCATTGGTGGGTGGGTGGGGGGAGGGGCGGTTGCGGCGGTTTACTTTTGCAGCAGTGCAGAGCTTTACTTTGATCCATCCTAGTTGCATCTGATGTGGGAATGTTTAACGCTGTTGCTGGTGGCAACAGTGTGGAAGAGCACTGACCTTGATGACCACAAATATATTTGTTTGAATTGCGCTGTAGATACATTGATAAGATTGTATTGGTTAAAATCGCATCAGTTAATATCACACATAGCTTTCTACCACAAATTTAGTAAGTCTCCCCAGTCCCCACCCACTGCTGCAGTAGGAGAATGAAACTCAATCAGAGCACGGTCAAAATGATTTGATCAGGAGCAGTGCCTATTTTCGGTTGGACTACAGTACTCGGCAGACCCTTCCCCACCTGCTGCTTCTGTCGGCTCCAAGCCTCAATGCTTTTCTGTCGTTCCTTCTACCTCGCTGAATCTAGAAGGACAAGGTCAGCAGGCGCATGGGAACACCATCACCTGCAAGTTCCCCTCCAAGTCACACACCATCCTGCCTTGGAAATATATCGCTGATCCTTCATCGTCGCTGGGTCAAAATCCCTGGAACTCCCTCCCTAACAGCACTGTGGGAGCACCTTCAGCACACGGACTGCAGCGGTTCAAGAAGGCGGCTCACCACCACCTTCTCAAGGGCAACTAGGGATGGGCAACAAAGGCTGGCCTTGCCAGTGACGCCCACATCCCATGATGGAAAAAAAAAATCTCTCACTGAAAGGTGTTGCAGTGCAGAGTTTGTTCTAAACATTTAGCCCTACCTTCCCCTCTCCACAATTGCTGCCTGACCGCCAACATTTTCTGTTTTTATTTCATTGTTCTTAGTTAGTTAGGTTCCTTTTATCATGTATAAGGTGTTTATCATCCATCTGTGTCTACCTGTCTATCTATGACTTGGATTTGGGGGTACAGGGCACAATTTTGAAATTTGCAGATGACACGAAACTTGGAAGTGTAGTAAACAGTGAGGAAAATCATAATAGACTACAAGAGGACATAGACAGGCTGGTGAAATGGGCAGACGAAATTCAACACAGAAAAGTGTGAGGTGATCCATTTTGGTAGGAAGAATGAGGAGAGACAACACATGCAAAATGGTACAATTTTAAAGGGGGTGCAGGAACAGAGAGACCTGGGGGTGCTTGTGCACAAATCTTTGAAGGTGGCAGGACAGGTTAACAAAGCATGAGGGATCCTGGTCCTTATAAATAGAGGCATAGAATGCAAAAGCCAAAAGGTTATGCTAAACCAATATAAAACACTAATTCGCGGTCAAAGGCTTCTCACGGGCGGATGCCTCCGACCAGCAAAAAATCTACGCACTTACCTTCTACCTTGGGGTCCATGGAGCCTCACGTAGACATGTGTAGACAATTATCCCAGGGGCGCATGCGGTTCACAAGCGCCCCTGGGATCACGTGGGTCGGACCAACCAGTGAAAGAAAGGGATCCCCATTCATACTTATGGAGATTCCGTATGTACGGAAACCCCATGAGCATAAATGGGGATGACACAAAAAATATATTTAACATTACAAATAAATTTTAAAAATTACATTTTTAAAATTAATTAAAATACAATATAATTAAACATTTAAAACAAATATTAATTTTTTGAAAAATAAATTTCAATGTTTTAAAGGGGCTAAAAATAAACGAACTTTATTGTACATGTGTTTTAATGTTTAAATGAATTAAAAACAATGATTTTTATCTTTTTTAAAACTCTTCCGCTGATAAAAGCAGGCATTACACCTGCGTTTACCAGGCGTAAGAATTTCATGGGCATTCGCTGGACAGAAGTTGCTCCGCCCGCGGAGGCCCTTTTCCCGGGGATGCGGAGGATCTGTCAAGATTATTCTTAACATCGCAAGTTCTGGGTTTTAGCGCATGCGCTTCGCGTGCCTAAACCCGGAACTTGCGAGGCCCCTACGGGCGCATACGCACCCATAGGGGCCGCAAATTATGGCCCATTGTGTCCAATTGTGGGCGCCACACTTTAGGAAGGACGTGAAGCCTTTGGAGAGGGTACAGAAGAGATTTACTAGAATGGTAAATGAGGGATTACAGTTACGTGGATACACTAGAGAAGCTTGGGTGGTTCACCTATGAGCAGAGAAGAGGAGATTTGATAGAGGTGTTTAAAATCATGAAGGATTTAGATAGAGTAAATAAAGAGAAACTGTTGCCAATGGCTGAAGGGTTGCTAACCAGAGGGCACAGATTTAATGTGATTGGCAAAGAGCCAGAAGGGAGGAGTTGGAGCTTCTCAATTCAAACATCTCAACATGGTAGTGTACACTGGGACTGACCAATCAACGTGCATTTGGGAGTGGGGTTATAAATTTGGGAGTGAGAAATGCAAAACAGCAGGGAAATTGTCAGTAGGGTTCGTAATGAATACTTTGCGTCTGTTTTCACAAAGGAGAGGGGCAAAGCAGACATTGCTATCAGGGGAGGAGTGTGAACTATTAGATGAAATAAACATAGTGAGAGAGGAAGTATTAAGGGGTTTAGCAGCTTTAAAAGTGGATAAATCCCCAGGCCCGGATGAAATGTATCCCAGGCTGTTAAGCGAAGCAAAAGAGGAAATAGCAGAGGCCCTGACCATCATTTTCCAATCCTCTCTGGCTTCAGGTGTGGTGCCAAAGGACTGGAGGACTGCTAATGTGGTACCCTTGTTTAAAAAGGGAGAAAATGATATACCAAGTAATTACAGGCCAGTCAGCCTAACCTCGGTGGTGGGAAAGTTATTGGAAAGAATTCTGAAGGACAGGATAAATCTTCATTTAGAAAGACACGGATTAATCAAGGATAGTCAGCACGGATTTGTTAAGGGAAGGTCGTGTCTGACAAACTTGATTGAATTTTTTGAGGAGGTAACAAGGAGGGTAGATGAGGGTAGTGCGTTTGATGTAGTGTATATGGACTTTAGCAAGGCTTTTGATAAGGTTCCACATGGCAGACTGGTCATGAAGTTAAAAGCCCATGGGATCCAGGGCAAAGTGTCAAGTTGGATTCAAAACTGGCTCGGAGACAGGAAGCAGAGGGTGATGGTTGATGGGTATTTTTGTGACTGGAAGGCTGTTTCCAGTGGGGTTCTGCAGGGCTCAGTACTAGGTCCCTTGCTTTTTGTGGTATATATCAACGATCTTGACTTGAATATAGGTGGTATGATTAACAAGTTTGCAGATGATACTAAAATCGGCTGTGTGGTTGATACTGAAGAAGGAAGATCTCAATAAATTGGTCAGGTGGGCAGAACAGTGGCAAATGGAATTCAATCCGGAGAAGTGTGAGGTAATGCATTTGGGGAGGGCTAACAAGGGAAGGGAATGCACATTAAATGGTAGGACACTGAGTAGTGTAGAGGAACAAAGGGACCTTGAAGTGCATGCCCAGAGATCCCTGAAGGTAGCAGGGCAAGCAGATAAGGTGGTTAAGAAGGCATACGGAATGCTTGCCTTTATTAGCCGTGGCATAAAATACAAGAGCAGGGGGGTTATGCTTCAACTGTATAAAACACTAGTTAGGCCTCAGCTAGAGTACTGCGTGCAGTTCTGGTCACCACATTACAGGAAAGATGTGATTGCTCTAGAGAGGGTACAGAGGAGATTTACAAGGATGTTGCCGGGAGTAGAGAATCTTAGCTATGAGGAAAGACTGGATAGGCTAGGTCTGTTTTCCTTGGAACAGAGGAGGCTGAGGGGAGACCCTATTGAGGTGTATAAAATGATGAGGGGCCTAGATAAAGTGGATAGAAAGGACCTATTTCCCTTAGCAGAGGGGTCAAAAACCAGGGGGCACAGATTTAAAGTAATTGGTGGAAGGTTTAGAGGGGATTTGAGGGGAAATTTCTTCACCCAGAGGGTTGTGGGGGTCTGGAACTCACTGCCTGAAAGGATGGTAGAGGCAGGAACCCTAACCACATTTAAAAAGTACTTGGATGTGCACTTGGGATGCTGTAACCTGCAGGGCTACGGACCAAGAGCTGGGAAGTGGGATTAGGCTGGATAGCTCTTTGTTGGCCGGCACGGACACGATGGGCCGAAATGGCCTCCTTCCGTGCTGTAACTTTCTATGATTCTATGTTGGGACCGAAGAATTAAGTATCTTGGTTGCTTCCATCTATCTATGGAATGCAAATAATCTATTTATGGGAAATGAGATGGCGACATTGAAGTTGCTGACACTCATTTGCTTTCCAGTACTGACCGTATCCCTAACTGTTTCAGGTATATTTGTGACTTCTCACCTGTTCCTGAATTTGTTGGCTGTTTAGGAGCGTGACCTTGAACGTACAGAAACCAGCAGTAATGTGGAGGGTCTGAAGGCTGAGGTGGTGAATCTGCAGAAAGAGAAGGGAGAACTAGACAAGGCCTTGCGGAAATTGGATCAAGAAATGGAGATGTTAAACTTGCATACTACGACCAGAACTCAGATGGAAATGCTGAAAAAAGACAAGGTAAGCGTGTGTGGATCTGTGTCTCGGGGGAATTTTGCCAGCCCTGGGGAGGCGGGTTTGGAGGCGGGACTGCCGGGAAAATGGCAGAAACTGGGAGCGGGTACCCATCCCGCATTCTTCATTGCAACAGCCATCTGATTTCTGCTCAGGAAAGAGGTTTGGTGAGTCTTGAGTACAAGGACTCGCCAAAGAACAGAGAATGTCAGTGTTTGACAGCTTCTCAAAGCTGTCAAACGATGACAATTCATCTGTCAAAAATTTTTGACAGATGAAACGTCGTACGCTGACATTCTCTGTCACCGGCTTTCCCTTAATTGGCCGGCTAAGCCTGCAGGGCGGGCTTAACAAGGTCAAGCAAGGGAAAATAACGTGGGTTGGCCGGACGTCGTTGGGGGCGGGACTGAAACCCGACAAGCAGCAGTTGATAAAATTCCCCCCGTGTCGCTGTGTCTGTGTCTCCCTTGCTCCTGCTACATATGGCGGTCAATTAATTGTTCTGTGGTTAACATATGGCACTGTATGATGACACTAAAGAATAACATCTGTCAAAAGAAGCTGTTGGTTTGTGAAGCATTTGCCTTGAAACGCTTGTGACAGATAATCAACAAATGACTTGCCCTTTACTCTTCTAATATATGGCATCATCTGGATTCTAACTTGGATACTGCCATTGCCAGCCGCCCAATGCCCTTTATGTCGTTCGGTCCACTCCATTTATATTGAGCAGAAAGGGTTTCCTCAGCTGTGCACCAAGCAGGGTGTAATGACAGGGTTTTTAAGACTAGTTATTTCCTTAGGTTCAGCACCACTTCCCACCTTCGTGAGTGACGCACGTGCCCCCTGCAAAGCAGAGTGCACCTTTACCTGTCTAATGTTTCGGTAAATGTAGTGAGACCCAGAGGTGGAGGAGAGAAGCCCAGTCACTGAACTCTGGCTGACTGGAATATGTCTCAACTTCAGAAGGCAGGAATCGGGTTCTAAAGCAACAGACAAATTTATTGAATATTAAACCAGATAATAAACAGTACTAAGTATAAACAATATATTTGCAATAACTACAAAGTTTACTATTCCCGTCGGTGTCAAAACAACAAAAACGCATTTCCTGTATCAACCCTTATAAAAATTGATCTTTCAAACACAGTCACTCACTATTCGCATAATTGTGGGTTGACCACAAAACCCTCTGATTAGCCTCATAACCCCTGGCGGCCTCAGATTGACTGGCGAGCTGAGTGCAAGCGGCCAAGTACAAGCCCACGATCTGAAGCCATTGGCTACCGAGCTGTCTGTCAAAGGGACTGCAAAGAATCATGGTCCTGCCACCTTCACGGACTCGCTTCACGTCGTCACTTCGGATTTGGCGGTCCGTCAAACCCGCAATGTTAATAAATTGACCAGGATATCGCTCACATGGGCTGTTTGAATTGCGAATACTCGGCAAAAGAGCTGAAAAGTTATTTTGCTTGGCCGACTTTTTTTGCCCTGCCAAGCACTTGCTGTGTCTCAGCTTCAGCCCACCGAGACCTGCTTTGGTCAACTCATTTTCAGCCTTCAACCAGAGTCTGCTCCTTGTTGCAAAATACTTCCCAGTAGCCAATATACAATAAATAGGAGGCCGTTTGGAACGTGGCAAAATAGCTGAGTTATTTTGCCTGGAAAGATACTCAAACTTAATGTCTGGGATAAATTCCAGTCAAAAATAGTTGCGTTGATTGGACTGTCGCACCGTTTTCTCTTGTTTTGGAGATGAGCTCCAAAGCTGTGACTCTTTAGATATTCCCTCAGTCCTTGCTTTAAGTTTGCTTGAATCACCACTGATGCAAATAGTGTTTGGTTTCTTTTTTGCCTTATCTTTTCGTCGTTATCTAAACTTTCAATCAATTCTTTGTTAGGCCGACAAAGAGGAACAGATCAGGAAGATAAAGTCGAGACACAACGAGGAACTGGTCGCACTGTTGGGGCATTTCCCAAACAAGAAACAGCTGGAAGACTGGCTTCATGCAAAATCTAGAGAGATCAATCAGTCCAGGGATAAACTATTTAAGATGAAGTAAGTACTAAGACTACTGCTTTAGATGGGAATATATCCAGATATCTGGTGTTTGAGATAGTAATGTTCCAATATATAGCTCAATGTTTATAGTTAGCATGCAAGATGTTTGTGTGGAGTATACTCAGCACATCTGTATATTTGCATTCTCTCTGACTTTGAGGGTTTGAGGTCTGACTCAACTTCTCATTGAGTTTGTCCTCAACTGAACAGTCCTCACCAGTCCTATCAGTTCCTGTCCGGAAGTCTTGCGTTAACCGCTCCAGCCGCACACCCTGTGGTTCTGACATTGCCCAAACACTAAGCTGTAATTATGGCTTCTTTCCAAGGTAATTGTTCGAGCTTGCTTGCAACAAAAGATGATTCTTTCGGAACGTATTGATGAACTGTTGGACTTTATATAAAGTCCATCACATGCAACCTCCAAGGTATGGCAGGAGAAAGAAGGTTGCACCTCCCTTAAAATAAATCATCGTCATCCAGGGGTAAACAGGCTCTTTCACAATGAGGTTCAAGAATCTTAAGTATTGGAGCTAGCAAAGAAACATTAAAAACCTCACGCCAGTAGTGCTAGCAGATCATGCTTCATAAGAAAATTGCCAGTCTCCTAGTGGGGGAGGAAGGCTTCAGAATCTTCAGCATTTACGATTAAAATCCTGTTACAGTAGAGAGAGAGCGATCATCTGGCAACATTGCCCCCATCTGTTCTTCCATTTAGAGGGTTGATTGTCGGGGCTCCTGTAGTGTTTGTGAAGCATTGTCATTGGTGCCTGCCTTCCTTCGATTGAACTACCTTAGTTTCTACCCTTAAACAGTCAAATGGGGCATTTAAGCTCTCTTCCCAGGCTCTCCAAGGACCATCAGGCCTAACTTTATTTTGTGAAATTGGAATTCTTAACCAACCTTGAAAACATTCTAATTGCAGCAATTGTTGAACTTGATTTCATTGATGAAATATTCAAACGTTCTTGAACTTTGACAACTTCAAAATAAAAGTAATACTTTATTCTTTAATTGTACAGTGCAATTCACCATGTGTTGGAAAAATTTGATGCATGGGCTGAGGTGCCTGGACCTCGTGGGGAAAACGGGCAGGTGGGGAAGCGTTGTCTAGGTTATCGTGCTTGAAAGGACTCTGTGATTACTCTCCCCCTCCCAAAGCTGCACTCTCTGCTGAGAGCTTGGACTGTGGAGGACATACTATATTCAAAGGATCAGATCCAGCGATGTGAACTATTCACTTGTTAATTTAGGAAATTTCTCTGTCGTCACCTCCATAGGACAGAGTTGTAACTGTCAATATTTCACATGCCTCTAATTTTAGCATTTACAAAACTGTTGCATTTAATAACACCTTGTATTAATGCACCAAGTTCCTGCTGATGATGCTGTGGGAATGGGGACTTCTAGCACCTCGGGGTTGCCACCTGTAGGAAAGTGGTGGTATTGCAGCTGTTTCATATATTTTAACGTGAGAAGTCGCACAACACCAGGTTATAGTCCATATGGACTATAAACTGGTGTTGTGCGACTTCTCACTTTTGTCCACCCCAGTCCAACACCGGCATCTCCGCATCATATATTTTAACATAACATATACAAATATAACCGTTCGAAAGATACTTCAATTCTTGGTGAAGTACTAGGGAATCTGCTGTGGCCATAGTGAGCCGGAGTCTCAGAGTCTGAAAACACTGGGCAGGGAGATCCCATGGTCTGGCAGCATTAGGGAGCGGTGCGGGAGGCAGACCCCCCCCAGGACATGGCAGCACGTTAGGGTGATGGGGTTGGCAGCACTAGGCACGGAGGGGTGGTGGTCAATAGCACTGTGGAGGAGAATCTCGAGGTCCAGTAGTACTGAAGAAAGAGACTTGTGGTTTCACGGTATCTTTTTGTCCAGACTTGAGCACAAAAATCTAGGCTGACACTCCAGTGCAGTGCTGAGGGAGAGCTGCACAGTCGGAGGTGCCGTCTTTCGGATGAGACGTTAAACTGAGGCCCCGTCTGCTCTCAGGTGGACATTAAAGATCCCATGGCACGATTTCAAAGAAGAGCAGGGGAGTTATCCCCGGTGTCCTGGCCAATATTTATCCCTCAATCGACATCACTAAAACAGATTATTTGGCCATTATCACATTGCCGTTTGTGGGAGCTTGCTGTGCGTAAATTGGCTGCCGCGTTTCCTACATTGCAACAGTGACTGCACTTCAAAAAGTACTTCATTGGCTGTAAAGCGCTTTGGGACGTCCGGTGGTTGTGAAAGGCCCTATATAAATGCAAGTCTTTCTTTCTTTTCTTACCTTCTCTGTCCTCTGACTCGGGTGGGAGGGATCTGGCTGGACTGCAAGCTGGTGATCTCAAGTAGTGGGAGGGATGTGGCTTGGGCCGCAGGCTGGAGATTGCACAGAGTGGGAGTGTATGCAGCTCAATGCTCTGGCACCGGGAGGATGCTCCACAACATCCTTTGTAGCTCTTGGCCACTTTTTAATTTGAAAACAAAAACTGTAAGAATATAGAAGGCACACCATTCTGGAAGTTGCTGGGAGAGGTGAGAAGCCTGATTTTAGTAAGACTCGGGCAGGTGACCCGATGGAGCACCGTGCCACCAACATTGGAGGGGCAAAGTAAAAGCTGGGAGAACTCGCTCAAAGGTACAAGCAGGCATGATTGAAGTGCCATAACGTTAAGGTATTACAGGAAGTGTGCGCCATACAGAAGACTTTTAATATATTGCAGTAAATGATGGCAAACACACAAGTTTGCGATAATGGCCAAATGTGGATAATAAGATTGAATCCCGCTCTCACTTGCTCATATGGTTTGTGAGCAGAGAGGGATGTGGATTTGAGAATGTTAGTTACATACTTTTAGCTTGTAAGTTAGGGACATGGGGCTAAAAATTGAGTAGCGCCCCATATGGGCTGCTGACGTCGCTGGGGCACTACTTTTAGCGCCCCGGAAAAATTAACGCCCCCGCGCCGCAACTTGAGTGGTTGCGCCCCGAGAGAGAAGCCGGGCGCTACTGGAAGCGCTCCGCATCCCTCTTGGGGCGCTGTGAGTCAATATCGCGGCGCTACGTGCCGCGGTATTGCAGGCCTTCCTCCCCTTCTTAAAGGGGAGGGGCCTTGCGCAGCACGACACGGGACCCAACTGGGCCCCCGGGGATCGGGAGTGCCGGCAAAAGAGCCCAGCACTCAAGAGAAGTGCCGGGCTCTTGGAGCGCAGCCGGCACTCCGCGGTGGGGGGGGGGGCGTTCAGGCGGCCAGGGACGGGAGCGCTGGCAGGTGCTGGCAGGCGGCCAGCAACAAAAATGGCCCCCCGCACCTTGCCTTTAAATTACGCCTCCCCGGCCGCAGGTAGGCCCCCCTGACCCCGTCGGACATGGCGTCCGGCGGTAAGTCAGGGGGCGCTCCTGACTATTGCGGCCGGGGCCGCTGCACACGGCGATGATGTCATTGCCGGCGGCACAGCGCCGCGGGGCGCTACTGGTTAGTGCCGCCACTAACCTCCCGCTGAATTTCGTGGGTGGTGCCGCACCCGGGCACTAGTTGCTTTGCGCCCCATTAGACCTCTCTTAGGGCGCTAACGGGAGGCACAAAGCAACCCAATTTTCCCCCCACAATCTCTGCTGGTTTATGGAAGATAAATGGTCCATTGATTTCATGTGTTATGATTGAAGAAGCAGAAAAGTAGATACAATGGGCCTAATTTTAACCAAACTGGCCGGGCGAGAAGCCCAACAGATCGGGTGGAACAGTGGATTTTACACCCTGCCTGATACTGCTCACCACTGACTTCAATGGAGAGTAAGATCAGCGTTGCACCCGATCCGGTCAGTTTTCCGATGGACGGGTTAGGTTAAAATTGCCCCAAATATGTCATTCATGCCCCCTCCCAAACTAAAACAGTTCTCTCTCAAATAAAAGATGTATTTTTTTTTCTCATCCTTAATTAATTTTGCCTTGCTCTTTTAACTTGGATGTATTTTGCAGGTTCTAAGATTAATCTTTCTACTGTGAACACCCTGCCGCTGCAAACTCAAACTGATTGAGTTTTAATGCTCTTGATTGAGTCAATCACGCTTAGAACGCTCCAGTGTTCCATCGATAGACATTGCATCATTTTAAATTGTTCGAAGCCTGTTACTTCCCCTCCCACAAGCATCATGTCACAGCCTCAGATTTGTGACACGTTTGTGTGGCTTTACTTTCGTAGCTGGTCATTTTCACGGCTTTTTGTAATAAAGATGATGGAAACCCTCCTGACGAAGGTTTAATTTCACTTTTAAATGATTTACAAGCTACAATAGAAAATGTTCAACAAGAAGAACATGAGTTGATGTCCAACCCAGTAGAAATAAGAGCATGCCAAGTTGAGGCGCAGAAAAAGACCAGCTGCTCCATCAAGCCTGCCCCACACCATGATGGTCGGAGCATCATGATTAGACACTTCTTCCCACCCATTACCCCCCCCAACCAGCCACCATTTAGTCTCCTGGGAGAGGGGAAAAAAGCAGGGCCAACAAAATAATCTAGTAAATCCTTCTTGGACGCCCTCAGGCGATCTAAACCCAGTCCAGGAGATCACATGGCCCAAGTGCTATCTATAAAGACACTTGCCTTTTATATGATGTGACCTCTGCCCCAGTCAAGAACCGGTCCAGCTCCCTCTTGAAGCCACACAGAGAGTCACCCCCCACCACACCAGCTGGCAATGTATTCCAGAGGCTCACTACTCTCTTGGGAAAAGAAGAACCACTGAACATCCATTCTATTCCTACTCTTCCTTAGTTTAAACTCGTGTCCCCTCTTCCTCCCCAACCTGTTAAACTGAAAACAATCTATCAATAGGGGCACTATCCAGCCCTTTCATTACTTTATAGACCTCCGTCAGGTCACCTCTAAGTCTACGCTGCCCTAAAGTAAATTGAGCCGATCTGAATAGTTCTTTAGGCTCGGAATCATTCTTGTAGCTCTCCTCTGGACCTGTTCCAAGGCCACGATAATCACCCACCATATGGGGGGGACTGAAACTGGGCACGCTGATCCACTAAAATGTCAGCACTTGTAGTGGAGAGTGAAATCTTAATGGAGAATCTCAGTCTATATTGCAAGGGCTTTAAAAACCCACCCAAATGAAAATCTGCACGGATTTGTTAAAGGCAAATCATGTTTGACTAACTTGATTGGGTTCTTTGATAAAGTAAAGGAGAGGGTTGATGAGTGTAGTGTGGTTGATGTTGTGTACATGGACTTTCAAAAGGCGTTTGAGAAAGTACCACATAATAGCAAAATTGAAGCCATGGGATTAAAGGGACAGTGGCAGCACGGATACAAAATTGACAAAGGGACAGAAAGCAGAGAGTGGTGGTGAACGGTTGTTTCTCAGACTGGAGGGAAGTATACAGTGGTGTTCCCCAGGGGTCGGTACTAGGACCACTGCTCTTTTTGATATATATTAATGAACTGGACTTTGGTATACAGGGCATAATTTCAAAGTTTGCAGATGCTGCGAAACTCGGAAATGTAGTAAACAATGAGGCAGGTAGTAACAGACTTGAAGAGGACATAGACAGACTGGTGAAATGGGCAGGCAGATGGAATTTAACGCCGAGAAGTGTGAAGTGATACATTTTGGTAGGAAGAATGAGGAGAGGCAATATAAACTAAATGGAACAATTTTAAAAAAGGTGCAGGAACAGAGAGACCTGGGGGTGTATGTACACAAATCTTTGAAGATGGCAGGACAAGTTGAGAAGGCTGTTTAAAAAAAGCATACGGGATCCTTGGCTTTATTAATGGAGGAATAGAGTAGAAAAGAAAGAAAGATATGCTAAACCTTTATAAAACACTGGTTAGGCCTCAGCTGGAGTATTGTGTCCAATTCTGGGCACCACACTTCAGGAAGGATGTCAAGGCCTTGGAGAGGGTGCAGAAGAGATTTACTAGAATGGTGCCAGGAATGAGGGACTTCAGTTATCTGGATAAGCTGGGGTTGTTCTCCTTAGAGCAGAGAAGGTTAAGAGGAGATTTGATGGAGGTGTTCAAAATCATGAAGGGTTTTGATAGAGTAAATAAGGAGAAACTGTTTCCAGTGGTAGAAGGGTCGGTAACCAGAGGACACAGATTTAAGGTGATTGGCAAAAGAACCAGAGGCGACATGAGGGAAAAAAAAATTTACACAGCGAGTTGTTGTGATCTGGAATGCAATGCCTGATAGGGCGGTGGAAGCAGATTCAATCGTAACATTCAAAAGAGAATTGGATAAATACTTGAAGGGGAAAAAATGTACAGAGCTATTGGGGAAAGAGCAGGGGAGTGGGATTAATTACATAGCTCTACCAAAGAGCCAGCACAGGCACGATGGGCTGAATGGCCTCCTTCTGTGCTGTATCATTCTATGACTCTAAGTGGGCTCTGTTTTAAACTTTGCTTTATTAAATAACACATGTAAGTGATTAACAGTTTTGAGGGGTGTTGCGAATTTTACAGTCAAACGTGCTCGTGGGTGCACCATTTTGGAAAAGTTCAACGAGTCTTTGGCTAGACAGTTAACACTTACATTTCAGTAAATGGGGGCAGTTTTCTTGCCGTTTTTAATCAGACGCCCTGTGGTAATCGGGGTGATTCCCTTCTGTTACCAGTTAGCTGACAGATCTTCTGCACAAGCTCTTGGGAACCATCTGAGTCTTATCAGGTGAGAGATGGAAGGAGTGTTGTTAGTATTAGGGGTGCCGACCACAAAATGGCAACAGAGCTTGTTAACTCACTAGTTGCAAAGATTGAGAGATGATTACTAGACTGTGTGCTTTACCCTGAAGCGTGTTACCGGAATCGGGCAAGTGGTGAGAGGGGGGGGGGGGGGGCGGAGGGTGATGGAAACAGCGATGACTAAACACGGTGTCGTATTTTTTTCTGCTATTATTGGGCTCAGCGCCTTATTACAGTGCGGCAATAAACGAAGAAACTGCGGTTGGCAATTGCAGTCGGCGTAACTCCTTGCCGTTTATTTCCTGACGTAAAGAGGCCGGCGTGGTTTCGAAACGTTTCCAACCCCGACGGGTTAGTTTACATGGAAATTAAAAAAATCGTTGCACGCGGGAAGGAAAAGAGAAGACGGGCGCGTAAAGGTGTGAATAGCAATAAACATCATCATGTTGGATTGGTTGTTGCTGTACGGCGGGGTAGAAAGTGATATTGATGTCCGAGCCGGTGCAAGGTTCTCTCCAGTGAACTCATTCCTGCCACGGACTAGCACCGTGATCACGTTGTCTATGTCTCTTTCTGTGTTGTTTTCTAATAACTAAAATGGCACAACGTTCAATGCATGACATAGAAACATAGAAGATAGGAGCAGGAGTAGGCCATTCGGCCCCTCGAGCCTGCTCCGCCATTCGATGAGATCATGGCTGATCATCCAAACTCAGTACCCTGTCCCTGCCTTCTCCCCATATCCCTTGATACCTTTAGCTTTAAGAAATATATCTAACTCCTTCTTGAATATATTTAATGACTTGGCCTCAACTGCCTTCTGTGGTTGCATTAAACTGTTAACACCCCTTTAACGATGCTTTTGAGACTGCAGTCAAGCTGCCAGCCTTGACTCCGTGGTAGCAATCTGACCTCTGAGCCGGGATTGTGGCTTTAAGTCCCACTCCAGAGACTTGAGCACAAAATCTAAGCTAGCACTTCAGTGCAGTAAAACATAGAAACATAGAAACATAGAATCTAGGAGCAGGAGTAGGCCATTCGGCCCGTCGAGCCTGCTCCACCATTCAATACGATCATGGCTGATCATCCAAGTCCAGTACCCTGTCCCTGCTTTAATCCCCACAGTACACATATCCCACCCTACCCCCGTAACCCCATGTATTTAATTCCCCCTAACATATCCTATCCTATCCCCATAACCCCACATATTTAATCCCCCCCTAACACTAAGGGTCAATTTATCATAGCCAAATCAACCTAACCCGCACATTTTTGGACTGTGGGAGGAAACCGGAGCACCCGGAGGAAACCCACGCAGACACGGGGAGAATGTGCAAACTCCACACAGACAGTCACCCGAGGTCAGATTCGAACCCGGGTCCCTGGTGCTGTGAGGCACCAGTGCTAACCACTATGCCACCGTGTGCCCCTGAGTACTGAGGGAGGTGCTGCACTGTTGGGGAAAACTGCAGGAAATTCTTCCCGCACACTCTGTAAGGCACTCGAGCAAGCTCGTGGAGACCATTCTTACCCATGAGACATCACCAGATATACTTAATTGCTCCCCCATGTCCCAGTGTCTTCAGGAAGATAAGAATGTTCCAAAGGTTACAGACTTTTTTTTACCCCATTTTATCTCTCGTATCCTTCAATAACCCTGTCTGCCAAAAGATTATCTGTCGTCCTGTTGAAATTTATAGCATTTGCCCATGCTCCCTGTCTAGGCTGTTCACGCATTCGCCACCTTCTGCACGAGGAAGTTATATCTTGACTGGGTTGCATTAGTAGTTTTTTGTTTCTTTTTACGATGCGAGCAACAGTGCAAGGCCACATTTATTGCCCGTCTCTAACTGTGCTGAGAAGGTGGTGGTGGGCCTTCTCTTTGAACCACTTTGGCGAGTCGTGCTTCCACAATAGTGTTAGGTAGGGAATACCAGGGTATTGGCCCAGTGAAAGGCGATGTATGCCCAAGTCGGGATAGTGTACGACTTGGGAGGTGATGGTCCAACGCTATTGCTGCTCTTGCACTGTATCATGCGGCTACCAGGATGGTAAAAGGCGAACTAGATGGACTGTGGTCTTTTTTTTGTCTAGCAATTCCTGTGTTGTCCTTGGTTGCAAGGAAGGAAGATGCTGTTGAAGTAGCCTTACTGAGTTGCTGTGTATCCTGTAGCTAGTACATATTGCAGCCTCCGTGTGCTGCTGGTGGGAATGGATTTGGAGTCCAGTGGCAAGGGGCGAACTGCTCTGATCTGGATGGTATTGAGTTTCTTTGAGTGTTGCGGCTACACCCGTCCAGGAGAGTGGTGAGTGTTAAGAGTTAGATTATGAGGAGAGATTACGTAAACTAGGCTTGTAGTCCCTGGAATGTAGAAGGTTAAGGGGTGATTTGATTGAGGTTTTCAGGATTTTGGAATGAATTGAAGATTGACGGAGAGAAACCTTTTCCACAGGTGGGGGGAGTCTAAGACAAGGGGACATTACCTAAAGATCAGAGCCAGGCCATTCAGGAGAGAAGTTAGGAATCACTTCTTCACGCAAAGGGTGGTAGAAGTGTGGAACTCTCGCCCACAAAAAGCAGTGGATGCCGGCTCAACTAATAAATTTTAAATCTGAGATCGATAGATTTTTGCTAGCCAAGGGATAGGGAGCCAAGGCGGGTTGATGGAGTTAGGATACAGATCAATGAGATTAATTAACTCCTCACTGGGTTTCTCTGCCGCTTTTTCTTTCTCCTAAAGGCACCTTGCTGGATTCTTTGGGTAGTCTGCGCTCTATCATGTGAGGTTTAATGGTGAGTGTTGGTAGGACATTCAACTGCACAGGGCTTAACAGGCAAGCCCAATCTTGTCATTGCCAGGAGTACTGTGTACAGTTTTGGTCTCCTTATCTAAAGAAGGATATACTTGCCTTAGAAGGAGTGCAACAAAGGTTCACCAGACTGATTCCTGGGATGAGGGGATTGACTCTGAGGAGAGATTGAGGAGACTAGGCCTATATTCTCTAGAGTTTAGAAGAATGCGAGGTGATCTCATTGAAACATATAAAATTCTTAAGGGGAGTGACAGAGTAGATGCTGGGAGGATGATTCCCCTGGCTGTGGGGAGTTTAGAACTAGGGGTCACAGTCTCAGAATAAGGGATCAGCCATTTAGGACTGAGAGGAGGAGAAATTTCTTCACTCAAAGGGTTGTGAATCTTTGGAATTCTCTATTCCAGAGAGCGTGGATGCTCAGTCGTTGAGTATATTCAAGACAGAATTCGATAGATTTTTGGATACTAAGGGATATGGGGATAGTGTGGGAAGGTGGAGTTGAGGTAGAAGATCAGCCATGATAAGAACATAAGATGTAGGAGCAGGAGTAGGTCATTTGGCCCCTCAAGCCTGCTCCGCCATTCAATAAGATCATGGCTGATTTGATCTTGGCCTCAACTCCATTTTCCTGCCCGCTCCCCATAACCCTCAACTCCCTTATCATTCAAAAATCGGTCTATCTCCACCTTAAATATATTCAATGGGCCAGAAATTCGGCTTTCCGGCTTCCTGCGGGTGCAAGCATCGCGCGCGTACTTGCCTACCGCGCCTGCCGTTGTGCTTCGGGCCCACGAGGACTTCGGCTCCTGGGCCTCCTTCAGCTGCCGGCGCGCAGTGCTTGTGTATCCCAGGGGCGCAGTTAGTTCGAAACGTCCCCTGGGATCACGTGGGCCATGGCGAGCCAATCCTAGCAGGGCATTTTCATTCATAGATTTGACAGGAAGACCTGTCAAATCTATGAATAGAGATCGGCCCCAAAACCACACTTAAACTTCAAATATATATTTTTTTTAAATCACATTTTTAAAATAACTATAAGTTACATAAATTAACTACTTTAAACAAAAATTTAAATTTTTGAAAAAATTAATTATACTTTTTAACGGTGCTAAAAATAAACTTACCTTTCTTTAAAGTATGTAATAATGATAAACCTGTTGAAAAAATGTTTAAATTGTAATTAATTAACCACTTACCTTGTTAAAAACAGGCTTTGCGCCTCCTTTTTAAAAGTGCAGCTTCTTCATACTTACCTTCCCGGAGAAACCTGTAAAAAAAAAAAAAAAAAAAAAAAAAAAAAAACGAAGTTCACTGTGTGCGCGCAGCCTCTCCCGCGCACGCGTTCGACTTCTGAACCCCTCCCTTCAGGGGAATGGAAGTTCCGGTTTCCCGCGCATGCGCAGTGCATGCAGGAAACCGGCACTTCAGGTGGCCTTACAGGTGAGTACACAGCGCGTACTCACCCAACAAGAACCGAATTTCTGGCCCAATGACCCAGCCTCCACAGCTCTCTGGGGTAGAGAATTCCAAAGATTATTGATCTTATTGAATGGCGGAGCAGGCTCGATATGGCCTATTCCTGCTCCTAATCCTTATGTTCTTAAACACATGCACTTTCAGGAATATAAATCTGTCGAGATTTTTCTCTCCTTAATCCAAGGGTACTGGGACCAATTGGAGAGCCTGAACGAAAATCGGGGGATCAAAGCTGGTCTGTGGGGCTCATCTGCTAATCTTGCAGAGCTAAGCTGCCAGCGGCTTTCTTCTCCTTGCATTTGTTTTGCTGTTGTTTGTTGCCCTGTGCCATGATGTGTCTTCAGCCGGATGCCATGGCGTGATTTGCCAACCATCGCTATCCTGCGGCCAATCAGGGGTGGCTGATGTTGCAGACATGAATTCTGGCGGGGTAGGGGGAGAACATGCTATCCTCCCTCCCTGGCTGCTGCTGCTGTTGTGGTGCGACAGGGAACATTTTTGAAGAATTGCATTCCGCATTCTGAATGAGGTGCTCACTTCCTATCGTTTGACTCCCTCCCCGAACCTTTACAGGGCCATTAGATTTGCAGGCAGATCAAAAACTGGGAAAAGTAGACCGATCCCTGCGGTCACTTGGGGCAGAAGATTTTGCGGAAACCCTTGGGAAATTTGTGTTAACCGGCCATTTACCCCTTTTTCCCTGGGATTTCGGCCAGAGTTACGGCGGGAGATTGGGAGTATCCTGTTGGAAATTCTACCCCATTCCTGTATCTCTCTGCATGATAATAAATTCATAAGCACGGGAATTCCTCTAGTTACTGGGGGGATACCCCAATGCCTTTTATTCTCAATTCCCCGTCCAGTTACTGGCAGTCGCTTATTCTGATTTGATCTTTTTGTATCTGGAAATTTTCCAACAGTCTCTCTATACCCTTCCTTAACCATTGGGGTACCAGTCTGGCTTTACCCTAATTCATGTGAACAGGACATATCAAGGGACTTGGTTTCGTCTGGTGGATTGCCCATTCAGTCAGGATAGAGTAATCTTGATGGGTATGTTGGAATCTGCCGTAGTGTTGAAAAGTACGATCACGTTTTATAAACTGGAGGACGGCAAGATTCATCATTTGAACAAAAACAATATATTGTGAGGCTCGTGTCATTTTGCACAATCATCCAGTGGCAGTGGTGGCCCCCATAAGAACAGAAGGAACAGGAGCAGGAGTCGGCCACTCGGCCCTTCGAACCTGCTGCACCTTTCAGTAAGTTCATGACTGATCATCTACCTCAATGCCACCTTCCCGCCCAATCCCCATATCCCTTGATTCCCATAATATCCGAAACTTTATCAATCTCTGTCTTGAATATACTCAACGACTGAGCCTCCACAGCCCTCTGGGGTAGAAATTCCAAAGATTTACCATCCTCTGAGTGAAGAAATTTCTCCTCATCTCAGTCCTGAATGACTGACCCCTTATTCTGAGACTGTGATTCCCTAGTTCTAGACCCCCCAGCCATGGGAAACATCCTCCCTGCATCTAACCTGTCAAGCCCGTTTAGACGTTAAAATCCCAGAGGAGGTTTTTCGAACACTGTTGACTATATCGGACGGATGGATGACCGATGATTGCAGGCAGCTTTTCCGTCTCCGAAACAAAGAGAGAACGTTCTGTCAACGCTGCAGGCCAGTCAAAAGCACCGGCGAGAGCAGGCTAGTTAACGTTTCTGGCAGGGCCCTTCATCAGATCACCAGCCTGATTAAGTCACTGCACATCCAGAATGTTAACCTATCTGTTCTTTTCCACGGATGCTGACTGACTTTGCTGTGTGTTTCCAGCATTTTAAGAACATAAGAATTAGGAGCAGGAGTAGGCCAAACGGCCCCTCGAGCCTGCTCCGCCATTCAATAAGATCATCTGCTGCTCTTCCAGATTTCTGGTATTTGTGCTTTTTTTTCTTGCTTTTTATACAGTCTCAGAGTTCCCTTAACAAATAAGCCAGTAAAAAATACAAAAGCAAAATACTGCGGGTGCTGGAAATCTGAAATAAAACCAGAAAATGCTGGAAAAACTCAGCAGGACAGGCAGCATCTGTGGAGAGAGAAACAGAGTTTAACGTTTCAGTCCTGACGAAAGGTCATCGACCTGAAACGTTAACTCTGGTTTTTCTCTCTCCACAGATGCTGCCTGACCTGCTGAGTATTTCCAGCATTTTCTGTTTTTTTTTATTTAAGCCAATAAAAATGTTTCACTCCGGAAATAATTTTAACTGTGCTGCCGTTAAAGTGAATCATGCACCACCCTCAAGTGCAATTAGCCAGAGAAGCTCACTTGGGATCTTGCTGTGCGCAAATTGGCTGCAGCGTTTCCTACCTTACAACAGTGACTACACTTCTAAAGAAGCTGCTTCATTAGCTATAAAGGGCTTTGGGACGTGCTGAGGTCGTGAAAGGTGCTTTATTAATGCGAGTTCTTTTTCTTCTCGTTCATCTGAGACAATACAAATGGGAAGTCTTCCATTTAAACCCCTGTGCGTCCCACCCAGAAAATCAATTGATTTAATACCTTTTACATAATTAAACCACTGACAGTAACAAGGTTGCACTGTCTAGTTAATAACTCTAAGGCTGCCGTATATTGACAGGGTAGATGCTGAGAGGTTGTTTCCCCTGGCTGGAGTGTCTAGAACTAGGGGGCATTGTCTCGGGATAAGGGGTCGGCCATTTAAGAGTGAGATTAGGAGGAATTTCTTCACTCAGAGGGTTGTGAATCTTTGGAATTCTCTGCCCCAGAGGACTGTGAATGCTGAGTCTTTGAGTATATTCAAGGCTGAGATAGATAGATTTTTGGACTCGAGGGGAATCAAGGGATATGGAGATCGGGCGGGAAAGTGGAGTTGAGGTCGATGATCAGCCATGATCTTATTGAATGGCGGAGCAGGTTCGAGGGGCCGTATGGCCTACTCCTGCTCTTATTTCTTATGTTCTTATGTATACCATGGTACAAGTGAAGTCTCGCAGCCTGAGCTCCCCACATTCTGTAAAATTAGACGTTTCTGTAATCCAGAGCACAGATTGGAAAAGAACAAAGAATTATAGTTTACACTTGCAGACGTCTGAGCTGTACTTTAGTTAAAGTGAGTGGAAATGCACCTAAAGTGAAATACTTCAGTCTCTGAGATCTGTGAACAGAAGAAACTGCACTGTTGAAACCTGCTTGCTGAACCAGGGTTGTTGGTGCGTGCATGAAGTTCTCCAGAAAATTCTTACTGGTGTGTCGAAGACATTCCAGATCGCCTCTTCCCTGCATAATCGTCAGGGTCAGTTTCGCAAGACCTCTGCCCACATTACAGAGTGCCGAGTGTTATGCCACCCTGTGTGCAGAAACAAAGAGGGCCAGCTGGTGGCAGTGTCGAGCAGCGTGCAGCATGAAGTTCCCACTGGCGCCACCTGCTGGCATTTGGTGTTCTCTCCACGATGAAATTTAATGGTTAGAAAGTTCACGAGAAAGTCTTTGTACAGTTGTATCTACAGAGAGAGAGAATGTATTTATGTTCACTAGAGTACTTGAAATATGCCCAGTGAAATTTAAAAGTCATCCAATTCATAGAGGTTTCAGTAATCGGAACTGGGTGGTGCACTGGGCCAGACAATGCCCTTTCACCTGGGTTCTGATCCAGCCCAGACTAATGGGATGAGCATCTTTTGTCTGCTGATTGTAAAGGTGCTTGGCAAAATGAGTTTGAACAGGCACAATCCAGTTCCGAGTAGGCATGGGCCTATGGCACAAAACCGCCCCTAGGTTGGCATGAATTGGCAATGTCACTTAGACAGGCATAAGGCTGGTTGTTGTGGGAAATGGAAAATATGCCATTCCTCTGTCAGTGCTGCCACTTTACACTTAATATCACGGCCTTTAATCTTAACAAGTCTTAACAAACTCAAAACCAGTACGAATCCAGTATGAGGTGCTTTTGGTGGTGCCTCCTGTGTCACTACTACCGCAACTACCATGCTTTACGGGTCTAACAGGACCTGTCCCATCAACCAACACGTTTTACTCAATGTCAAAACCTATGCTCAAGTGAAACTGACAGTAAATGAGATACTTAAGTATGAGCTGCCCAATTATGTGGCACAATTCGGGACATACATTCCCCTGTTGTCTAAGGGTTTCAGTGAGCACTTTATCAAATGCTTTTAAAAGGCCAAATAAATCAAATCTACAGCTTCTGTTTGTCCATATGCTCAGTATCCTTGGAAGAGTGGTTACATTAGCCACACAACTTCTCTCCTACAAATCCATGTTGACAGTCCTTGATTAGCTCACCAGAGTCATAGAGTCATAACAGCACAGAAGGAGGCCATTCGGCCCATCGAGTCCGTGCCGGCTCTCTGTGGAGCAATCAAGTCAGCCCGATTCCCCCGCTCTATCCTTGTAGCCCTGCAAGTTTATTTCCCTCACGTGCCTATCCAGTCTCCCCTTGAAAACATTGAGTGCCTCCGCTTCCACCACGTCCGTCGGCAGCGAGTTCCAGGTCCTCACCACTCGCTGCGTAAAAAAGTTTCTCCTCACATCCCCCCCCTGTATCTTTTGCCCAAAACCTTAAATCTGTGTCCCCTAGTCCTTGTACCATCAACTGGTGGGAACAGCCTTTCCCCGTCTAGCCTATCCAAACCTGTCATAATCTTGTACACCTCTATCAAATCACCCCTCAACCTCCTTTGCTCTAATGAAAACAAATCCAGTTTCTCCAACCTGTCCTTGCAGCTAAGATCCCCCATCCCCGGAACCATTCTGGTAAATCTCCTCTGCACCCTCTCAAGGGTCTTCACATCCTTCCTAAAGTGTGGTGACCAGAACTGGACGCAATACTCCAGTTGTGGCCTAACCAGCGCTTTATAAAGATTCAGCATAACGTCTCTACTTTTGTACTCAATACCTCTATTTATGAAGCCCAAGAATCCCATATGCTTTGTTAACCACTTTCTCAATATGTCCTGCCACCTTCAGGGACCTATGCACATTAACTCCCAGGTCCCTCTGTCCCTGCACACTCTTTAAAACTGTGCCATTAAGTGTATATTGCCTCTCCCTGTTCCTTCTCCCAAAATGCATCACCTCACACTTCTCTATTAAATTCCATCTGCCACTTGTCTGCCCATTCTGCTAGCCTTTCTATGTCCTGTTGCAGTCGATTGATATCATCATCACTGTTTGCCACAACCCCAAGTTTGGTGTCATCGGCAAATTTAGAAATTCTACTCTGTATTCCAATATACAGGTCATTCATGTATTTATATGTATATATATATATATTATATATATATATATATACACAGGAAACTTTTGTTTATCCGGCACCCAAATATCCGGAATTCTCGCTTAACCGGCAAAAATCATCCTCCGAAAACTCCTCTCAAATAACCGGCAATGTTGCCGAGTTGCAGTCGAGTCTCCGCGAACGCCGAGTACTCCGAAAACTCCTCTCAAATAACCGGCAATGTTGCCGATCCAGAGTCCGAGTCCGTGAATGCCGATTTAGTCAGTCGGGGTAGTTTTCAAAAGTACCCAAATACTGTATACTGCACATTTCTTGATTTATTTATTTTTCTTTGTTAAAAATAGCCTCGGTAGATATAACTCTCCGTTATCCGGTACTTTCGATAAACCGGCACCACGCCGGTCCCGTCAGTGCCGGTTAATAAAGAGTTTCCTGTATGTGTATATATATATATATATATATATATATATATATATATATATATATATATATATATATATATAAATAAAAAAAGCAGTGGCCCCAGCACTGACCCTTGGGGAACACCACAGTCTACCATCCTCCAGTCTGAAAAACAGCCATTTACCACAACTCACTGTTTTCTGTCCTTAAGCCAATTCCTTATCCAAGCTGCCACTGACCCACCTATTCCATGAGCCTCAATTTTGTTAACCAGCCTTCTATGTGGTACTTTGTCAAACGCCTTCTGAAAATCCATGTAGACAACATCCATTGCATTCCCTTCATCAATCCTCTCTGTTACTTCATCAAAAAATTCAATTCGATTAGTCAAACACGATCTGCCTTTTACAAACCCGTGTTGGCTCTCCTTAATTAGCCTAAACCTCTCCAAATGCCCGTTAATTTTTTCCTTGATTATTGTTTCTAAAACTTTACCCACCACTGATGTTAAACTGACCGGCCTGTGGTTACTAGGATTGTCCTTACACCCTTTCTTGAATAATGGTGTCACATTTGCCACTTATTGACACCAAACTCTCAACCGCCGCCCCGCCCCCCCAGACACCAAGCACCCATGGCCTCTGCTGAGGAAGCTCCCGTCAGTAACCCAGTTGCCGCTGTAACTGCAAACTGTCAGTCGGACAAACCTTTTGAGTCGTTCCTGTTGTTAACTGGCGGCCGAAGAGGCTCCGTTTGGGGGTGTGAGTTGCTGCGAGACGCTGGCTTGTCCTGTTACCCTCCGATTTTACGTCCAATTGTAGTGGAACCCACTTTTGCTTGTGCCCTTCTCTCTTCTGTGTTCTGTCATGTGACTTCCTCGTAATTACACTTGAGTGTAAACATCTCGAATTGTCTACAAATCTCATCCTTAGGGGCAACACGGTGGCATAGTGGTTAGCACTGGTGCTTCACAGCGCCAGGGACCCGGGTTCGAATCTGACCTCGGGTGACTGTCTGTGTGGAGTTTGCACATTCTCCCCGTGTCTGCGTGGGTTTCCTCCGGGTGCTCCGGTTTCCTCCCACAGTCCAAAAATGTGCGGGTTAGGTTGATTTGGCTATGATAAATTGACCCTTAGTGTTAGGGGGGATTAAATAGGTGGGGTTACGGGGATAGGGTGGGATATGTTAGGGGGAATTAAATACGTGGGGTTACGGGGGTAGGGTGGGATGTGTGTACTGTGGGGATTAAAGCAGGGACAGGGTACTGGATTTGAATGATCAGCCATGATCGTATTGAATGGTGGAGCAGGCTCGACGGGCCGAATGGCCTACTCCTGCTCCTAGATTCTATGTTAACTGAGAATCATAGAATTTTACTGTACAGAAGGAGGCCATTGGCATTCAGTAACCAATAATGATCTCAATAAAATAACTGATCTTTTACTATTTCTTGACTCTACCCAAACAGACTGTCCAAATATTATCATAGAATCATAGAAAGTTACAGCATGGAAGGAGGCCATTTCGGCCCATCGTGTCCGTGCCGGCCAACAAAGAGCTATCCAGCCTAATCCCACTTCCCAGCTCTTGGTCCATAGCCCTGCAGGTTAGAGCATCCCAAGTGCACATCCAAGTACTTTTTAAATGTGGTTCGGGTTCCTGCCTCGACCACCCTTTCAGGCAGTGAGTTCCAGACCCCTACAACCCTCTGGGTGAAGAAATCTCCCCTCAAATCCCCTCTAAACCTTCCACCAATTACTTTAAATCTGTGCCCCCTGGTTTTTGACCCCTCTGCTAAGGGAAATAGGTCCTTTCTATCCACATTATCTAGGCCCCTCATAATTTTATACACCTCAATAAGGTCTCCCCTCAGCCTCCTCTGTTCCAAGGAAAACAGACCCAGCCTATCCAGTCTTTCCTCATAGCTAAGATTCTCTAGTCCCGGCAACATCCTTGTAAATCTCCTCTGCACCCTCTCTGGTGCAATCACATCTTTCCTGTAATGTGGTGACCAGAACTGCACGCAGTACTCTAGCTGAGGCCTAACTAATGTTTTTAAAAAGTTGAAGCATAACCCCCCTGCTCTTGTATTCTTTGCCACGGCTAATAAAAGCAAGCATTCTATATGCCTTCTTAACCACCTTATCTACCTGGCCTGCTACCTTCAGGGATCTGTGGACATGCACTCCAAGGTCCCTTTGTTCCTCTACACTACTCAGTGTCCTACCATTTAATGTGTATTCCCTTTCCTTGTTAGCCATCCCCAAATGCATTACCTCACACTTGTCCGGATTGAATTCCATTTGCCACTGTTCTGCCCACCTGACCAATTTATTGATATCTTCTTGCAGTTTACAGCTTCCTTCTTCAGTATCAACCACACAGCTGATTTTAGTATCATCTGCAAACTTCTTAATCATACCCCCTATATTCAAGTCTAGATCATTGATATATACCACAAAAAGCAAGGGACCTAATACTGAGCCCTGCGGAACCCCACTGGAAACATCCTTCCCGTCACAAAAACACCCATCAACCATTACCCTCTGCTTCCTACCTCCGAGCCAATTTTGAATCCAACTTGACACTTTGCCCTGGATCCCATGGGCTTTTAACTTTGTGACCAGTCTGCCATGTGGAACCTTATCAAAAGCCTTGCTAAAGTCCATATACACTACATCAAACGCACTACCCTCATCTACCCTCCTTGTTACCTCCTCAAAAAATTCAATCAAGTTTGTCAGACATGACCTTCCCTTAACAAATCCGTGCTGACTATCCTTGATTAATCCGTGTCTTTCTAAATGAAGAATTATCCTGTCCTTCAGAATTCTTTCCAATAATTTTCCCACCACCGAGGTTAGGCTGACTGGCCTGTAATTACTCGGTCTATCCTTTTCTCCCTTTTTAAACAAGGGTACCACATTAGCAGTCCTCTGGTCCTCCGGCACCACACCTGAAGCCAGAGAGGATTGGAAAATGATGGTCAGGGCCTCTGCTATTTCCTCTTTTGCTTCGCTTAACAGCCTGGGATACATTTCATCCGGATCTGGGGATTTATCCACTTTTAAAGCTGCTAAACCCCTTAATGCTTCCTCTCTCACTATGTTTATTTCATCTAATATTTCACACTCCTCCTCCCTGATAGCAATGTCTGCTTCGCCCCTCTCCTTTGTGAAAACAGACGCAAAGTATTCATTAAGAACCCTGCCGACGTCTCCCGCCTCCACACACAGATTACCCTCATGATCTCTACTAGGCCCTACCCTTTCTTTAGTTATCCTCTTACTCTTAATATATTTATAAACATCTTTGGGTTATCCTTGATTTTATTTGCCAAGAATTTTTCATGCTCTCTCTTTGCTTTCCTAATATCCTTTTTAATTGCACCCCTGCACTTTCTGTACTCCTCTAAAGATTCTGCAGTATTTAGCCCTCGGTATCTGTCATACGCCTCCCTTTTTTTCTTTATCCTACCCTGTATGTCCTTAGACATTCAGGGGGCTCTAGATTTGTTAGTCCCACCTTTTTTCTTTAAGGGCACATATTTGGTCTGAACCCTCCGGATCTCCTCCTTGAATGCCTCCCACTGCTCTGACACTGATTTACCTTCAAGTAGCTGTTTCCAGTCCACTGTGGCTAAATCCCCTCTGAGCTTAGCAAAATTTGCTTTTCCCCAATTTAGAATTTTTATTCCTGGTCTATCCTTGTCCTTTTCCATAATTACCTTAAATCTAACTGAATTATGGTCACTAGCACCAAAATGCTCCCCCACTGATACGCCTTCTACCTGCCCAGCTTCATTCCCTAAAACTAAGTCCAGAACCGCCTCCTCCCTTGTTGGGCTTCCTACTGGATGCATTTTAGGAATTCCGCACACTCTATACCCTTCACACTAATTTTATCTCAGTTAATATTGGGGTAGTTGAAATCCCCTACTATTACTGCCCTATAGTTTTTGCACTTCTCAGAAATTTACCTACATATTTGCTCTTCTATCTCCCTCTCACTGTTTGGGGGTCTGTAGTACACTCCCAGCAGTGTGATCGCCCATTTTTTGTTTTTCAATTCAACCCATATGGCCTCGTTTGATGATCCCTCCAACATATCATCCCTCCTCACAGCTGTAATAGTTTCTTTAATCAATACCGCGACCCTCCCTCCCTTTTTACCTCCCTCTCTATCCCGTCTGAAAATCCTGTAACCAGGAATGTTGAGCTGCCATACCTGCCCCTCTTTCAGCCACGTCTCTGTAATAGCTATATCATTGTCCCAAGTATCTACCTGTGCCCTAAGCTCATCTGCCTTGTTCACTATACTCCTTGCATTGAAGTACATACCATTTAGTACAGGCAAACCTCCTTGTTGACTATTATCTAGCCCTTGATTCCTCTGTCCTTCCATTTTACTTTCTACGTTTTTGTTTACCAATTCCAGTTTTTCTTCCCTCCCTACTGACTCTATTCTTAGGTTCCCATCCCCCTGCCAAGCTAGTTTAAACCCTCCCCAACAGCACTAGCAAACCCCCCCTGCGAGGATATTGGTCCCGGTCCTGTTGAGGTGTAACCCGTCCGGCTTGTACAGGTCACCTCCCCCAGAAACGGTTCCAATGCCTCAGGAATCTAAAGCCCTCCCTCCCACACCATCCTTCCAGCCACACATTCACCTGCTCTGTCCTCCTATTTCTGGACTCACTAGCACGTGGCACCGGGAGTAATCCGGAGATTACTACCTTTGAGGTCCTGTTTTTTAATCTGACTCCTAACTCTCTAAACTCTGCCTGCAGGACCTCATCCCTCTTTCTACCTGTGTCATTGGTGTAGGGGGTGGTGGTTTGTGTCAGCTTTACCTCTGACTTCTGAGCGGTTCGAATTGCTCCCACTCCCTTGGTTCTAGACCTTGGACTTATTTGGGGGTTGTGATAAAAGGTGCAGCAGACAACTGAGTTTGATGCAAGAACTTTGATCTTTATTTAAGAAAGTAAAACACAACACAAACACTCTTAACACTCTAAAGGTGGGGAACACTTCGGTACAAGCGAGGGAAATAACATTAAAAGAATACTTCACCCCTCCCAATCCCACTTCACTAGCTAGGTTGGGCTCTGGAGAACCAGGGATAATGCTCACCAAACGAATCCTTGACAGTTGAGAGTTAAGGTTTAGAGTCTTTGGAGTAAAAAGTTTTGTAAGGCCCTTGTTGCCGCGAGGTGTCCGATGGTCACTGAGGCGGTCGCTCTGGTCTCTTCTTGCGTGTCGGCCTGCTTCTGGAGCTGTTGGCCTTCTTTGTTGGACTTCTTTCTGTTGAACTCTGCCTCTGTTTAAACTGTCTTCTTCCGAGCTGTGGAACTGCCTTCTTTCAGAACTGTGGAACTGCCTTCTCTTTGCTTCTCCTGAACTCGGTAACTCCAGCACTGACTTCTGCTGAAAACAGGCTTTCAATTGAACTCGAAACTACAGAACTGCCTTCTGTTGAACTTGAACTGTTGTACCTGCTGAACTGACTTCTTGAGAAAACAGCCTTTCAATTATACTAATCGAAGCTTCCTTATCAAAACCAAAATCAAATCCCGGTCATTGTAAGATTTGAGGCCTCGTTAACAGTAACGACTTTACTAGCGTGTTAACTGGTATTGTACATGTGTGAAGTGGTTTCAGGATAGCTCCATCCTGTCGATCTGTTGTTTAATCGGAGTTTGAATTGTCCTCATGTTTTGGGTTTCTAGGCTGGACTCAGTCTTTTCTATAGAACTGGTCCTGAGTGATTTGTATTATGCATGTTTTCTGATGGGCCCTGTAATCGGTTTGATGGGGCCTGTTGTTTTGGGTGGGACTGTCTTCTCCCAGGGTCTATTGTCAAAATGTTAATGCTTGCTGGGGCTTGAGTAGGGTCATCCCGGTCACCAGACAGTGCAATTAACTGCAATAACCAAAACTGCTTTTACAGAGGTCGAACCCAACTTCCTGCACAGCCTTTTCTCCCTTTATAGGCCCAGACATGTTTTTAAAATGCCAAAACTTGGGTTTTGGTCTTAAATTCCTTAGGTTAGGACCAAATGCATTTTTATCACTCTGAGGTAGTTCCAAAGTCCTTTTTCCTTAGGTTTTGGGGATCTGTAAATTTTGGAAACCTTACATTGGTACCGATATGGACCATGACATCTGGCTGTTCACCCTCTCCCCCCAGAATGCTCTGCAGCCGTTCGGTGACATCCTTGACCCTGGCACCAGGGAGGCAACATACCGTCCTGGAGTCACGTCTGCGGCCTTGATTAGAATAAATGAGTTAAATAGTTTTCGTTTGTATGGCTATAATTGTGTCTTTAATTTATAAGGCCACCATCCTTCCTTTTTTTTTTCCCCTTCTCTATTTCTTCTGAAAATTTTATAGCCAGGAATATTAGTTTGCATTCTCACCCTTAGAGAAACTTCGCTTCCGCCAAAGTTACATTACGTCTCTTTATTCTAATCGAGGCCTCTAATTTCCCAACTTTATTTCTAATACTTTGCTTGTTTGAAACTCTGACATATTCATTATCCTCTGAATACTTTTTCATTTTTAAAAATTATTTTCTTCACTATCTTACTCCTTAATAGCTCTCCTATTTGCTCTGAGGTGTATCTCTATACAGCCCACCCCCTTCCCTGAGCTTGCTAGTTTGGATTGTTTCGTCCTTTCACTGTCCTTATTCTTAGACCCTCACACACATGCTTTAACATTTGCCTGAGACTTCAGCCTTTTAAATGCCCCCCTCACTGCTCTATTTACTGCCTCTGCAAGGATGTTGGTACCTTGCAGTTTAGTTCAGATGAAGTCAGTTCTGTCTGTAGAGCTTCCCGCTGCCCCAGAACTCATCCCAATGCTCCAAATCTGAAACCCTCCTTTCTATCCCATCAGCCAAGCCACACATTATTGTGTCTAATCTGCTTCTCCTAACTGGCCTTGTATATGGCACAGGGAGTAATCCTGAAATTATTACTCTGCAGGTCCTGCTTTTTTAATCTAATACTTAACTCCTCAAATTCCATCATTTTTTTCCCAATGTAAGTGATTTCCACATGAACTATGACTTCAGGCTTTTCTAGAATATTCTCCCCCCCCATCTCTGTTATACTTCTTACCTGGCACCTAGGAGGTGACCGGACCATTTAGGACTTCAAGTTGTGGGTCTAGAAAAGACTTGTCTATCCCTTGCTTTTTCTTTATGTTTTCACTTCTTTCCCCCAGGCCATGGTGCCCATGTAGTCCACCTGATCTGTGTCATGGGTAACCTGCATTGCATATCTAGTGGGTAACTCCAGATCCCGAGGAGTTTCTGCATCATCTCCAGAAGTTGGCACACGACACTGGTTCCCACTGCTGTGCATAATAAATGGACTCAGACATTAGTTTCAAACCAACCACATTTCAGTGGCAAACTTTCTCAACCGCCTTCTCCCTTTGCTTTGCTTTCTCAACTTAAATTCACTCACAACACAAGCGGCTTAAACAAATAACCAATTCAAATACTTTTAACGCCACCAGTGAAAAATCACCCTGCACCACTTGTATTTTCATGACTAATTAATAGCTAGCTGTCAATCAAATCAGAGCAGTCAGTACAGTAGTTACAAAAAACTACCTGGTCAACTAGTGGGGAAAAATATAATTTATTACTTACCCATTCACTCTTATTTCAGGCCAAGTTCCCTTGACTCATTCAGCAACCTTCTCACCCTAATGCCCTCTTAGAACTTGATTCAAAGCCGGATCGCCAATATACATAAGAACATAAGAAATAAGAGCAGGGGTCGGCCATACAGCCCCTTGAGCTTGCTCCTCCATTCAATAAGGTCATGGCTGATCTTCGACCTCAACTCCACTTTCCCGCCCGATCATAATATCCCTTGATTCCAAAAATCTATCTATCTCAGCCTTGAATATACAAAGACTCAGCATTCACAGCCCTCTGGGGCAGAGAATTCCAAAGATTCACAACCCTCTGAGTGAAGAAATTCCTCTCATCTCGATTTTAAATGGCCGACCCCTTATCCTGAGACTATGCCCCCTAGTTCTAGACACTCCAGCCAGGGGAAACAACCTCTCAGCATCTACCCTGTCAATCCCCTTCAGAATCTTGTATGTTTCAATGAGATCACCTCTCATTCTTCTAAACTCCAGAAAGTATAGGTCCATTCTGTACAATCTCTCATCATAGGACCGCCCTCTCATCCCAGGAATCAATCCAGTGAACCTTTGTTGCAGCGCCTCCAAGGCAAGTCTATCCTTCCTTAGATAAGGAGACCAAAACTGTGCACAGTACTCCAGGTGTGGTCTCACCAAGGCCCTGTACAATTGTAGCAAGACTTCCTTACTCTTATACTCCAACCCCCTTGCAATAAAGGTCAACATGTCATTTGCCTTCCTTATTGCTTGCTGTACCTACATGCTAGCTTTCTATGTTTCTTGCACAAGGACATCCAAATCTCTCTGAACACCAACATTTGAAAGTTTCTCACCATTTAAAAAATATTCTGTTTTTCTATTCTTCCTACCAAAGTGAATAACCTCACATTTCCCTACATTATACTCCATCTGCTACCTTACTGCCCACTCAGTTAGTCTATCTATATCCCTTTGCAGACTCTGTGTTCTCCTCACAGCTTACTGTCCCACCTTGCTTTGTATCATCAGCAAACTTGGATACATTACACTCATTCCCTTCATCTAGGTCATTAATATAGATTGTAAATAGCTGAGGCCCAAGCATTGATCCTTGCGGCACCCCACTAGTTACAGCCTGCCAACCTGAAAAAGATCCGTTTATCCCTACTCTGTTTCCTGTCCATTAACCAATCCTCTATCCATGCTACTATATTACCCCTAACCCCATGAGCCTTAATCTTGTGTAATAACCTTTTATGTGCACCTTATCAAATGCCTTTTGGAAATCCAAATATACTACATCCACTGGTTCCCCTTTATCTACCCTGCTAGTTACATCCTCAAAAAACTCTAATAAATTTGTCAAACACGATTTCCCTTTCATAAAACCATGTTGACTCTGCCTAATCGTGTTATGATTTTCTAAGTGCCCTGTTACCACTTCCTCAACAATGGATTCCTGCATTTTCCCGATGACTGATGTCAGGCTAACTGGCCTGTAGTTCTCTGTTTTTTCTCTCCCTCCTTTCTTGAATAGTGGTGTTACATTTGCGACCTTCCAATCCGCTGGGACCGTTCTAGAATCTAGGGAATTTTGGAAGATCAAAACCAATGCATCCACCATCTCTTCAGCCACCTCTTTTAGAACCCTAGGATGTAGGCCGTCGGGTCCAGGGGATTTGTCGGCTTTTAGTCCCATTAGTTTCTCAAGTACTTTTTCTCTACTTGTATTAATTACGTTAAGTTCCTCACCCTCATTAGACCTTTGGTTCCCCACCATTTTTGGTCTGTTTTTTGTGTCTTCTACTGTGAAGACAGATACAAAATATTTGTTTAACGTTTCAGCCATTTCCTTATTCCCCATAATAATTTCTCCTGTCTCAGCCTCTAAGGGACCAAGCTTTACTTTTGCTACTCTCTTCCTTTTTACATACTGTAGAAGCTCTTACAATCTGCTTTTATATTTCTTGCTTGTTTTCTCTCCTATTCTATTTTTTCCCTTTTTATCAATTTTTTGGTCAATCGAGGGAAGCTGTTCAGTCCACTGTGCCACGCATCGAGCCTGTAGGTATATTCCTATAAGATGTTTTATATTGGGCCGAAAATTGATCCCGGGACGCGAGAGTACGCACTGTGTACTCTCGCGTATTTCCACTCCAATTGCCGGTTTTCTGCATGCCCTGCGCATGCGCTGAAAACCGGCAATTGCTCTTCTGAAAAGGGGGCGGGGCCTGGGTGCATCGCGTGTGCGCTACAGGCTGCGCGCACGCTGTGCACTTCATGCTTTGGACGCGCAGGTAAGTAGGGAAGATTTTGGAAATGTAAAAAGGAGGAGTAAGACCCGCTTTTAAGAAGGTAAGTAGTGAATTAAGTATTTTTTTGAATTTTTTTTTACAGGTATATCTTTTTTATAGACTTTAAAGACAGGTAAGTTTATTTTTATAACTTTTTAAAAGATTTTAAATTTTTTCAAAAATTTAATTTTTTATTTAAAATGGTTAATTTAATTAACTATACTTATTTTATTAATGTGATGGTTTTTTTTTTTAATTTAATTGAGGTTTAGCTGTTATTTTGGGGGGGTGTAAGATTCATAGATTTCACAGCCGTGCTGTGAGACTTATGAATGGAAGATGGTGTGCTGCCATTGGCTCTAACTGAGTCACGTGATCCCACAGCTCGCACGAATTCACTACGCCGCTGGGATACGCAAGCCCAGCACAGCTGATGTCTGGAACATCAAGTTCGTGCGAGCTGGATCTGAAAAAGCATAAGCGAGGTGAGACATCGCGGGGAAGGCTTACCCCCGCGGGAACAGAGCGAGATCAATTTCTGGGCCATTAAATTATTTTTCTGAAACTTTCAGCAAGGAGTTGGCGGCAGCAGACCAGAACAAAAATCACACAAGCGCTGGATTGAGAACAAAAGAACAACAACTCTCCACCTACGAAGACAAGCTCTTTGATGTATGTGGCGGCGAGGATTTTGAAAGCGACCTGTATAAACTTCAGGATGATATCGCAAAGACATCAAAGCAAAGAGGTGAGATTGATTTCAACAAGATAGAAACTGTTTTTCTTGCCATCCATGACCTTGTTGTACATGACTGTATTGACCTCCTGGATCAGACTGAAATTTGTTTCATCGTTGGTGTAACCATGCCTCTTGTTGAAGCCTCCCCACTTGGTTCTACTTTCCACCATCTGCTTTGCCCAAACCACCATGATGGTGGCGTGGCCCTTCTCCCCAAGTTGCACCTTTGTTTCTACCCATACTTCTCTGGCACCTTCTCCTTCAGGCACCTCGCCCTGTTCCATTCCTCTTCCTCTGCTTTAAAATCTTCATTAACCTCACTTTCCATATCCACCCCAAGGTTCTTGCTAAGATATCCTTCTTCCTTTCCTCCCTCGGCCTCTGCAGTGAATGACTCTCCTAACCATAATTGTGGCCACCCCTCGGCCTCACCATCTCTCGTAGCCTCTTTGCTCCCACGGTTTCAATCACTGGCAGTGTCATCTCCGACCACCTCCTTGTGTCTCTCATCACCCACATATCCCCTTTCACCCCACTTCCTTCTGCATCCGCTCCTTGTTTAATAATACTTGCCAAGTTACTTACAGCTACACTTTTGAACTTCAAACTTCTTAGTCTTCAATTCTCCATTCGCCGCAATGCCTCATCAACCACTCCCTCACCACCACCTTTGCCCTTGTTCCCAACCTTCACTATCGTCCATCTCAGATGTTCCCCCGGTATGTCACATTGTCAATCCCTCCAGTCGAAGAGATACCGACTTGAGCATATTTGGTGCACAACTGGCATAGCAACCCATTACCAGATCTGGATAGACCATATCGAACCCTACCAAGTCTTACTCGCCTCTGTCAACACTGCCTACAATTCTAGATCATCCAGGAGATTCCCCCCTTCCTCAAACTCATTTCCACGAAACTCCTGACTCAACTTCCCTTCCTAGGACTCCATGCTAGCTGATGGCACAAATGGTTCCCTCTCTTCAGACACTGTCCCCCTCTCCTTGAAAACTGCCGTCCTATAGTGGAGAACCAAGGCTCTAGTGAGAATGAGGAACTGAAAGAAATGAGTATTAGTAAGGAAATAGTACTGGAAAAATTAATGGGACTGAAAGCCGATAAATCCCCTGGACCTGATGGTCTATATCCTAGGGTTTTAAAAGAGGTGGCTATGGAGATAGTGGATGCATTGGTTGTCATCTTCCAAAATTCCATAGATTCTGGAACGGTTCCCACAGATTGGAAGGTAGCAAATGTAACCCCACTATTTAAGAAAGGAGGGAGAGAGAAAACAGGGAACTATAGACCAGTTGGCCTGACATCAGTAGTAGGGAAAATGCTAGAATCTACTATTAAGGACATGGTAACAGGGCACTTCGAAAGTAATAATAGGATTGGGCAGAGTCAATACGGATTTATGAAAGGGAAATCGTGTATGACAAATCTGTTAGTTTTTTGAGGTTGTAACCAGCAGGATAGATAAGGGGGAACCAGTGGATGTGGTGCATTTGGATTTTCAGAAGGCATTTGATGAGGTGCCACGCAAGAGGTTATTAAACAAAATTAGGGCTCATGGGATTGGGGGTAATATACTAGCATTGATTAAGGATTGGTTAATGGTCAGAAAACAGAGAGTAGGAATAAACGGGTCATTTTCAGGTTGGCAGGCTGTAACTAGTGGGGTACCACAAGGATCAGTGCTTGGGCCTCAGCTATTCACAATCTATATCAATGATTTGGATGAGGGGACCAAATGTAAAATATCCAAGTTTGCTGATGATATAAAGCTAGGTGGAAATGTAAGTTGTGAGGAGGATGTAAAAATGCTTCAAGGGGATATAGACAGGTTAAGTGAGTGGGCAAGAAAATGGCAAATGAATATAATGTGGAGAAATGTGAAATTATCCACTTTGGTAGGAAAAATAGAAAAGCAGAGTATTTTTTAAATGGTGAGAGATTTGAAAATTTTGGTGTTCAGAGGGACGTGGGTGTCCTTGTACACAAATTGCAGAAAGTTAATATGCAGGTACAGCAAGCAATTAGGAAAGCAAATGGTATGTTGTCCTTTATTACAAACGGATTTGAGTATAGGGTAAAGACATCTTACTGCAATTTTATAGGGCCCTGGTGAGACCACACCTGGAGTATTGTGTACAGTTTTGGTCTCCTTACCTAAGGAAGGATATACTTGCCATAGAGGGAGTGCAACAAAGGTTCACCAGACTGATTCCTGGGATGGGCGGATTGTCCTATGAGGACAGACTGAGTAGACTAGGCCTATATTCTCTAGAGTTCAGAAGAATGGGAGGTAATCTCATTGAAACATTTAAAATTCTTACAGGGCTTGATAGGGTAGATGCATGGAGGATGTTTCCCCTCGCTGGGGAGTCTAGAACCAGGGGTCACAGTCTCAGAATAAGGGGTCGGCCATTTAGGACTGAGATGAAGAGAAATTTCTTCACTCAGGGTGGTGAATCTTTGGAATTCTCTACCCCAGAGGGTTGTAGATGCTCAGTCTTTGAGTATATTCAAGGCAGAGAGAGATAGATTTTTGGATGTTAAGGGTATCAAGGGATTTGGGGATAGTGCAGGAAAGTGGAGATGAGGTAGAAGATCAGCCATGATCATATTGAATGACGGAGCAGGCTGGAAGGGCCGAATGGCCTACTCCTGCTCCTATTTCTTATATTCTTATGTCCTTACCCCTTTTCTCAAAAAAAATCATCTTCAGCTGTTATGTTCTTACAAACTACTGCCCCATTTCCAATTTTTTTTTGCTCTCCAAAGTCCTTGAACATGTTGTCCTCTCTCAGATCCGTGCCATTCTCTCCCACAGTTCCCGGTTTGAGTCCCTCCAATCCTCCCTTACCACCGCACAGAAACACCAAAGTCACAAACAACCTTCTCTGTAACATGACTGTGTATTATCCTTCTCAATTTCTCTGCAGCCTTTGACATGGTTAAGCACACCATCCTTCTCCAGTGCTTCTTTTCTGTTCACCTTAGTGGAACTGCTTTCTACTTAGTTCCATTCTTACCTATCCAATAGATCATCTCCACCAATAGCTTCTCTTCCCAACCCCTCTCTCTCACCTCGGGAGACCCCACACGGATCCATCCTTGACCTAATCCTCTTTCGGTCTACGTCCTTCCCCTTGCCAACATCATCCACAGACATGGGGTCAGCTTCCATATTTATACTGCTGACACCGGGCTCTACCTCCACGCGACCTCTTTCACTCTCTCAACTGTCTCTGTACTGTAGGACTGCTTGTCAGACAGCCAGTCTTTGAGCGGCAATTTCCTTCAACTGTATATTAGGAAGACCAAAGCCATCATCGTCAACCTTCACACAATCTTTGTACCCTCACTGCCTGCTCTATCCCCCGCTCGGCCACACTCTCAGACTGATCGAGACACCTTGCAGCCTCCATGTCCTATTCGACCCTGACCTGAGCTTCTGACCCCATATCCTCTCCATCAAATACTGCCGACTTCCTCCTCTAGCATCGCCTGCTTCCACCCCTGCCTCAGCCCATTTGCTGTTGAAGCCCTCATCCCTGTTTTTGTCACCTCCAGCCTCACTTATTCTAATGCTCTGCTTCTTGGCCTTCCGTACACCACCCTCTGCAAACTTCAGTTCACGCAGAACTCTGCTGCCAGTCTCCTATCCCACACTAAATCCCACTTTCCCAAAACCTTTGTCTCCGCTGACCGACAGGTTCCTGGTTCCTCACCACCTCAAATTTAGAAGTGTCATCCTTGTGTTTAAATCACTCCATGGTTTTTCCCCTTCCTATCTGTGTAGCGCTACATAGTTCACATATTGTATATTTGATACCTGTTTGGCCATACATAGTTGAGAAGATCTTGCATACCTTCCTTGGATGAGATGACCCAAGACCTCCTCTCTATTGCATTACATAGTGTAACATTTGTAACACATCAGTTAGATCACCCCTCAATATTCTATACTCAAGGGAATGCAAGCAAGGTTTATGCAGCTTGTCCTCATAAGTTAACCCTTTAAGCCCTAGTATCATTTTGGTATAGATGAATGTTGGACCATTGAATACTTGGGACTGTACTTGCAAATCTATCCAAAGCAAGTCTTTTTTTTCTTTTTGAAAACTAATAACTGTTTTTGTTCCATTGTCTGTCTATCCTTTATATATTTTTGTAGCTATGCTTTCTGGAGCGTCAGCCGTATACAGCCAGTTTATTGGCCAGCTAACTGAGGACAACGAGCCCTGCTGTCCCGTCTGTCAGCGTGTTTTCCCCTCGGAGGCCGAGTTGCAGGACATTATTGACGATCTGCAGTCGAAACTCCGGCTTGTACCGGATAAACTGAAATCAGCCGAGTCCGACCTGAAGAAGAAAGAGAAACGGCGCGATGAGATGATGGGGCTGAAACCGATCAGGTATAAAATATACCAGAGCTGCCTGCTCTGTGTCTCTCTTTCCATTTCACTTTCCCTGTTTATTAATGCATTAGAGATGCGGGCAGGTTGAGGGAGGGAATTCCAGAGCTTCGGACCTTGGCAGCTGAAGCAAATAGGCTTCTCTGTATCTCCTCCATTGAATCCTTGTATCGTTTTAAACACATCAATTCGATCACCCCTCAATCTTCTATACTCAAGGGAATACAAGCCAGGTTTATGCAGCCTGTCCTCATAAGTTAACCCTTTAAGCCCTAGTATCATTTTACTACAGATGACTGTTGGACCATTGGATACTTGGGACTGTACTTGAATATCTATCCAAACACGGTAAAATGTATCCTAAATATGACAAAGTAAATTTTACTTTTAGGAGGAATCAAGAGAATGCTACCGTCTTACAAATTAGTCTGTAAAACTTAGGTGAAGCAGCCAAGATCTCAACTATACACAACAAGCATCAAGACATTTATTACAGATGAAACAATTGTTAGAACCTTTTTTTGTTCACCGAGTATTTGGATTTTAAGTTCGGCTTGTCGGGCTAAATGGTTTTTTTTTTGTCTGTGAAATATTTTTTCACTGCAGTGAAATAATCTTCCGGGTTTTTTGCTCTGTAGAGAAACAGTAATTGAACTTAAGGAAAAGGATTTGCCCGAGTTACGTAATAAACTGCAGAGCGTCAATCGAGATATTCAGCGCCTGAAAGGTGACGTGGAAGAGCAGGAGACTCAGCTTGCTATCTTCCTATCTGAGGAAGGCACGGCGAAGTCATGTCTACAAGATATATCGCTCATGGAGAGATACCAGGTAACGACAGGCAGACTTCTTCCTAAATTGTGCTGAAAATCTCTCTGGCTGGCTTCCAAGTGGGGTCTATGAGATGATTAGATTTCTAACCGTCAGCCGCAAGTGCAGAGCCTTAATAGTTCTGTATTCTTTAGTTTTCTTTGTTGACTTACCAGCATGTTACTTCTGTTGTATGGTAATGAGAAATTTCTGTAGTGATAGCACTGTATTTCTTGCTAGCACTGTCTTTTGAAAGTTTGGGACTGTGTTTGCAGGAAGGTCACGCGCGCACGCTTTAATGCTCTTCTGCCCGGCCTCCCATCCTCAAAACTCTGCTGCCCGTATCATATCCCGCACCAAGTGCCGCTTATCCATCATCCCTGTGCTCGCTCACCTACATTGGCTCCCGGTCCCCCAACGCCTCCAATTTAAGATTCTCATCTCGTGTTCAAATGCTTTTGCGGCCTCGCCACTCCCCATCTCGGCAGCGTTCTCCAGCCCGATAACTCTCCACGAACTCTTGTGTTCCTTCAGCTCTAGATTCTTCTGCATCCCATAATTCCTTCGCCCTACCATTGGCAGCTGTGCCTTCAGACGTCTAGGCTCTAGGCCCTGGAATTCCCTCCCTGAACCTTTCTGCCTCTCCCTCTCCTCCTTTAATTTCCTCCTTAAAACCCACCTCGTTGACCAAGCTTTTCATCACTTCTCCTAATTTCACCACCTTTGGCCTGGTGTCAGTGTTTGTGTGATCATACTTCTGTGAAACACCCTGGGGTGATTTTTCTATGTTAAAGAAGTTATATAAAGGCAAGTTGTTGCTTTGAAGCCGTTTCGCGACCTAATTTGGAAATTCAAATCACACCAATCTTCACACTCATAGTTTCTCATTGGAACTCCTCTTGAATTACTGCACTGTAATGACAACCAAGTGTCATTATTCTCTTTACAATGGGTACTGTTTGTGAATGGTAGGGATAGGCTCCCATGCACAGTGTGTTGATAAGTCCCTCGTTATTGTGGGGCAGTGCAGAGTTGGACGCCATGCACTTCCTCACTTTGAGGCTGTTCTTCGCCACGTCTTGCTGATGGTTATTGGCACAGCTTTTGGAGCAGGTCACCTGCAGGTCAGCTGCCTGCCCCTTCAGCCGGTGTGTGGTACGTAACACTGGGAGAATCCCAGCAGGGGAAGAAAGTAATAAGGGTGAAATTCCCCCCTTAAATATATATATATATATATATATATATATATATATATATATATATATATATATATATATAAATACATGTATATTTTATATATATAAATACGTATATTTATATATATATATATATATAAATACATGTATATTTTATATACGTGTATTATATATTTTACGTATTTTTTTAATTTATATATGATCTGTTGTATATTTTTGTCATGATTGGACACTTTTCCACAGAAAGGACTGGGAAAGGGCTTATGTTTAAAGGTTGGGTTTTAAAAGCAAAGCGCATTTTTTTAAAAAGGTGGTTAAGCGTTAATAGACTAGACATTGAAGCTGTTTCCCCAAGGATTATAAGCAATCAATAAACACCGTAAACTCATTGTTCTGGGAGAATCCTGGTCCTGGGTGCTTGGTATGGGTTGTCTGGCACAGGCCCTTCCCTTGAGTTGTGAACACGAGATGTTTTTCTTTTTTTTAAAAAAAAAGCATGGATAGAAATACTCACTGATCGGTTTTTCTTTGGGTGAAAGCTGTGAGGGTAGGTTTTCACCAGACTCAAATTTAGAATCCAATAGGGCAGTTAGTGTTATTTTAAGTGAAACAAGATGACCCACCGTTGTGGGAAAGTGTGGCGTGTTCATTCTTTTGTATTTTTATGTGAAGACAAGTACCGAATAAACAAAGTCAGTCTTATTTATAACCATGTTCATTTGCTGTGAAGTAAAGCAGCTTAACAATTCTGATTTGGCCTCGTCTTACGAAGTATTTTCTCGGCTGGCCTTCAAAATGATTGAAAAGGCGCATGTGTGAAGGACACATACCCAGTTCAGACTATTATTGGACTCTTGCATTGTCCTTTCATGCAGTTAGATATTCAGCAGTATATGGGCACACTCCTAAAGCTAAGACGAACGGATGAGAGTGACCACCACCAGGATAGGCAAGAAAAAATGTAAGGCAGGACCCAGAGTTTGTAACGGGTTCAAGTCATGAATTGTGGCAATTCCGTTAATGGGTTGTTACGGGAAGAAACAAGTATTCTGCTGCTTTTCATTAGAAGAGGAATTTTGGGCCCATGATGTCCAACAACAATTAATTTCTTAATGTTTGGTTAAAGAGGGAGGCTCTCTCTCAGTACCCGTTTAAAAAGTCAAAGTTTTGACAAGAAACAGGATTAGCTTTAACATCTTTTTTTAATGTTTCCCCTCCGCTCCTCCCCATTTCTGTTGTGTTTTTTTTTAATGTTCTTTGTTTAAACTGAGCGCTGTTGATATCATCTGGTGAACTGGCTTTGTTGACTTACTGAGCATGACCATGTGAGGGAGCTAAATGGACACGTATCATTGAATTGGCATGATCCGAGCCTCTTGCTTACTTACGGTATCTCCTTATAACTTCACTACCTTGCACAGTCGTGCTGAGGCACTCTTCCAACTTAGTTCACTTGATGTCGTCAGCACTCGCCATTTAGGCTAATATAATTTTTAAAATGGCTAATCAAGATGTGACCAGTTTTGAAAGTTTACAGTGAGATGCTAACTTTGTCCTTGTGTGAGACATAAATACCACATCAGTGTTGAGTTCTGAAGTGATCCTGAATCTAATTGTCTACATTATTAACCACTTAATTGTCAGTTATATTGGCCTAATATTGTGGGGGAGACCAAAACTAGGGGCCATAAATATAAGATTCATTAACCCTGAGTGCAACTACACATAATCAGTTTTCTCACTGTCGTCTTAGCTAATTTCCCCCAACTAGTTCCACATTGTTGTGGAACTAAATCTGGAAAACTAAAATTAACAATTGAATTTTTATTTTTTAAACTGGTGGTGATTTTTAAATTTAGTAAAAGCAGGTTTTGAAGAGGCTTTCTGGATGGCTCAGTTGTTGTGTGGTACCAAGCGAAACAGTCCAGGGAGGTTCCAGGTTTAAACCCTGGTTTAAACCCTGGTTTCAGCTGGGGCAGTGGTGGGATTCCTACAATTGGCTCCCGTATCTTCCTGCTAAGGAGGGCGACAATCGGCCAGGGTTTCCACCACCCTGCTCACTGTCCAGTGACCCTTGGTGGAAGAACGAACTTGTGGGTGAGGACACTTTAATGCCCCGCATCAAATAACTCGCCATCTAGGCTCATGCGTGAAGAATGGGCACTTGTGCAAGCAAAGGGTTCCCAGTGCCCATGCAGCTATATCCCAGCACAAGTCATCACCACAGGAGGGGAGAAGAGAAAATTGGAAAGAGGGAAAAAAGGCACATCCAAAAACTCATGGGTCTAAAAGACAACTGCCTTATTACCCAAGCCTTTTAGTATATAATTTTGATAAATGACTGATGCTAAACCTTTTATAAATCACTGGTTAGGCCTCAGCTGGAGTATTGTGTCCAATTCTGGGCCCACACTTTAGGAAGGATGTCAAGACCTTGGAGAGCGTGCAGAGGAATCTTACTAGAATGGTACCAGGAATGAGAGACTTCAGTTATATATAGAGACTAGAGAAGCTGGGATTGTTCTCCTTGGAGCAGAGAAGGTTAAGGGCGGATTTAATCGAGGTGTTCAAAATTATATGAGGTTTTGATAAAGTAAATCGGGAGAAACTGTTTCCACTGGCAGGAGGGTCAATAACCAGAGGACACAGATTGAAGCTAATTGGCCAAAGAGCCAGAGTGAAGAAGTAGTTTTTTTTTTATGTAGCGATTTATGATCTGGAATGCCCTACCTGAAAGGGTGATGGAAAGCAGATTCAATTGTAACTTTCAAAAGGGAATTGGATAAATACTTGAAGGGGAAAGAATTGCAGGGCAATGGGGAAAGAGCGGGGAGTGGGACTAATTGGATCGCTCTACCAAAGAGCCGGCACAGACACGATGGGCCGAATGGCGGCCTCCTGTGATATATGATTCTATTACAAATGTTTATGACTGCTGACTGGGCTCTTTGTCATTCTATCAGATGGAGTTGAGAGACGTTGAGCGCAAGATTGCACAGCAGGCTGCCAAGCTCCAGGGAGTAGATGTGAACCGAACAATGCAGCAGGTCAATCAGGAGAAGCAAGAAATGCAGCTTCAAGTGGAGACGGGTAAGAAGGAGTGAAGATAATTGTGGAGGCACAACGCTTGGCTTTCCCGACATATAGGGCCCATACCAACCAGTCAGCTCAGGTTATTTACTGATGGCATGGAAACCCACCTCCATACTCCAGAGTCTCCAAACAAACTTACTGAGAAATCCACACGTTTTTTGTCTGCCTGAAATGGCGTGCACGCGTTCTCCTTATAGGGGCACGCCCACTTACCCAAGCCTGAAGAGCTTTTGTGGAGATTGGCAACAGCCCAAGCTTAGGCGCCTTCTAGTGTGTAGGAGTACTGATTGAGTTAAACCAGCTAAAACCGTGCACTCCCGTCACTGAGCAATGGTATGCTTCCTGTCGTTTGCCTACTTCGGATCACCCTAGCCATTAGGGCATTAACCTCCAGGGATATTTGTAACTAAATGGCAAAAATCCCAGCCCCAGAAACAAGTCTACCCTGCAGCTTACATAAATAAGCCAGATTGGTTGCTCAATCAATAACATTGCCCTCGACTTGTGCTGACTTGCATTGCTCAGGTTTCAGATCACAGAGTGTCACTGTAGTTTGGACTTGATTCCAGCCTGCCATTGTCAGACATGCTATCTTGGCGCCAACGCTCCACAAAGACAGTCCGCTTACTCTCTCTCTCCCCCCCCCCCCCCCTTCCCTGTACCCCTATCTCACTAGTTAATTAGATACATTGTCAGACTGCTTGTCCAACATCCAGTTCTGGATGAGCAAAAATTTTCTCCAGTTAAATATCGGGAAGACCGAAGCCATTGTTTTCGTTCCCCGCCACAAACTCCGTTCCCTAGCCACTGACTCCATCCCTCTCCCTAATACCTGTCTGAGGCTGAACCATACTGTTCGCAACCTTGGTGTCATATTTAACCCTGAAATGAGCTTCCGACCACATATCCGCAGCATAACTAAGACCGCCTACTTCCACCTCCGTAACATCGCCCGTCTCCGCCCCTGCCTCAGCTCATCTGCTGCTGAAACCCTCATCCATGCCTTTGTTACCTCTAGTCTTGACTATTCCAATGCATTCCTGGCTGGCCTCCCACATTCTACCCTACGTAAACTTGATGTCATCCAAAACTCGGCTGCCCGTGTCCTAACTCTCTCCAAGTCCCGTTCGCCCATCACTCCTGTGCTCGCTGACCTACATTGGCTCCCGGTTAAACAGCACCTCAATTTCAAAATTCTCATCCTTGTTTTCAAATCCCTCCATGGCCTCGCCCCTCCCTATCTCTGTAATCTCCTTCAGCCCCACAACTCCCCCCAAGATATCTCCGCTCCTCTAATTCTGCCCTCTTGAGCATCCCTGATTATAATCGCTCAACCATTGGTGGCCGTGCCTTCTGTTGCCTAGGCCCTGAGCTCTGGAATTCCCTGCCTAATCCTCTCTGCCTCGCTACCTCTCTTTCCTCCTTTAAGACGCTCCTTAAAACCTACCTCTTTGACCAAGCTTTTGGTCACCTGCCCTAATTTATCCTTATGTGGCTCGGTGTCAAATTTTTTGTCTTAAAATACTCCTGTGAAGCGCCTTGGGACATTTTACTATGTTAAAGGCGCTAGATAAATACAAGTTGTTGTTGTTGTGACTGGGTTTGAGCGCTTACTAAGCAGATAGAAACATAGAAACATAGAAGATAGGAGCAGGAGTAGGCCATTCGGCCCCTCGAGCCTGCTCCGCCATTCGATGAGATCATGGCTGACCATCTAAACTCAGTACCCTGTACCTGCCTTCTCCCCATATCCCTTGATACCTTTAGCTTTAAGAAATATATCTAACTCATCCTTGAATATATTTAATGACTTCGCCTCAACTACCTTCTGTGGGAGAGAATTCCACAGGTTCACCACTCTCTGGGTGAAGAAATTCTTCCTCATTTCTGTCCTAAATGGTTTACCCGTTATCCGTAGATTATGACCCCTGGTTCTGGACTCTCCGACCATCGGGAACATTCTTCCTGCATCTAGTTTGTCCAGACCTGTCAGAATTTTATATGTTTCGATGAGATCCCCTCTCATTCTTCTATACTCCAGTGAGTATAAGCCCAATCGACCCAATCTCTCCTCATGTCATTCCTGCCATCCCAGGTATCAGCCTTGTGAATCTTCGCTGAACTCCTTCCATGGCAAGAACATCCTTCCTCAGATAAGGCGACCAAAACTGCACACAGTACTCAAGGTGTGGTCTCACGAAGGCCCTGTACAACTGCAGCAGGACATCCCTGTTCCTATACTCAAACTCTTTCGCTATGAAGGCCAACATACCATTTGCCTTCTTCACCGCCTGCTGCACCTGCATGCTTACTTTCAGCGACTGGTGCACAAGGACACCCAGGTCTCGTTGCACTTCCCCTTCTCCCAATCTATTGCCATTCAGATAATAGTCTGCCTTTCTGTTTTTGACACCAAAGTGGATAACCTCGCACTTATCCATGTTATATTGCATCTGCCACGCTTCTGCCCACTCACCCAACCTGTCCAGATCATCCTGGAGTTTCTCGCTATCCTCCTCGCTGCACACACTCCCACCCAGCTTTATGTCATCTGCAAACTTGGAGATATTACATTTAATTCCCTTATCTAGATCATTAATGTATATTGTGATACTAAGATTCCCCCAAGAGCAGCTCAGTGAGTAGCACCGGTCTCTCGGAATTTGAATTAAAGTGGCACCATTATAAAAGGCGGGTCAACAATTTTCAATTGGGATAAGGCAGCCAGTCCTGCACATTTGCTCCCTCCGTGCGGCCTGTATAAAAGCGGAGCCCAGAGTGCCAGTGGTGAAACTTGGCATCGGATAGACAATCGCTGTCCTGAGAACGGAGTCAGTTTCATTCTGAAGACAAAAGGTGCTTTAAGTGCAGTCAACAGTCACCAAATCCTTTCTGACCTGAAAGTTAAGTTTTCTTCAGTAACCGTAAACGGGACAGGTAACTCGGGATTGTAAATTTCACAGCGTCAGTTGATCTGGCAAGTTCTGTTGGACAGCGTTGGATAATATTATATTTGGGCTTTATAAAGCTGGTTTAACATTGACTTTTGAGAGGTCTCGATGCACAGCTGTTGCACACCCAGAGATGGCGGTAATGTGAACTTACTGAGAGCTGCTACTGGGAAACCCTTTTTGTTTTGCATAAAGGCAGATATAAAAGCAGCTCGACAGACTGAGCTAAAATGTGACCAGCGATCCATTCTTGGATAACGTTTTAACTCAGTCTGTTATTTTTATAACACACAACAAATTGCGAAGCACTCAATGTTAAAAGCAGTCAAACAAAGACTGATGGATTTCAATCAGTTTTTGTTGTGAAAATACATCCAAGCATCAGCTGGTTCAGTTGGTAGCACTCCTGTCTTAACACATGATTGCATTCAAGTCCCGCTCAAGGAATTGAGCGCGTGCTCTCTGCTGACACTCATCATCATCGTCATCAGAGGTGCCGTCTTTTGAACGAGACGTTAAACAGAAACCCCATCTGCATGGGGAGGTGGGTGGGGGCATAAGATATCGCATGGCATTATTCGAAGAAAAGCAGGGCGTTCTCCCAGTACCTAGCCAACATTCCTCCCTTCATCAACATCACCAAAACAAATTAATTAGTCATTTATCTCATTTTCTGTTTGTGGGACCTTGCTCTGTGCAAATTGCCTGTGTGTTTACGAAACAACAGTGACTACACCGTTGACTCTTTTCTGTGAAAAGCTTTGTGATGTCCAATAGACGTAAAAGATGGTATAGCAATGCAATTTATTTCTTTATTAGATGAAGAGTACATAAGAACATAAGAGCAGGAGTAGGCCATTCGGCCCCTCGAGCCTGCTCTGCTATTCAATAAGATCATGGCTGATCTTCTACCTCAACTCCACTTACCTGCCATATCCTCATATCCCTTGATTCCCTTACTATCCAAAAATCTATTACAAAAAGAAAATACTGCAGATGCTGGAAATCTGAAATAAAAACAGAAAATGCTGGAAATACTCAGCAGGTCAGGCAGCATCTGTGAAGAGAGAAACAGAGTTAACGTTTCAGGTCGATGACCTTTCGTCAGAACTGGAATAAAAGCAGGAAATGGAACAGATTTTTAAGCAAGTGTAGGGGCTGGGAAAGTGGGGAGGGGATGAAAGAACAAAAGGGAAGGTCTGTGATAGGATAGAAGGCAGGAGAGGTTAAGAGACATTAAGAGATATTCAAGGCAAAAGGAGATGGTAATGGGACAGGTTAAGAAACAAAGGATGGCTCTCGATGAAGTGTGAATTGCGCTGGCAGAATGAAAGACAGCTGCCATGTGGGAGAGAAGAAAAAAAGACACAGACAAAAAGTGTGGATAAAAAATATATATATGATAGGGGCCGAGGTTATGATCTGAAATTGTTGTACTCTATGTTGAGTCCAGAAGGCTGTAAAGTGCCTAATCGAAAGATCAGGCGCTGTTCCTCGAGCTTACGCTGAGCTTCAGTGGAACAATGTAAGAGGCCGAGGACGGTGAGGTCTGAGTGGGAGTGGAGCGGAGAATTAAAGTGACAGGCGACCGGAAGCTCGGGGTCCCCCTTACGGACTGAACGGAGGTGTTCCGCAAAGCGGTCACCCAATCTGCGTTTGGTCTCCCCAATGTAGAGGAGACCGCATCGTGAGCAGCGAATACAGTATACTGAATTGCAAGAAGTAGAAGTAAATCGCTGTTTCACCTGGAAGGGGTGTTTGGGGCCCTGGACAGTGGGTCTGTGTCTTTTTTTCTTCTCTCCCACATGGCAGCTGTCTTTCATTCTGCCAGCGCAATTCACACTTCATCTATAGCAATCCTTTGTTTCTTAACCTGTCCCATTCTGTCTTGAATATACTCAATGAGTAGATGAAACTACGATGAACCAAGTTCCCAAATATTTCAGTTAAATGAGATTTTACCACACAGCATTTTTATTGAAACAAATGTTTTAAATGAAAAGGCCAGATTGTTCAGCTTCTGGAATCTAATGTACTTTGCAAGCTGGGATATTATAAAAAGTCAAATATTTGGGTTTGCTTACTAATGTACGATTTATTGCCCAGCCATTGGGATTATAGAATCATAGAACAGTTACAGCACAGAAGGAGGCCATTCGACCCGTCACGCCTTTGTCGGTCTCTGCCAGAGCAATTCTAGTCCCACTCCTCTGCCCTTTCCCCGTAGCCCTGCAATTTTTTTTCCTTCACGTGCTTATCCAATTCCCTTTTGAAAGCCACAATTGAATCTGCCTCCACCACTCTCTCGGGCAGTGCATTCCAGATCATAACCACTCGCTGTGAAAAAAAGTTTTTCCGCATGTCGCCTTTGGTTCTTCTGCCAATCTCCTTAAATCTGTGTCATCTGGTTCTTGACCCTTCCGCCAATGGGAACAGTTTCTCTCTACTCTGTCCATTCCCCTCATGATTTTGAACACCTCTATCAAATCTCCCCTCAACCGTCTCTGCTCGAAGGAGAACAACCCCAGCTTCTCCAGTCTATCCACATAACTGAAGTCCCTCATCCCTGGAACCATTCTTGTAAATCTTTTCTGCACCCTTTCTAAGGCTCACATCCTTCCTAAAATACGGTGCCCAGAATTGGACACAATACTCCAGTTGAGGCCGAACCATTGTTTTATAAAGGTTCATCACAATTTCCTAGCTTTTGTACTCTATGCCTCTATTTATGAAGCCCAGGATCCTGTATGCTTTTTTTAACCGCGTTCTCAACCTGCCCTGCCACCTTCAATGATTTGTGCACATATACCCCCAGGTCTCTCTGTTCCTGCACCCCTTTTAGAATTGTACCCTTTAGTTCATATTGCCTCTCCACATTCTTCCTACCAAAATATATCACTTCACACTTTTCTGAGTTAAATTTCATCTGCCACATGTCCGCCGATTTCACCCGCCTGTCTATGTCCTCTTGAAGTCTATCTCTATCCTCTTCACTGTTCACTACTTCCAAGTTTTGTGTCATCTGCAGATTTTGTAATTGTGCCCTGTACACCCAAATCCAAATCATTAATGTACATCAAGAAAAGCAGTGGTCCTAGTACCGACCCCGGAAGAACACCACTGTATACCTTCCTCCAGTCCGATAAACAACCGTTCACCACTACTCTCTGTTTCCTATCACTTAGCCAATTTCATATCCACGCTGCCACTGTCCCTTTTTTTCATGGGCTTCAACTTTGCTGGCAAGCCTATTATGTGGCATTTTATCAAACGCCTTTTGGAAGTTTATGCAAGCAAATTACAGTAATTGCGTGTGTTGAAAAATGTACAGGAAACTCTTGTTTAACCGGCACCTAAATATCCGGAATTCTCTCTTAACCGGCAAAAATCATACTCCGAAAACTCCTCTTAAATAACCGGCAATGTTGCCGAGTCCGAGTCTCCCGCGAACGCCGAGGTAGTCAGTGGGGATAGTTCTCCAAAGTGCCACTACTCGGCCTCCTGGCGCTGTCGGAAGTCCGAACACTGCAGTAACAGGAGTCTGATTCTCCCGCGCTGCCGGGAGTCTCACTGTTAAGTAATTAAAGAGTTATGGATTACCCTCAACTGGCAGTACTGTACTTAATCAAGCATCTTCCACCATCCATTTAACACAACATTCTGTAGGTGAGTAACCAAATACTGTATACTGCACATTTCGTGATTTTTTTTTTTATGTTAAAAATAGCCTCGGTAGATATAACTCTCCGTTATCCGGAACTTCCGATCAACCGGCACCACGCCGGTCCCGTCGGTGCCGGATACCAAAGAGTTTCCTGTAATGCTAAATAGAAAACTGAATGAAGTTTGTCATTGTTGACCAGCGAAGATTTAATCTGCAGTGATAATGCTGGCACCAGATGTTATGACTGGGATGGTATATTGTAGTGGTACTTTCCAGTCATGAGCTAGCTAATCATGGCTTTGTGTACTGATGAATGGAAATTGAAATTATTTAATTTTTAAACTGAAATTTTGATCCTTCATACCCCTTTTTGAAAATCACACTGTTTTTTTTTCCAGTTGTTGGATATTTTTGTTTACACGAGGAATAATAATTGGAATTGCTGAGCCCACACAGTATGAGGGGGGTCAATCAATTAATTAGACGTGGACTCTAGACCCATCTTGTGTTTCTTTACTTGTTCCATTTCCATCACCTTTTGCCTTGCACCATCATCCGTTTGTCATTTAATCTCTCCTGCCACCCTATCACTGACCTTCCCCTTTGTTCTTTCCTCCCCTTTCCCTGCCTCTGTACTTGCTTAAAACCTGTTACATCTCTAACTTTGTCCAGTTCTGACGAAAGGTAATCGACCTGAAACGTTAACTCTGTTTCTCTCTCCCCAGATGCTGCCTGACCTGCTGAGTATTTCCAGCATTTTCTGTTTTTATTTCAGATTTCCATCGTCCGCAGTATTTTGCTTTTGAATTAGACGCAGACGGTGGTTGAAGTGGAGTGTGTTTGTGCACCGCTCCATGGCCTCTGTTATCAGCTTTTGTTCATACAAAGCAACTTCTTTCCCCAATGGCAGCTGAAATTCTGTTACTGATGGGAAAGCAAGCTTTCATATTTTTTTTAAAACTTGAATTTTGTTTTTTAAGTGCTTGAATGGCAAATAGGGATTAGGTTCCTGGTCTTGGCAACCATAATGCTTCAAGCCGGGTCAGACTACTCACAGTTTATGCAATAATTACGTAAAGAATTTTATTGCTGAATTTTTTTTCCCAAGCACGAGCAGAAAAATGAATATGCAAAATATAAACGACCTTGCATTCCGATAGCAAATTTCATGACCTCAGGATATCCCACAGTATTTTTCTGATGTAGTCACTGTCGTAATGTAAGGAAAAACATGGCAGCCAATTTACGCACAGCAAAGTCAAAGGCCGCGATTTCGCCTACCGAGGGGTATCCGGGGCGGCCGGGGCCTGCAGCGAGGTCCCGGCCTGCTGCCTGCTCCAGCCTGCTCTCTACAACTGATTTTACCTTGATTGGCCTTGTCCCTGCCCAGCGAGGTTCCCGGCCAATTAAAAGGAAGCGGGTCTGATGGCGTCATCAGCCGGTTTCCTCAAAGGGACCACGGCCACGTTTGTCTTGACATTTGTGCTGTCAGTGTTCTACAGCATTGAGGTGCTGCAGACACTGACACGCACTGCACGGCTGCACCCAGGCTCTCCCATGACTCCCTCCATATGCATATGGAGGGAGTCACAGCATGCAGGGAGGTTTTCTTCCCTTCCAATGGGCGGTAGAGACCTCCCCAGGACACCAACGCAGCCTGATTGCACAGGAGGGCGCAAGCAGGGATGTTGTCAGGAGGACCTGGCTGCTGTGACGCAAACCTTTCAATAATCTCACATCACAAAAGGTTACTGCAAAGCCACACTCACCTTCATCCTTCATCACATCCCCATCACTCTGCCTTCCCTACCCTACTCCTGCAGATCCTTACTCACACCAACTTACCTTGCACCTCCGCCCATCTCTCTCTATCTACGTTATCGCTTCCCCGTCTCACTAGCCACCCCTCACACTCACCCTCATCCGAGTGCAGTCATACCAACTAACAACACACAAGGGTAGGCACTTGGGTATTTTATCCAGTGTTCACGAGCCTCCTCCCACCCTTCTTCACCTACCCCCATCAATATGTCCTTCTATTCATTTCTCCCTCATATGCTTATCTAGCTTTGCCTTAAATGCATCAATGCTATTCGCCTCAACTACTCCTTGTGGTAGCAAGTTCCACATTCTAACCACTCCAGTCCCACAAACAACAATGAGATGACAAACGACCAGCTAATCTGTTTTTAGTGGTGGTGGTTGAGGGATAGATAATGACCAGGACACCAGGGAAAACTCCCCTGTTCTTCTAAGAAATAGTGTAATGGGATCTTTTACATTCACATAAGAGCTCATGCACGGCCTCGGTTTCATATCTCATTCAAAGAACAGCACCTCTGACGGTGCAGCCCTCCCTTAGTACTGCGTTGAAGTGTCAAGCTACATTATATGCTGACGCCTCTAGAGTGGGGCTTGAACACACAACCTTCTGTCTCAGGAGCAAGAGTGCTGTGGGATTAGCAGGCTGATTTTGAATTAGATTAGGAATTGGTCATATTCTGGTCGGCAGAAGATTGTTAATAATGGCTATTTTTCTGCGTGGGGACCAGTTACTGGTGGAGTGCCACAGGTTCGGACTGTTGCTCTTTACAATCTTTATTAATCATCTGGATTAAGGCATTTGGGGACCCGTCTGCAAGTTTGCAGATGATGCAAAGGTTTGAGTACTGGGAAAGGGCGCGGGAGTGGGACTCGCTGAAGTGTTCTTGCAGAGAGCCGGCACGGGCTCGACGGGCCGAATGGCCTCCTTCTGTGCTGTAACCATTCTATGAGTAGGTGTTAGGACCTTAGGCAAGATAAATAGATGACAGTTATATCTACATGCAATGGGGGAATGGGCCTGCATTTGGCAGATGCCATTCAATATAGATAAATGTACTCCCCTCCCCTTTCAGCATTCCAAAGGGACCGCTCCCTCCGCGACACCCTGGTCCACTCCTCAATCACCCCCTCCCCTTTCCACGGCACCTTCCCGTGCAAACGCAGGAGATGCAACACCAGCCCTTTTACCTCCTCCCTTCCCACTGTCCAGGGCCCCAAACATTCCTTCCACGTGAAACAGCGATCTACTTGTACTTCTTGCAATTTAGTATACTGTATTCGCTGCTCATGACGCAATCTCCTCTACACTGGGGAGACCAAACGCAGATTGGGTGACCGCTTTGCGGAACACCTCCGTTCAGTCCGTAAGGGTGACCCCGAGCTTCCGGTCGCCTGTCACTTTAATTCTCCGCTCCACTCCCACTCTGACCTCTCTGTCCTTGACCTCTTACGCTGTTCCAATGAAGCTCAACGTAAGCTCGAGGAACAGCACTTCATCTTTCGATTAGGCACTTTACCGCCTTTTGGACTCAACATCGAGTTCAACAATTTCAGAATATAACCTCTGCACCTATTTTGTCACATGGCAGCTGTTGATGTTTCTGCCATTCTCATTTACACCTCATCTAGACTCATCTTTTGTTTCTTTACTTGTCCCATTACCATCTCCTTTTGCTTTGTGCTATCATGCCTTTTGTCATTTAATCACTCCTGCCTTCCAACCTTTCCTTCTCTTTTGTTCTTTTCTCCCCTCCCCTCCCCCCTTTCCCTGCCCCTGCATTTGCTTAAAATCTGTTGCATCGCTAACTTTTTCCAGTTCTGACGCAAGGTCATCGGCCTGAAACATTAACTCTGTTTCTCTCCCCACAGATGCTTCCTGACCTGTTGAGTATTTCCAGCATTTTCTGTTTTTATTTCAGATTTCCAGCATCCGCAGTGTTTTGCTTTCCTATTAGCTAAATGTAGTATTGTGCATGTGGAGTGGAATAATCCCAACCATGTGTAAAACCAATCAAGGTTCAGAGCTAAGGTCTGTTGAGTGGGAAATGGGCCGAGGTGTTATAGTACACCAATCTCTAAAGGTTCGCAACCAGTGCCACGCGGCTATAGCAAAAGCAACTAAAATATTCGAATGTATTGCTCAGCTGATCCAACATGAAACAAAAAGTACTATATTGTCCTTGTATACAAGGCCATGGTTAGGCCTCATCTAGAATGCTGTATTTGGTCCTCTCACATGGTGGGTAATATAGAGGATCTGAAAGAGGTTAGAGGAGGGTCTCTAGACTTTTATCTAGTTCAAGGCCCTTAGTTACCATGATAGGCTTAGAGAGCTGGTGCTTGTTACTTTAGAAAAGCATAGACTTCAGCAAGATTTGATTGAGGTCTTTAAAATAATGAAGTAAAGTTCAAAGGGGAGCTGTGTGCGTTCCTAACTGCCTGACATCACAGCATATAAGGGGTAGGTGGGGTTTTGGGGTATGTGTCACCTGTCGTTTCCTGGAACTGGTTTAATTACCTATGGGGGTTGGAGACATATATCCCAGAGTGTTTTTCCCCCCCTAAATTGGCCTGGAGCTTTTTCCTCTGGTTCTTCGTCTCCCAAGGAATTGCTTGGCTGGCTGTGGGGGGGGGGGGAGAGGGCGAAGGTGGCTGGAGGTCACAGTGTGCATAAGTTGCACCTTGACTGTATGGTACAACTTGATGGACCAGCTGGTCTTCCCCTGCCTGTCATTTTCACCTTTAGTATTAAATGCTCACGAGGTACATTGGCTCCCGGTTTGGCAACGCCACGGTTTCAAAATTCTCATCCTTGTGTTCAAATCACTCCATGGCCTCGCCCCTCCCTACCTATAATCTCCTCCAGCCCTACAACCTTCCAAGATCTCTGCGCTCCTCCAATTCTGGCCTCTTGCACATCTTTAATTTTCTTCGCCCCACCATTGGCGGCCGCGCCTTCAGCTGCCTAGGCCCTAAGCTCTGGAATTCCCTCCCTAAACCACTCCGCCTCTCGACTTCTCTCTCATCCTTTAAGACGCTTCTTAAAATTTACCTCTTTGACCAATTGTTTGGTCACCTGTCTTAATATCTCCTTGTGTGGCTCGGTGTCGAATTCTGTTTGATAACGCTCCTGTGAAGCCTTGGGATGTTTTACTACGTTAAAGGCGCCATATAAATGCAAGTTGTTGTCTTCACACTAGAACTGCTTAACTGACGATTCTATGAAGTAGGTGTCTGCTCTGACGACGTAACTGAAAGGTGAGACCGTCAAACCGAAATGCAGACTAATTTCAGAATGAAACTATAATGTTAATAATAATAAAGGACTGATGAAATCTGCAACTCTTTGCCGCGACGCGATTTTTGACGTGCATTTGCTCTGATAACACTGTTTCCATTCTAGTGTCGAGCAAAATTGAGCTGAAGCGGAAAATGATTCAAGAGCAGCAGGAGCAGATCCAGTTGCTGAAGAGCGTCGTCAATGAGGTCCGAGCCGAAAAGCTGCAGATCGCCAGCAATATGCAGCGACGTCAGCAGCTGGAAGAGCAGAGTGCAGAATTTTCCACCGAGATTCAGTCCCTACACCGAGAAATACGAGTACGTTGTTATGGGTTCTGTTCATATCGTTCAAGAAAAAACTATTACAACCTTTAGCTCCACGTCTTTCATTTAGTTACGCTGCTGTCCACACTGCGTGTTCATTTACGATGCAGAGTCACTTGTAGTCTCCTTTTCAGATTCTACCCTACAGTGTCGTACCTGTCATAACTCTTGCGCACAAGCTGGAATATTTGTTCTGTTCGTGAAAATTTAGAACTACAGTGCTGTAGCAGATGTTGCATTTTCATGCACACAGTTGAAAATTGTAATGGAAAAAATTAGTGGAAGCGGACAGTGGTCCTATCGGAACTGTTTCTGGTGCAACAGCGAAGCAGCTCTGAGAGGTCCACCGTCCCCATCTGCAAATCAGCGGGAATTCAAACATCCCGTACTATGCTAAGATCGCTTCATAATGCATCTCCTCTGGCTGTGCAAGGCTGCGTTGGAGGCTCTCGTACTTGTTACTTTATGCCAGGTCATTCCCTTCGGGCCCAATCCCCCCCACCGATAGCGTTGTCAACCCTCTCCCCAGGAGGGGAGCACCCTGTAGTTTGGGAACCTTTGACCTAGATTATATGCTGAAGTCGCTGGAGTGAGACTTGCACCCATGACCTTCTAACTCATAGAAACATAGAAGATAGGAGCAGGAGTAGGCCATTCGGCCCCTCGAGCCTGCTCTGCCATTCAATGAGATCATGGCTGATCATCCAAACTCAGTACCCTGTACCTGCCTTCTCCCCATATCCCTTGATACCTTTAGCTTTAAGAAATATATCTACCTCATTCTTGAATATATTTAATGACTTGGCCTCAACTACCTTCTGTGGTAGAGAATTCCACAGGTTCACCACTCTCTGGGTGAAGAAATTCTTTCTCATTTCTGTCCTAAATGGCTTACCCGTTATCCTTAGATTATGACCCCTGGTTCTGGACTCTCCGACCATCGGGAACATTCTTCCTGCATCTAGTTTGTCCAGACCTGTCAGAATTTTATATGTTTCGATGAGATCCCCTCTCATTCTTCTATACTCCAGCGAGTATAAGCCCAATCGACCCAATCTCTCCTCATATGTCATTCCTGCCATCCCAGGTATCAGCCTTGTGAATCTTCGCTGAACTCCTTCCATGGCAAGAACATCCTTCCTCAGATAAGACGACCAAAACTGCACAGAGTACTCAAGGTGTGGTCTCACCAAGGCCCTGTACAACTGCAGCAGGACATCCCTGTTCCTATACTCAAACCCTTTCGCTATGAAGGCCAACATACCATTTGCCTTCTTCACCGCCTGCTGCACCTGCATGCTTACCTTCGGCGACTGGTGCACAAGGACACCCAGGTCTCGTTGCACTTCCCCTTCTCCCAATCTATTGCCATTCAGACAATAGTCTGCCTTTCTGTTTTTGACACCAAAGTGGATAACCTCGCATTTATCCACGTTATATTGCATCTGCCACACTTCTGCCCACTCACCCAACCTGTCCAAATCATCCTGGAGTTTCTCAGTATCCTCCTCGCAGCACACACTCCCACCCAGCTTTGTGTCATCTGCAAACTTGGAGATATTACATTTAGTTCCCTTATCTAGATCATTAATGTATATTGTGAATAGCTGGGGTCCAAGGACCGATCCCTGCGGTACCCCACTAATCACTGCTTGCCACTCGGAAAAAGACCCATTAATTCCTACTCTCTGCTTTCTGTCCGCCAACCAGTTCTCTATCCAAGTCAATACCTTGCCCCCAATCCCATGTGCCTTAACTTTACACGCTAATCTCTTATGCGGGACCTTATCGAAAGCCTTTTGAAAGTCCAAATACACCACATCTACTGGTTCTCCCTTATCTATTTTCCCAGTTACATACTCAAAAAATTCCAGTAGATTAGTCAAGCACGATTTACTTTTTGTAAATTCATGTTGACTTTGTCCGATCCTGTCACTGTTTTTCAAGTGCTCAGCTATTACATCCTTTATAATGGACTCTAGCATTTTCCCCACTACCGATGTCAGGCTTACCAGTCTGTAATTCCCCGCTTTCTCTCTACCACCCTTTTTGAATAGTGGGGTAACATTAGCTACCCTCCAATCCATGGGTACAGTTCCAGATTCCATCGAATGTTGGAAGATGATCAGCAATGCATCTACTATTTCTAGGGCCACTTCCTTAAGTACCCTAGGATGTAGATTATCAGGCCCTGGTGATTTATCGGCCTTCAATCCCGTCAATTTCCCTAACACCATTTCCCTGCAAATACTGATTTCTTTCAGTTCCTCCCTTTCATCAGACCGTATGTTCTCCAACATCTCTGGGAGGTTATTTGTGTCCTCCTTTGTGAAGACAGAACCAAAATATGCATTTAATTGGTCAGCCATTTCTTTGTTCCCCATTATAACTCCCCCGCTTCTGACTGCAAGGGACCTACACGGTGGCATAGTGGTTAGCACTGTTGCCTCACAGCGCCAGGGACCCGGGTTCGAATCCGGCCCCGGGTTCGAATCCGGCCTCGGGTGACTGTCTGTGTGGAGTTTGCACATTCTCCCCGTGTCTGCGTGGGTTTCCTCCGGGTGCTCTGGTTTCCTCCCACAGTCCAAAGATGTGCGGGTTAGGTTGATTTGGCTATGATAAATTGACCCTTCGTGTTAGGGGGATTAAATACGTGGGGTTACGGGGATAGGGTGGGATATGTGTCGGTGCAGACTCGATGGGCCGAAATGGCCTCTATCTGCACTGTGGGGATTCTGTGATCCACTTGATTTCACTAATCTTTTTCTCTTCACATATCTATAAAAGCTCTTACAATCAGTTTTTATGTTCCCAGCAAGCTTACTTTCATATTCTATTTTCCCCTTCTTAATTAATCCCTTTGACCTCCTTTGTTGAATCCTAAACTGCTCCCAATCCTCAGGGTTACCGCTTTTTCTGGCCAATTTATATGCCCTCTCCTTGAATCTTATGCTATCCCTAATTTCCCTTGTTAGCCACGGTTGAGTCATCCTTTTTGTTTTATTCTTATGCCACACTGGGATGAACAAATTCTGTAGTTCATCCATGCAGTCTTTGAATGTTTGCCATTGCCTATCCATTGAGCTAAGATTGTCACTTCATAGGCGAGATTGGTGGGGACTGATCAATGTCTTCAATGAAAGCAGGAGAAACTGACTAAGTTGCTTTAGCACAGCCAGTGTGATGCTTATTAAGACAGGCCAGGAAGATCACCAGTTTGATACCTTGCTTGTGTTGGTGAGTCAAGCAGTTGGCTTCAACATGCTGGGCTAGCGAGGAGAAAAGTCAACTCGTGTTTCGTAGTCCAGATCACTACGGCGTGACCCCGACTGAAAAGTGTGCATGTGCAAATATTGGGTGAGGACAGAGTCGAGCTTGGCTTGTGATGCTCTTCCTCCCATATCCCAAGTGGCCTATTGCCATTCACTGTGAAGGCTTGCGTGAAGTGTGGCCAGTGGAGCAGGTACATGAGGTGCCTATCGAGCTGCACCTTATTCTGTATAGCTGCCTTTAGGAGATAAAACTGGGGATAGGTGACGAATGCAACCTCGACTGAGAAACCACTTCATCAATGTTGCACGTGTTGTTACAGCAGTGAGCCTCATTAAACGCACAAGTCTGAAATAAAACTGGTGGAATTACTACACGTGCTGTACAGTTTTATCGCAACGTATTTGCCGAGTTTGCATGAAATGGATCTCCATTTAATACAAGTTTGCTCTCTTGCAGGAATCTAAGGAACAGTTATCTCCACTAGCTGCAGCTCTAGATAAACTACAGCAAGAGAAACAGGATCTGGTGGAGAGGAAAAATACAAGCTGCAAAGAGATGCAGGAAAAGGTCAGGCACAACATACTTGCTGGAGTCCCAGGATTGCTGATCTCAAATATGCAGTTGGGTGGCTTATTACATAGAATGTACAGCATAGAAATAGGATATTCAGCCAAACTGACCTATGCTCCACACGAGTCTCCTCCCACCCCTCTTCATCGAACCCTATCAGTATAACTTTCTATTCCTTTCTCCACATGTGTTAATCAAGCTTCCACTTAAATGCATCTATGCTATTTGCCTCCTTGTGGTTAGTGAGGTCCTCGCCAGTTTTTGAGTACATGCGGTTAGATCTTCATGGTAGCCACTTCACCTGGGCAGAAGGGACAAACCTTGCCCAATTTTAATTGTGCCTTCCATCAGCTAATTACAGACAAGATCTTTTTTAAAAAAGACAAACCCATCCCTTTGGATATTTGTTACCAAACAAGAACCATCTTTTTATAAAGAAATTCTAAGACTCTGGCTTTAATTTGCTCGCAAATTGGGCAAAGTTTCTTTTTTTAATCCTTGCATTGCTCAGTTTTCAAGAAACCAAGGTAAAGGCCGTGACCCACAGTGCAGGACACCATTAAGGTTGAAAAAAATGAACGAGAAGAAAAGGTAAACCAGAAAGCAGAGATTGTGATGCCAAACTTGGGTTTTAAAAGCCTGGAGATGGTATGAGGAAGGAAAGATGGAGGGAGGTAAGGAATACTAACAGTTTTGAGATCCTGAGAAACAATGAATGGGGTGAGTCTTGAGGTAGGGAAGAGGAAGAGCGTGTAGAATGGCATGTCCGATGCAAAGCAGAGAAAAGTTTAGAAAATCACTGAACACTGTAGAATTGACTAAAGCAACAAAGGAAAAGAATAGCTGGCAAAGAGAGAGAAGTTGGATTAGATGGGGAGAAAGGAGATTAGGAGGGGAGAAAGGAATTGGCGATCAGATGGCCAGCTTTTGATTGTTCCCTGCCCAGTAGTGCAAGAGAGTTCTTGGAAGAGTCTCCTCAGATAATGGAATATTATTTGTCTTGCATGAACTTGTGATTTATAGAGTGCAGAGGAAAAGAAGAAGCAGAGTTTATAAATTAAAGGTATATTCTTCATTTGTAACTTTTTTTCTTCCAGATAAATGAAATCAGAGAAAAAGGGAAAAATATTGATGCTTACGCAAGAGAAATTGAGAGATACATCAAGGAAAAAAGAGATGAGCACAAAGAGGTAAACTGAACTGTTTGCCAGTGGGCAGTAGTTACCTGGAGTTTTTTTGATTTGTTTCAATGTCTGTGTATTTCTTTTGTTTCCGAAGCAAAAAGAGTCTGAGCTTCAGGATACCATAACTCAACAAAGTGAAGCCGAAAAGCAATGTGAGAAGATACACAAAGATATGGAGGCTATACGAACGGACATCGATACACAGAAAGTAAGGGATGAATTTCAGCTCCATAAACTGACGCACATTCATACTGCATCTATGGCAATATTGACCACTGCAGCTTGCACTTATATAGTTCCTTTAACATAGCAAAACATCCCAAAGTGCTTTACATGATGGAGTATGGAACCGAGCTGGAATGGGGAGAAGAGCCTGGGGGAAAGCTGGCCAAAGGATGTGATCAAAGAGACAGGTTTTAAATAAGCTTTTGAAGATGAGAGATGTAGCCAGGCAGAGCAGTTTGGGAATAATGTAGGATAAGATGGCTGAAGGCTATACCACTGTTAGCAGAGGATAGCGTAAAGTAGACCAGATTCAGAGAGTGAGAGCAAGAACATGGGGCTGGAAGAGGTTGCAGTAGTACGGTGAAGAAAATCTACAAATGATTTGTAAAGGAGGACTAAGATGTAGAAATCAGTGAGCTGGGAACAGGGAGTTATGAAGGTCAGTGAGGACAGGTGATAAATGAGCTGGACTTAATATACGATTGGATGTAGGCAGCGAAATTCTGGATAAAAGAAAGACTTGCATTTATATAGCGCCTTTCACGACCCTAGGATGTCCCAAAGCGCTTTACAGTCAATTAAGTACTTTTGAAGTGTAGTCACTGTCGTAATGTAGGAAACGCAGCAGCTAATTTACACACAGCAATCTCCCACAAACAGCAATGTGATAATGATAATCTGTTTTTAGTGATGTTGAATTTGTGTTTAACTAAGATGGAGCTTGGCCAGTAGAAGTTGAGCCTGGAGATAATGATTGTGCACATTAGGGTTTCAGTAGCATTGGGGAGAGGTGGGGTCAGAAACAGGAAGATGCTTCGGAAGTGGAAGTAGGATTTTTTTTTTTCCATTCATTCATGGCATGTGGGCGTCGCTGGCAAGGCCAGCATTTATTGTCCATCCCTAGTTGCCCTTGAGAAGGTGGTGGTGAGCTGCCTTCTTGAACCAGTGCAGTCCCTGTGGTGAAGGTACTCCCATAGTGCTGTTAGCAAGGGAGTTCCAGGATTTTGTTTTTTGTAGCAGTTTGTTACAACTGAGTGGCTTGCTAGGCCATTTCAGAGGGCAGTTAAGAATCAACCACATTGCTATGGGTCTGGAGTCACATATAGGTAAGGACGGCAGATTTCCTTCCCGAAAGGACAGTAGTGAACCAGATGGGTTTTTATGACAATCCGATAGTTTTCATGGTCACCATTACTGATGCTAGCTTTTTATTCCAGATTTATTTAACTAACTGAATTTAAATTCCCCTGCTGCCGTGGTGGGATTTGAACTCATGTCTCTGGATCATTAGTTCAGGTCTCTGGATTTCTAGTCCAGTAACATAACCACTATGCTACCGTTTCCGATATTCTCGGCGGTTTGGGAATAATGTAGGAGCAAGGTGGCTGATGAACTGCTTGGAGTTTGAAGCTCAGTGTCTAACAGGACACTAGATGGTCCACTAATGCGTCCAGCCTGGCCAGAAGAGGTTCAGTGGTTAACGTGAAATTTTTGCAGTAAAACTTTGCTGCAATGGCAATTAATGAGGATAGACAAAGAAGCAGCATGCAAAGCTGGAACGAACCAATTACAATAGCACACTGTGCAAGATTTAGATTTGTAACAATTGGCATATATTGGAATATTGCTTCCATGGGAATTCCATATACAGGAAACTCTTTATTAACCGGCACCGACGGGACCGGCGTGGTGCCGGTTTATCGAAAGTACCGGATAACAGAGAGTTATATCTACCGAGGCTATTTTTAACAAAGAAAAATAAATAAATCAAGAAATGTGCAGTATACTTCCGACAGCGCCAGGAGGCCGAGTAGTGGCACTTTTGAAAACTACCCCTACTGACTAAATCGGCGTTCTCGGACTCGGAATCGGCAACATTGCCGGTTATTTGAGAGGAGTTTTCGGAGGATGATTTTTGCCGGTTAAGCGAGAATTCCGGATATTTGGGTGCCGGATAAACAAAAGTTTCCTGTATGTAGGCTTGGCCACGTTTAGTTGTCGTCATGTCTGTGCATTTAATGAAACATTTATTTCATGCATTCATCATAAATCTAGTTAACTGCCTCTTTTAACGTCAAGGTCCTTCATGTGCAGGCCTTTGACATTTTACACCAGCCTTTTGTTCTGTTCAGCCCCACACTACCCCCCACCCCCAATTGCGAGTTCTACTTTAGTTAAAATAGAAAGAAAAGAAAGGGTTGCATTTATACAGCACCTTTCACAACCTCAGGACATTTTGAAAGAGCACAGTTAGATTGGAGCAGATGAGCTAGCAAATTATTAGTGTGTAAACCAGAATATTGGAGATAGGTTAGAAAAGTCAACACTATGGTTTGGTGTTTGGCTATCATAAGATCATGCATAGAAAATATTACTCAGTGTGGTAAATTTGTGCCAATAATGAAATGAAGGAATTTCCAGCAGTTGAATTTAAAACAACTAGAAGAACCTACATATTTGTTTTAAGGAAAGGATTAACTTGGATTTATATAGTGTCTTCTATGTTCAAAGTTGCCAGATATACAACAGAAGTTGTGGTTAATGTATTTACCAGTAGTGGTAATGTAGGGGATGGCATCAAACAGGAAATCAGAGGTGCATGTAACAAGGGTACTACAGTAATCATGGGTGACTTTAATCTACATATAGACTGGCCAAACCAAATTAGCAATAATACTGTGGAGGATGAATTCCTGGAGTGTGTATGAGGTGGTTTTTTAGACCAGTACGTTGAGGAGCCAACTAGGGAACAGGCTATCCTAGATTGGATATTGTGCAATGAGAAGGGGTTAATTAATAATCTTGTGCGGGGTCCTTTAGGGAAGAGTGACCATAACATGATAGAATTCTTCATTAAGATGGAAAGTGAAGAAGTCCAATCCGAAACTAGAGTCCTAAATCTAAACAAAGGAAACTACGAAGTTATGAGGAGTGAGTTGGCTATGATAGATTGGGGAGCTTCATTAAGAGGCATGACAGTGGATAGGCAATGGCTAACATTTAAGGAACAAATGCGTGAATTGCAACAGTTATACATTCCTTTCTGGCGCAAAAACACAAAAAGAAAAGCAGCCCAACCATGGCTAACAAAAGTTAAGGTTAGTATTTGATCCAAAGAGGAGTCATATAAAGTTGCCAGAAAAAGTGGCAAGCCTGAGGATTGGGAGCAGTTTAGAGTTCAGCAAAAAAGGACCAAGAGATTGATTAAGAGGGGAAAAATAGAGTATGAGAGTAAACTTGCAAGGAACATAAAAGCGGACTGTAAAAGCTTCTACAAGTATGTAAAAAGAAAAAGATTAGTGAAGACAAATGTAGGTCCCTTACAGTCAGAAACGGGAGAATTTATAATGGGGAACAAGGAAATAGCAAAGCAATTAAACAAATACTTTGGTTCTGTCTTCACGGAAGAGGACACAAATAACTTCCCAGAAATGCTAGGGAACCAAGGGTCTAGTGAGAAGGAGGAATTAAAGGAAATTAGTGTTAGTAACAAAATAGTGCTGGAGAAATTAATGGGACTGAAAGCTGATAAATCCCCAGGGCCTGATAATCTGCATCCCAGAGTACTAAAAGAGGTAGCCATGGAAATAGTGGATGCATTGGTTGTCATCTTCCAAAATTCTATAGATTATGGAACAGTTCCTGCAAATTGGAGGGTGGCAAATGTAACCCCACTATATAAAAAAGGAGGGAGAGAGAAAACCGGGAACTACAGAGCAGTTAGCCTAACATCAGCAGTAGGGAAAATGCTAGAGTCTATTATAAAGGATGTGATAACAGGACACTTAGAAAATATCAACGGGATTAGACAAAGTCAACATGGGTTTATGAAAGGGAAATCGTGTTTGACAAACCTACTGGAGTTTTGAGGATGTAACTGGTAGAATAGATAAGGGAGAACCAATGGATGTGGTGTATTTGGATTTTCAGAAGGCCTTTGATAAAGTCCCACATAAGAGGTTAGTGTGCAAAATTAAAGCCCATGGGATGGGGTAATATACTGGCATGGATTGAAAATTGGTTAACAGACAGGAAACAGAGAGTAGGAATAAATGGGTCTTTTTCGGGGTGGCAGGCGGTGACTAGTGGGGTACCACAGGGATCAGTGCTTGGGCCCCAGCTATTCACAATATATATCAATGATTTGGATGAGGGAACCAAATGTAATATTTCCAAGTTTGCTAACGACACGAAACTATACGGGATTGTGAGTTGTGAGGAGGATGCAAAGAGGCTTCAAGGCGATTTAGACAAGTTGAGTGAGTGGGCAAATACATGGCAGATGCAGTATAACGTGGATAAATGTGAAGTTATCCACTTCGGTAGGAAAAACAGAAAGGCAGAGTATCATTCAAATGGTGATAGATTGGGAAATGTTGATGTACAGAGGGACCTGGGTGTCCTTGTACACCAGTCACTGAAAGCAAACATGCAGGTGCAGCAAGCAGTTAGGAAGGCAAATGGTATGTTGGCTTTCATTGCAAGATGATTTGAGTACAGGAGCAAGGATGTCTTGCTACAGTTATACAGGGCCTTGGTGAGACCACACCTGGAGTACTGTGTGCAGTTTTGGTCTCCTTACCTAAGAAATTATATACTTGCCATAGAGGGAGTGCAGCGAAGGTTCACCAGACTGATTCCTGGGATGGCAGGACTGTCATATGAGGAGAGATTGGGTCGACTAGGCCTGTATTCACTAGAGTTTAGAAGAATGAGAGGGGATCTCATTGAAACGTATAAAATTCTGACAGGGCTAGACAGACTGGATGCAGGGCGGATGTTTCCCCTGGCTGGGGGGTCTAGAACGAGGGGTCAGAGTCTCAGGATACGGGGTAGGACATTTAGGACCGAGATGAGGAGAAATTTCTTCACTCGGGGTAGTGAACCTGTGGAATTATCTACCACAGAAGGCTGTGGAGGCCAAGTCACTGAATATATTTAAGAAGGAGATAGATAGATTTCTAGACACAAAAGGCATCAAGGGGTATGGAGAGAGAGCGGGAATATGTTATTGAGATAGAGGATCAGCTATGATCATATTGAATGGCGGAGCAGGCTCGAAGGACCGAATGGCCTACTCCTGCTCCTATTTCTCTATGTTTCTAAAATGCTGTTTTGTGAGTCGAGCAGTGGGGGGCAGATTTGTGTAGTTTACCATGTAAGGATGGGGCTTTTGTTCCCTTTATAGCCCCCTCAGCTCCTTGCTCACTCTTAAGGGCAACGTGGCACAAAAGTTAAAATATTTTTTGAAAAATTTGCTGTTTGGATGAAAGATGAGTGGAACTGTTAAGGTTCTGTACCAAGTCTTGTGCTGAAGTACCTGCGCCCGATAACTCAGGTGCATGGTATTACTTTGCATGACTTGTACTTCATTGGTTTTTAAGCACTTTGGGACGTCCTGAAGTCGTGAACGGTGCTATGTAAATACAAGTCCTCCTTCCTTTATGATAAAATCCAAACGTTCCTTTTTTTTTTAAGAACATACGTTTTTGTTTCATAAAATCTGATTAAAAGTCACATGACTCGTGCACTAAAATAATGTGAAGTACAAGCTAGATCCAATCTAAAAGTGGCAAAATATCTAAACATATCAGGAGAAACTTCTTTATTCAAAGAGTGGTTAGAATGTGGAACTCGCTACCACATCGAGTAGATGAGGCAAAAAGCATAGATGCATTTAAGGAGAAGCTGGATAAACACCTGAGGGAGAAAGGAATAGAAGGATCTGTTGATGGGGTTAGATGAAGCTGTGTGGGAGGAGGCTCAGGTGGAGCATAAACACCCGCATGGAGCAGTTGGGTCAAATGGCCTGTTTATGTGCTGTAAGTACTATTATGTAAAATGCAGCTGGATGTTATCACAAAGATTTGAAAGAACATAAAAGTAGATGGAAATGACTCGGTTGATGCTGCATTCCTTTAAATTCATTCCCATGTAGGTTTTTTTTTACCTTTTATAGAAAGAAATGAGGTTGCAAAATAAATGAGAAGATAGAAATTCTGTAGCAATATGCAAGTGGCAAAGTGCTGGGGTGGTTATCACTGGGAACTAGAGCTGCAGGTCGTGACTTTCCTTGCTTGGTGTTGGATGTTTGAGGATGCCACACCATTTGAAAGCATTTCAGATGACTTGCTTTAATTAGGGTTTGCATTCTTCACCCTTGTCAGACTGCTTGTCCGACATCCAGTTCTGGATGAGCAAATATTTTCTCCAATTAAATATTGGGAAGACCGAAGCCATTATTTTCGTTCCCCACCACAAACTCCGTTCCCTAGCCACTGACTCCATCCCTCTCCCTAATACCTGTCTGAGGCTGAACCACACTGTTCGCAACCTTGGTGTCATATTTGACCCTGAAATGAGCTTCTGACCACATATCCGCAGCATAACAAAGACCGCCTACTTCCACCTCCGTAACATCGCCCGTCTCCACCCTTGCCTCAGCTCATCCGCTGCTGAAACCCTTACCCATGCCTTTGTTACCTCTAGACTTGACTATTCCAACGCACTCCTGGCTGGCCTCCCACATTCCACCCTACATAAACTTCAGGTCATCCAATACTCGGTTGCCCGTGTGCTAACTCGCACCAAGTCCCATTCGCCCATCACCCCTGTGCTCGCTGACCTACATTGGCTCCCGGTTATGCAGCGCCTCGATTTCAAAATTCTCATCCTTGTTTTCAAATCCCTCCATGGCCTCGCCCCTCCCTATCTCTAATCTCCTTCAGCCCCACAACCCCCCGAGATATCTGCGCTCCTCTAATTCTGCCCTCTTGAGCATCCCTGATTATAATCGCTCAACCTTTGGTGGCCGTGCCTTCTGTTGCCTAGGCCCTAAGCTCTGGAATTCCCTGCCTAAGCCTCTCCGCCTCGCTACCTCTCTTTCCTCCTTAAGACGCTCCTTAAAACCTACCTCTTTGACCAAGCTTTTGGTCGCCTGCCCTAATTTCTCCTTATGTGGATCGGTGGCAAATATTTTGTCTTTTAATACTCCTGTGAAGCGCCTTGGGACGTTTTACTGCATTAAAGGCGCTATATAAATACAAGCTGTTGTTGTGGTTATAAACTAGGTAAGAAGAACCTGCTTCTTGGGGTGGCATATGAGCTGGCTTGCAATGATATTGATGCACTACATGAGACCTGTCTGGTTTAAACGGGACAGTTCGTGGAAGATGACCGTGGCAGTACCTTCTCAAATTGTGTGGAGGACGCAAAGAATCTCCAAAGGGATATAGATAGGCTAATTAAGTGGGCAAAAATCTGGCAGATGGAGTTTAATGTGGGAAAATGCGAGGTTATCCACTTTGGTAGGAAAAATAAAAAAGAAAATTATTATTTAAATGGGGAGAGATTACAAAATGCTGAGGTACAGAGGGATCTGGGGGTCCTTGTACATGAAACACAAAAAGTTAGCATGCAGGTACAGCAAGTAATTAGGAAGGCAAATGGAATGTTGGCCTTTATTGCAAAGGGAATGGAGTATAAAAGTAGGGAAGTCCTGTTACAACTGTACAGGGCATTGGTGAGACCACACCTGAAGTACTGCGTACAGTTTTGGTCTCCTTATTTAAGGGAGGATATACTTGCATTGGAGGCAGTTCAGAGAAGGTTCACGAGGTTGATTCCGGAGATGAAGGGGTTGTCTTATGAAGAAAGGTTGAGCAGGTTGGGCCTATACTCATTGAGTTTAGTAGAATGAGAGGGGATCTTATTGAAACATATAAGATTCTGAAGTGGCTTGACAGGGTAGATGCAGAGAGGATGTTTCCCCTTGTGGGGGAATCTAGAACTGGGGGGCATAATTTCAGAATAAGGGGGCACCCATTTAAATCGGAAATGAGGAGGAATTTCTTCTGAGGGTGGTGAATCTTTGGAATTCTCTTCCCCAGAGAGCTGTGGAGGCTGGGTCATTGAATATATTTAACGTGGAGATAGACAGATTTTTGAACGGTAAGGGAGTCAAGGGTTATGGGGAGCGGGCAGGGAAGTGGAGTTGAGGCCAAGATCAGATCAGCCATGATCTTATTGACTGGCGGAGCAGGCTTGAGGGGCCAAATGACCCACTCCTGCTTCTACGTCTTATCATCTTCTGTTCTTCTGATGAGCTGTACACTACACTAATGCAGAATTTATATTTTGCAATGACATTAATTTGAAGTAGGATAGTCAGCCTGATGATTGTGAGACTGCTCCCGACACAGAAGTGTTATCATAAATATCCACATACCAATGATGGTAAATTATAGCAACCTGCAACTCCATCAGCGAGCAAAGCGTTAATGAGTTTGAACTTCAAACCTCCGGAGTGTGGATAGTACTATTCTTGTCACAGGCAAGGCTGAGAAACTGCAGCGATGGTGTGAGAACATAGATCTACTATTGAACAGACCATCCCATCATAATGGGCAAAGCCTTCAACAGAGTCACACAGACCAATGAGCTGACCAGCAGCAATATGTGGCCATATCACCCAGTACGCACCTAACGCATAGATGGTCTAAAGAGGAAGCATCATGGGAGACACGTAACAGCAGCAACTGGCTGACCCCAGATTTATTTTTTTATTCGCTCCTGGGATGTGGGCGTCGCTGACAAGGCCAGCATTTATTGCCCATGAGAAGGTGGTGGTGAGCCGACTTCTTGAACTGCTGTCATCTGTGTGGTGAAGGTACTCCCACAGTGCTGTTAGGGAGGGAGTTCCAGGATTTTGACCCAGCGATGATGAAGGAACGGCGATATATTTCCAAGTCAGGATGGTGTGTGACTTGGAGATGGTGGTGTTCCCATGCGCCTGCTGCCCTTGTCCTTCTAGGTGGAAGAGGTCGCGGGTTTGGGAGGTGCTGTCGAAGAAGCCTTGGCGAGTTGCTGCAGTGCATCTTGTAGATGGTACACACTGCAGCCACGGTGCGCTGGTGGTGGAGGGAGTGAATGTTTAAGATGGCGGATGGGGTGCCAATCAAGCGGGCTGCTTTGTCCTGGATGGTGTCGAGCTTCTTGAGTGTTGTTGGAGCTGCACTCATCCAGGCAAGTGGAGAGTATTCCATCACACTTCTGACTTGTGCCTTGTAGATGGTGGAAAGGCTTTATAGGGTGTTAGGAGGTGAGACACTCACCGCAGAATACCCAGCCTCTGACCTGCTCTTGTTGCCACAGTATTTATGTGGCTGGTCCAGTGAAGTTTCTGATGGGCTTTTTGAGCCTGTGAAACTGAGAGGCTTCATGTCTCGTATTGGTCTTAATAATCATTTGGTCAGTCATCAAGACTGATTCTCTTCAAGGACACAGAGTATAAAGGACTACCGCTACCACCAGCCCTGCCAAGAGCTAAATTCCAGGTTATGACCTCTAGGTATGGAACAAGTCATTTCACAACTTCTAAAAAAAAAATTACAACTTCATTTAAGAAGCAGTGGTAAGTTATTTCAGGCAGTCCTCCGTCTTTACAGGAGACTGCCATAGTAGTTTAGAAAATATTTTACTGTTGCAAAAATGGAAATTACATTCATCTGTCGAGCTTCACTTTCAGTAAGTAGATTGATGTTGGGACTTTTGAAGATTCACTGTTATCTGTGTGGCTGCAGATAGTAGATCCTGCTGATAAATGTTTCTTTATGACACTGTTTAATTTAACTTCATTTGGCAGCACTCAAAAACATTTTCTCAACAAAAGTAATCCTTCAAGGTACAAGATAAAAGGTTTTTTTAATGTTTAAAAATTATTTATGGTGGGGTGGGGGGGTGGTCAAAAGAGGTTGTACATTCCTGCCAGTAGTTTATAGTCAGTGTCCAAAATAGACAGGAAATTATTGGAGCTCCTGTGATTGAGAATAGTTTGTTTCTTTGAAAACAGCGTTTAGTGCAGGAGTTTGTGTTTATTTGAGGGGAGGAAGAAGTAGAATTTTTGTGCTACTCAAAGAAAACAATCTTTTTCTATTTTTCTTTTGTGTCCAGCAATGATCTGCACTTCCTGCTCAGAGTCAGGGTAAAGCTTCCTGCACTTACCCAACAAAACATCTCAAATCAAGCTCAAGGAGAGCCCACGTCCTCGGCCTCTGCCCCCTGGGGCCACCCCTGTGGAAATTCCGTTTCTTACACCAGCTGCCCCCGGTGCCTGTTTGAGCACCACCGCTAATTAATGCAGAGTTGAGGGTAATTTCCTATTGTGGACTCTTCTCCACGAGGAAGTGGATTCAATTCATTTAATTGGAATGTTTGCATCTGACAGAAGTGACCTGAATCCCACTTGACCTCGGCTTCAGACATGGGGAGGAATGGTGTTGTAACTGCTGCCCAACCATCTTCAGCTGCTTCATCAATAACCTTCCCTCCAACATCAGGTCAGAAATGGGGACGTTCGCTGATGAGTGCACAGTGTTCAGTGCCATTCACAACTCCTCAGGTAATGAAGCAGTCCATGCCCGCATGCAGCAAGACCTGGATGACGTTCAGGCTTGGGCTGATAAGTGGCAGGTAACATTCGCGCCACAGAAGTGCCAGGCAATGACTATCTCCAACAAGCGAGAATCTAACCACCGCCCCTTGACTTTCAACAGCATACCATTGCCGAATCCCCCACCATCAACATCCTGGGGGTCACCATTGACCAGAAACTTAACTGGACCAGCCACACAAATACTGTGGCAACAAGAGCAGGTCAGAGGCTGGGTATTCTGCGGCGAGTGTCTCACCTCCTGACTCCCCAAAGCCTTTCCACCATCTACAAGGCACAAGTAAGGAGTGTGATGGAATACTCTCCACTTGCCTGGATGAGTGCAGCTCCAACAACACTCAAGAAGCTCGACACCATCCAGGACAAAGCAGCCCGCTTGATTGGCACCCCATCCACCACCTTAAACATTCACTCCCTCCACCACCGGCGTACCGTGGCTGCAGTGTGTACCATCTACAAGATGCACTGCAGCAACTCGCCAAGGCTTTTTCGGCAGCACCTCCCAAACCCGCAACCTCTTCCACCTAGAAGGACAAGGGCAGCAGGCGCATGGGAACACCACCACCTCCAAGTTCCCCTCCAGTCACACAACATCCTGACTTAGAAATATATCGTTGCTGGGCCAAAATCCTGGAACTCCCTCCCTAACAGCACTGTGGGAGTACCTTCACCACATGGACTGCAGCGGTTCAAGAAGGCGGCTCAGCACCACCTTCTCAAGGGCAATTAGGGATGGGCAATAAATGCTGGCCCTGCCGGCGACGCCCACATCCCATAAAAACGAATAAATAAAAAACAGCCAAAAACATGTTGGACTGAGTTAGTGGCATCATTTGCGTGTGCTGCTTGTTTAATTTTGTTTTGTCCTTTTTTTTACAAATACTTATTTGGTAAACAGATTAAAATGAGCAAGTGTTTTCCCAGTTACATCCTCATGTACCCATGGATTGGAGGGTAGCTAATGTTACCCCACGATTCAAAAAAGGTGGTAGAGAGAAAGCGGGGAATTACAGACCGGTAAGCCTGACATCGGTAGTGGGGAAAATGCTAGAGTCCATTATAAAGGATGTAATAGCCGAGCACTTGAAAAACAGTGACAGGATCGGACAAAGTCAACATGGATTTACAAAAGGTAAATCGTGCTTGACTAAACTACTGGAATTTTTTGAGGATGTAACTGGGAAAATAGATAAGGGAGAACCAGTAGATGTGGTGTATTTGGACTTTCAAAAGGCTTTCGATAAGGTCCCGCATAAGAAATTAGCGTGTAAAGTTAAGGCACATGGGATTGGGGGCAAGGTATTGACTTGGATAGAGAACTGGTTGGCAGACAGAAAGCAGAGAGTAGGAATTAATGGGTCTTTTTCCGAGTGGCAAGCAGTGACTAGTGGGGTACCGCAGGGATCGGTCCTTGGACCCCAGCTATTCACAATATACATTAATGATCTAGATAAGGGAACTAAATGTAATATCTCCAAGTTTGCAGATGACACAAAGCTGGGTGAGAGTGTGTGCTGCGAGGAGGATACCGAGAAACTCCAGGATGATTTGGACAGGTTGGGTGAGTGGGCAGAAGCATGGCAGATGCAATATAACGTGGATAAATGCGAGGTTATCCACTTTGGTGTCACAAACAGAAAGGCAGACTATTATCTGAATGGCAATAGATTGGGAGAAGGGGAAGTGCAACGAGACCTGGGTGTCCTTGTGCACCAGTCGCTGAAGGTAAGCATGCAGGTGCAGCAGGCAGTGAAGAAGGCAAATGGTATGTTGGCCTTCATAGCGAAAGGGTTTGAGTATAGGAACAGGGATGTCCTGCTGCAGTTGTACAGGGCCTTGGTGAGACCACACCTTGAGTACTGTGTGCAGTTTTGGTCGCCTTATCTGAGGAAGGATGTTCTTGCCATGGAAGGAGTTCAGCGAAGATTCACAAGGCTGATACCTGGGATGGCAGGAATGACATATGAGGAGAGATTGGGTCGATTGGGCTTATACTCGCTGGAGTATAGAAGAATGAGAGGGGATCTCATCGAAACATATAAAATTCTGACAGGTCTGGACAAACTAGATGCAGGAAGAATGTTCCCGATGGTCGGAGAGTCCAGAACCAGGGGTCATAATCTAAGGATAAGGGGTAAGCCATTTAGGACAGAAATGAGGAAGAATTTCTTCACCCAGAGAGTGAACCTGTGGAATTCTCTACCACAGAAGGTAGTTGAGGCCAAGTCATTAAATATATTCAAGAATGAGTTAGATATATTTCTTAAAGCTAAAGGTATCAAGGGATATGGGGAGAAGGCAGGTACAGGGTACTGAGTTTGGATGATCAGCCATGATCTCATCGAATGGCGGAGCAGGCTCGAGGGGCCGAATGGCCTACTCCTGCTCCTATCTTCTATGTTTCTATATGTTAAGTGCCCAATGGCTTTGCTCCCCTGCCTCTCCTCTCCAGAAAGTGCTGATTCATGTTAGCACATTATATATGTGGCCATTCTTCACGAGTCAGATGGTGCTTGTTGGCAGGCTGTTTTATCGTGGCCAGCCTACAGCTGAGCTCAACTCTGTCCTTGCCCAATATGTTCAGTTTCCAACCGGAGCCATGGGTTAACAAGTGAGTCTCCTCCTTGACTGTTTTTTCCCCTAGTCCAGTGGTGCCTGGAACCTCTAGCACTGCTGCCATCACTCCAGCTGGCATTAATTAAATTGGTACAAACTTGGATCAATCCTATGTCTCTCTCTCTCTCTCTCTCTCTCTGTATGGCTCAGCTCCACACTCGGCAGTGGACTTACCAATTAAGCCATCAAGTAAGTTCAGTTATCTGCACGCTGATCCTATATACATGACGGTAAATGTTGGCTGCTTTTGGCCGTATTTTTGAAAGGTGCCAGGTGTTGTTAGCTCACTGTGCAAAGGACAAAGCCATAACATTTTACACCAAGCAAAAGGTTGACACTCAAAATGTTAATCCATCTTTTCTCTTTACAAATGCTGATAGACATGCTCTGTATTTCCAGCATTTTGCTGTTTTGACTTCAGATTCCCAGTATTTGCTTTGCAGTTTTTGATTCTTTATATGTATACCTGGTGAATGAATGCTATTCAAAATATGTAGAATTATATTTCGCTTTTTTCCCCAGCTTGCGGAGCGGTGGTTGCAGGATAACTTGACATTGCGAAAGAGGATGGAAGAATTGAAAGTTGTAGAGACCAAGAGGAAGGAGCGTCTGAAGGAGATGGGAGACATGAAAGTGATGCAGCTCAGGAAGTATGGGAAAACCTAACTATACAGTAGACGTTTCCCCAGATGCTGAATTGTTGCTACCTCTTCTTAGTGCCAGTGATCTTCTTCAAAACAGCATTTAAAATTATGGCCAGATCTAGATTTTAGCAAGCTGCCCCTGGGCTGAAGGGAGCTTTTGTTTGTAAGAGAGCTTGTAAAATGGAAATGACACTTGTAAGATATCCAGCATTGGCAAGATGACTTTCTTTTGTGCCACAGCTTCATCCTAACAGTGCCATGATCTGCTTGAAAACACCATCAGTGAAGCTATGCCACTGTTTTGAGACAGCAAAATGTAAAATCAAATGTATAGATCTTTGTTCATGTATCATGGCTTTTCCCTCAGTGACCATCCAAAGTTTTCCCCCCATCATGGACACTATCTGACCTGTTCAATATCCCACTGTAGGCAATCAATTACAGGTTTAAAAACTCTGCGGGAAGTCTGAAATTTCTCCTTACACCCTGAGGCAATTGTGACTCTGAAATGGAATAAGCTCTGGGGGTTTTTTGGGGGGGGATTTTGAGGTATTTTTGCTTAATTCATGTTTCAGTTTGAGAATGGAGAAGAACAAATCGAATAAGATTTTGTTTTTGGTATATTCTTTTGGCAGTGGTCAGTATGGAACTGTGTCATCAGAGAGAGTGCAATTTATTCACTCTCATGCTCAAGGTTAGTCTAGCGTTGGTATTTGCTCCAAAATTCAATGTCAATACAGAATCTATCTAAGCTCATTGGAATCCAAATATGCCAACATTATACACAGTGTTGTGCTAGTTAAGAAAATGCATTAAAGCAAGAATGCAGTGTAGATCAGACTGTGGGGACAGCTTGGGTGTTTTAATTATTTCTGTAAGGGTATTTCAGCATTAATATTTGGTTGTTAAAGAAATCAAAACTTAATCCATCATTTCCTTCTCTAGCAATCTTTCGCAGGCACACCCTTCCTCCTTCAGTCTGTCCTTCCTCATGTAACTTGACTTTTAAAACCCAAGTTTTTTTTTATTTGTTCATGGGATGTGGGCGTCACTGGCAAGGCCAGCATTTATTGCCCATCCCTAGTTGCCCTTCAGAAGGTGGTGGTGTCGTCCTACCCGTGTTTCTTGGTTTTCCTGCTTTCTCCACCGTTTTCTACCTTGGTATTTTTACACTCTGGATCTTGGTCCTTCACATACCTTTCTCAATTTTGAACTGCCCTCTGAAATGGGAGCAGAGTAGGCCAACCGGCCCCTCGTGGGCACCTCCAGCAATGCAGCACTACTGCACTGAATTTCAGCCTAGATTATGTGCTGAAGTCTTGGACTGGGGTTTCAACCCATTACCTTTGATCCAGAGGCGTGAATGCTGCCACCAAGCAAAGGCCGACACCTAAAAATACAAATTCTGTTTTCCACCAGCCTATGTACACCTATGCTGTAGTAGAGCAGGCATTCACAAAACTAGATTCAGAATAGGAGAGAAAGGGTATTCTTCTGTACATCATATTAACCTACAAAAGACGAGGTTTTCTATTTGATAGCAAATTAACACCACCTCTTGCCTTGATCATCTCTTAATGTCTCTTAATCTCTCCTTTTGTTCTTTCATCCCCTCCCCCTTTTCCCAGCTTTATCCTTGCCTTAAATCTATTTCATTTCCTGCTATTTCCAGTTCTGACGAAAGGTCTTCGACCTGAAACGTTAACTCTGTTTCTTTCTCCACGGATGCTGCCTGGCCTGCTGAGTTTTTCCAGCGTTTTCTGTTGTTATTGAGGTTTTCTATTTGTTCTGGTTAAAATCAAGATGTATTTATTTCAGAAATCTCCTGATGTATGAAGCCTGTCGAGACATGTATGCACTGCTGCCTATTCTGATTTATGAAATTGTTGTTTTTGGCTTTGACATGTAAGACAAGTATTTTTTTTTTTGGCTGGCAGTGAACGGAAACAGCTGGAAGAGCGACTAGATGATTTCAAAAAGAATCGCAATCTGGCGCAAGGGCGGCAGAAAGGTTTTGAGGAGGAAATTCTTCATTTCAGAAAGGAGCTGAGAGAGCCTCAGTATAAAGATGCCGAGGAAAAGTTCCGAGAAATGATGATCGTAATGAGAACAACTGAACTGGCTAACAAGGACCTAGATATTTATTACAAGGCACTAGACCAGTAAGTAAAGGGCCATATTCTAGGATGTCGTAAATGTTCTTGTTCTGCCGCATGAGAAAAGTGCATCAATGAACCGTTTACCCTGCATTGTAGTCTCAACCCATGCTTTCGTATATTTTGTTATATTAAAAGATACCTTGGTTGCTTAGCAATAGAGCTAACCCGGTTTCACATCTGAAAGATGTAGCAGACAAGTTCCCTGAAATTCCCATAAGCATTGGAAAGGATATGATTGCACTAATATTTCAATACTTATTTCAACAGCAACAACTTGCATTTATATAGCGCCTTCAATGTAGTAAAACGTCCCAAGGTGCTTCACGAGCGTTATCAAGCAAAAATTGACACCGAGCCACATGAGATATTAGGGCAGGTGACTAAAAGCTTGGTCAAAGAGGTAGGTTTTAAGGAGCAACTTAAAGGAGGAGAGAGAGGCGCAGAGGTTTGAGAAGGGCTATTTCAGTGCGATAGCCTAAAATTGTACCTTTGGTGGTGCATACTAATTGGGGGTTAAAAAGTAAATCACACTGGTCCTTTTTTAAAACCCAGGGCGCGATCTTGCCCGCCCTGGGGAGGCGGGTTTGGAGGCGGGACTGCCGGGAAAATGGCAGAATCTGGGGGCGGGTGCCCATCCCACCCCCAACCCGCCTCCATGCCATCTTCCCGGGAGGCGGGTAACCGACCCGCGCCGGGTCCCGTCTCCTGGAGGCGGGAAGGTCATTACAGCCACATAACTGCCTGTTAACAGGCAGATAAGAGGATTAGCCCCATTTTACCCACACAAGTGCGGGCTTCCCAAAGGCTGCGAACCCCGCCAGGGTCACCGAGGCAAGTAGGGGGTCTGCGGTGGTATGCGGGGTGCAAAAGTGCGCTGTGAAGGTAAGTGATGTGTGCAAATGTGGAGACGTGAGTATGTGAGGTAAGTGGAAAGTGTTAGAAAAAGTTTACTTACCTTTGTTTCTTCCTGCAGGCTTCAATCGTTGGGGATGCGGAGAGTCTCGCATCTCCGCGGCAGAGTTGACAGATGGCTGCTGCATTCTCCAATGCAACAACCAACTAATTTCTGCTAAAGAAAGAGGTTTGATGAGCCTTGAATTCAAGAACTCATCAAACTACAGAGAATGTCAGTGTTTGACAGCTTCACAGAGCTGTCAAACGATGACAATTCATCTGTCAAAAATTTTTGACAGATGAAACGTCATACATTGATCTTCTCTGCAACATTACACCAATTGTACTGTGTTCAGCTGCCAACGTTCTCGAGTATCGATTTTGGCTTCAGAACAATCAGAACTTTGGGTCTATCAAACAATGAACATGTCCATAAAGCATCATCCTTAGTTTAGACACACAGACCAATAAGTCGGTGAAAATGGCTTACGGTGTCCAAATATTTATCTGGAAGTATTGAGGTAGGTTTCAAATTGCCGCCTAGGCATAAGACTTGTGTTGCAGGTAGGCCACCTGTTGTGGAAACCGCCCGATTTTCATTTCCATTGGTTAGCCAGTTTCACACCTTGGGGACCAATTGAAAATCTACCCCACCGTGTCTCCATTGTCCAGCATGTATACCTTTGGCACCATGTCTATTAATTGTCAGTCTAGCTGGCTGTTGATCATGTGACCTGCATATAATGGAAACATTTTCAGGCAAATCATAGTCATTAAAACCTCTCTCTAAGTGATCAGTTGTTGACAGAGATGATTCTTAATCCAAGTCTTCTGGAGATTCAGTAACTAATCATGAGAGCAGATTATTGGCCAAAGCTATCAGAAATAGAGGAAGTCTAATGAAGGTATTTGTGAGGGTAGTATGAACAGCAGCAGCCACAAAATGTTCATTAGAATTGTCAAATATTACAGCACAGAAACAGGCCATTTGGACAACGAGTCTATAATGTTTTTCTCCACCTGAACCATCTAGTCTAATCCCACTTTCCTGTTCACTTCTCTTGTCCATTTTATGCTCCTCTCTTTTTGAAGCAACTATCTAATTCCCTTTTTTATTTCTTCAGCAGTATCTGTGACAAAGAATTCCACATTCTAACCAAAAGGAGTATTTCCTAATCTCCCCAATGGATTTGTGATTGGTTAAATAATTCTGTCAACTACTGTTCCTGCGGCAATAGCACCAGTATTGACTGTCACCATGGTGTGCACTTCGCAATGCATTTTGCGTGAAATCCTGTCATTGGTTTTAAAACCGTCCCATTGCCCTTGCCATCTAGTCACGTCTTAGGTTTGAGTCCTGCGTTACATTGCATTGCATGATCCATCTTCCTCTGTCAGGTGAACTTCATCAGTTCTGTTGAAAGAAGGGTCATGGGGAAACAACAACTTCTCAGGAGCGTTATCAAACAAAATTTGAAACCAAGCCACATAAGGAGATATTACGACAGGTAACGTAGGTTTTAACGAGCGTCTTAAAGGAGGAGAGAGTGGCGGAGAGGTCGAGGGAGGAAAATTCCAGAATTTAGGGTCTAGGCAGCTGAAGGCACGGCCGCCGATGATTTTTTTTTTTATTCGTTCACGGGATGTGGGCGTCGCTGGCAAGACCAGCTTTTATTGCCCACGTGTCTGCGTGGGTTTCCTCCGGGTGCTCCGGTTTCCTCCCACAGTCCAAAAATGTGTGGGTTAGGTTGATTTGGCTATGATAAATTGACCCTTAGTGTTAGGGGGGGATTAAATATGTGGGGTTATGGGGATAGGATGGGATATGTTAGGGGGAATTAAATACATGGGGTTACGGGGGTAGGGTGGGATATGTGTACTGTGGGGATTAAAGCAGGGACAGGGTACTGGATTTGAATGATCAGCCATGATCGTATTGAATGGTGGAGCAGGCTCGACGGGCCGAATGGCCTACTCCTGCTCCTAGATTCTATGTTTCTATGTTATCCCTAATTGCCCTTGAGAAAGTGGTGGTGAGCCGCCTTCTTGAACCGCTGCAGTCCGTGCTTCTTTGTAGTGGCTTGCTAGGCCATTTCAGAGGGCAGTGAAGGGACAACCGCATTGCTGTGGGTCTGGAGTCACACATAGGCCAGACCGGGTAAGGATGGGCAGATTTCCTTCCCTAAAGGACATTAGTGAACCAGATGGGTTTTTAACGATAATCCACGATTAAAATCGGAGGATGCGCAAGAGATCAGAATTGGAGGAGCGCAGAGATCCGCAGGGCTGGAGGAGGTTACAGAGATGGGGAGGAGCGAGGCCACGGAGGGATTTGAAAACAAGAATGCGAATTTTAAAGTTGAATTTTAAAATAAAAAACGCTTTATTTTGCAAGTCATCCTTCTTCTTAAATATTGCGTTTTGTTGACTGATGGGCTGTCATTAACCGATGCTAGGGAAATGAATCCACCATCCAGACCAGCCTGCTTTCGGCATTAAGAGGCGCATGTGGCAGTGTGCAGAGATGTGGAAAAACGCGGATAAACTATATGGTTGTGTGGACCAAGTCTCAATTATTTCCCAATGATTTTCGAATCTAATTTAATTTAGATAGGGCATGAAAATTGTTTGTCTTCCTAATACTGTAGTTTTTTTTAAATTCACGTTGTGCTCACTGTTCCAGCGTTGTCATCTTGCAACATTACGGAGAGGTTTAAAAGCTTCCGGCGGAGGCGTGATTCTTTCTAAGTTGTATCTTAAGTCAGCAGTATTGTGGGCAGCAGCATAAACATAACTTTGAGGCAGAAATCATGGGCAGGATTGACTCTACCAATCCGCATTGAGCTTCCGCTCACCGGCGTCGGTGATGGGGACGGGTTAGTGCGTGGAGTGGAAATGCTTCGTCATTGATGCCACTTGCGTCGTTGCTTTTTTGGTTTGTTAGAATGAGTGGATGTGTCGTGGAAGGAAAAAAATTATTGTGAATTTATAATCGAGTTGATCTCGGCGGACAAAAATGAAAGGTCTTTTCAGAATGCATTTGTTACCAGTGTATTTCAAAGGGTCTTTGTCATATTAATAATGCAGAGCTGTTTGTGAAATTCAGCACTTTTCATAACAGGAAAGTGACGCGAGATGAATAGATATGTCAGTTGTCGCTAATCATCTAACCTGTGTAGGCAACCACATAGGATCATAGAGCGATACAGCACAGAAGGAGGCCGTGCGGCCCATCCTGCCTGTGCCAGCTCTTTGGTAGAGCTATCCAATTTGTCCCACTCCCCTGCTCTTTCCCCCTACCCCTTATCAGCCCTCTCTGTTACTTCATCAAAGAACTCAGTCAAATTAGTCAAACGTGATTTGCCTTTAACAAATCCGTGCTGACTTTCATTTATTAATCCATACTTTTCCAAATGCCAATTAATTTTGTCGCGGATTATTGTCTCAAAGTTTTCCCACCACGGACGTTAGGCTGACTGGCCTGTAATTGCCAGGTTTATCCCTCTCCCCTTTATTTGAACAGTGGTGTAACATTTGCAATACTCCAGTTCGCTGGCACCACCTCCATATCTAAGAAGGATTGGAAGATTATGACCAGAGCCTCTGCAATTTCCACCTTTACTAGCCTCAGTAACCCATCCAGTCCGGGTGACTTTTCTACCTTGAGGACTGCCAACCCTTTAAGTACCTCCTCTTTATCTATTTTTATCCTATCCAATATCGCTACTACCTCTTCCTTTACTGCTACATTGGCAGCATCCTCTTTTCTAGTGAAGACAGATGCAAAGTTCTCATTTAGTACCTCAGCCATGCCTCTTGCCTCCACAAGAATATCTCCTTTTTGGCTCTTAATCGGCCCTTCTCCTTCTACTGTTCCTTTGACTACCCTTTAACTATTCTAAAGACTTTTGGGTTCCCTTTTATGTTAGCTGCTAACCTATTCTCATGCTCTCTCTTTTGCCCCTCTTCTTCCCTTTTATTTGGATCACCTCTGTACTTTCTGTATTCAGCTTGGTTCTCTATTATGAAACTGATATTTATCATAAGCCTCCTTTTTCTGTTTCATTGTAATCTCTATATCTTTAGTCATCCAGGGAGTTCTAGCTTTGGATGCCCTTCATTTTCCTCTTGTGGGAATGTGTCTACTCTGCACCCAAACCATCTCCTCTTTGAAGACCTCCTCCCATTGTTCAATTACTGTTTTGCTGCCCAAATGTTGATTCCAATCCACCTGGGCTAGATCCCTTTCAATTCACTGAAATTAGCCCTTCTCCAGTTAAGTATGTTTATGCTTGATTGTTCCTTGTCCTTTTCTTGAACTATTCTAAACCTTATATTATGATCACTGTTCCCCAAATGCTCCCCCACTGAAACAATCCCCACTGAAACATGCTCCACTTGCCCCACTTCATTCCCCAGAACTAGATCCAGCACTGCTTCTGTCCTCATTGGGTTGGAAACACACTGATCAAGAAAGTTCTCTTGTACACATTTAAGGAATTTCACTGCCTCTTTGTCCGTTACACTGTTACCGTCCTAGTCTATGTTAGGACAATTGAAGTCACCCAGTAGCACTAGTCTGTAGTTCTTGCATCTTTCTGTAATTTGCCTGCAAATTTGCTCTACTATCTCCTTCCCATTATTTGATGGCCTATAGTATAAACCCAGTAGCATAACTCCCTAATAACAACAGAAAGTGCTGGAAACACTCAGCAGGTCAGGCAGCATCGAGGAGAGAGAAACAGTCAACGTTTCGTGTCGAACCCTTCGTCAGAACGTTTCCAGCACTTTCTGTTGTTATTTCAGATTTCCAGCATCCGCAGTATTTTGCTATTATATTAGCATAACTCTATTATTCCTTAATTCTAACCAAATAGATTCTGTCTTTGACCCCTCAGCTACATCACCCCTCTCCAGTGCTATAATATTTTATTTGATCAATGCTGCCACCCCCTTCCTTTTTTCCTTCCCTATCTTTCCTGAACATCTTGTAGCCTAGAATATGAAGTTCCTAATCCTCCCCTTCTTTGAGCCAGGTCTCTGCTATTTGCTACTACAGGAAACTCTTTGGTATCCGGCACCGACGGGACCGGCGTGGTGCCGGTTGATCAAAAGTTCCGGATAACGGAGAGTTATATCTACCGAGGCTATTTTTAACAAACAAAAATAAAAAAATCAAGAAATGTGCAGTATACAGTATTTGGGTACTCGCCTACAGAATGTTGTGTTAAATGGATGGTGGAAGATGCTTGATTAAGTACAGTACTGCCAGTTGAGGGTAATCCATAACTCTTTAATTACTTAACAGTGAGACTCCCGGCAGCGCGGGAGAATCAGACTCCTGTTACTGCAGTGTTCGGACTTCCGACAGCGCCAGGAGGCCGAGTAGTGGCACTTTGGAGAACTACCCCCACTGACTAACTCGGCGTTCGCGGGAGACTCGGACTCGGCAACATTGCCGGTTATTTGAGAGGAGTTTTTGGAGTGCTCGGCGTTCGCGGGAGACTCAGACTCGGCAACATTGCCGGTTATTTGAGAGGAGTTTTCGGAGTATGATTTTTGCCAGTTAAGAGAGAACTCCGGATATTTAGGTGCCGGTTAAACAAGAGTTTCCTGTATATCACAGTCCCATGTGCTGACTTGTCCCTGCAGCTCACCAACCTTATTTACAACGCTACGTGCATTTATGCACATGCACTCCAAACCCATCTTAGACTGCCTCACATTTGCCCCCTGTCTGAACCCTCTTATTTCTGAACTATGCTTTACCCTGGTGCTATTTGTGTCTCCCAGTCCTCTGTGCACCTGGCTTCTCCTCTCTAATGTTTCATCCTGGTGCCCCATCCCCCTGCCCAATGAGTTTAAACCCGCCCCCACGGCACCAGTTAACCTCCCCGCAAGGACGTTCTCCCAGTTCTGTTGAGGTCCAACCCGTCCATCTTGAACAGGTCCCTTTTGCCCCAGAACTGATCTCTCTTTCCTTCTTTTCTTCCCTTCCTTTTTGCATGGAAAGAAAAATCCTTGGTACCGCAAGTCTCGACAGGTTATTCTCTTATCGTGTTTAGAATCAGACGGATTTATAGAACGATGAAGCCAGATTTACCGGTTTATTCATTTAAGTATTTGAGATTCAGTAAAGTGTGCCACAAAAACCGTTTGCTGGCATCTCCTATTTGGGGAAACTCTGACAACATTGCAGAAATGTTGAGCTGCCATTAACTTGTGTACGTAGATGGGGATGTAGGCATACAGATACAGGGTGTAAACTTTCCAATGAAGGGACAGACCCCTCTTTGTCTGTTCGCAAAACTGATCAAATCGTCTTTCACCCTCCGAATGGGACCAGTTGAAGTACAGGGCTGAGTTACTATTTTATTTTATCTCGTAGCCACATCTCGCCTTTCTTTCGTGGCAGCAAGCTCCGGCTTCTTTCTCCTATGTTTTTGCCCTCCCCTCCTATTTCATCCCTTCTAAGTCCACAGCAACAGAATATTGCAGCGAAGTGCGGCACGCAGCTTGAAATCTCAGCAAAGGTCACCTCCATGTTCTTCCCCTGCCGCTCAGAATTCTTTCTTTTTATCTTTCTTGTAAATCTACAGAACATTCTTCAGAATTGTAGATGGGGTTTTTCAATACTAAGATCAGAGAAAAAAAATGTTTAGTTCAGCAGCTCATGAATTAAATACTGGGGTGGTTCTGTACATCTCTACATTAAAATATTCAGTATAAGAAGTTCATTGAAAAAAACCTGCAACAAAAGCAAAATACTGCGGATGTTGGAAATCTGAAATAAAAGCAGAAAATGCTGGAAATACTCAGCAGGTCAGGCAGCATCTGTGGAGAGAGAAACAGAGTATGAAAAAAATCTGCGTTGGTTTCAAATCACTAACTCAATAGGAAGGGTTATATCATCTAGACCTAATTTTATTAGTATTGCTTCAATTGAGGGTTGATTCAAAAAACACATACAAATCTGGAGGTGATAGATTAGAAAGAATGAAAGACTTGCACTTATGTAGCGCCTTTCGTGGCCTCACAGCCAATGAAGTACTTTTCATTTGTACCTTTACAAAGGATATACGGCACAGAAACAGGCCATTCGACCCAACCAGTCCACGGCGGTTTTATGCTCCACTCGCGCCTCCTCCCCTCCGTCCTCACCTAACTCTATCAGCCTAACCTTCTATTCCCTTCTCCCTCATATGCTTATCCAGCTTCCCCTTAAATGCATCTATACTATTCGCCTCAACTACTCCCTGTGATAGCGAGTTCCACATTCTCACCCCTCTCTGGGTAAAGAAGTTTCTTCTGAATTCACTATTGGATTTCTTGGTGACTATCTTATATTGATGGCCTCTAGTTTTGCTGGTCCCCACGAGTGGAAACATTCTCTCTGTGTCTACTCTATCAAACCTTTGACCCAGCCGGTTCATCCTTTCATTTGTATAATTTTTTTCTGGGGTGTGGGGGAGAAAGAGGGGGGAAAAGTTGATTCTTTTAAAGAAATACTTAACACCCCATCAATCTCTACCCTCCAAAGAAAAATCAGTACCATTCCAAAAAAAAAACAGCAGCCTGAAGGCTTGCAGATGCATGGGGGACTTTCGCGCATGGCCTTGCTTACCTGTCCCTATCGGTTCCTGTAACCTGGCGGGGGAAGGGGGAAGCGTGGCCTAATGTCTACTTCCTCTGGCCCTTCTTCACGGGTGCCCACCCAGCATAGCTGTAGAAAAATCAGGGCCCTCCCACCTTGTCTGCATGGCTGCACCTGCTTGCACAAAGGAGAGGAAAATCGGCCCCATGGTCACCCGGTTCTTTCAGGCCAGCTTGCCTCAGGTGGCGCAGTACATACGGCTGGGATTGAGACTACCCCGATGCCATGGTTTCACACAGTTCTGTTGCCAAGTGACAGATTCCACGCTGGGTGTTTTTTTTTCTTCTGAGTAAAGGAGAGTTCCTTTGGTTATATTTTCTCACTTCCTCTCCTGAAGTCTCTGACTAAATGCTGACGAAAGATTCCCAGCTACTAGCAGCTCTTCAGTACCTCACTGCAATTGCCGTTCTCCACTGGTGAGCCTAGAGGGTGAATGCGTGCAGGCTGTTCAACCATCGGAGCATCACAAATTACTCCGTTCCTTTGTTTACCCCATGTCCCCACATACGCACGTTCCAGAAAGAATCAGTGGATAACAATTAGGAGGAGGAATAAAGGCTCATTTTTGCCATTTCCCTGGTCATGGGGAGCCAAGGCCAATTGTAGCACCTCAGCTGTACCTTGGCTGAGATTATCTAATTGATCACAGTCTGAGCTTCGAATGTGCTGCTGCCTTTTCTGGTTTATAAAGCTCAGGACTGCACTAGATGGTGCATTTTCCACGAAGCCAGCATTGTCCAATAGAAATCACTGCGTCAACTTAAGGTGCGGCTACGGCAACACTGTTTTAGCCACATGCACTATTATTAACGCCTAGCATACATTCACGCAATACAGGTACATGTATCCAACAAAAGGTCAAAGTACACATGCATACGCCATGTGAATGAGTATTGAGATCACAGGCCCAATGATTCTGTCTCTTAATCCAAAGTGTGATTAGCCTCACCTGGATTCCCAGTTAGCCACATGTTGTTCATGTATTGGGCAACACTGCAGTAAACCATAGGGAAATGATATAAGTGCATTTTAATATACAATTTGACCTCAGTTATATTGAATATAATGAGAGATGCTGTCTACTGTTGAGAGAGATTCTGGAGATAGTGATGGAGATAGTATTCTTAAAGCTCGGTAAAAATCATTTAAAGAAAAATATATATATATATTAAGTTTCCTAACTACGAGGGAAATGGACTTTGTATATTTTTGAAAGTTGAATTGATTGTTGACACGGCAGTTTTGAGGTGGGGTTTGGTGGGTCAGTGAGATCCATCAAGGCAGGAAATGACAACTGCTTTATGTAATTTTTTAACAGAAGCGATGAAGATCCCTGATCATTAATCTTGCATCAAAATCAGCATTTGTACAATCATGAAATGCTGAGTGACCAGAAAAGATCCTGTTGCATTCATTGATTGCACGTAGCACAGGAAAGTCCTAGATTCAAGCATTTTATTTATAGAATCCGAGTCTTAAATGATTTAAAAGGTTGATATTGTGTGCTTCGTTCTCAAAAGTATGTACTTAGCACACAATATGTACCTCAATTATTTTAAAATCATGGGCTGTGTTTAATTTGTTTAAAACATTATGTTGTCTGTAAATACACATTAATGTCATTCACCTTTTCTATGCCATAAAGTCCTTCAGGATAATTGGTGACTGAAATGGAAATATCTCACTGGTGCGCGAGTGCGTGCTCTTCTGAAGTTGCGACTGAGGCACGTTTTTGGGTTGGAGCTTTACCAAGTATATCGCGTCTGACCCAGGGGTACTTGATGCCAGCACTGGTACCCAAAAGGGTTAAGTGTTCACCAGCATTAACATCTCTTGCCTCGGGTACCAAAGGTTCACTTTAATTCTTTTAATTTTTCTCACCAAGTGTGACGCATCACACTGATGATGATGGTCTTCAAAGTCTCATTGCGGCATCGTCGATTTAAGGACCACAGCACATCAATCCAACTCCAGAATGCTATAAATTATTATTTATTAGAGATAAAGAGAGAAGCTGCAAGTACTGGACACCAGAGGTAAATGCGGAAAAGTCAGAGTTTGTGCCGTTTCATCAAGACAAAGCATTGTACCATATAAAATAGAATGTCGGTGTGCGTACCGTTAAGGTTGAAAGGTGCAATTGCTTTGCATTCTTAAAATGAATGACTGGGAGGGTGGGTTACGATGAGAACCCTCACTTTCTTTGACAGGCCAATTAAATAAGTTGAGGACATCGAAACATAGAAGATAGGAGCAGGAGTAGGCCATTCGGCCCCTCGAGCCTGCTCCGCCATTCGATGAGATCATGGCTGATCATCCAAACTCAGTACCCTGTCCCTGCCTTCTCCCCATATCCCTTGATACCTTTAGCTTTAAGAAATATATCTAACTCATTCTTGAATATATTTAATGACTTGGCCTCAACTACCTTCTGTGGTAGAGAATTCCACAGGTTCACCACTCTGGGTGAAGAAATTCTTTCTCATTTCTGTCCTAAATGGCTTACCCGTTATCCTTAGATTATGACCCCTGGTTCTGGACTCTCCGACCATCGGGAACATTCTTCCTGCATCTAGTTTGTCCAGACCTGTCAGAATTTTATATGTTTCGATGAGATCCCCTCTCATTCTTCTATACTCCAGCGAGTATAAGCCCAATCGACCCAATCTCTCCTCATATGTCATTCCTGCCATCCCAGGTATCAACCTTGTGAATCTTCGCTGAACTCCTTCCATGGCAAGAACATCCTTCCTCAGATAAGGCGACCAAAACTGCACACAATACTCAAGGTGTGGTCTCACCAAGGCCCTGTACAACTGCAGCAGGACATCCCTGTTCCTATACTCAAACCCTTTCGCTATGAAGGCCAACATACCATTTGCCTTCTTAACCGCCTGCTGCACCTGCATGCTTACTTTCAGCGACTGGTGCACAAGGACACCCAGGTCTCGTTGCACTTCCCCTTCTCCCAATCTATTGCCATTCAGATAATAGTCTGCCTTTCTGTTTTTGACACCAAAGTGGATAACCTCGCATTTATCCACGTTATATTGCATTTGCCACGCTTCTGCCCACTCACCCAACTTGTCCAAATCATCCTGGAGTTTCTCGGTATCCTCCTCGCAGCACACACTCCCACCCAACTTTGTGTCATCTGCAAACTTGGAGATATTACATTTAGTTCCCTTATCTAGATCATTAATGTATATTGTGAATAGCTGGGGTCCAAGGACCGATCCCTGCGGTACCCCACTAGTCACTGCCTGCCACTCGGAAAAAGACCCATTAATTCCTACTCTCTGCTTTCTGTCCGCCAACCAGTTCTCTATCCAAGTCAATACCTTGCCCCCAATCCCATGTGCCTTAACTTTACATGCTAATCTCTTATGCGGGACCTTATCGAAAGCCTTTTGAAAGTCCAAATACACCACATCTACTGGTTCTCCCTTATCTATTTTCCCAGTTACATACTCAAAAAATTCCAGTAGATTAGTCAAGCACGATTTACCTTTTGTAAATTCATGTTGACTTTGTCCGATCCTGTCACTCTTTTTCAAGTGCTCAGCTATTACATCCTTTATAATGGACTCTAGCATTTTCCCCACTACCGATGTCTGTAATTCCCCGCTTTCTCTCTACCACCCTTTTTGAATAGTGGGGTAACATTAGCTACCCTCCAATCCATGGGTACAGTTCCAGATTCCATCGAATGTTGGAAGATGATCAGCAATGCATCTACTATTTCTAGGGCCACTTCCTTAAGTACCCTAGGATGTAGATTATCAGGCCCTGGGGATTTATCGGCCTTCAATCCCGTCAATTTCCCTAACACCATTTCCCTGCAAATACTGATTTCTTTCAGTTCCTCCCTTTCATCAGACCGTATGTTCTCCAACATCTCTGGGAGGTTATTTGTGTCCTCCTTTGTGAAGACAGAACCAAAATATGCATTTAATTGGTCTGCCATTTCTTTGTTCCTCATTATAACTTCCCCCGCTTCTGACTGCAAGGGGCCTACACTTGATTTCACTAATCTTTTTCTCTTCACATATCTATAAAAGCTCTTACAGTCAGTTTTTATGTTCCCAGCAAGCTTACTTTCATATTCTATTTTCCCCTTCTTAATTAATCCCTTTGTCCTCCTTTGTTGAATCCTAAACTGCTCCCAATCCTCAGGGTTACCGCTTTTTCTGGCCAATTTATATGCCCTCCTTGAATCTTATACTATCCCTAATTTCCCTTGTTAGCCACGGTTGAGTCACCCTTTTTGTTTTATTCTTATGCCACACTGGGATGAACAAATTCTGTAGTTCATCCATGCAGTCTTTGAATGTTTGCCATTGCCTATCCACCGTCAACCCCTTGAGTGACATTCCCCAATCAATCCTACCCAATTCACGCCTCACACCATCGTAGTTTCCTTTATTTAAATTCAGGACCCTAGTCTCTGATTCAACTACTTCACTCTCCATCCTAATGAAGAATTCTATCATATTATGATCACTCTGACCCAAGGGGCCTCGTACAACAAGATTGCTAATTAATCATTTCTCATTACATAATACCCAGTCTAAGATGGCCTGATCTCTAGTTGGTTCCTCGACATATTGTTCCAGAAAACCATCCCGTAAACATTCTAGGAATTCCTCCTCCACAGTATTTTTACTAATTTGGTTAGCCCAATCTATATGTTAATTAAAGTCACCCATGATGACTGCTGTGCCCTTACTGCATGCTTCTCTAATTTCCCTTTTAATGCCGTCCCCAACCTCCGTATTACTGTTTGGAGGTCTATATACCACTCCCACTAACGTTTTCTGCCCCTTGTTATTTCTCAGTTCTACCCATACAGATTCCGCATCATCAGAGCTAATATCCTTCCTTTCAATTGTGTTAATCCCCTCTTTAACCAGCAATGCTACCCCACCTCCCTTTCTTTTTTGCCTATCTTTCCTAAATATTGAATAACCCTGGATGTTGAGTTCCCAGCCTTGGCCACCCTGGAGCCATGTTTCTGTAATCCCAATCAAATCATATTCATTTACCTCTATTTGCGCAGCTAATTCATCCACCTTGTTCCGAATGCTCCTTGCATTAAGACACAAAGCCTTCAGGTTTGTTTTTTTAACACTCTCAGAACTATATGAATTATTATTTACTGTGACCATGTTTGATTTAAACCGTTGAGTTCTTTGCATTCTACTTTTGTTTTTCTCCTTCCTGTCTTTAGCTTGTATCCTTGTTTCCCTTTCCTCTGTCTCCCTGCTCAGGTTCCCAACCCCCTGCCACTTTCGTTTAAACCCTCCCCAACAGCACTAGCAAACACTCCCCCTAGGACATCGGTCCCGGCCCTGCCCAGGTGCAGTCCGTCCCGTTTGTACTGGTCCCACCTCCCCCAGAACCGGTTCCAATGTCCAAGGAACATTGTGCAACGGGCATGTCCTTGGAAAGAAGCAGCTGAAGTGTCACGTTTTAAGATTGCTTTGAATCTGCGAGAAAGACAGCCGAGGTAGAAAGTGTAAAGTACCGTAATAGTAGAATCATTGTTCAAAAAGCTTAACTGTATTAATTCACACCTAGCTTCTAGAGCTATTCAAATTGTGGCTTTCAAAAGGGAATTGGGTAAGTACCTGAAGGAAAAAAAATTGCAGGGCTACGGGGAAAGGGCGCGGGAGTGGGACTAGCGGACGTGCTCTTGCAGAGAGCCGGCACGGGCTCGACGGGCCAAAATGGCCTCCTTCTGTGCTGTAAACATTCTATGATTCTAAATCATTTTAGTTTATTTTAACTTCTGTGTAGTCGGCCTCAGCTCTTGAGAAAGTGAAAGTCCTGGCGGGCAGGATCAGGGTTGGGTCATAAGAGAAGACTGACCCCATCAGGTGTGGCAGAATAAATTTGGGCTGATTATAATAAATCTGACTGATTTAGCGTGTCAGAGAGTTTGACAGAGAGGTTTTGAAGAAAATGTACACTTTTTAATATATTCGAGCACTTAATCTTGTTTGTGTCTATCAGGCAAGTTTGGATGCGTGTTCTCTGTAGCCTGTTATTGCTTTCCATTCTTAAAATGAATGACTGGGAGGGCGGGCTACGGTGAGAACCCTCACTTTCTTTGACGGGCCTAACCAACTGTAATTGTGTATGTGCTGTGATTAAAATAAATAAAATCATCAGAGACAAAAATACTTCATATTTGTCATGAGACAATACAAAGAAAAACAATTAAAATCTATGACTAAAACAGGCACACTTAATGAAGATAAGATGAGCAAAATGCATAGAATGGGAGAATGAAACTAAAATAGTAGGACAAAATTTTGAGAAAGAGGCAGTAACAGAAATGTCAAACTGAGAGCATGCTCATCATCACCGGAACCCTAGATAAACAAAAGCAAACAGGTGATCATGAGCCTGTCCAGGTTGATTAGGCAACTGTGCACAATTTTGAGAAGCTCATTACAGAAAGATATATCAGAGCCCTAGAAAAGGTCAAAGTAGATTTAAAAGGGTAAGATAATTTAGTTATGATGCGAGGTTAAAAAAACAAAATAGGATTTTATTAATTGAAGCAGAAAAGATTAAGTAGGGATCTAATAAAAGTACTCAAATTATAAAAGGGTCTGAGAGATCAAATGGTGAGCGATTACTTAAACTGGTCAGATATTCAGCAACGAGGACTTTCACTCAATATTTGTACTGGACATAAAATGAGGGAGGCAAGAAGGAATGTTTGGACATAAAAACTTACTAGATTATGCAGCACTTCATCACACATGAATATTGAAGCCAAGCCAATTCTAAAATTTAAGATGGACTAGATAAACACTTGAAGAAATATATTAACAGGTATGGGAAAGAGCAGGCAAACAAGATTAGAGTACATTAAAGTGCTCGAATATATTACATAGAAACATAGAAGATAGGAGCAGGAGGCCATTCAGCCCCTCGAGCCTGCTCTGCCATTCAATGAGATCATGGCTGATCATCCAAATTCAGTACCCTGTCCCTGCCTTCTCCCCATATCCCTTGATCCCTTTAGCTTTAAGAAATATATCTAACTCCTTCTTGAATATATTTAATGAATTGGCCTCTACTGCCTTCTGTGGTAGAGAATTCCACAGGTTCACCACTCTCTGGGTGAAGAAATTCCTCCTCATCTCTGTCCTAAATGGCTTACCCCTTATCCTTAAACTGTGACCCCTGGTTCTGGACTCCCCCGCCATCGGGAACATCCTTCCTGCATCTAGTCTGTCTAGTCCTGTTAGAATTTTATAAGTTTCAATGAGATCCCCTCTCATTCTTCTAAACTCCAGCGAGTATAAGCCCAATCGACCCAATCTCTCCTCATACGTCATTCCTGCCATCCCAGGTATCAGCCTGGTGAATCTTTGCTGCACTCCCTCCATGGCAAGACCATCCTTCCTCAGATAACGCAACCAAAACTGCACACAGTACTCAAGGTGTGGTCTCACCAAGGCCCTGTACAACTGCAGCAAGACATCCTTGTTCCTGTACTCGAACCCTTTCGCTACGAAGGCCAACATACCATTTGCCTTCTTAACCGCCTGCTGCACCTGCATGCTTGCCTTCAGCGACTGGTGCACAAGGACACCCAGGTCTCGTTGCACTTCCCCTTCTCCCAATCTATTGCCATTCAGATAATCTGTCTTCCTGTTTTTGACACCAAAGTGGATAACCTCGCATTTATCCACATTATATTGCATCTGCCATGCTTCTGCCCAATCACCCAACCTGTCCAAAGCATCCTGGAGTTTCTCGGCCTCCTCCTCACGACACACACTCCCACCCAGCTTTGTGTCGTCTGCAAACTTGGAGATATTACATCCAGTTCCCTCGTCTAGATCATTAATATATATTGTGAATAGCTGGGGTCCTAGGACGATCCGGATCCCTGTGTACACTTTCTTCAAAACCTGTCTGTCCAACTCTGTCACTCTAAATCAGTCAGATTTATTATAATCAGCCCAAATTTATTCTGCCACACCTGATGGGGTCAGTCTTCTCTTATGACCCAACCCTGATCCTGCCCGTCATGACTTTCACTTTCTCAAGAGCTGAGGCAGACTACACAAGTTAAAATAAACTAAAATGATTTAGAATCATAGAATGTTTACAGCACAGAAGGAGGCCATTTGGCGCGTCGAGCCCGTGCCAGCTCTCTGCAAGAGCACGTCCGCTAGTCCCACTCCCCCGCCCTTTCCCCGTAGCCCTGCAATTTCTTTCCTTCAGGTACTTACCCAATTCCCTTTTGAAAGCCACGATTTGAATAGCTCTAGAAGCTAGATGTGAATTAATACAGTTAAGCTTTTTGAACAATGATTCTACTATTACAGTACTTTACACTTTCTACCTCGGCTGTCTTTCTCGCAGATTCAAAGCAATCTTAAAACGTGACGCTTCAGCTGCTCCTTTCCAAGGACATGCCCGTTGCACAAAGTCTCCAACTTATTTAATTGGCCTGTCCAAGAAAGTGAGGGTTCTCACCGTAGCCCGCCCTCCCAGTCATTCATTTTAAGAATGCAAAGCAATAGCAGGCTACAGAGAACACGCATCCAAACCTGCCTGATAGACACACCTGAGGTCGAGGCAAAGGCCTTGATATGCGTGCGATGATTGCTGCCATTATCCTTGGATAGGGAGCCATGTAACAACACATTCCAAGTGATTGGAACAGATCAATGGGCCAAGCCATTCTATTCAAATATAAACATCCTGTGAGGCTGTTTAAATGGCAGCTGTATTTATTTGGGCAAACATTGTTTTGAATGTCTTACCTTGAAAAATGCCATTTTAATGTCCTTTGTTCTGCAATGTCTCCAAAGGAGTTTGAAGCTGTATGTATCTAAGGTGGAATTACATGAAAGCAACAGTCCGTCTGGATTAATTGGCAAATCAGAGGCTTCTATGGTGATGGAGCGCCACTTGCAAAGTAACTTTAGTGTTTCGAGGGTCAGTTTGATTTTGAGTGTTAGCCCAGGGAAAGCGTCTTTGTTGGTTTTGACATTGAAGTAGATATATTGTTTGCAATGAATACTGTTTGTTTACCTGTTTAACGTTCAATAAATAGTGCTTTATTCCTGAACTGTCATCTACAGCGGATGAGATCATCACATGGCAGCAAGTAATATATTTCTTAGGATTACATAGGATAGACAGCACAGAAACAGGCCATTCGGCCCAACCAGTCCATCCCGGCGTTTATGCTCCACTCGAGCCTCCTCCCGTCTTTCCTCATCGAAATCTATCAGCATAACCCTCTATTACCTTCAAGTGTTTACCAAGCCTCCCCTTAAATGCATCTATACTATTCGCTTCAACCACTCCCTGTGGTAGCGAGTTCCACATTCTCACCACTCTGGATAAAGAAGTTTCTGAATTCCCTATTGGATTTCTTGGTGACTATCTTATATTGATGACCTCTAGTTTTGCTCTTCCCCACAAGTGGAAACATTCTCTCTGTATCTACTCTATCAAAACCTTTCATAATTTTAAAGACCACTATTAGGTCACCCCCTCAGCCTTCACTTTTCAAGCAAAAAGAGACCCAACCTGTTCATCCCTCCTTGATAGGTATACCCTCGCATTTCTGGTATCATCCCTATAAATCTTTTTTGCACCCTCTCCAGTGCCTCTATATCTTTTTTATAATCTGGCGACCAAGTGTGATCGAACCAAAGTTCGATACAAGTTTAGCATAACTTCTCTGCTTTTCAATTCTATCCTTCTAGAAATAAACCCTAGTGCTTGGTTTGCTTCTTTTATTGCCTTATTGTGTGGAATTATAAAACGCAAGAAATCAGGCGAGTACCAGAGTGCAAGACAACTGTGATTTATAACATACAATTTGTCAATGCTCTCACCGGCCCTTGTCCAACAGTTAGAGCAGTCTCTTGGAATAAAAGTCCTGAAAACTGGTACTTGTGGGGGAGAAAATCAGCCTGTTTGGGGGGCGGTAAACTTAGCAGCAGGCGCCAATGATTCCCAACTTTTTTAAAAATTGGGTTTTAGCACTCCAGGAAGAAAGTGGAGTACTAAATCAAGCTCTCCACTTCCTTTCTGGGCGATCGTGGTGCAGCGCTGCACAATGGGCCGTGCCACGCTGCTAATATCCGAGGCTCCTTCCCTCCCTTAACGGGAAGGGCCATCGCTGCAGGCTCTGCGTTGGGACCAGTCAGCTAGTCCCCGACGGCGGCCGCGATCCGGCTCGATCAGCCCCACGCACTCCAGCAGAGCGCCCGGCTGATTGATCGATCGGCCCAGGCGAAGGGGAAAAAAAAAATTGAACAAAAACATTTCAGAAATTTTGGTACTTACCTCGGCAACCTTCCCCTTTAACTTTGCCCCGAAGCGCCCGGCCTCCCGATCAACGCCTCCTGCAGCTGTCGGTGTCATCGCCCGGCGATGCTGCAGGGGGCGTAACCGAAATTCGGGCCCGGGGCGATGCGCACGGCAATGACGTCACGATCTCCGGGCGAAGGAGATTGTGACACAAAGTCTTCCCGCCGCCCCAAACCTCTCACCGAAGTTCGCGGGAGTTGTTCATCTCGCCGCGCCCGGGGGCGCTAACGGGCGGCGCTAACCCACCGAATTTCTCCCCCTGTGAATGTAAACATTCCAGTCATCCCTGTGTCCCTTGATATGAGAATATTTCAAGTTTCCTTGAAGTTTCCCATAGTGTATGAAAGCCGGATACTCATCAAGAACTTTATCTTGGACATCCTTCCGAATCAAGCAAGCTGCAGATAGACCGTGCTTTAATTTCTGTGAAGTAGATAAATTTGAAAGATATCCTGTGATTTACCTTGTAATTATAACAGGAGCGATAAACCATGTAATGCACAGTGTATTATTCTGTTGCAAAGGTGAAGCTCTATTTAACTTGGCCTGTTCTTTTAAAGCCACAAAGTGCAATTGTAAATGCATTCTTAAGTTGATTACAGGTTGCTTGCCGTTAGTAGGTTGACGGGTTCTTGTAAATGTCGGGCTCCACTTTAGAAGAAACTAGCATGCAATGTCTCTTTTATTTACGCACTCTACAGTGTGACATCTGAAGCATGAGAGATGCACACTTGGATACAAGACTATTAATAGAATAGCACTTTATCATTTAAATTCAGGGAAATAATTCTCGATTTCAAATTGAATAGCTGAGTCCAGATCAGAGTCACAAGCACATGAACTGACATGTATACTGAATTAAATAAGCTAGTTTTCCCAAGCATAATTTCGTTTCCCTGACAACCAAAGCAAGCAACTCCTTTTGAGATGGGAAGGAAGGCCACATCCAACTTTTGAACCCTTGGCTGGGAAGGACACTGCTGGTATTTTGTATTTATATTACATTTGCTATGTATGTTCTGCATTCTTATTGCAGGATCAGCATTCTGTCATGGCTCCAGTTGGCACTAGCATAGGATATCCAATTGTTAAGTGAGCTGCTGCTGCTGTCATAGTTTCCCCCCCCCCCCCACCCCCCACCGCAGTCAAACCTGCAGCTGCACACTTCCACCATTACATGGAGCTTCCCCAGGTTTCAGACTTTCAGACACTGATCGCACGGTTCCCTGGGTTTTCAGAGACTGTGTCTGCCACCTTGGGTTTTGTTCTCCGCTAAGTGCTCAGTACTAGGTCCCTTGTTTTTTGTGGTATATAGCAACGATCTAGACTTGAATATAGGAGGTATGATTAAGAAGTTTGCAGATGATACTAAAATCGGCTGTGTGGTTGATACTGAAGAAGGAAGCTGTAGACTGCAGGGAGATATCAATAAATTAGTCAGGTGGGCAGAACAGTGGCAAATGGAATTCAATCCGGAGAAGTGTGAGGTAATGCATTTGGGGAGGACTAACAAGGAAAGGGAATACACATTAAATGGTAGGACACTGAGTAGTGTAGAGGAACAAAGGGACCTTGGAGTGCATGTCCACAGATCCCTGAAGGTAGCAGGCCAGGTAGATAAGGTGGTTAAGAAGGCATATGGAATGCTTGCCTTTATTAGCCGTGGCAAAGAATACAAGAGCAGGGGGGTTATGCTTCAACTGTATAAAACACTAGTTAGGCCTCAGCTAGAGTACTGCGTGCAGTTCTGGTCACCACATTACAGAAAAGATGTGATTGCACTAGAGAGGGTACAGAGAGATTTACAAGGATGTTGCCGGGAATAGAGAATCTTAGCTATGAGGAAAGACTGGATAGGCTGGGTTTGTTTTCCTTGGAACAGAGGAGGCTGAGGGGAGACCTTATTGAGGTGTATAAAATGATGAGGGACATAGATAAAGTGGATAGAAAGGACCTATTTCCCTTAGCAGAGGGGTCAAAAGCCAGGGGGCACAGATTTAAAGTAATTGGGGGAAGGTTTAGAGGGGATTTGAGGGGAAATTTCTTCACCCAGAGGGTTGTGGGGGTCTGGAATTCACTGCCTGAAAGGGTGGTAGAGGCAGGAACCCTAACCACATTTAAAAAGTACTTGGATGTGCACTTGGGATGCCCTAACCTTCAGGGCTACGGACCAAGAGCTGGGAAATGGGATTAGGCTGGATAGCTCTTTGTTGGCCGGCGCGGACACAATGGGCCCAAATGGCCTCCCTCCGTGCTGTAACTTTCTATGATCTATGAAGTGAATTCAAACATCAGTTTTAATTTAAAATGTATTTCCCAAGCCACCTTTTTAATTTAAAAATGTTTATTTTGGATTTGTCCCCTTTTGCCTTCAATCCCTGCTCTGACTGGACCTCCAATCGTGCTCCAGGACCTGGAACCACACTGTTCAGGCCCACTCATACAGATCCCACAACTGCATCCGTGGGACAACGTGGGAGAAATCTGCTGGTCTTACCACTCGGCGGGGGGGGCGGGGAAATCACTCTTCAGAGGCCTTGCTCAGGGCCCCGGCCCAGTTACATTCGAACATGCCGCCTTTCATTTCTCCAAAAGGCTCCCTTCAATAAACCGTCCATGCTGCCCCAGGCCCTCTCCTTCACCTCTGGGCCCAAACTCTTGCCCCCCTCTGCAGAACCCTGCTCTACAGCTCCCATCTGTCTCGGGCACTTCCTGTCAGCAATGTGACAGGTGATCCTGCTCGTACAGACTAAAAATAAAAGAGACGTTTTACAATTGTGGCATGTGTAAGTGTTTTAATCATCCTGTGTAGACACAGCTCTGGTACGACACTAATTCCATTGTAAGAACCGACATCATGTCAGCAGTAAACTCACAGCCACACTTGAATTTCATATCCACTTGCTGAAGGTTCCATTTTTAACAAGTCCAAACTATGTCCTCCTTTATCTTTATTTAATTAGTAGGGTAGTTTATATGAGGAGATTTTCTTTTGAATTAAAAAAAAAAGGCCCAGCGTACCTTCAAGGAATGATGTAACAAACTTTTTTTTTTAATTGCAGTGTCAGAGATTCTTTGTTACACAGTTAAGTTTGGAAAAGTGTGACTCATTTCTGTCAGCTCTCGAAAAACTACTCGACTTTGGTTAAGAAAAAAAACACTGATTGCATCTTTGTTTTCTTTTAAATCAGATAAATATTGTGTTGAAGATTTCAGGTTATTGCGATCGGTAGTTTGAGTCATCTTGCAACCTCTAGAGAGCTGAACAGTAAATGCAGGAAGTCTAACGCCTTTTTTGATCATGCTAGATGCATCCATTAAAAGTTATAGTCTTTGCACCATATTCTTGCATCATGGGAAGCCCTGACCTTTCTTAATTATTACCAGAGCAAACGAGTACTGGTCTGCAGAACAACTGGTGAACTCCGCGGCTAGGAATTCAATCTACAGAGGAATGTACAGGACCAGAAAAAACCATTACGATTCACCTTGCCAGCCGCGGTGTCTGAGAGATATATTCCGCGATAGCTTTCGCACCCCTCGATCTATTTTTCCCCATTTGCTCATCAAACTCTCCCTTGATTTTTCTCAATACAGTCAGCACTGCCCCCAGCCACTGCCTCACTTGACAGTCCATGTCATGCATTCATCACATTCTACCTGAAATAGTTAGGTCTAAACGGTATTTTCACCCTCCCTCTTCAGTTTTAAATGGCTCCCACTATTCCCAGCTATCTGGCAACTTCTACTCTGTAACTGGAGGTGTAACTATTTGTATCGGCCTGCGTAAGTGCTCTGGCTTCCTCCGAAGTTGGGGACACCATCATTGTACATGCATATACAGTACTTGCATTATGTCTTGTTTTGCAAAGCAGTCATGGTGGTAGTCATCATGGAAGCAGAAATTTCTATCTCTTTCATGTGTTTTTCTTTTAAAATATGGACCACACCTGATAAATCCAATTTTTTTTTGCTCTCAAAATGTTTGAGTGAATCATTCGGATTAAAATGGCGCAGTAAGCCCTTCTAAGCACAATTCAAAATCCAATTATCCGGTAATTTGAATTTGCTATGTATGTCGTGTGTTTTTATTTGGATATCGCCATTCTGTCATGCCTCTAACCGTGTTTGACTACATAACAACGGTGACTGCATTTCAAAAAGTAATTAATTTAATGCGAAATGCTTTGAGACAGCAGAGACATGAGGTTCTCTTTATATGCAAGCCCATTCTTTTAATGTGAGAGTTTCAAACTGGGATTAATTTGGAGGCAGTACAGTGTAACTTGCCACTGTAGCTGCCCTTTTTTTGTATTCGTTCATAGGATGTGGGCCTCGCTTGCAAGGCCAGCATTTATTGCCCATCCCTAATTGCCGTTGAGAAGTTAGTGGTGAGCCGCTTTCTTGAACCGCTGCAGTCCGTGTGGTGATACTTTAAGCGGTTTGCTACTACTGGACATTTCAGAGGGCATTTAAGAGTCAACCACATAGGGTCACATATAGGCCAGACTAGGTAAGGTCCACAGATTTCCTTCCCTAAAGGACATTAGTGAACCAGATGGGTTTTTACAACATGGTCACCATTACTGATACTAGCTTTTTATTCCAGATTTATTTAATTAACTGAATTTAAATTCCCCAGCTGTCGTGGTGGAATTTGAATTCATGTCTCCGGATCACTAGTCCAGTAACATAACCACTATGCTACCATTCTCATTATCTGCCTTCATATTTTGGGTGGGTGGGTGAAGTATTTTGGGACTGTATTCACACGTTCACTCATTTGAATTATGAAGAAAGGTTACACAAATTGTTCTAACGTTCATTGGAAAAGAGGATATTTCTAGGTGGCCTATTAGAAGTTCAGGGTCTAGCTTGATACCATTTGCAGTTTCTGGAGAAGTGCTGATTGGGTATTTTTGTGCAGACACGAGTAAGGTGCTCAGACAGCTGTTGATGGACCGATGCACTGCAGATGCATATTTAATCCAAATATAGAGGGCAGTATATACCTCTGAAATGTTGTTGAAAAGTGCTCGGTTTGGCATCAGGCTCTCTTTCACCATTGTAAGTGATTTGATCTGTACCAGGGCCACCATAGAATCATAGAAGATAGGAGCAGGAGTAGGCCATTCGGCCCCTCGAGCCTGCTCCGCCATTCAATGCGATCATGGCTGATCATCCAAATTCAGTACCCTGTCCCTGCTTTCTCCCCATATCCCTTGATCCCTTTAGCCTTAAGAAATATATCCAACTCCTTCTTGAATCTATTTAATGAATTGGCCTCTACTGCCTTCTGTGGCAGAGAATTCCACAGGTTCAGCACTCTCTGGGTGAAGAAATTCCTCCTCATTTCTGTCCTAAATGGCTTACCCCTTATCCTTAGACTGTGACCCCTGGTTCTGGACTCCCCGACCATCGGGAACATCCTTCCTGCATCTAGTTTGTCCTGTCCTGTCCTGTCCTGTCCTGTCAGAATTTTATAAGTTTCAATGAGATCCCCTCTCATTCTTCTAAACTCCAGCGAGTATAAGCCCAATCGACCCAATCTCTCTTCATACGTCATTCCTGCCATCCCAGGTATCAGCCTTGTGAATCTTTGCTGAACTCCTTCCATGGCAAGAACATCCTTCCTCAGATAAGGCGACCAAAACTGCACACAGTACTCAAGGTGTGGTCTCACCAAGGCCCTGTACAACTGCAGCAAGACATCCTTGTTCCTGTACTCAAACCCCTTCGCTATGAAGGCCAACATACCATTTGCCTTCTTAACCGCCTGCTGCACCTGCATGCTTACCTTCAGCGACTGGTGCACAAGGACACCCAGGTCTCGTTGCACTTCCCCTTCTCCCAATCTATTACCATTCAGATAATAATCTGCCTTTCTGTTTTTGACACCAAAGTGGATAACCTCGCATTTATCCACGTTATATTGCATTTGCCACGCTTCTGCCCACTCACCCAACCTGTCCAAATCATCCTGGAGTTTCTCGGCATCCTCCTCGCAGCACACACGCCCACCCAGTGTTGTGTCATCTGCAAACTTGGAGATATTACATCTAGTTCCCTTGTTTAGATCATTAATATATATTGTGAATAGCTGGGGTCCATGGACCGATCCCTGCGGTACCCCACTAGTCACTGCCTGCCACTCGGAAAAAGACCCGTTTATTCCAACTCTTTGCTTTGTGTCTGCCAGCCAGTTCTCTATCCAAGTCAATACCTTGCCCCCAATCCCATGTGCCTTAACTTTGCATGCTAATCTCTTATGCGGGACCTTATCAAAAGCCTTTTGGAAGTCCAAATACACCACATCCACTGGTTCTCCCTTATCTATTTTACCAGTTACATCCTCAAAAAATTCCAGTAGATTAGTCAAGCATGATTTACCTTTTGTAAATCCATGTTGACTTTGTCCGATCCTGTCACTGTTTTCCAACAATGCTAAGATATAAAATTACATATAAAAATATAGATTTCATCTTGTGGCAACTTCTGATGGAAGGACATGCTCGAGGCACAAAAAGGCGAGGCTGGTTAATGTGATACTTCATTTTTATTTTTCCTCGTTTCATTCTCTCTTTTTTAGAGCCATCATGAGATTCCACAGCATGAAGATGGAAGAAATCAACAAAATTATCCGTGACCTGTGGCGGAGCACGTACAGAGGTCAAGGTACAACGCACGATACACCGAGGGTGTCGCCCACGGTTTCTGTTTCCAGCATTGAAACTCATCAAGGGGGTTACAGAGGAAAGAAACATGTGATTTTAGGGTATCAGTGACTTAAGCTGTGAGGAAAAAAATTAAAGAAGTTGGGCATCTTTTCTTTGGGATGAAAGGGAGAGGTCAAGGAAATTCGCTTCAAGTTTGAAACCCAGCCAGAAGGGATATTGATGGTTTCTTTAGAAGTTTTGATCAGGTGCCAAATACAGTTTCTCTGCAAATTCCATGAAGGCATATTTTGATGGACAATTTCAATATAGATATATATCTGATCGGAATATAGAGTTCCAATGTACCGCACCACTTCCCATTTTCAAAAAAAAATTGCTGATCCAAGCATAGTACTTACTAATCCAGGAATAAATTGTCCTCCCTATTTTGTGCTTGCAACACTAAATATAATGGATCCACAGTTTTACCTCCAGGCAACAGCACATCCTAGAAGTCTGAACTTTTCGGGCTAAGTAATTTTTATTTAAATGAATAACTGAAGAAATTCTGGAGGAAAGGCTCACGAAATATAATTTTTTAACCTTTTCTTATGAACTAACAGATTATGTGGTGCAAATTGAAATCTCGATCAATAAATCATTTTGATTCTTTTAGCTTTCTAGTGGCGGTTTTGCATGTTGGAATGACTTGCAATGATGCCGGAGTGTCCAAAACCCAACACTGCACTCATCAACTTACTGAGTAACGTAGTAATATTTTCAGACAGGATCTTCGTTCCTTCTAGCCCACCTCCATAGTGTATACCCTTGGGGTATTTCTAATAACTATGAACCCCATTTGTTGACGAGAACCTGTCTGGTTCTTGATTGAAACCCATTAAGGTTTTTTGATCCACCACCCGTGCTGGTAATCTGTTCCACATACTTAACCACCCTTTTAGTCTAAACATTCCTCCTGCAGTTCCTGTTTTCTTTTGTTGACCTTCATTTGTAAATATGACCCTTTATTCTAAAATTCTGTACGCAGCAGAAAAGCTTACTTTAGATCCAATTCGTCCAAACTGTTCATAATTTCAAACACCTCTTTCATAGCTCCTCTCCATTTTTCAATCTTTCCTCGTACGTCATTCCCTTAAGTTCCAGCATCAACCATATAGCCCTTGTCTGTGCTCCCCCTCCAATAACTAGATGAACCGAAGATCCTGTCCTGACTGAAACCATTACTGTGTTACTAAGTAGGCTTGGATTTTGGACACTCCGGCATCATTGCAAGTCATTCCAATATGCAAAACTGCCGCTGGAAAGCTAAAAAGTCAAAACGATTTATTGATAGAGGTTTGAAATAGGGAGACCAAAACTGTACTCAATACTCCACAAATAACAACAGAAAATGCTGGAAACACTCAGCAGGTCAGGCAGCATCGAGGAGAGAGAAACAGTCAATGTTTCGGGTCGAGGACCCTTCGTCAGAACTGGAAAAGGTTAGAGAAGAGAGATTTTTAAGCAGGGGAGGAGGGGGAGGAAAGAACAAAGAGAAGGTCTGTGATAGGCTGGAGGGCGGAAGAGATTGACTGACAAAAGGGATGCTGGTGCAAGGCAAAAAGAGAGGTAATGGGACAAGTTAAGAAACAAAGGATGACTAGATGAGGTGTGAATGGCGATGGCAGAATCATCAACAGCTACCATGTGAGGAAACAAGGGGGGGGGGAAAAATATCGGGGCCGAGGTTATAGTCTGAACTCGATGTTAAGTCCAGAAGGCTGTAAAGTGCCTAATCGAAAGAATACTCCAGATATGGTCTCAACATAGCCAAATACAGTTTAAAATGACCTTACTGGATTTATGTTACACCCCTTGCTGTGCATCTCAACATTCTGTTTGCTTTTTTTAAACAGCCTAGGAATATTGTGTTGGTGGATTTATTACCCTGTCAACTAAAACCCCAAGAGATCTCTCCTGCTCTGATAACGCAAGTGCATTTCCATTTAGCATATAATCCACATCAACCTTGGACCTTATGTCGTAGCCTATAATGTGGGGGAGGGGGTGTAAGTTGCCTTCCTAAAATCTAAGTAGATAGCATCCACTGTTTCCTTCCCCCGCCCCCATCTACAAGATCCGTCATCTCCTCAAAGAAATCCAATAAGTTAGGCAAACATTACCTCCCACCCGTAAAGCCATGTCGACTGTCTTGGATTAGCTCATGCCCCTCATGATTTTGCCTTGTTTTTAGCCTTTTCATCTGATGGCGATCTGCAGTTTTTCCAGTGTACTGGAATATGCTTTTCTCCTGGCCAACATTTATCCCTCAAGCAACACCACCAAAATCAGATGAACCTGTCTGTCGTTCATCTCAGTACCTGTTTGTCGGGCCTTACTGTGCTCAAATTGGCAGCTGCCTTTGCCTAGAAAGCAACATCTACATTTACTGCCAATATATCTAATCTTCGAACCATTATTCTAAAGAAAATGTTACAGGTCAGCCACGGCTCAGTTGGTAGCACTCTCGCCTCTGAGGAGGCTGAGCCGCTAGTGCAGTACTGAGGGAGTGCTGCACTGTCGGAGGGGCTGCCTTTCGGATGAGACGTTAAACCGAGGCCCCATCTGCTCTCGGGTGGATGTAAAAGATACCGTGGGACTATTTCGAAGAAGAGCAGGAGAGTTCTCCCTGGTGTCCTGGCCAATGTTTACCCCTCAACCAACATCACTAAAGAAGATTTATCTACTCATTATCACATTGCTGTTTGTGGGAGCTTGCTGTGCGCAAATTGGCTGCCACGTTTCCTACATTATAACAATGACTACACTTCAAAAGTACTTCATTAGATGTAAAGTGCTTTTGGACGTCCTGAGGCCGTGAATATAAGTGCAAGTCTTTCTTTCACTTAAGGTGGCCTTTCTGCTGTACACTAATTTGTTTCTGTACTTAACAAGTTGAAGTTACCAGGACTTAAATATTCTGGCAAAAGAATAGGTAGCTTTGCATAACGCAGTCTTTTTTTTAAAAAAAAAGGTTTCGTTTCCTTTTTCATTTTTTTTCCCTTTTGCATTACGATTCCCATCCATGCTTCAGGTCACGCACACTGCTGAATGTTAAGTAGCAATGGAGTCATATGTTTGCCGGTTTCCCTTTCAATAATTAAGAAGAGCCCTGTGGTTTCTTTCAATAGATATTGAATATATTGAGATCCGTTCTGATGCAGATGAAAATGTGTCGGCCAGTGACAAAAGGCGGAATTACAATTACCGTGTGGTCATGGTGAAGGGGGACACAGCACTGGACATGAGAGGAAGGTACAGCGCTGGACAGAAGGTATGCAATAGATCTTGTCTGTTTCAGTGCATCATTGTGTTTCAAGTACTTCAGTATGTGTAGTTCACGCCATGAAGCAAAAGGCAATAACCTTATTTTTCCAATCTGTGGTCTGAGGTATTGAATAAAATATCACCTTTCCAATTATGTAGGTGATAGATTAGCTAACCCAGTTTTCCCTCAGGGTGTGCCAGTTCCATATTTTTCTGAAGTGCAATGAATATCTTCATCATTTAAGTTTTCCCGATTTGCCTTGTATGCAGTTTAACTGTGTGTTTCTTTTTGAGCACCAGTTTCTTTCCAAAATGTGTCTCTGTTTATACTTCTGCCTTCGTCTTTCAAACAACATCTGCTGTTTCCCTCATGTGATCTTATCTTCTTTAATGGTCAGCTTTTCTGGCTTGGTCTACATTGTGAAATGGTCTGAATTCTTCCCTTAAACCAATCGGTGTGTTTTCTTTAATCAGAGGCGAGGATGCCTTTTCCAAAGCCTGTGTCTGTGAATTTTAACTGCCACCTATTCACTTGGTCATCAAGAGGCTTCTTAGTTTAACATTCCTACTCCAGCTCAACAGGCCAATGATGAGTTTCTTTTAGACCCACAAATATTTCTATAAACTTGGCATTTCTTAACTTAAAACACAATCTTAGATAAGCAAGAGTCCAGCAAGCTTATTAAAATTGGCCAGATCTCCTGTTGCAATGTTTTCTGAAAGCACCTGTTCTAAAAAAAAATTCAGTGCATTTCTTATTTGATTCGGTTTCATTATTGAAATTAACAAAATTCCTGTTTTCTTTTGCGGACTCCCAGTTTCCACACTTGCTGACTCACAACATTTGCCCAAGTCTGCCATTTTCAAATCAAATTGGGTGAGAATACAGCAGCCATACATTGCAATAGGTTCACTGGAATAGTGGGTGGGGCTGGATGTGATGCGACACACTGATAATGGCATTACCCTAATAATGGGGTTGTCGCACTGAACATATTAATGCACTAAGGGTTATTTTTTAAGAGCATCTGCCTTAACCCTGGCGAAACCAGAAAGAAATCTGGACAAAATATTCTATCTTTGTCACAATCTCCCCTCTCAAGTTAATTTTGGTTCAATAGTAAATGTGCAATGCAAAGTATTTACAGCACAGAAACAGGCCAGTCGGTCCATGCCGGTGTTTATGCTCCACACGAACCTAGAAAAATTGTGGTCAAATCTCTAGAGTGGGACTTGAACCCACAACATTCTGACTCAGAGGGAAGAGTGCTACTCACTGAGCCACAGCTGACAGCCATGTTGGTGATAACCTCATGGTAGAGACTCTACAGTCAAGTAAATCCCTCAAAGAAAATTACTTCAACCCCAAAACAAACGGCGTTAACTTGAATGTTTGCTAAAGTCTGAATTAGATAAATTTGCCCAGTAATGCAGATTTAATGTAATTTGCTGACCTAGTTTCTCTTTTGATTTATTGTCATATTCCATTTCAGGTCCTTGCTTCACTCATTATCCGTCTGGCACTGGCGGAGACCTTCTGTCTGAACTGTGGCATTCTTGCGCTGGATGAACCAACCACAAACTTAGACCGGGAGAACATTGAATCCCTGGCCCACGCCTTGGTAGAGTAAGTGTCCCAATCAGATTCTGAGTCCTCGGAAATATTTGATCTTTAGGAAAGTGAGCACTCTGTTTCATCCTGGATCCATTCCCAGTGTTCTTAATTCCCATTAAAAAATACCAAGCGACCAACGGTATGATAAACTTCATTGCATCGAAAGCAAAACGGGCTATCAATTGGGTAATGTATAATTATTGTTAACTTTTTGGTTTCTGTCCTGTTTGGGTTCGATTCGAATGCCTTTGAAATAAGCGGCATTGCCTGTGATTGTTTGGCCTGTTAATGTACTGTCTGTGGCCATCTCAGTTTCCGTTCCCATGGTTTTCTTTAGGCTGATATTATGATAGATTTGGGTTAGGATGGTTACATTTGCCGCCTGGCCTTCTGAGGAAGTGGGGCCCATATCACTAACCTCCGTTTTGTCATCTCCTTAACAATGGAAAGAACAAGCACAGAGCCGCGAATGCCCGAAAGTCTGGTGCTAGAAAAATGGGCTTCAAAGGCAGCCAAATTCACACTAGTGCAGACACTGTACAAAAAGACAGGAAAAGGTTGGCACGCCAAACCGTGGGTGCTTCAGCCACAGCAAACTGCCCTCTAAGCAAGGAGGCACTCGAGAGTTGCTTCGTAGCAAAACTATCCTATCCAAATAACAAGGCGAACATCAGCAGTTCGGCAGCATACCTGGGACATACCGATCAACAAACACTGTCAGTGCGTCAAACTTTGTTCCACCTCATGGCCGAACGCACCACCCTAGTGTATTTCTCAGCCGTATTGACCGTTGCTGCACTGAAGTGTCGGCCTAGATTGTGTGCTCAAGGCTGTGAAGTGGGGCTTGAACCAACGACCTTCTGACTCGGAGGCAAGAGAGTTACCACTGAGCCACAGCTTACCCTGTTGTTTACATTTTATTTTATTCCAAATTTCATGTGTAATGGCCGCTGCTTCTGTTTTGTTTTGTTTTAATTCATCATCGTTTTTTTTAAAGCAGATCACTCTCACACATCTGCGCTTAAAAAAAATCTTATAATCCGTTTATAATGTGAATCACTGCCGACTTAACTGCTGAAACAGACAGACTTGCTTCTGACCTATGGGAGACTGGAGGTTTTCAGGCATCAGGGGCACAAGAGTGAGTGCTGCCTTCTGTCTCACTAAATGCAGTGGCACTGGCGCAAAGGCAGAAGTAATTAAAGGAACATGGCTACCGGCAGACCCATCTCCAACCTCCCTTTCCTCGCCAAAATCCTTAAATGTGTTGTCTCCCAAATTCCTGCCCGTCTTCCTTGCAAATTCCCTGTTTGAATCAAGTTTCCGCCCCGCCACAACATCAAACCGCCCCTAATCAATGTCGCAAATAACGTCCTCCGCAACTGTGACTTGGTGCATTCTTCCTCCTTGACCTCTCGGCAGCCTTTGACACGATCAACCACACCATCCTTCTCTGGTGGCACTCCTCCATTATGCAGCTCAGTGCGGCTGCCTTGCTCGGTTCCACTTCCATCTGTTCGATCATAGCCAGAACATCTCCAGCAATGGTTCCACTCCGCACAGTCACCTCTGGAACCCCACAAGGCTCTATCCTTGCTCCACCCGTGCCCCCAACCCCCCCTCATCCTCATCTCCATGCTTCCCCTAGGCAACGTCATCCATGAACATGGAGTCAACTTCCACGTACGCTGACGACACCCAGCTCTACCTTCTAAACCACCTTTCTCGATCCCCCACTGTCTCTGTGTTCTCAGACTGCTTGTCCAACATCCATAAGAAATAGGAGCAGGAGTAGGCCATTCGGCCCTTCGAGCCTGCTCCGCCATTCAATGAGATCATGGCTGATCTTCTGCCTCAACTCCATTCACCGGCTCTATCGCCATATCCCTTGATGCCCTTACTAGTCAGAAATCTATCGACTTCTGTTTTGAATATACCCAATGACTGAGCCTCCACAGCCCTCTGGGGTAGAGAATTCCAAAGATTCACCACCCTATGTGTGAAGAAATTTCTTCTCATCTCAGTCCTGAATGGCCTACCCTTTATCTTAAGGCTGTGGCCCCTGGTTCTAGACTCCCCAGCATCCATCCTATCAAGTCCTGTAATAATTTTGTATGCTTCAATGAGATCCCCTCTCATTCTTCTGAATTCAAGAGAATACAGGCCTAGTTTACTCAATCTCTTCTCATACGACAGTCCCGCCATCCCAGGAATCAATCTCGTGAACCTTTGTTGCACTCCCTCTGTGGCAAGTATATCCTTCCTTAGGTAAGGAGACCAAAATTGTACACAGTACTCCAGGTGTGGTCTCACCAAGGCCTGATATAATTGGAGTAAGACATCTTTACTCCTGTACTCAAATCCTCTTGTAATGAAGGCCAGCATACCATTTGCCTTCCCAATGGCTTGCTGCACCTGCACATTCACTTTCAGTAACTCATGTACAAGGACACGCAGGTCCCTTTGAGCATCTGCATTCCCCAATCTTTCACCATTTAGGAAATACTCTGCCTTTCTGTTTTTTTCTACCAAAGTGGATAACTTCACATTTATCCACATTATATTCCATCTGCCATGTTCTCGCCCACTCATTGAGCCTGTCGAGATCCCCTTGAAGCCTCTTCACATCCTCTTCGCAACTGACACTGACACCTAGCTTTGTATCATCAGCAAATTTGGAAGTGTTACATTTAGTCCCCTCATCCAAATCATTGATATAGATTGTGAATAGCTGGGGCCCAAGCACCGATCCTTGCGGTACCCCACTAGTCACAGCCTGCCATCCTGAAAAAGACCCGTTTATCCCTACTCTTTGTTTTCTGTCTGTTAACCAATTCTCAATCCATGATTGTGTATTACCCCCAATTCCATGTGCCCTAATTTTGTTCACCAACCTCTTGTGTGGGACCTTATCGAAGGCCTTCTGAAAATCCAGTTACACCACATCTACCGGTTCCCCTTTGTCTACTCCACTAGTTACATCCTCAAAGAACTCCAATAGGTTTGTCAAACAGGATTTCCCTTTCATAAATCCATGTTGACTCTGCCCAATCTTACTATTAGTTTCTAAGTGCCCAGTTATTGCATCCTTTATAATAGATTCCAGCATTTTCCCAACTACTGATGTGAGGCTAACAGGTCTGTAGTTCCCCGTTTTCTCTCTCCCTCCTTTGTTAAATAGCGGGGTTACATTTGCTATCCTCCAATCTGCAGGAACCGTTCCAGAATCTATAGAATTTTGGAAGATGACAACCAATGCGTCCACTTTTCCAATGGCCACCTCTTTCAAAACCCTAGGATGTAGGTCATCCGGTCCTTGGGATTTATCGACTTTTAGTCCCATTAATTTTGCTAGTACTGTACTGTTTTTTTTTTATTAATTTCTTTAAGTTCCTCATTCTCGTCACACCCTTGGTTTTCTCGTATTTCTGGGAGGTTTTTTGTGTCTTCCTCCGTGAAGATAGAAACAAAGTATTTATTTAATTTCTCCGCCATTTCCTCATTCCCCATTATAAATTCACCCGTCTCTGACTGTAAAGGACCTACATTTACCTTCGCCAGTCTTTTCCTTTTCACATACCTATAGAAGCTTTTACAATCCGTTTTTATATTTTTCGCTAGTTTGTGCTCATATTCTATTTTCCCTTTCTTTATCAATTTCTTGGTCCCCCTTTGCTGATTTCTAAAAAGATCCCAATCCTCAGGCTGACCGCTTTTTCTGGCAACTTTATAAGCTTCCTCCTTTGACTTAATACTTGCTTTAATTTCTTTTGTTAGCCATGGTTGGATCACTTTTCCTTTTGGGTTTTTATGCCCTAGAGGAATATATGTTTGTTGCAAATTATGCATTATTTCCTTGAATGTTAGCCATTGTATGTCCACCTTCATACCTTTTAGTGTAGTCTCCCAATCTACCATGGCCAACTTGTCCCTCATACCCTTGTAGTTTCCTCTGTTTAGATTGAAGACCTTAGTTTCAGATTGGACTACATCACTCTCTGAATCTTACATTAAGTTTATCATATTATGGTCACTTGTCCCTAAAGGCCCCTTTACCACAAGATTATTGATTAGCCCTTTCTCATTACACAGTACCAGATCCAGAATAGCCTGTTGCTTGGTTGGTTCCTCCACATACTGATCCTGGAAACCATCTTGCATGCATTCCAAGAATTCGTCCTCCACACCATTAGTGGTAATTTGATTTGCCCAGTCAATATGTAGATTAAAGTCCCCCATGATTACCGTATTACCCTTGTTATATGCACTTCTAATCTCTTTTGGATGAGCTGCAATTTCCTTTGACTAAACATTGGTAAGATCAAAGCCATCGTCTGTGCACCCCCAAAAACGCCATACCCTTGCCACTGATTCCATCCTTTTCCTTGGCCACTGCCTCGGGCTGAACCAGACCGTTTGCAACCTCGGCACCCTTGTGACCCTGAGCTGAGTTTCTGACCCCGTCGAGACCGCCTAATCCCACCCCAGTAACGTCACCCGACTCCACTGCTGCCTTAGTCCATCTGCTGCTGAAACCCTCATCCATGCCTTTGTAACCTCCAGACTCAACAATTCCAATGCTTTTCTAACCGGCTTCCCATTCTCCATAAACTTTAGTTCATCCGGAACTGCGGCCCGTAACCTGTCCCACGCCAGCTCCCAATCCCCTCTGTCCTTTCTGACCTTTCTGATGTTTTTCAATGTTAAAGTTATTGTTGTTGAGGTATCCCCATTGCTCCTCCTGTAACTCCATAACCTACCACCAGGGTGCAGAAAAGACATGAAACCCAATCCACGTTCTTCAAGTGAGTTCAGTTTCAAGGTATCATTGGAAAGATGATTCCCCCTCTTCAAAAATCAAATGGTGAATCTCTTTTGAGACCTCCATTTTTTTCCACTTGGACTTAACATAACCTTCAAAGTCTTCACATTTTGTGGTAAAATGCTTTGCTTGTAACTCAGTCCCTAAAGATCACAAGATAGAGCAAGGGCATTGAGCCCCATTTTGATTTAATCCTTTTCATAGAATCATAGAAATTTACAACACAGAAGGAGGCCATTCAGCCCATCGTGTCTGTGCCGGCCAGAGAAGAGCTATCCAGCCTAATCCCACTTTCCAGCTCTTGGTCTGTAGCCCTGTAGGCTACGGCACTTCAGGTGCATATCCAAGTACTTTTTAAATGCAATGAGGGTTTCTGCCTCTACCACCCTTTCAGACAGTGAGTTCCAGACCCCCACCACCCTCTGGGTGAAAAAAGGTTCTCCTCAACTCCCCTCTAATCTTTCTACCAATTGCTTTAAATCTGTGCCCCCTGTTATTGACCTTTCTGCTGAGGGAAATAGGTCCTTCCTATCCACTCGATCTAAGCCCCTCATAATTTTATACATCTCAATTAAGTCTCTCCCCTCAGCCTCCTCTGTTCCAAAGAAAACAACCCCAGCCTATCCAATCTTTCCTCATAGCTAAAATTCTACAGTCCAGGCAACATCCTCATAAATCTCCTCTGTACCCTCTCTCGCGCAATCACATCTTTCCTGTAATGTGGTGACCAGAACTGTAAGCAGTACTCTAGCTGTGGCCTAACCAGTGTTTTATACAGTTCACGCATAACCTCCCTGCTCTTATATTTTATGCCTTGGCTAATAAAGGAAATTATCCCGGATGCCTTCTTATCCACCTTATCTACCTGTCCTTCAGGGATCTGTGGACATGCACACCAAGGTCTCTCTGTTCCTCTAGACTTCTCGGTATCCCACCATTTATTGTGTATTCCCTTGCCTTGTTAGCCGTCCCCAAATGCATTACTTCACACTTCTCCAGATTGAATTCTATTTGCCACTTTTCTGCCCACCTGACCAGTCCATTGATATCTTCCTGCAGTCTACAGCTTTCTTCCTCACTATCAACCACACGGCCAATTTTTGTATCATCTGCAAACTTCTTAATCATGCCCCCTACATTGAAGTCTCAATCATTGATATATACCACAAAAAGCAATGGACCTAGTACTGAGCCCTGCAGAACCCCACTGGAAACAGCCTTCCAGTCACAAAAACACCCGTTGAACATAAGAACATAAGAAATAGGAGCAGGAGTAGGCCAATCGGCCCCTCGAGCCTGCTCCGCCATTCAATAAGATCATGGCTGATCTGATCCTAACCGCCAATCTACTATCTATCACAGAACCATCTCCTGCATCTAACAGAATTGCACACACGAAATAGGAGCAGAATCAGGCTACACGGTCCCTGGGCCCGCTCCACTACCCACAGGGCCATGACCGATCCGAACCTAGACTCATGTCCAAATTCCTGCCCGCTCCCCGTAACCCTTAATGCCCTTTACTTCTAGGAAACTGTCTATTTCTGCTTTAAATTTATTTAATGATGTAGCTTCTACAGCTTTTTGTGGCAGCATATTCCATGGACCTACCACCCTCTGAGTGAAGTAGTTCCTCCTCATCTCAGTTTTGAAAGAGCAGCCCCTTATTCTAAGACTATGTCCCCTAGTTCTAGTCTCACCCGTCATCGGGAACATCCTCCCCGCATCCACCCGATCCAACCCCTTCACAATCTTATATGTTTCAATAAGATCGCCTCTCATTCTTCTGAACTCCAATGAGTAGAGTCCCAATCTACCCAACCTCTCCTCATATGACCACCCCCTCATCCCCGGGATTAACCGAGTGAACCTTTTTTGCACTGCCTCGAGAGCAAGGATGTCTTTCCTTAAGTAAGGACACCAAAACTGTATGCAGTATTCCAGGTGCGGTCTCACCAATACCTTGTACAACTGAAGCAATACCTCCCTATTTTTATATTCTATCCCCCTAGCAATGAAAGCCAACCATTGACCATTACTCTTTGCTTCCTGCCGCTGAGCCAATTTTGGATCCAATTTGCTACTTTCCCTTGGAACCCATGGGCTTTTACTTTTCTGACCAGTCTGCCATGTGGGACCTTGTCAAAAGCCTTGCTAAAATCCATATAGACTACATCAAACGGGCTACCCTCATCAACCTTCCTTGTTATCTTCTCAAAAAATTCAATCAAGTTAGTCAGACACGATTTTCCCTGAACAAATCCATGCTGACTGTCCTTGATTAATCCGTGCCTTTCTAAATGACGATTAATACTGTGCCTCAGAATTTTTTCCAGTAATTTGCTCACCACCGAGGTTAGGCTGACTGGCCTGTAATTACTCGGTCTATCCCTTTCTCCCTTTTTAAACAACGGTACAACTTTAACGGACCTCCAGCCCTCCGGCACCACACTTGTAGCCAGAGAGAATTAGAAAATGATGGTCAGAGCCTCCGCTATTTCCTCCCTTGCTTCTCTTAATAGCCTGGGATACATTTCGTCCGGGCCTGGCGATTTATCTACCTTTTACCTACCTTTTAGAATATTAACTCTGCTATCTTTACATTACAGCATAAAGCTGTTCAATTAATCTGGTTTCCAAGACGTAACCCCCTCCTGACATCCTGTTCCTGCTGCTTCTATCACCTTCGCGCTCTCACTTTTCCCATTCTATCTGTCTCTTTCCTAAATTCTTTACCCCACTATCCCTCCTCTTCTTCCCCTCTCCCTCT